>FR990098.1:5000000-6250000 GCA_905404275.2 Hedya salicella | reverse complement strand
TATCATTGAAGGACCCATGAAATGTATCGTAACCTTCAGAACAAAGTTCTTAATTTCCCCCAAAGTACCGTGTGACGTCACAAGCTCCAAAAATGTGATTTTAACATTGTTGTATCTTGGGGAGTTTTAATGCGATTGAAGTAGTAGTTTTATCGCCAATATTTTTATTATTGAGAGGTTCTGTAACTATAACATACTACAGAAAAAAGTTGCCAAATAACCTATTGTTTTATTAAACGTTAAAATTGATATTATCGCATTCAATACAAATGTAATAATCCCTTAATAGGAAACCTCGATAAAATCGCGATACCCGAGAATTCCGGAAAGGTTTCACAACTCCGTAGATTATAAGACTTACGTTACACCCAATCGAGTGTGAAACTTTTGTCGGGTTTCACCTTTACAAAAACAGTGACTTTATGAACAAACTAACCACAAGGACGCGGCACAAGTGTTTATAAGAACATTATTTGCTACAGTGCGAACGTCACTTATTTTAACTAAGTAGGTACCTACAGCCTTCTTGGTGGAGAATTATAGCACCAGTGGCGTGCAGAGTTCTTGGCTAAGGTAGGTAGTTTTTCTATGCCCATATGGAACTATGGTAGTTCAGGGTAGAGAGGATTTGTGTGCCTATATGGAGTTATGGTCGTTCAGGGCTTTAGGGTAGGCAGTTGCTCTGTGCCTGTATAGAGCCATTGGTCGTTCAGGGCTTCAGGGTAGGCAGTTTCTCTGTGCCTGTATAGAGCTATTGGTCGTTCAGGGCTGCAGGGTAGGCAGTTTCTCTGTGCCTGTATAAAGCCATTGGTCGTTCAGGGCTTCAGGGTAGCCAGTTTCTCTGTACCCGTATGGAGCCATGGTCGTTTAGGGTAGGCAGTGCCTTCGTGCCTGTATTGCCTCTGTACCGCACGCCACCGATGACACTACTCTTTCTTGAGGTATTTAAAATAGTGTAAACAAAAACACGTGACTCGTGTGATTGATCGCCAATCAAGGTAATATTTTCTATCTGTAGTACGACAACGGTGGCTGGATGACACGAGTCACGTGGCTTTTAGGGTTCCGTACAAAACGGGTAAAACAGGACCCTATTACTAAGACTTCGCTGTCCATCTGTGTCTGTCTGTCTGTTACCAGGCTGTATCTCATGAATCGAGATAGCTACCTAGTTGAAATTTTCACAGATGATGTATTTCTGTTGCCGCTATAACAAGAACTGTCTGTCTGTCTATATCAGTAGCCAATATAAAATGATCGAGCACCATGTACATTTTCCTTAGGAGTAGGGCTCTCTCTGCTCCGGATCTTCACAGATACGGCCATTTGTAGTGTTAGTATATTTTGTACGGAACCCTCGGTGCGCGAGTCCGACTCGCACTTGGACGAATTTTTGTTTAAATTATTTTAAATATGAAGAAATAGACAATAGAAGCTCTCTCAGAGAAAGCTGGAAGGAGATTTATGTTACCGCGGAATGAAAGCAGTGGAAAACACTGGTTGAGGTCAAATACTCTTCGAGGCGTAAAGGAACCAAGAAGAAGAAGAGTAAGTATCCAAACTACATAATAGTGAGCAAGCCTGGCAGCATGTATGTATCAGTGGCGTGGCGTTAATAGTACCCGATTCTCATCGGCTTGCCCACTTTAAGGCATTTGAGTACTTTACTTTACTGCTTTTAAAGAAAACATAACATAAAATATACTTCGGCTTTACCAACATGTTTGACTCCGCGCCACTGGTATGTAGGCTTCCTTTAACTGGAAGATCTGTGGGATAAAGTGCTCAAATGTTTTAAAAAAGACAAACCCGTCATTAGCATTAATATTGATATGATTACCTATGTGAGATGGTCAGATGAAACAGTTAATGTATTCTGTAAGTTAATATTCGATATTGGCATCAGATTACCGAGTGCCTTTTTAGTCATGGGTGTAGGACGCATGATTGACCTTGATCGATCTTTAGAAACTCATTCGATATACTTTACTGATTGTAATTATGAATAAATAATTTAACTCGTTATAAGCAACTACCGAACGAACTTCATTCAAGTTATTAATTTTTCGATTAACACGTGTACAAGTCGACGTCTCTTGAAACTTCAAGACTGTAAAAGGTAATTACAATTAGTAGCATATACACATGTCCAGATTAATACTAGTGCCTCTATGAACTAACTGAATCGCTAAAAAAAACTAATATAATTACGACGGCCGGACGTTCGATGGACAGACATACTAAAGCATTTTGGCTCATGTTTAAACGGAGACCTTCGCTCGCGCTCGGTCAATAAAAAACCGGTCAAGCGCGAGTCGGACTCGCGCACCGAGGGTTCCGTAAAAAATATGCGCTACAAATGGCCGTATCTACGAAAATCCAGTGTTAGCAGAGCCCTTTATCAACCCATAAGAAAAATGTACCCGGCGTTCGATCATTTTATATTCGTTACTGACATAGACAAACAGACATAAAATTATACCGTTTTTAGTATTTGTTGTTATAGCGGCAACAGAAATACATCATCTGTGAAAATTTCAACTGCCTAGAGCAACGGTTTATGACATACAGCCTGGTGACAGACGGACGGACAGACAGATGGACGGACAGCGGAGTCTTAGTAATAGGGTTCCGTTTTACCCTTTGGGCACGGAACCCTAAAAAACTAACTCTTAATAAATAATACTGGATAGGATTAGAAGAAATACAGGGATACTAAAAACCAGAAGGAATGACATCTTGATTCTAAAACTACAGGAATGGTTCGCGAATCACTATGAGCATATATATCATCGGCAGATTATATTCAGAGCAGCCGTTAAGTTATAAAAATAACGAATTGCAAAGATGATTGTTAACCTCCGGCACCACGGTCTCCCGCCGTGTCGACTTATTGGATAAGACCAAGGACCATTAAAATAAGAGGACTGTCAATAGGTTTGTGTCCTAAAGGCCGAAACACACCGGATGCGTGCGCGTGTGCGTAGCGTGCGCGTTGTATTGTATGAAATGTCATAGTAGATGGCACACCGCTTGCGTGGCGTGCACGTGCGCAGCGGTGTGTCATCTCTTATGGGTATTCGTACTTTACAACGCGCACGTCTTCGTGCACGCCACGCACACGCGTCCGGTGTGGCTTGGCCTTAAGAAAATATAATTAATCCATCAGTTAGATTATCAGAAAATATTGGAGACGTATTTTTTCTTTTGTCAATTAAACGAAAAATTATAAAGTTCCCCGTGACGTCATGCGCCCCCACTCCCAAACTTCGACGCGCTTCTTCTTCTTCTTTGTCTTTTTTGTTTGGTTGACAAAAGTAAACGTGTCCAATATTTTTTTATAATCTAACTGTTGCACTAATTAGAACATTTTTTTTTACCCAGGAAACTTCTCACATTGGATCGTACTCCGATCGCAAGGAGATATTCTGACAAAAACGCTTAAAAACTAAACAGTAAAAATTTGTTCCTAAGCAGCTAATAAAATATTACATAAATAGTAATATTTAACTTGGGTCTCCTTCGGAATCCCTAATATCGTTTGTCCTAATGAATTATTTAAGAAACCGTAAATTCTTCAGGATTTTTTAAAAGATCATCGAATAGATTAGATTATGTTAGGTTTGTTTTATAGCAATCCTGAAAAGTTTACAGTTTCATAAAAAAATGCGTTAGGACCAACGATACATTAGGACAAACGACGTTAGGGATTTATTTATTTAAACTTTATTGCACAAAATAAAAACAAGTACAAATGGCCAACTTAATGCCAAAAGGCATTCTCTACCAGTCAACCATAGGGCCAAACACAGATGCATGAAAATGGTGCAGTGGGGAAAAACATTCATTACTGAGAGCTTCCGATATAGATCCATTTAACTTACTGTCACACATGCAAAATTGAATAATTGTAAATAATAATTCTTATGCATAGATGGCGTTGTACATATCGGGAAACTGCTTATTGAATGGAGATTGACAGTCCTCTTGTTTTAATGGTCTTCGATAAGACTATGTCGGAATTTTATTATATTCTTACGAACATTTGATCGACTAGTCGTTACAAACCTATTCTTATTTTATTTTCATGTGAAGAGCATTGTATATCCACAAGTGTATTAATTTTAATTGTAAATGGTAGGGTCTATTTCAGGCACAGCCTCCGTATCACTGTGACCATAGATGATCTATTGTGATCGCCACCTCCTACAGTTCCCGGTCAAGACATGTTGATGCAAAGAACATCAGAACTTCTTTGATTCCGAGAGTCTTTATCTCTTTTGGGCACAGTAAATGTTCTCCCAGTATAGAGCGGCGGTTGCGTATTAGGGAGGGGCAGTCGGTGAGCAAGTGCAAAGGTATGTATACATTATGTATTTTGTTTGTAACTAAACTAATATTAACAAACAACCAAGTTTGTCACAAATGACTACTTATCAGGTCACTAGGGCACAAATGGATTGCTCTGAGTCAAAGGCTCTGACTAACTACGTACCTTATATCAACCTATATCAATAGGTTGATATTCATTTCGGATATAATGATACATTTCTATTGAACACGCACATAATTTACCCTTCAATGTTTAATGCTAATGCCGAAATGTCAGTTATAATCAAAGAGAATATAAACACTACCTACGTTTGATGTCAGTACACTGTCAGTTACATCAAATAGTAATAATGTAAAGAGGTTTGGTGATAGGGAATATTTGTCGTCCATCTTCGACTATCCATACTAAACTTACTATTATAAATGCGAAAGTGTGTCTGTCTGACTGTCTGTAACCTCTTCACGCTTAAACCGCTAAACAGATTTAGATAAAATTTGATACGGAGATAGTTTGAGTCCCAGGGAAGGACATAGGCTACTTTTTATGCGGGAAAAATACTTTTATCCGCGATAAAGGAATTTAAGGCGGATGAAGTCGCGGGCAGAAGTTAGTTATTTTATAAATAAAATCGTACCCTGGCTTTTAACCCTTGACGCTGGCAAATTTGTCCTAATGAACAGAAGCCATTAAAAAAACTCAACTGAGGTAGATAGGTTAGGAATATGACATAATATATTTTATGTATAGATTGTATATAATAGTGGATTTATCTACAGGTTTTTTCCCGTTACAAACTTTTTTTTCTAGTAATTTATTTACGACGCCGTTTCAGGTTACTTTTCTTCAAATGCTGTTGTCGCTATTGGACTTCTTTTGAGAGAAATACATTCACCGAAGCTCAAAATACCTAATCTCTGTGTAATGAAATGTTACTCATGCAATCTGGATCCGCTAGTGTGACTCATGAAAGAGAAAGAATGGAGCCTGATTAGAGATTTATTTATAGATTACCAGTGTTTTCTCTCGTGGCGTGCAGAATACGTGCGTAGGTAGAGGTAGGTATAGGTCTTAGAGCATTAAACAACTGTAGATGAAAAGCCGTGTCATCTACGAGCATACAATTATAAAAGTTGTAAATATAAAATGTTTGTATGTGTCGTTGTGGCTTCATCACGCTAAATCGGCTAAACGGGTTTCAACTATTATTGGTACACGGGTAGGCTGGGTATCTTCAGATGGTTATAGGATACTTTTCACCCGACTATGCTAAAGAGAAAAAGAGGGGTTATGACTGTTTATCCATCGCGAACGAAGTTGCGGGCGCCTTCTAGTTACAGAATAAATTATCTAACCATTTTTAGCGCGGGGCGCGGTAAACACGTACAGCGCACCACGGGAATAATCATATTTTTACAAACGCACACAGTAGAAAAACCCGGCCAAGTACGAGTCGGACTCGCGCACTGAGAGTTCCGTACAGAATATACGATACAAAGGCCGTATTTATGAAAATCCAGTGTTGCGGGGGCCATACTCCTAAGCAAAAAGTACGCAGTGTTCGATTATTTTATATTGGTTTACATAAAACTATACTGTTTTTAGTATTCTTGTTGTTATAATGGCAACAGAAATAAATCATTTGTAAAAAAATCAACTGTCTAGCTATCACGGTTCATGAGATACAGCCTGGTGACAGACGGACAGACAGACAGACAGACGGACAGCGGAGTCTTAGAAATAGGATCCCGTTTTACCCTTTGGGTACGAAACCCTAAAAATCACCTACAAACACAAATATACCCACACACTGAGAGTTTATTGTGTAAACCGACCCGCGATTTCGCAGGTACTTTGGCAGAGGGGAATGTATCGGTATGGCATCTCCATAGTAGTTAAAGGTAGGTACGTCGATCGTAGGCCACACGTAGGTAATTTAGTGTTGCACACAATTTTGGCGGTATATACTACTATGATCCATACTAATATTATAAATGTGAAAGTGTGTCTGTCTGTCTGTATGTAACCTCTTCACGCTTAAACCGTTGAACCGATTGGAATGAAATTTGGTATGGAGACAGTTTGAGTCCAGGGGAAGGACATGGGCTACTTTTTATCCTGAAAAAATACCCTTATCCGCTATGAACGAATTTAAGGCGGACGAAGTCGCGGGCAGAAGCTAGTTAATAATGTACAGGACACGTAAAGCACGCTAAAAATAGGTACTTTTTTTAAAACATCAAGCTTGTACGTTGTAACAAAAAATATCTCTACAAAAAATATAACTACAAAATGTAAATCTAGGTACTATTCTTTCTTAGTCATACACGTATAAATAAATACTTTGTTTATTACGCGTACTCGATTTTCTGATCATTTAAACTAGAGGTGGGCCGAATATTCGGTATTCGGCAAGTTTTTCAATGGTCGTATGCGGCCGAATAGTTCAGTTTAAATTGCCAGATATTTACCGAATAAACAAAGTAAATAAGGAGCGTAGGTTGTCTTGTAATTGGCCGGATTGACATCCTATTTCAGCATTCTAAGCAACTACCAAAAAGTAGCTTAAGTAAGAAAAACCAGAGTTGTTTTAATTAAGTAAGCCGCAGCGAATATTCGTATCCAGCAAAGTCCGTATTCGGCCCATCTCTAATTTAAACCAACATAATACTATGTTACTGAAAAAAAGGTTGCAACCCTGGTCGTAGGCATCTACTAAGGGGCTATTCATAAATTACGTCATTTCAAATTTGGGGGGGTCTGGACATCGGATGATGGTAGCATGACGAAGGAGGGGGGGGGGGCATTTGAATTATGATGGTTGGATGATTTTAGTGGGGGGGGGGGGGGGTCAAAAATCGTTCACATACCTACCCCGCAGAGGTCCTAATCCCAAGCACCGATGTGTGGATAGGGTACCTAAGGGACAATGGATTCATATATATATGTACCTCCAGAGACGTGGAGTCAGGAAAATTAGAAGGGAAGCCGAACCGTATTTATTTAATAATATTTAAAGAAAAAGGTGGTTATAAGCCTTTCCTTGGGCAACCCTGTGGGAAACTGCTTATATATGGACGCCACGCCATCTCCAAAGAAAGGTATATAGTTATCCGCCCCAAATAAAACTGGCGACATACTCTCTTATCTGTTATTATTAGAAGCAAAGAAGATCGAGAAGTCATAGAACGAAATTAAGCGCGAAGCTCAAGACCGATCGGGAGTGTCACTTCTAGACGTCCTTTGACTATGGCTGCCATATTGATTATAGCCAAATCCAGACAAAAACTTCAAAAACCCTGGAGATTTGGAGGAAATCGCATTGTCCCCCGGACATGTTAGATTTATTCAGTTCAATAAGGTTTTCCCTGATACAAAAGAAGTCCGGGTTTTACCCTATCACATTTTTTTTAAAACCCGCCCGTACGGAGCCCAGACAGCCTCCAAACTAGGAAAAATCCGGGGAAACCCGGACGGATGGCAACCCTACCTCTGACTCATCTCATGAGGAAGTATTTGAATTAAAAAATAGTTACCTTATTCTGTCAGAATAAAGAAACAATTGAAAACAAAGATAACGGAGACTAATCTAGCTAGAGGGATGTGAATGAACCTTTTAAAGTAAATAAATTTTGTTGTACAAATAATAAAAAGTTTTAAAATGATCCTTCAATCATAACACAATCGTCATGATCGTCAGTGTCGACACATATAGAGAATGTCGCGTGTGGGCCGAGATGAGTGATTCAGAAGTAACATTGACCTCAGGCAATTGCTGGAAGTCGTTATTTCCACTGCAAAATATTAAATTACAAGTGGCTAAATTAATATGAGCTTTAAACATTGCAGTTTTTTTGGCTTAATGATGTCACTGTGTAAATACGTTAGTAATAAAAATTGTTGATGATTTAATACATACAGAATATTTCGTTAAACTAGTTGAGGATTGATTGAATGAAACATTTTCATATTCCTTGTAGAATTACAGGAAAACAACTTTTCTTATTGAGTTTAATTTGATTTCATTATAAATATAGGTCGGTAATTATTATATATTAGTAACTAGCTTCTGCCCGTGACTTCGTCCGCATTAAATTCGTTTATCGCGGATAAGGGTATTTTTCCGGGATAAAAAGTAGCCTATGTCCTTCCTCGGGACTCAAACTATCTCCATACCAAATTTCATCCAAATCGGTTCAGCAGTTTAAGCGTGAAGAGGTAACAGACAGACAGACACACTTTCGCATTTATAATATTAGTATGGATTAAATGGACCATCCTGGTATTAGTCAGTAATTAAATACAAGAATAGACAATAGACATTTGTTTATACATAGCAACAATGTAAATCATTATTCCATTATTAAAATTAATAATTTTAAAAGTTTTCCTTATTGTAATTTCAGATTGACTGGTTACTAGACAAAGCAATAAAGAATATTAAACGCAATATTATAGGATGGCAATAATTATCTAGTCACCCGTAAGGTAGCATTAAAATATCAAAATGATTTTTATGTACTGGTACTTAAGCACTACTTTTTGGCGTATATTTTAAAATTGGCAAGCTGATGGGATTCAGGTTCTATCAGCTAGTTCCATGAATGTCTCAGCACTGCCAGTCATATAATAGCACAGAATGAAATTTAAAATAAATTGGAATGAAAATCAATATTCTATTTAGTCTGTCAGGTATATAATAAAAAAAAAATAGAACACAGTATACCAATTCTTAAGTACTCGGAAAAATGTATTAAAGTTTTGGGAGTGGGGGCTCGTAACGTCATAACTTCTTTTACTTTCTTCGGTTCCCCAAGAGTGATGTGAATAGGTTCATAGACTGCGGTGACTTAACGCGGAACAAGCAACATTTTGACTCAATATATCGCCATATTTTTTTGATTACGTTTAAAAATTTTTTTTATTATTTTACATGACAGACTTATAATAAATATTAGGCATCATCCGCCTTGTTTCTATAGAATAGAAATAATGTGTAAATCGATCAGATTATGTTTACAAAAGGGGAGACACTCTTGTATAAGTAACCTGATGACTTTCTCAATAGTGACACAGAGGATGTTTTCAATTTTATCATCAAAGGAACAAGAGATAATTTGTAAACAAAGCTTATTGACAGTTACTCAGTGCTTGGATTATGATGAGTGGGGTAATGAAAAATCGTCTGTGTGCATGTGAGTCATAGATGCAATAATGTTAGCTTTACTTATTAATTCAGTCCAATGTAATAATTTTGTTCCGATATAAGTAAGATATTTTTGTATTGGACACATACAATATATATATATATATATATATATATTATATAAATAAATATACATATATAAATAAGTAATAGAGGACAGAAAGGCCAACGCCCAGCAGTGGGACACTCTACGCTTAAAAATCAATTAAACAATTAAAATTACTATAATAAGGTATAACTAAATATCAGGGACAATCTTACGCCAATCAAAGTAATCCTAAACTAAGCAAAACTTGTACTATGGGTACCATATGACAATATACATACTTATATGTAAACTAGCTTCTGCCACGACTTCGTCTGCCTTAACTTCGTTTATCTCGTATGTATTTTTCCGGGATAAAAGTAGCCTATATTCTTCCCCAGGACTCAAACTATCTCCATACCAAATTTCATCCAAATCGATTCAGCAGTTTAAGCGTGAAGAGGTAACTAGTCCCATAGTCAACTTAATAAGGTTTGTGTTATGGGTACTAGACAATGATATATTTAATAGATATATTAACCTATATACATAGAAAACATCCAAGACTCAGGAATAAATATTTATGCTCATCACTCAAATATTTGCCCTTACTGAGATTTGAATCCAGGACCTTCAGCATTGCAGGCAAGATTACTCCCGCTGAGTCAAACCGGTTGCTACCAGTTGCAAACTGTGTTGCTATTAATGGGTTTATCCACTCACATGCTTGTGATTTTGGTTTGAACTCTATTTAATACTTGAAATAAGAATGGTGACATGCAACCACAGTTGCAGAAAGCACTTGGGTAGTTATACTTAAATCTCTGTGGTTATAATTTATAGCAAGGTGCCCATCGAATCCGATTCCTACTAGTTCACTTATTTTAAGGTATTTCAGTTTTTGTTCTGCGGTTAAGTACGCAATATGACAAACTACTTCTGCCCGCGACTAAGTCCGCCTTAAATACCTTTATAGCGGATAAAAGTATTTTTCCGGGATAAAAAGTAGCCTGTGTCCTTCCCCGGGACTCAAACTATCTCCATGTTTATCCCCGGTTTAAGCGTGAAGAGGTAACAGACAGACAGACACACTTTCACATTTATAATATTAGTATGGATTTGCATGTCTATAGGCTGAAATGTATGAATCTCCATATCACAGCTGACACATGGCTGGTTTTTATGTGGAGATTTCTACATACTTTTTTTAAAGAGGGAAAGATTCTACCTAAAACAAATCATTCAATATGTTTTAGGTAGAATCTGGCACAGTGCAAAATTTCATGATATTACCACAACTAAAAAGCTCTAATAATGAATGTCCAGTCTTGTTTTGTAACAAAATAAAGGCAAATGCGATGAATAGTTGACAAATGTGATATAAATTAAATGGTAAAAATGTAGGGTATGTATTGAACATACCTTTAAGTTTAATTTAAATACCACAAAATAATATAAATGCTCTAAAACCTGGTTCTACAACTAAAGAGAGGTTCCATAGTTGAGAGTATAAGCAATTTTCTAGTAGCTTAGAGGGTAGTTTTATTTATATTTTTATCTGATGATGGCTAAAAAAAAAGCTTATACTACTGACTATGAGCTTTAAAGCATCAGCGAAAGGATTTTTAAAAGAAGACTGCTACCCAGATTTGCCAACTTTAGTAGAAAAATAATATTCCATAAATATGTATGTATGATAAACTGTTACAATACAATGATTGAAACAAAAAAAATGTAATGGCCTTTGTATTAGTAAATATCCATGCATGGTGTGAAGAACTTGATAACTGGTCAGTAAAGTCAGAACAAAATTACACCATAAGACTCATGTCCTAAATTCAAATTTCTTTAAATTTTGACTTATCAAGTTTTTCACATTATGCATAATCATAATCATATATGTATTGTGTGCATGGATATATACATAAAAAGTAGCATGTAGGCTATGCAGTGATTTTTATTATGTATAAATTATTAAGTATCCATACTAATATTATAAATGCGAAAGTGTGTCTGTCTGTCTGTTACCTCTTCACACTTAAACCGCTGAACCAATTTGGATGAAATTTGGTATGGGGATAGTTTGAGTCCCGGGGATGGACATAGGCTACTTTTTATCCCGGAAAAACATCCTTATCCGCGATAAACGAATTTAAGGCGGACAAAGTCGCGGGCAGAAGCTAGTAGTTAAATAAAGAGCTGATAAGATTATATTCATTCATTTAAAGTAGTAACTTATCAACCTGTATTAAAGGACCCCTATAAAGTGCCACTTGAGCTTACCACCTGTTACACTTGGTTGTCATAAAAAACATACAAACAAACATTTATACACTTGTCGGCCTTCCGCCTTCCTCGAGTTTAATTAGCACTGCTTATCTTATAAGGTAATGTCACCTACTTCAAGGCAAACCACAATACCTTAAGTGAGTACAACAAAAAAAATCACAATTTAATTGTAGAAAAGGTTCGAACTTACCAACTGCCACTTGGATTTGCGAGTGGGGTCCGCGATGGTAACCAGTAGTCTATGTATCATCTGAACAGTGCCTTCGTAGTACACCAGCGCTGACTCGTAGTTCCCTGTGAGGGCCATCTCCCGAGCCAGCTTGGTGTTCTCGCAAATTTCGCCAACAGAAACTGCCATTATTGTCATTCCCGCTGCGTGCATGTAACGATTCCTCCAGGAAAATTTACTTAATTCTGAAGACCTCCTCAAAGTGAGATCGCGTGTGACATCCACCGAGACTTTCAACAATACACTTCATTTTAACACAGAAACTCATCCGAACTTTAGTGTAGGATTACGCTTAATTTAAACAATTTTTCATTTTTATTTATCACTTGTCACATGGTTGAAGTTCGTTGAATTTATAAATTGGTATTATTTTTTTGACAAAACAAACTTATCAATTTGGTTCGTCGACAGCTACTCACGCACACAATCGAACTAGTTCGCTCTCAATGTTGCCATCATCTCCAACATCTAGTTTAAAACGACCAATCACAGAGGAGCTAAATTCTTTGCACAATGTTGCTGTTCCGATTTTAAGCGCGTTTTCATTTACCATTAGTTAGTTCGGTAAAATGCAATCGATTCGTTAGGTAAAGTAATCGATTCTTAGACAACTATCTATGGTAGCAAAAGTCATCAAAAATGGCGGTAAATCATACGTAAACTTAAGGTTTTGTTGTGGTTTTGTTATTTGTGATTTTTGGTATAACTATTGATGTGTATTATTGCCCAGATTATCCGGGACGATGGGAGGCGCCCTGACCGGGATGTCATTGATCCCGTGGAGGATGGACCGCGCATTGGTGTAGGATGCTACCTGTGCGCTGATAGGCTGGCGGCGTCCTACCTCCCAGCGGCCAGCAAAACGGTCGGTGCGACGTTGGATGGACGCACGTGAGATCAAAGATGGGCATCATTAGGTTGTCTCGGAGCCTAATACCAGTGTATGTGTGGCATTTGGCGTCGAGACATTCGGCCCGTGGGGCCGAGGCAAGCGCGGGCCCTACAATGCGCTGAGCAAACGCCTGCGGGAGGCTGCAGGCTGCAGGTGATTCGGGCAGAGAGGTTACTCCGAGGTTCGTATCGTATCGTTCCTCTCGATCTCGTGTTATTTTAATTATATTTGAGTGAATGAGATGGTGTCATAGGAACTTCGGCGGTATAGGTTTAACAGACGGCACAGGACATTCAACGCTTTAACGTACGTTACGTTACAGTACATCATGAATTTAAAAAGAGAAAACATTATTTGAAGGCATTACTTTACAACGAAGTTTAAAAGCTGTAGATAGATTTGTGTGGGTTTAAATGTTGTTTCACCCTACTATGAGACTTATTTTCTCTCTCTCTCTCTTTCTCTCACAGAAATAGCTCACTCAAATACAGTTTAATATGTGAGCAAGAGGGATGGCGCGATACGAACTTCGAATTTCAGAGTAGCCCCTAAGGTGTCCAGCGGAAAGCAGTAAATATTCGTTCCAAATCCGTCCATAATGGCGCTAGAGTAACATGATAATAATGAAGTCAACAACCCATTTGTCGAAATACTTCTGATGTAAATATTCAATTGTGTTCAAAATGTTTTTTCTTGCATAGTTGTGGATTTTTATTGGCATTAATATGGTAATTTATTTTACGCAGGCGCCACTAAGTTAACGCCTTTTGACGTACACTTAGGATATATTGTTCTCCTTATTTTTCAACACTCCATAGCCTCAAGAGTGAGGTCGCCGGTAGGTACTTTCTGCTGCCCGCCTGATGAGAGTGCGACGACTCAGGAAGTCTAAAATGTCAATGAGGGCCTATTCACACCACGTTTTTATAACACGCAGCCGACGCATGTTTTTATTGAAGCAAACGCGATACGCACTCGAATATGCAATATGCTGCTCCATGGAATGAAAACAACACGCTGTGTGTGAAACGACGCGCGTTTCTTAAACGCCTCGTGGCGCGTTTAAGCGTAGTGTGTATAGGCCCTAAGGAAGAAGGTAAGTAATTGAAACACAATTTTAACAATAAACATTGTATTGATATTCCTAAGTTATTATACATAGTATGAAACATAAATACATCTCTAGTTATACAATATACCTCTATATACATTCTTCCCGTCGTACAGAATGAAGTTTTCGCTGTAAAGCGATTTAGGTAAAGTCTATTTTTGTATTACTTCGCAGCAAGCCTTACTTCGATTTTCTTTCACAAAGAGGAGTGTAATAAAATAGAGTTGTCTATAGGATTTTGTAACATAGTTATTCTTTGGATCGTTTATAAAGAAAGCACTATAGAACTTCAATAATTATACTTTAATTAAAGTGACTAGCCTACTCATGCGAATAATACAGATTTAATATAAATTTCCACCAAGTATATATAGCACTCAATAATATGTAACATTTAATGAACTCAAACTTTACTTGTGATTTATCATTATTGCCAAGTCATATCCAGAACAGGTACCTACAGTCTGAAGAAGAAGTAAGCGCACCATTTACTCAAAATACGACATATGACTCTATTGTCAAGAGTATAAATACATAATTCTTGTGCAGATTATTTCGAGTATCTTATTCTGCAAAGCAAATTTTGGTAGTGACAGCAAAAGTACACAATAAATGAAATATTTCCTATTTTAATAGGGAGTTTTAATTTAAACATAATGAGTATTCATTTAATGAAGGTGTAATTATCTGTTTATTTCCAGGTTATTGTGTTTTTTTCCAGGGCGCAGTTATAGAAGCCCGGGCGCATAAAGGGATAGTTACGGCACTGCATGTGAGTGGAACATATTTATAGTTGGTAAACGGAATAATAGGGGGTACCGCACTTGTTAAAGTTTATCAAAAGTGCCTTTTGAAAAACACAAACTTATATTACAAATTTATGTGAATACAACATGGTGCCTAAGTAGCCAGTTCTGAATTATTTTACGAAATTATAGAATAAAATATAACTGAGTAGACTAAACACAAGATATACATAAACTTAAAAACTAATAGCAAACTTAAAAACAATAACTGCCTGAATGTGTATAAAGAATTAAATAAAATAAAACATACACATCGATTAGTAACTTTTAGACCAGTTAATTTTAACCGATACTTTTTTTATTGCCAGGCGGACAAATTACAATTTTACAGGCTAAAACTTCCACAATAAAAGACAATACTACTTTTTTAAACTTTATATTCGCACCTGGCTATTTTTTTCCTATATTATAATATAAGACACGACATTGCGAGAGTTGGCGGGCGATAGAACAGAGCACATATTATAATATTTGAATTTTCACACGTACAAAAATATTTATAAACGAGGATATGGTGATTTTAATAAACTAAAATAACAGCACCAAATTAATATCTATGTACAACTTACAAATTAAATTAGAAAAGACGAGAACCTGGGACTAGGTAAAAATAATAGTCGTTGTCAAATTAAATGGCATTTCGTTGAAATTAAAGGTGGTACTTAAAATATACGTGAAACTAACCCAGTCTCTAGTGCGTCCATATTGCTTTCGCACTTCCGGCCGTTAGACATACAGGGACAGTTAGTTTAAATAAGGATCGCTGTACTTTTACAATAAAGAAGACTTCCGTGTCACTAGACATAAGACATATATTTAAAGAGCTGGTTTTGTTTATTTTTTATCATAGCATACAATCAAATAATAGACATAAAATGTGCGAAATTCAGTATAATTTTCCCAGTATACTTATCAATACAACGAGAAGGCCAGATAGATAAAGATTTTCCGATTTTCAATGACCCTCACATTTAGATAAACTTGACTTGTCAATTTCGAGAGACATTTTATATCATTTAGCCGATATCTAGAGCGATAATCGGTTCAAATCACGGCCACACCTTTTTACGTAAAATGTGCAATGTGCGGGTTTTGTTGGCGTAATATAGGGTTTTACCTCGTCGAAAAACACATATATACTTTTCTTTTTACACGGTCACTGTCTTTTTTAAATGCGGATTAACTCGAGCGTCGTGGGGACCTATAGGATTTCGATGATTAGATGATAGTAAGAATAAAAGATTATTTATCTATATAATGTTTCCCCTTCGTCACATGGAAATACTCAACCGTGTCGGATAATATTTCAGTTGCCCTACGTCTCTGATAAGGTATATTAATCTGGCCGCTTGCATGATGGAGGTGGCCATTGGCCACACGGAAGGGAGCAAAAAAAATCGAGCGCTTCAGAAATTTAGAATGGATGTTAAAGTGCACCCTCAAAATGCTCCTATTCAAAAGAATGTTGATTCGGAAGTGATACAAGCTCATAGCGCATTTTTGAGAATGCTAAATAAATCGCCATATTGAAATATTCGACCATGTCAGATTATTACAGGGTTCAACTTAATGTTCCAGTGCAAGCTCAAAATGTGATGATTATGTGGAGGGATATTCTTCATCTGACTGTAAAAAAAATAGCAATTGTACTTCTCGGTTACGTTAAGATTGCACCTGGCATCTATGGCGTCGAATAAAAATGAGGTGCAAACTTAACGTAACCGCGTTATTCAAAAAGTATTTATTTTTCCTGTGGCTAGGAAAAGACTATGATTTTGCCATAGGTTTTCTGTAATTTATGCATTTAACCTCATATACTGTCTTGTTTTTAAGTTTTAGGAATGGTATTTTTGCATACCTTTTCTGTAATAATTCTTGAACTTAGCATAATAAAATTATCAAAAAATATGTACGATATATTTGCATTGTTGGTTCACCAAAATCTGTATACACACCAAATTTCAACAATTTTAATACAGTAGATCCGGAAAAAAATACCCTTACCCGCCATATCTCCGAAACTACTGAACCTAAAATCTTGAAAATACAGTCCCTACTGGTATATGAGATTGAATGTATAAATTACAGAAAAACCTATGAGAAATCTAAGTTCTCTCCGTTCTCATAGGAAAAATAAACACTTTTTGAAAACCAGGTTACATTATGTTTGCACCTCATTTGTATCTGACGCCATAGATGTCAGGTGCAAACTTAACCCTTTGAACGCCACAGTCGGCTGTGGCCGACAACGGAAAATCGTACCCCAGACGCCAATTTCGGCTATACCCGTCGAGTGTATCAGTGAAATAGCGACCTACGTGCATTCGCGTGAGTTTCAAGTTCATGTTGGCGTCAAGATGGCGTGGCGTCTGAATTGACATCTTTTACATTTAGATGTGGCGTTCAAAAGGTTAACGTAACCGGGTAGTAACTTGCTGATTTCTTTCCTACATTTATTGCTACTTCAAGTTGTGGAAGTTGGCAGATTATATTTTTACGTTCTGGCATTGTACTTGTCAAAATAAAAAAAATACCGCGCTCGAAAATGTATTTTTTTCGCAAGTTTACCCTTTCAGGCTCTTACGTTACGCTCAAATCGTTTGATTAGATTGTTTTAATGAACCAGTAAGATACAGACTGCTTACTTGAAAGTCGGTATAACTCTCAACACGTTACAACTATTCCCAATAACATCGATACACAATATCTAGTACGTAACTATGTAAGCTGTAACTACTAATATCAACTCTTACGCACGAGGAAGCTCATTTTAAATAACTGCGGCTGTGAACTGCGTATACTAAAACCCTGTCAACCATATCCTGTGTGAGAAAATATCAATTATAATAGAATATAGGTGCAGGATTAAGCTTGCTAAAATAATTGAATGTCATGATATGTTAGTCTCTCCTTTGATAGTTTCAAGATTTCTAAAAAGTTGTCCTGTTAAAACATGGGCGTTAAGCTCGTCTACAATAACCCTAAAACCGTTATAAGTACATCATAGAGGTAAAAGGGTAGTCTCCTGGGTAAAAAAAAATCTAATTAGTCCGCCAGTTACACTATCAAAAAAAGACAAAGATAAAGCGTGTCAAAGTCTGGGATCGAGTGACGTCACGCCGTTCGAAAAACAGTCGCACGGCGTGACGTCACAGGGAACTTTAACGGGCTAAATCTTCATAATTTTTTGTTTAATTGACAAAAGAAAAAATACGTGTCCAATATTTTAGGGACATAAGCCTATCAAATTGTAACATTCTAAGTCTCGGGCAAACATGACATTTCATTATTTTGCAACCTAATTGGGGCTCACAGCGGACTATGATTGCGAATTTCATCTGAAAGAGACAGGGTGCTTTTACCAACCATCCACCAACCACCAGCGACCATAGTATTCCCGCTGCTGTCTCGTGATGATTATAAGTAAATATACTTTTAATCTCTGCGATTCGTGGACAAATAAATGGTCAAATAAAATGGCACTAGAAGAAATAGGCGTTGGTGGTCTCAGGGTAAAACATGCTTTATGTTTTGGGTACTTTGAGATAGCGTATGTGGCTTCTTACTATAATTAACCTTATCTTTATTACGTGTTAATTTTAAGAAAATACCGCCACATGTCAAGCAATAAAGTAGCAATTAATATGGGGTGCTTAATAACATATTTTAAAGTATAACAAGCGGTTATTTTATCTGCTGATCTTATAATTTTGCTGGAAATTTCAAGCCACAAGCAATTCTATTCTTAAAGTACGCCTATACAGTATATAACCGCATTATATAGTTTTAAGAAAACATACATTCAATTACCATTATCACATCTATTCCATGGTCCGATTACTTACATATTTTGAGAGCAAAGTTGCTAAGCTTCATTACATTAGTAGAGAAATTTTATACTTGTTTTATAAAATACAAATTTTGTGCATATTTCACGTCGTTTTTATTTTATTTTTATAACGAAAGCGTGTTAAAATAGCAAGGAAGCCAATATTTTTTTTCATATATTCATTACTAATTTACATATTTGTTATTTTCGATGATATTAATTTCTAAAAGTAAATACAGACATGTTATTTATCTAGATAAGTCTCTTGTACATGTATTCTCAAATCGAATTATATATTTATTGTACAACAAAAAGTATTGGGTTTGTAATAAAGTGCAGCAAAGATAACAACTAAAAAAATATTTATGATAAAACATTAAAATCCTGATTAAAATAAGCAGCAAAAAATACATCAGGATTGAGAATCTTAGCTTTAACATTTAAAATTGCATTTTTCAGACTTAAATTAACCCATTCAGGTACAGCTTTCCATAGAAACATAAGCACTTAAACAAAATAGTCAGCAAACGAACGACTAATGTTAAATTCATAGTATCGAGATTGTATTTATACCATTTCTATCACGTCATACATTAATGTCACGAAGTGAATAACTATTAATTGCATGTAGCTTGCTATAGCTAATACATACGAGCTACAAAGGGTCTACTCCGATATTGGAAAATCAAAGTTAGTATCGCGCCATCTCCCTCGCTCAAATACATTTTATCGCGAGTGCGAGAGGGATGGCACGCTACGAACTTCAAATTTCGAGGTTCGGAGTAACTCCTCAGTACAGTGTCGAAGCTGGGCATAGATGCAGGTGGTTACTCAATGCCTTGCGCTTGTGGGGGTCTTGTGCGAAACACCCTTATATGCTGACACATAAGCAATAGGTATCAACTGAAAGACAAGGATCGCGCTGTTACTAAACTCTGATTTTTAATTCAAGACCAATATCTGACAGTTCTCATCTTGATTATTGAAACAAATAAACGTTATTTCATGAAAACATGAATCAGAAATCGTGCAACCAGAAATATTAGGGTAAGTTTTATTGATAAAAATACTGACACCTAAACCAGTATGCAGTGATCAGAGCAAAAGTGCGCTCGTTGACGTAAGATTTTGGTCTTGAATTAAAAATCAGAGTATAGACATGTGTAAGTGATGCGACTGATATCACGAACGTAATATCACTCTATCGTGTGATGCCATATCACGCATCACTCTGAAGAAACAAACATCACACCAAACATCAAACATTACTTGATAGGATATTACTCTAGCGCTGGTGCGGCGACCAATCGCAGCTCTATTAGGCACCGGTCCCACCATCGACGATGAGTGAGAAGCGATTACAGCTAGAAACTAGAAACGATTTGGCGAGCAGCAAGAAGCGAGTGTGTAGCTCCAAGTTTTGTTGCTCGGCTATAAGCGAGTGTTCGAATGCGAGGGGCTATTACTCGCACAACTCATTGGGTTGGTCTCGCAGCGTGGGTTCTAACCGCCAAGCGAGCATCACTGAGCGAGTATCGCTGAGCTAGTTTTATCTTATCGCTGCAATAAACTAGTAGCGAGAGAGTCCTCGCCGAGAGTTTGAACAGCCAGCGATAAACTATTAATATATGTGTCTCTTTTACTAACACAGGATCTATATCTTTTGATCGTTTCTTGGGCGAGAATCGCCGATAGCTATCGCTTCCTCGCCCTTGGTGAGGCCAGTGATTTAGAAATGTTGTCTCGCTCACACTCGGCGCGCGGTATCATACCGGCCGGCGTCGGAGCTCGATATCGTAACATCACAGTGAGATCACTCGAAACATTACCTTATTGCCAGCCACGCAATAGTATTGTGTTGCGTACGGTGTAATGAAGGCGAACTATAGTGGCTGACAATTGGTAATGTTTCAAGTGATGTGATATCTCATTGTGATGTTATGTTTCGAGAGATGTGATATGATATGGCATTTCTTTGCGAAGTAATTTTGGCGCATGTCAAGCTGTTGCACCTGCGCCACGTCTAGATACCATGCCTCATCCTTTCTCTTTTACTCGTGGCTTTGATTTATAACTTGTCTCATCTAGTGCACCACTTACTCATGGGTCTACTTTGCACCATCTCTACTACATTAAGCGATAAGATCGCCTGTTGTTTACCATTACTCATACTGTTTTAGATTTAAGTGTCTCGTGTTATTTCATTTTGGGTGTGCAATAAAGAGTATTGTATTTTATACCATGCTACGCTACCGTATCTGTCTTTATAGACCACCGAGATTTTCCAATACATTTCTTTATTATACGCGACCAATGATTAGCCAAACGCATTAAAATCAACCACATCAAGACCTACTTATTCGGATTCAGAGAGCTGGCTCCAGGTGTTCCTTGGGCATAGACGGGAGCACGTGGACTTGTTTCGCCTTTCCCGCGTGGTAGACCTGACCGGGACTGAATGGCTCGAGGCGGGGATGCGCTGAGATTTCCTTCTTTGGATCTGTTTTAAGAAAATAAGCAGGTTAGCGGAGGCGGGCGTGATGCTGCCCACGAAGCTGACGCTCCTTGGTTCAAATTCCGGTGAAGGCGAAAATATTTGTGTGATGAGCATAAATATTTTTTCCTGAGTCTTGGATGTTTCCTATGTATATAAGTAAATATATCGTCGTCTAGTACTCATTCATAACACAAGCTTTATTGAGCTGGGACTAGTTCGATTGGTGTAAAAAGTTCCCCTAATATTTATATATTTGTAGGTGTTTTGCGATACAGATCGTCATTATCTTTATTTTTACGCAGTAAACGGGTGAATCGATATCCTATAATCTAAAACCTGACCACGGGGAATGGTGAGTGCAAAAGTTTCTAAAAAACATCATGTGGACGAGCCCAAAGTGGCTTGGGTGTATTTATTTATATCTACACTAGGATAACCGAGACAATACTCCCAAAATCATCAACAAGGTGGTTATCTGCCAGCAAAAAGCATGTCGATTGGTGAGAACTACTCGATAACCACTTATGAGAAAAAGGGACAGACGAACCTTCAGCCTTTTTACACGCATATACTTAACTTGCCCTGATCGTTGACTCAAATCTTACAACTTAAATTTGACCAACTCCCCGGTTTCCGATTGAGCTAAAATTTGGCATACGTTCGGTGACGATGCAATATTATGATAAATAACAACGAGCTGATCTGACGATGGAGCCGGAAGGTGGTCAAGGGAACTCTGTAACAAATTAACGGAAACTTATCGAGCTTGAGCTCTTCAGAAACGTCTCAATGACTATTTGACGCGTGTTCAAAGAAAAGTACAGTCGGCTGTAAAACCTTGTCTCAAAAATTTAATATATAACAGAAACGTATTAATTCTACAATTTAATCCTTTAGATTATAAAGTCAGAGCTATAGCCCGGCAACTTCGGAGCACGATGACCCTGCCGCGCACACACTTACCCACCCGCACTGTCTACGCCGTACAACGTCATCAGGCGACGGAGAGGACGATGCGCGGGAGTCGGCTCAGGCGTCGCTGTCCCGCCAATGGCGAGCCACCTTGAGAGAAGACGCGCGCGGCACTCGTGTACATTATTTCGTATTTAATACATGCTAATTTAAAGATTTCGAGCATTTTATTGACCGCCTGGACAATATTGGCGACCGTGACAGGACACTTTCTGGTCGCTTGACCTTTTACGTCAGTACCATCTCAGCCTATCACAGGGTCAGGGCATGTCTTTCCCCCCGTCGCCCGCAGACCATTGGGGTGTCACGAACGAAGTTGCCGGGTTATAGTTCGGAAAACAACTTTGTTGAAAAAGGAACCAGGATACAAAATAAGTCAAATTACCTTTGGTGTTGTGCGCGATGTACTTTGACAGTCTCACTGCTGGAAGCGGCAGGTACCCTGCGACCAGAGGCATCACGTCCAGAGCCACGCTCGCTTCCGCCGAGTTGGACTCCATTGATATCACCCCTGAACAAAAATATTTTCCTTCAGAACCATAACCTTCATTTGGATTCACATTTTTGACACTGCATCAAACATAAAATTGTGACTGCTTTCCGAGTCATCGGAGTGTCATAACGCTTATATTGCACTCTATGACGACATGAGTACAGAAACGAAACGGGCTACTCCGAAAAACGAAGTTCGTATGGCGCCATCCTGCTCACTCAAATACAGCTTAACAAGAGAGCGAGAGGGCCGTCACGATACGAACTTCGAATTTCGAGTCTCGGAGTAACCCCTCTGAGACTAAGCTTCATACAACCGCGCTGCGATAAGTATGAACACTACTACGCGCTTGTTCATATTCCTCATTTATTGCGACTAGGGCATACAAATACAGAAACAATCGATATCGGTATTGCAAATCGGTATTCAGACTCAATACCAAGATTCCGGTATCAGTATCGGTATTGGGAAGTTTTGCAAAAAAGAAACGATTTAAATGGAAATTATGTTAATGATAATACTTTCTTCTGTTTCCGCGATTATTAATCATTGAAATAAAACAATTTAACGGATTATATCGCTTATATTATCTCATTTGAGTTCCCGACGTTTCGGAAGCCTTCCATGGTCACGGGTGGACCCGTAACTGAAATGAAGATTTGGCGTAATTGTATATCACCACAGTAATAATCAGCCCTAAAGTAGTATAGGATCAAAATTGACTAGTTCCAACACCAACAACTAAATTAAACACATGAAGTATATAACATTTTCACTTCCCTGCTCAAAAAGTACGTCATATAACCCCTAGGGTTTAAAAGAAAGCCATATAATTCCATACAAATTTCTATAGTCATAGTCATAGTATTTTATTCATAAACAATACAGGTATTGTGTTTGAAATACAATCTTAAGATTAAAATTAAAGCAACTAAAAAGATAATGCCGCCATACAATATTTTTGCGGGTAAAAGGAGACAACATTGAAGTATAAAAATAATCAGCCTACCAAAAACATTAACTATCATAAATAAATTTCCTCTACACTGTAAAAGCAACCTCTTAACAAAAATCTTTCCAATTTCCTATGAAATAACGAGTTGTCCGTAATGATTTTTAATTCCATAGGCAGCCTGTTGTAAAGTTTTACAGCTTGATAGCCAGCCGAATGTACTACGACCCTGAGTCTAGGACAAAAAGGAAAACTCCTGTTTTTAGTGCGCGTTAGTAAGCGTTCACATTGCTCTTCACAAGTCTCATTCCTGTGGAATTTTGTGAGCAGCACTAAAACATACAAACTGGGTACCGTGAGGATATTTAGTTCTTTAAAAAAAATGTCTACTTGAAACCCATGGAGGTAAACGAAACATAGTACGAACTGCTCTTTTTTGAATTGTAAGTGCTCTATTAATATTATATTGGAAGCTGTTTCCCCATAGCTTGATACTATATCTTAGTTTGGATTCGATCAAAGCATAATACACTGACTTGAGCTGATCGATTCCCATGACCTCTCTAAGACACCGTAAGGCATAGCATGCTGACGCGATTGAGCTCTCGACGACTTCTAGCTCATGTTTCCAATTTAGATGGGAATCAATACGCACACCAAGACATTTCACATGGTCAACCACATCAATGACAGCCCCATTCAAATACACTTCGAGTTTGTCTGACTTCTTAGAGTTATATTTAAACAACATTAATTTAGTCTTGTCAGTGTTAACACGTAAATTATTTTTAGAGAACCACTCACCGAAAATTGCGACTGCATCATTAGTTACTTTATTTAATTCATCAATATTATCAGCACAGACAGTCGCATTTGTATCATCTGCATATACCGTCAACTTGCAAATCTTAATTTTATTATAAAAGAAATTTATGAGGTCGTTCGTAAATACAAGAAATAGTAATGGACCCAAAATTGAAACCTGAGGGACGCCTCTTTTAACATGTACAACCTTAGAAGTTGTAGATTTTTCGTAACCATCTTGAACATTCGTTATTTCTACAAATTGCGTTCTATTTTGAAGATAATTAAGCAAAAGCTGGTATGCATTGCCTCTGATTCCGTAAAATTCTAGTTTTTTCATAAGAATCGCATGGTCGACAGTATCAAATGCAGAGCTTAAGTCAATAAAGAGACTCGCTACTCTTTTTCCTTTATTGAGGTCACTCACAATATCATTTACCAGACAGTCAATAGCATCAGTGGTCCCTATGTTTTTTTGAAATCCGAATTGCCGAGAACTGATGATATCGTGCGCATCGAAATGATCTAAAAGACGTGATTTGATGAGTTTCTCAAAAATTTTTGAGAGGACTGGAGGACTATGAAACTAAAAGAAAACATGCGGCCTGCTACATACTTCTTACGAATAATTAAAAACAAACAAACCAACCTGATCAGATTGGCCAACATTTCTGGTAGAATTGTTCAAACTGTACATTGAATTTTTCATAAAATATACAATTTTAATTGAAATAAACCAATTTAACGGATTATATCGCGTATATTATCTTATTTTAGTTCCCGACGTTTCGGAAGCTTTCCAGCTTTCCATGGTCACGGGTGGGCATAATCCGTTATATTGTTTTATTTCAATGAGTGATAATCGCGGAAACAGAAGAAAATATTATACAATTTTAATGTTAAGTCTTTTTTATTTTCTCGCAGTCGAAGTGAAAAGCAGAGTGTTAAGACGTGGCTAAATGCCATTATGACACTCAGAAATATTTGTCCTCGCTCATTTCGCGAGCTCGTCCGAATAATCACTTCGTGTCATAATGACTTATTTTAGGCCCTTGTCAAACAATCTACTATTATTGACGTTGAGGGTGGAGGTGATCTGTGCGTTAAGGCAAGTGAAAAAATAAAATTTATATACTCGGCGAGAGTCGGTTGCTATTAAACATTATAATGACACCAAGGATTAGACCATTTTCCGTTATAAGTTAAATATTTTTTTTTACTTTTTAAGTAAACATTAGTGTACAATAATATATTAACTCTTAAATGCTGGGCTTGTTAATGATTACCAATGACAATCAAAACTCATAATCAAAATATTATTTAAATTACTGTCTAAATATAAGTATTGCATTTTTTTTAAATTAAATGTTACAATAAATAATCAATTGAGCATTAGCTTTTTAAGCCCAGATATGACAAAATATATACAACTTAGAAATAAGAATAAATACCCGCGTATTTACCCGCGGGTAGGTAAATATCGGGTATTTACCTGGGTAGTTACCCATCTCTAGTCGCGCGGCGTCGATTTCGTCTTACGTTTTGAGTGGTTATAATGGAAAGTTAGTGTAATTATGGTTTACTGTACTTGTTACTCTTGATTATATAAAAAAAAACTGTCAATTAGATTAAGGATCTCTCATTCATGTTGGTTCCGTTTTGTCCACCTGTGCCAGCCCTACCAAATTAGGTATACATTTTGCACTCTCTGTAGAACCTTAGTTTCTCTTCCGTTTCCTTACACATGTGCTATGACGAACCTATCCGTAATTAACATCCTAAAATTTAGGGGGCACAATATGCTGGTAAAAGTTATCAGCATGTATTTATGTGTATACTTCTTATGAATGAGTAATTTGGAAAAGTATCTGATGAGAATGGTAAAATCAAGACTTAAAAACTGAAACACACAGGTCAAAAATAGAAGGAATGGTCACAAAGTGACGTCCCTTATAAAGTTCCTTCCATTTTTTATAATATATTCTATTTACCTGCAGTTCTTCCTAATACAGCCCACATAGTCTGATCAGCTAACACTTCATACATGAGAGACGTAAATTCGGTTTCATTCACCTGCAAATTAATATTACACCTTTATTCCACTACCACTCATTGCTTCAGGATGATTTTACGTAATTGGTCCTTCGAACCGGATATTCAAGGTACTATGTAGAACAAAACGAAAAAAGGAAAATGATTATTTTAAATCTTACCCTTTGCACACAAAGCTGCAAACAGCATACTTGAGATGCCCTACAGAAGTCGGATCCTTTGCTAGGCTCGAGTTTAGTTCTAATAACAAACAGGGTGGTACAGTCCTGGATGTCGAATGGACATGAGAACAGTCTAGAAGGCTCGTCTACGTCAATTGGGCGGTATTGGACTGTGAATGAGGCCTTCATGGGACCGGCTTTCACCAGAGGATCTTTTAGAAGCTCCCACATGAATGAAGCGGTTGTACAGTCTGAGGCTACCACCTGGAAAATGTTTACCATATGAATGTCAATTAAACAAAAATATATTGAAGTATAGTTTCCGAGGAATTTATCCGAGCAAGATATGCTGTTGACCCTTACTCCTTACAGATAACCGTGGCTAGATAACTAGTGAACAGTGAAGATTTTTTTTCCTAGGAGATAACTAGTTATCTCCGAGGATTTTATATTCTTCGCAGATAACTTTTTTTTTAACCGTTTTCTGTGAGGAAGATCCAATCCTTGTAGATAACTGGTTCCCTCCAAGGATTTTATATTCTTCGCAGATAACTATATTTTTTTTAAGTTTTCTTGGAGTAAATTGTATTCCTCGGAGATAACTAGCTATCTCCAAGGAATTTAAAATCTTCGCAGATAACTATTTCTTTTTATAGTTTTCTTTGAGGAAAATGTATTCCTCGGAGATAACTAGCTATCTCCAAGGAATTCAAAATCTTCGCAAATAACTGTCTTTTCTAACAGTTATCTGCAAGTAATTGTCACAAAGAAAAACAAAGATTAAAAAATACTAACAACTTACTATTTTTAAAACGTTTAAAATAAAACCCAAATTTACAAATAAATGAATTTTATTTTAAACTTAAAAATACCAAAATTAAAATTGTCTTCCTTTAAACACGTCAAAAAATATTTTAAGCATAAGATTAAAACTCTAAAATAATTTTTTAGGAAATGAAGTCTAAATTTGGTCGGATTTAGGGTCCATACAATTATTTATTTCCGCCGTATTAGATCGAGATCTTTATGCTTCATATTCTATATATACTCTTCCACCTATAATAAACAGCATGCCACAAAAATGGAGTTTACAAAACACTATGCTAAGTAGGGAAATTTAAATTTCCTCACAGATAACTATTAGAAAAGACAGTTATTTGCGAAGATTTTAAATTCCTTGGAGATAGCTAGTTATCTCCGAGGAATACATTCTCCTCAAAGAAAACTATAAAAAGAAATAGTTATCTGCGAAGATTTTAAATTCCTTGAAGATAGCTAGTTATCTACGAGGAATACCATTTCCTCAAAGAAAACTTAAAAAAATAATAGTTATCTGCGAAGAATATAAAATCCTTGGAGGTAACCAGTTATCTACAAGGATTGGATTTTCCTCACGAAAAACTGTTAAAAAAAAAGTTATTTGCGAAGAATATAAAATCATCGGAGATAACTAGTTATCTCTTAGGAAAAAAAATCTTCACAGTTCACTAGTTATCTAGCCACGGTTATCTGTAAGGAGTAAGGGGCTGTTGAACTTTGAAGTCATTAAAGAAAAAGGGACCACCTGACTCACCATGTCTTTCGCATTTTTCGGATTCAAATCCGACACAGTAGTATTGCCATCGCACTCCAACTTGGGCTCAGTCAATTCGAACTGGATGAGATGGGCGACAGTGGACTTGAGCGTGACATGCACGAATTTCCTCGTATTCGATGTCAGAAGCCGCCATGACGCTACCATGGGAGGGGAAAAGTGGAGGGGCACTTCCATCGCCGCGTCCCACCATGGACAGTTGAGCCAGACCTGGAATATGAAAGAATTATATCGCCATACCAGCCAAAAGACGTATACATACAGCTATGTCTATTTCTATAGGGATTTAAAAGAATGTAAACAAAAAACCACGTGACTCGGGTCATTATGCTTGTGGCATTCCACAGATACAAAAGATTACTTTCGTTGTCGGAATGACACGAGTCCCGTGGGTTTTTTGTTTTCATTATTTTAAATACGCTAAGAACGACATCTTGGCTGGTTCAGTGCTGGCCATATCAATCGATCTCCCACAATCTTCACTAGGCCAACAGTCCACTTTGTCAAAATCAGAACCTATCTATGCTGCATAACAATAGTTATTTATCTTCTATGATAACATAGTCCTTCGAACCGGATCAACATATTTTTGCACAACGGATTTTGCTTGCGTATAGTCCGTTCTATTAGGTATTCAAAATAATGTTAACAAAAAGACCACGTGACTTGTGTCATTCCGCCGAGCACGGTAATCTGTGGTACGACGCCACTGGCTGATTGACATGAATCACGTGTTTTTTTCGTTTACATTTTTATTTTATTTTATAGTTTTTTCTATTTTTCTTACTAATCTATGTAGATCAAAGTAAAAATGTATTCATACGAGGGAACGTGTTTAAAAATCATATCTAGAAAAAAAATACAATGTAAAATTAAACTATATGATGTAAATTTGTACATTCTGAGTTCACGCAACCTAGTATTATGGAAATAATATAAAATGCAATGTTCCAAATTAATGTAAGCTATAACTCACAGTGTGTTCGATGCTCTTCTCTTTTTTAAGCTGTAGTTTAGCGAACAGTCTGAGCGGGACCCGGGTGGTCTCGAAGGGCTTGCTCGCCGGGACAGGTATGGACAGCTCTCGCGCCATCGAGGTATCTTCGGCGAGCCGGATGAGCAGACCCGTTGAGGTCCTAAGGAGGATCGTTGCGTTCTAGACAAAATCAAAGGTCTGATGAGAATATTTGTAAAAACGTCGGTTTATGCTGGCGGACAACCATAGGAAAGTCGACTGCCTTGCGGTATTTTACAGAATACATTTCGAGGAGTGTGCGGCGGAAATGCACTGATTCCACCTTCTCCATTTCGTCATTATGGGATTAGACGTGGATTTGGGTCCCATCCTTATGTTGTTGATATAACACCGACTCGAAGAAAGCGATCGAACTTTCTTCCAGCGTATCTTTTTCCGGAACAATATAACTCGGATCTCTTCAAGACGAGAGTCAATAGGCACTATCTAGGTAAGCATATTGCATCGCCGGCTTCATCGTAGCGCACCGACAGGTCAGATTGAAGTCAAATGCTGGCCATCTTACATAATTAAAACAAGTTATGCCAAAATACCAAGCAAAACATTCATTTCGTTTGATTGAAATAATAAAAAAAACACGGCATAGACTACGTTTGCTTTGTGTACGGCGATTGACAGTTCTCTTGTTTTAATCGTTCTTGGCAGTAGTGAACCTATGTAAACCAAGCTCTTCCAAGAAAAAAGAAGAATTTACTCACATGATAGGTTGCATGTCTTACAATGGGGAATATGCATGAATTTTAATTTCTGCTTTATTAAAATATCATTTACCAAACGGTAAAGAAAAATATTTTTTCCAATAACTATAAAAATAACCGAGATATAAGCCATCAAACATTTCATTCTCTCTTTCTAGCAAAACAGAAAATAATATGGAGTTTATATGGCCGGAGTGCACTATGACGAAACCGTACATGTCGGACCTCTTTGCATTATCGCTATCTAATTAGTAGTTTAAAATGCCAATATCATGCGTATTTCTTGGCAATTTTAATTTTAATTCCACTTTTTGAAATCGTTTTTACGGTATTTTGTAAAGAAAAGCGATAAAAAATTTCATGCACGTACTCTATTAATAACCAATGAAAAAATATACTTTTTGTTTAGTAACGCTATAAATATTAGAAACCTTTAAAGATTTTACGATACCTCAAAAGCTTACCTCTTCTATATGCGAACTTCCGCTAGTCACAACCAGTTCCATAGCATGCTCCAGACCAGCCACCAAGTCCTTCTTAGGCTCCACCTTATTCAAATATACGTTTACTCCTTGCGTCACCACGTCGTACCCCACTTTAAGACTCGTCAGAACATTTGACAAAAACTCCAATTTCTCCTCAATTAGTAAAGAAATCTGGCCTATTTTAAAAGTACCGGGTACTTTAGCAATGCATTCTAGAGTTATCTCATTAGAACCAGGTTTTAAGGTTATATTGTCGGAAGTGAAAGCGATTTCGTAGTTGCTTCTTAAAGTGGCGGACGGTTTCCTATATTTGCTGCTGTCTGAACGCTTGAGTGTCACTTTTGGGTTAATGCATTCTACTGTCGCTTTTTGCAATGATTTGTCTTCTTTATAGTGGAGCTGGGAGGTTATATGTAAGGGGTTTAGCAGGGGATTCTTAGGTTTCAAATCGTCCAGTCTTATACTGAAACAGAATATTACATCGTGAGTTAAATGGTCGAATTGAACTGAAAACAAATTGGTTATTCTCTCGATCTAATGATTTTAGCAGAGCAGTTTCAACATAAAAAAAATGGTTGTATGTAAAGTCAGTTTACGGACGATAATTAAACGTGATAAGGTGGAAGAGAGATAGATGCGTCACAAGCCGAACGCTGAGCTCGTGACAATGAGTGGAACGTGACACTTTCTCGTGCGTGTAGCCGGCGTTCATCGATTTATAGGACGTTATCACGTCAATAAGTTGAACATCCGTCAAGTACTCATTGAGAAGATGTTAAAGAGCCCAAGCTGTTCTTGTTGCCCATCGGTGTTAATTGACTCATTACCTATTTTAATATAAAACCGTACTTTGGCTTTTAAACCTTGACGCTGGCAAAATTGTCTGGATAGAAGCCATTAAACTTAAAAACTTTACAGAGTTCCTATGAACCCCTACCGGCTCCATTATCAGATCAGCTCGATGGTATCATAATATTGCTTGTAACCGAACTAACTTAAATATGCCAAATTATAGCACAATGGGAAACCGGGGGCGTTATTGCCTAAATAAATTTTGACAATTGGTATCCGAATCAACTATTATAGCCCATACAAAATCATGACATTGGTTTCTGATTCCGAGCGTCAAACGCGTTAGACAATAGAGGGGCGGGTCAAATTTAACTTGCAAAATTTGACCCCATAAAAATAAACAGGGCAAATAATATAAGTTAAATAATATTGTTGTTTCAGTGTTACTTACCTAGTAATTAAATTAGGTAATTCGTTATCACCTTCAGGCGCACTCGTCCTGGGTGAATTATTCTGCGATCCTACATTATTATTACTTAATTCAGTCTTATAACTTTTAGCCGGCGTTCGCTTTTCCGTCTGTTTGTCCAATTTGAACGTTTCTATGCTAATCGCTGCGCGCGTGCAAGTAATATCTTTAGGCATATTGCTTTCCACAACCAAACAGCATTGTATTTTATTGTCGGTGATATAGACACTACGCTCGGACGGCAGAACGGTTGCTGAGACTATCTTGAAGCATTCATTGAGCTCGGTTAACACAGGTTCCTGTTTCTGGGATAAATTCTCTCTTATTGATTTCATCATTTCTTCGAAATAGAAGTTTCTGACTAGGATTTCTAATTCGGCAGTGCATGCTATTGTTGCAGAGAGCTTTGTATATCTGAAAAATTAATAGCATTATCATGATATTTAAATCAGACCTTTCTCCACGTTTAGGGCGCCCTCTCCGGGTGGGTTTCCTGTATCGGTTACCCTCATCTGTCATAATCATCATTTGGCATAATGCATTTTTCAGAAACTATATATTTTTCAGGACTTTTTGAAGCATTATTCTGTTAATACATTTGGTTAGGTTAGGTTTGTTAACAAACATGCAATGTTTACGTGTTCAGAAAAAAATATATGACAAAACAAATTATGCCAGCTGAGGGTGAACCTTCCTGTATATTCGCGTGCGGCGGACGCAGCATTGCTCTATGATTGTACAGGAAACGCACTCGGAGCGGACCCCTTGGGCCGGGTTCCCGCTCAACTCAACGGACGCCCCTATGGGACTGAATATTTCCCGGCCACTTTGCGGATCATAGAGAAAAAATGATAAGAAGATTCTTTGTTATTCCACATTGACTGTAAAAACGCGTAATTTAATTTAAGAACGCTACCTGTCGACATCCTCCATTTTCTTAGCCGCCGCGACCAACTCTAGCCTGGTCTGCGCAGCGAGGTCTTTCCAACCCTGCTCTTCGTAGGACCGCAGGGCATCCATTAGAAACACGACCGCTTTGCTTGTCTCCCCTAGCTCTGAGTAAAACGCGGCCAGGTCCCGACCGATGAGGCGTGCAAATCTAAAATAAATAAATAGATAACACAGGGACAATCTTACACAAAACGACCTAGTTCCAAAATAAGTAATGCTTGTACTATGGGTACTAGGCGACGATATACATAATATATCGATAAATTATGATACTTAAATACATAGAAAACATCCAAGACCCAGGAACAAACATTCGTGTTCATCACTCAAACACTTGCCCTGGCCGGGACTCGAACCCGGGACCGCCAGCTTGGTATGCCGTTGTGCAACCCACTGAGCCAAACGTGTCGTCAAATGGAACAGGAGAAAGTTTTAACAATAATGAAAAATATGCCATGCTCTTGACCAAAACTTATGCCAAGATCGAAGTAGACAAGGTTATACCACCAACAAATATTTCATGTAAAATTGGCGGCCAAGACTCACAAGCTCATAACATTTTCGCTGTAAAAATAGTTATCAGATCCCAGGAAAAGCCAAGCCCTCAAGCTCTGACTTTACTAACCTTATCTTAAAAAGTATGGCTTCAACTGGCTTGAAGCCCTGATTTTACTAACCCTACACCTTGGTTTCAATAGTATAGCCTGTCCGTTTCATAGAGAGGAATTTAAATTAATAATACTATCTCAATATTGAAGACATATACTGATGTATGACACGGCCCGGTTCTATTTTTTACTACCAGATACCACCGAAAAAAAATATGTAAAATTGGCGTTCAAGACTCGCGAGCTCAGAACGCTCTCGCTGTAAAAAAGTTATCAGATCCCAGGAAAAGCCATGTCCTGACTTTACTAACCCTACACCTTGATTTAAAACGTATGGCTTGGCCGTTTCATAGACCTAATGCATTGAAGACCTGTGAGATAATTTCCTACCGTAAATAAGTCCATCGGAACTTGACCTTAAATGTTGTGTACTTCTTAAATGTTGTGAAATTAAATTGTGTGCCCCGCCTTCTTTTTTATTCGCTTTGGTAGGGGCACTATTATGTGTCTTATAAACTTTCAAGTTTCAATCGCTATGTAAATCATTTCACACTTACGAGTACCGAGATTACGGGAGAAGCACGGAAACTTTTAGGTAACTATATAAACATAATCAATTCAGCTATGGTTTCAGTTCCATTCGTTTTACTTAACCCTTTTCCAGACCGCAACTTTCTAGATATATGTTCAAAAACAAAACATACACTCAAAATAGTGAAGGATTGGCCATTAATATCAAGGCAAGTAAGTTTTCGAGAAAATTCAATCTGGTTTCAACATTAAACAGCGTGAATTGAAAGTTTATTAGCACCTATGTGGTCAATGAACTGTAGTACGCCTGGAAAAGGGTTAAAAAATACGTTGCATTCGTTCTCAATACTATGGAACCGGCTACAATATGTTTTTTTTTTCATTCAGAATGTAGCCAGCGATTAGTCTCTAATGATGACAACGATGATGGCAAGTGTAATTTAAAGACTATTAAATCTGGCATAGAATAGACTCAAATTATAACTATCAAAAATACGCAGTTCGCATTAGAAATTATAAAGCAATTAACACCTAAGAATAGTTGGACCTAATTTTTTTTTTCTCACTACTCTTATAAGTATTATGCATCTATATCTATCGCATTTAGACTGCCGTCTATCAGTTAGTCAATGTTATCTATAACTAGAAAGTGCCCGCAACTTCGTTAGCGGAGGAAAAAATCATAACTCTCTTTTTTGCTTCATCGTAGTCGGATAGAAAGTATTCTATAACCATCTATGGAGTGGATACCCAGCTACCCGTGTACATTGAATTTTACAACTTTATAATAGTAGTAGAATATGCCCGCAACTTCGTACGCGGAGGGGAAAAAGTATCCTATAACCATCTGGAGATACCCAGCTACCCGTGTGCCAAAAATAGTTGAAATCGGTTTAGCCGATTTTGCGTGATGAAGCCACAACGGCACATACAAAAAAAACCAAAAAAAATTTTTTCCTTTAAGTGAACTCCAAAAAGTCCGTAACAATTTTTTTTTAATATCTTCAATGTAATAAAAGTATAGAATAGATAAGATATCAGGGCAAAAGGACATACTAACCTTAACCTCCCTATATGTTTATACGTGCCCATGGCCAGTTCAGCAAGCTCCAAATAATACTGCTGGAAGCTCGTCTTGCTACATAGCGCCTCTTTGAGCCGGTCGGTCGGTGTAGGGTGTTGGTTGTTGGGTTCACTGTCGCCCATACCGGCAGACAGCATCACAACCAGGTGGAGCTGTTCCGAACTTGGCTCGGGAGAGCCTGGGAGGAGCCCGCACAGCTTCCCTAGTTCGTGGAGCTGAAACAGTGGAACAAAAGATTGGATACTAATTATAATCTTTGTGTAGCCACATGCTAATTTATACTGTAGTTAATATTGGATGCCGTATAGTATCTCAAGAAAATTGCCGAAAAAAATCACCCCAAGGTAGGTTCCGTAGCCGCTACTATAAAGAAATACTCTACAGAGAAAGAGTGCACCAGCAAAATAGCGTATCTTCACTTACGTCTTTTTGATGCGTGGTTTCGCGAGCGATCATGTTGTAAATAATTTTATTGTTGGAAGTTAAGCGTTACCTAAAGTCGGAGATCGAATTCGAGATCAAAATTGTAAACAAATGGGTTGCCACCATACAATTTTTAACGTAACTGGTTAATAAAATCATGGAAATACTCATAAAAACTACCCTATTCAGAGTTAAATAGTACCGTATGAGTAGTTAAAAATATTTTTCTAAGTTAAACAGCAAATATTCTTTTTTTCTATTACATATTTGTATAGTTCAAATAAAATATACGACGATGACACAATTTATGCTACTTTCGGGGGATTATTTCCAAAAATATTTAGTAAATAAAAAAAATGCTTAGGAAATTTAAGAAGGGAAAGAGTCCTAAGAGACAAATCTATATTATTTTTTTATATTTTGTGTTTACAGAAAGAACGCAGTGCATATATCCGTCTCCCTATTGGTCACCGTGAGCCGTCCACTCCCGCGCATCGTAGTAGAGAGATCTCCACTAGCTTGTAGTGCTATGGAGTCGCAGGCGATCTAACACACCTTGTCCTTAGCGTTATGCAGTAAAGGCGCCTGCATGGTGGTGCACAGGTCCGTCTCCCTGTTGGTGGCCGTGAGCCGCTCGCAGGCGCGCAGCGTCTCGGCGCAGGCAAGCTGCGCCCAGCACGCGGGCGCGCCGTCCACTCCCGCGCAGCCGAGCAGGGAGATCTCCACCAGCGTGTTGTGGACGGTGCTGAGGCAACGCGAGGCGATCTGGAACCGGTTAAAAGAGTAAGTTAATTGGGACTCCAATAAAAATTTAAATTTGATGCGAAATGAAGGTTTCCATGATAGAAATGCTAAAAAAGAATTGAGTTCGATACCTTACGTGTAGCTTGTTTTATGAGCCTTTAAAATTGGATGGGAAAGTCCAATTTTAGAATATGACAATATTAATAACTAATAATACCATTGAATAACCCATGAAATGTATAGTAACTTTTGTTATGAAACCGTTTCGATAAACGCAAGCTTTAACATATGTGCAGAACTAAGTTCTTAATTTCCCCATACAAGGTGACGTCACACGTTTCTAGGCTTTAGTATGGATCGTTTTTTGGGCAGGTCAAAAATGATATTTTAACATTGTTGCATCTCGGTGAGTTTTCAAGAGATTGATGTAGTTTTTTGACCAAGGTTTTTATTATTGACAGGTCGTTCTATAACTATAAGATACCACAGAAACAAGTGCCGGCGTTTCAGTCAGTACGCTCTTTTCAAAGTCATAGATAATCTGTTTTTTGGTCAGTGTCCAGGACCGGATTGACCCTCAGTGCCACCCTGGGGTACGATGTAAAATGCCGTCCATTTTTGATAACGAAAAATTAAATTGTCACCCCTAATGTCCCCAGGGCCGGATTTAGGGGAGAGCAACTAACTGGGGCCCGAACAAATGAATTTTTTAAAGAAAAATCGTTGTATTTGGAAAACCAGGCCCGTAATGGTTTTCCAAATACATTCCGTACTCATTTGTTACCCGAGGGCTTCCCGACCCCTAAATCCAGCCCTGTATGCCCCTAGTGTACTAACAGCCCTGGATTTACCTTGGCTGTCAGTCTTATATTGTATCGTAACTAAGCTGAGGGCAGATCTACTTAAGGGCTACAGCCCAAGGCCCTATGGATACAAAGGGCCGCCAGCCTCCATTGGAAACAATAGACGATATTGTATATTAAAAAAAAATCAAGTACTTCAATTAACTAAGTGGATAGTACTTACTAAGCAGTATCAGCCGAGCGCCCCTCAAATTCACGATCCGCCCCTGACTTAGCTTATCTACTTAGTCAAGCTATCTATCTCACATTAGGAGTGCGCGTGCGCGCAATGCAAAACGCACAATACTGCAGTCGTTGTGCGTTGACCAACGTTGCGTGAAAACGCTAACGATTGTCACGGACGGCGGCGGCGGCGTGTCATTGGCAGCGATATAGCCCGGGCGCAAATAAACGACATGCGGCCGAATTCTGTAACGCTATACGTGAAGTATACGTATATTTAAGTAATTTATAATGGACGAGTAATATACGCAATCTGCACCAATAGACTAGAAGAAACCCGCAACTTCGTTCGCGCAGAAGAAAAAGTTTTGCCCTTGTTTTTTTCTTCAGCATACGGGTAAAAAAGTATCCTATAACCATTTGTGGATACCCAGCTACCCGTGTGCCAAAAATAGTTGAAATCTGTTCAGCCGTTTAGAAGTAACAACGTTACATACAAACATGTACAAAAAATCCGAACAAATACTTTTCGGTTCAGTGACCTCCAAACAGTCCATTACATGTACAGGCATTTCATTTTTACAACTTTATAATAGTATAGATATTTTGATAGATGTATTATTTTTAACCAGTTAAGAATAAAAAAATGTCGATACACATTATAATATAGACATGGCTGAAATGCTTGGACGAATTGCCCAATTTAATAATGTATTTTTTTTCTACTAGGTGATCTGCAGCAATATAGCTATGATTTAGTAACTAATCGCCTTTGGTACCGTTTGGTAGCCAAGTTTTGTAACTGGCTACAAACAGGGATTTTCGGATTCCCATTTTGTAGCTGGCTACCGAATGGGCCTGCGTAGTGCCGTTTGGTAGCCAAGTTTTGTAACTGGCTACAAACAGGGATTTTCGGATTCCCATTTTGTAGCTGGCTACCGAATGGGCCTGCGTAGTGCCGTTTGGTAGCCAAGTTTTGTAACTGGCTACAAACAGGGATTTTCGGATTCCCATTTTGTAGCTGGCTACCGAATGGGCCTGCGTAGTGCCGTTTGGTAGCCAAGTTTTGTAACTGGCTACAAACAGGGATTTTCGGATTCCCATTTTGTAGCTGGCTACCGAATGGGCCTGCGTAGTGCCGTTTGGTAGCAAAACGTGTATAAAACCTTTTTTTCTTTCTATATTTGAAAACCTAACATGACGTTGTCACTTACTTACAATTCTATTTTATCTTGTCATTCAGTATAACAAGTCCTTCATAATTTAAGTATTCCTGTAACAACTCATATCTGATTAGATTAATTAGTAGTGCAATAGTCAAATGGGAACATGCATTATTCCGAGGAATATTGTGATACCGCTACAAATAGTTCAACCAGCTCGAATAACATAAGGTTCATCAGTTCCAAAAGAGGTGGACAGTGTATGATAATTGCCGGCCGTAAATTTCATAAGAGAAAAATTTACAGTGATGAGAAAACATTTTGGCTTTGTGCTAAATCGGGATGTCGTGGAAACATCACTTTAAGCCCTGACCGCAAATTAATTACCAAGATGACAGAACATCAGCCAGATTGTCTGACTAATCCTGGAAAACATGCTATAATGATAGCATTAGATCGTCTTACAAGAAAAACTTCTGAAAACCCTAGCCCAATCCAAAAACAATACCAAGACATGGTCTGTAATCTTGAGCAGAACAACGTTCATTTACACCATGCTATACCAAAGTTCGCGAGCATCAAATCGAGCATTTATCGTAATAAAAGGAAAAACTTAGGAGTTTCTAGCATACGTAACAATGATCCAGCCGAAACAGAGATTCCAACACAATTCCAACAATTTATGCTTGCGGATTATAATTACGATGGGAACAAAATTTTAGTATTTTTTGACAAAAAGAATATACTTCGCATTACTGAAATTGGACACTACTTAGCGGATGGCACTTTTAAATCATGCCCACGTCCATTTAACCAAATTTACACGATTCATGGATACCATGAGGAGTCGAATTGCGTCATCCCTCTGATTTTTGCATTTTTGGTCAGAAAGGATCAGAACACTTATGAGATATTATTAAATGTTATAAAATCACAACTGCCATCCTGGAATCCGAAAAAGATAACTGTCGACTTTGAAACGGCCGCAATGAATGCCTTTTCACACGTTTTTCCAAGCATCGATGTTAAGGGTTGTTTTTACCATTTTGGTAATAGTCTGTGGAGAAAAGCTCAGAAGCTGAAATTAAAACTGAGAACTGAGCGTAAACACGTGTCGCGTTGCATCGCTTTAGCTTTGTTACCAATCAGCAGAGTTGCAGAAGGAGTACAGTACATATCAAGCCGACAATGCAATTACGGAAATAATATGGTTGAGTTTAATGCGTACTTTTCAAAACAATGGCTGAAAAACGACCATTTCATCCAAATATGGAATTGTGAAGGTGAGACTTTTAAAACCAACAACAATTTAGAAGGTTGGAATGCAAAACTAAACCGATTTGTAGGACGCAAAAACCCAACTATGCCAGAAATTTTGAAAACATTGCAAAATGAAGCAAGGTTTTATAATATTTCAATGTCTGATTTGAACAAGAAGTTCAATGAGACGAAAAAAGCCAAAGAATATGAACAAATAGCGGCAGAAATTAGCAGAGCGGTTAGAGACCTACAAAACGGTGATATAAGTGTGGGACACTGCATCGAGTTAATAAGCCCATTTGCTGTATAAAATTAAAAGCCCAATAATTAGAGTAATACAAGAGTTATATTTTCGTTGATTTACGTCGTAATTTCGTTATGTTAAGTGGTAATTTAGTTATGTTATTTAATTATTATGGCGAATAAAGGTTATTTTTTACCTACCTATGCAGTATTTTTTACAAAAGAAAAGTATTTACAAACTAAATTTTTTTTTCTCTTTCTAAGCTGGTTCGTAACCGTGGTTACGAATCGGTAATAGAAAAGTCTCATTTTGAAGCCAGTTACCGAATGGGATTTTTTTCCCGTTTCGAAGCTGGTTCGTAACCGTGGTTACGAATCGGTAATAGAAAAGTCTCATTTTGAAGCCAGTTACCGAATGGGATTTTTTTCCCGTTTCGAAGCTGGTTCGTAACCGTGGTTACGAATCGGTAATAGAAAAGTCTCCTTTTGAAGCCAGTTACCGAATGGGATTTTTTTCCCGTTTCGAAGCTGGTTCGTAACCGTGGTTACGAATCGATAATTTAAAATTCCCGTATTGTAACCAGTTACCGAATGGGATTTTTTTCCCGTTTCGAAGTAGGTTACGAACTTTTAGTTACCAAACGGTACCAAAGGACTAATCGTTCTTGTTTAAATATAATTGCGGTGCCCTCATTTTAAGCGGACGCATAATAATTGGCGGAATAGGTAATTAAAACCAACTTCACTAGACCTGATATGCTAACTTTTAACATACAAAAGTTTAACTGAGGTATAATTACATGCACCTAAATTCTGCGCTATAAAGTATGGATGCATTCTAGATTTAAAAACGATTTCCTTACACTTGGAAGGCCTAACCTACATTTCATCAAAAGTAAATTAAATAGAATTACGATAAAAAAAAAGTAGGTTTAAACGAGGCAGCAAAAGAAAACCGATAAGTAAAAAACCATTGAGCAGCTAAAATATACAAGGAGACTTCTAAGACGTGATACAAAATGTTACTTTCCGAGGTTTTTGTTTACTCAAAATTAAGATAAACTTTTCGTATGATACCAATATCGAAATCATTAAAAAAACCAGCTAGCCGTGGAGATACGCTCTTTTGCTAGTGCACTTTTTTATATAGTATTTTTTTCATCTGAACCCTACACTGAGCATGGTCCGACATGCTCTTGGCCGGTTTTTATTAGTGTACAAATTACCACTGTCTATTATAGATTACATTTGAAGGATTAGTTATAGTAAAGATAAAATATTGTCGTTGTCGAGGGGATATCTATCTATCGACTTTTGTATTTATATTTATTCGCAAATTGGATTCCTAGAAAATATCAATGCACCCTGCGAAATTGAATGGTATCAAATGTTATCCACGAACAAAATCCTGTAACACAATTAATTTTGCGATCCCAGTTTCAGTCAACGTAAAAAGTTAATTGAATTTTAAAATCATATAAGTAACGATTAGCTTGTCTATAAAGATTTATGAGACATAATGCCGATCATTGAGAGTATACGTCGTGCGTATGTCAATGCGACCACGCAGCATAATTGGCGTGTAAAATAATGTACTTCACGGATGGCTAGCCAACGGGAATAAGCAGCCAATGTCTAGGTTATTAGCAGAAATTCTGCGCTTCACGTCAATTATGAACACAGTAATTTTAATAACTAATGTATTTATTAATTTATGAAACGAGTGAGTGAGTGAGACAGAAGATTAAGTAAGTACACCTGTGCGAAGCCGGGGTGGGCAGCTAGCTGTTTTTATTATCTTGTTCACTTTAAATTTGATGTGTAGCAATAATATGAAATATACACTGTATTATATACCATTAGGCGAAAAACTTTTAAACTTTATGATTATTTTTTACTATTTTTAGCTTTTATGATTATTATAGTTTCAAGTGGGGGACAAACCGGGGCATTTGCCCCAGGCAGCAGCTTCATGGGGGCGCAAAATCCTTGATTCAAGAATTCGAAATATCGAACTAATGAAGCCTCTTTTCCTACAATATCATAGGTTTTGGTCACCAAAAATACTACTCATTGGCAGTTTTAACAGTTTTTCTCAAACACTGAAGGTAGGGGGTGCCACCATCAAGGTTTTGCTCTGGTTAAAAAAAACGTAGATCCGGGCTGCCAATTACCCCTGCTCAACATCCACTCCCAGTAAAAAGTACTGATAATACAAATTGTACTCACCTCCCAAGGTTTAAACATAAGCAGTAACATGGCACTTTGACGTTGAAACAAATAGCTTCTAAAGTCTAGCAGAGATGATTTCTTCTTAACAATAAGTTCCCTCAGATGCTGCGGCACCAGCGCTGTAAGCCTGACAGCCTGCCATGATGTGATGGGCTGCTTGAACGTGTCAAGCCACTTTGGACCCTCTGTCACATTGGAATTGAGCACAAATTGAGAGAATAGCGCGTCCAATTCGTCATATTGGACTAACGCTTCTTCATACAATCCTAACATTTCTAATACAAATGCTAGTTGTTCCTGAAAAGAAAATTTATTATTAAATTTCGCATTTAATTATTTACGAAAATAAATCTATCTATATGTATATCATAACCATATTAACAGTGGAAACGAGAGATGGGATAAGCAACAGCTTGGTGGCGTTTACCGATCCTGTTATACCTATTTGATTTACATCCATTGAACTAATTTTATAAAGTACTAGAAGGTGCCAACTTCGATTGCACGGGAGAAAAAGTCATTAGCCCTATTTTTTTCTTCTACACACTCAGGTAACAAGTATCCTATAACCATCTGCATACCCTGCTACCCATGCACTAAAAATAGTTAAAATCCGTTTAGTCAATTTACTGTGACGAAGCCACAACAACACATACATACATCCGAAAAAATATTGTTTGTTTCAGTGACCTCCAAATACTCTGTATCAATATTTTTTTTGTTTAAATTGAATAAATACTGGGTTCTGCACCAAATGTAAGTTCACTGGTTTATGTGTAAGCAGAAAAATGAACTCACCACCACATAAAACATGTTAGTAACTAAGGAGTTCTTACCTGCAAAATAAAATATTTACAAAAATCCCATTCCGGGTCATTTCTTTTCTCCCTCTGTTCCCTCATGTACTCTTCGAACTTTAACAATGCCTTGTTGTATGCTACGAGAACGAAATGCCTCATCTTGGCGACCAGGGCTCTCCATGACTCTGCACTCCTCGCTTCGGACTTAATAGGATTGATAACAGACAGAAACCGATCTTCGGTCTGCTTTATGGCAAATTCACCCTTTATTTTGTCCAAAACTGTAGTTCTAGGTAATAGCTTGTTGGTTTTTCGAATATCATAAGTTTCCACTAGTATTATCATCCAGTCTGTGATGCCTTTTTTTTCTAGTTGCTTGAGCCATGTTTCAATATCTTCTCTGAGTGTGGTCTTGTAATACTCGATATCCTATGAAATAAAATATTTAAATACTTACTAATATTATAAATAACAATGTTTTTGTTGGTTTAGAGGCTATTTATTATTCCAGAAAATTGCATGGTTGGAGAAATGTTGGTAAAATACATAGGTGGAATGGCCGGAAAATCCAAGTTATTAATAAAATTATATTATGTTGACTTTAAGATCATTTATTCCAGCTTACCTAGTAATCTTATCATATAAAAAAAAACATTAACAAACATTACAATTTACAATTATTTATTTCACTATATAAAAATAAAGAAAAAACAATGAATAAGAGTACCATAAGAATAAAAGTTAAAACCAATAATAATATTATCAGGACCCAGCAGAGTAATGTTTCAGTATTGAAATAGAAAAGAAAACTTACCACACAGTCAGTCCAATAAATGTGTAAGATAGGTCGATTCAGCAAATTAAGTTCAGACTGTACTTTGTCCTGATTATATTTAATGAAGGAAGCCTCCAGGTAAACAGACTTTGTGGCCCGGCCATAGGACCTTCTCCATTCACACGAGTCCTGTGGAATCGCGGCCACTAGCGGAGCTTCTAACGTGCAAAACAAGTTCCAATCCCCAGCGCCTAAACAACAAATAATATGTAAATATGGAAGCATCTACACATGAGTTATGTTACACAGGAATAAGCTGGGGGTAACTTACATGTTATAATAGGTTTATTTGTCATTCCTTCGCGGTTTGCTGGCGAATTATCGACCCCCTTCATTTTTCATTATCAGTGAAATCCCTCGGTTGTGCGGGCATGACACAAATTCTAAATTCCGCCTAATTGCATAGAAGTCGGAATCCACCCACTTTACTACCAGTAAATAATAATCACACTCATACGGATACTAAACTCTTTACGTGGCAGTTAAGAATAAACAAATAATAATGAGGGAAATTGTAATATTTTTTACTCGTTTTGATTTCTTTTTACGATTAAAAACTGGATTTTGGTTGTCAAAATCTATCGCTGACTGACAGCCACCCAACACGACAGTGACGTTTCGCTTCATTATCATTATCAAAAATACCAATTGCACAAATTGATGAATTGGTTCTGTTTTCACCTAAATGAACTGAATAGTAATGTCTAAATTATTGACATCGTTCAAAAACAGTAATTATAGTTCTTGATAAAATCAAAATTATTAAAAGATAATTTTAAATATACATTATCATTATTTTGTAATTGGGTTTTATAATGGCAACCCTATTAGTGTGACCATTTGTGCCCTTGTTCTGCCTAATTAGAAACTTATCATGATTAGCTAATTTCTTTATCCTCGAATAAATTATTAAATTTAATTTTAGAAAGTCATTATCAGTTATTTGCTCCATACTGGCATTAGAATATTGCATTGCACATACATGCGATGGTAACTTTAAAGCTAATGATGCTGATAAAATTAGAATATGCAAAAAATACAAAAAAAAAATGGCCATTGAATGAACACGTTAGGTTCTGATATTAAGATTAACTTGTCACGGCATTTATCTGGTGTTGACATAATTAATATGTGTATATAATGAGATGTAATGACATTCATACAATAATTATTGTACATACCAAAAACTTAAATCATAAATAATATTACTATAGTACAATATTTAGGTATATCAAAGGATCAGAAATGGCATCGGGTTCGGGAGCAGGCATTCCTGCAAAATATTATAATGATATCACAAGGGTTTATGCAACTGTCTTCCAAGCAGAAACATTATGCTGTAATCGCATGTGCCCAGGAGAACATGGATCCATGCACTCACACAGGGAACCATAATAATGGTCATTAAGGACCATGGCAAAATCCAGCATCAACGAGTGGAAGAAGGTGACGCGCCCGAGCCATGTAAAGCTATTTATAGAAAAAGTAGAATCAGGTTGGACCAAGAAACTGTGTGTGGACTCAGAATCATAATGCCATCCCCATTATGATGCTGAGTTGTCTTTTGCTTCACAGATAAATTCGGAGTCAAAGGATTGCTGGCCAAACTGGAACTTTCTGACAATATGGATTGTAGAATGTGAGGATGCAGAAACAATGGAACACATACTTTTTGAATATCATGCACTCGCCAGACAGATAATAAAGGAATTTGGTATTGGGTACCCAAAGCCAAATGAATTCCAAACGCTATCTATCATTGGTATCAATCATCCAGTTTACGGAGGTAGTAAAAAAAAAACATTAAGTAACAAGAAGGGGTATTACACAAAAGATCACACTGTTCCGAAATGTATCCGTATATGTCTATACGTCTATATAGAGAAGATTATTTATATGCGAGAGTTTCGCCAGTCTGCATTTTATGTGATAGAGTAGATAGAACAAATGCGATTTAACGTGTTGTTTCTGTTTTTCAAAGTTAAATTTAAAACTATATAATAGACAAGATCGGCATCATTGTCAGATTTTTGTTTATTTGTGGCTTATTTTGTAATTTAGGGTTGGTTACACAGAATCCTACTCTACAATAGTCTATGCGTCGCTATAATGTCGCTTTCTGTTTTGGTATCATCTCACAATAAAGGAAATCAATTTTCATAACTTATCGATGACTTTTGTGATAATTCTTAACGCAAAACAAGCAACAAATCTTAGTGTAATTAATTGAAAGTCCGCAGGTAAATTATTCCAATGTCCATTATTGCATCACTGAGAACTGTAAACTTCGCTGAGAGACTATTTTCTCTATTTTGTATTATTTTATTACTTCCTAGATTATAATCATGAACTTGAACTGCGAAAAGTCTTCTTTTCATTCAAATCATTGTGCAATTAGGTCATAACATGCTAAATATAATTATAATCCTAAAAGGCCGCTTGGTTTCCATAGGTTTTAGTAGACAGAACAATTTAATTGTTGTTATTTTTAGCAATTCGGTAACATTTCTAAGTTTATTTAATGATAATGGTTCTTTGTTACATTGAATGATAGTTTTAAATATTCTTCTTCATTTGTACTTCTCTGGAGTGTATTATTCTCACTAGGTTCAGCACTATTTTGGCAAATTGAATATAACTACCATAAACTCCTGTATGTTATGTATGACTCATTAATTTTCGACTGCCAAAAATGATTCAGGTGCAGATAATCTCATGTACCGTTTGCTATGCTTTAACAAACTATTTTTTATTGATACTCCAGGTTTTTAATAAAATTCACTTTTTATTATTAATAATAATGTACATAATTACACAATACAATGTATTTTTTAATTGTGAGTTATATTTATGCTTCTCCCCCTGGAGTCCAAAATTTGACAGTCAAATCGAAGCTAAATTAAATTTTAATGTTTTGCATAGATCCCTGTCTAAGCATAAGAAAGGAAATAGAATTAATTTAAATGTAGTTTCTGAACTGGTTACAATTCGTAAAAGTTACAAGTGAAACTTATATTTGAGGTTTGGATGCAAACTAACAGCAATTTTTTTTATCTTGTTTAAACTATACTTCACTTCTTAATAAAATAAGCTTTTATTTACTCAGCAAGGTTTACTTTCAAATTATGTTAGTTATTGTTATTGTTTTGACTAAAAGGTTAATTAATTGAGGTATGTCACTTTTTTTTCTGTTACAGCTATGAATGCCACAGCGCCCACATCAGCCGATGCCTGCCTTAGCATTGTGCACTCCCTCATGTGCCATCGGCAGGGTGGCGAGAGTGAGGGTTTCTCTAAACGTGCCATAGAATCTCTTGTCAAGAAACTCAAAGAAAAGCGGGACGAGCTAGACTCATTGATCACAGCCATCACTACAAATGGGGCCCACCCCAGCAAGTGTGTTACTATACAGAGGACTTTGGATGGACGATTACAGGTTTTGTAACATTTGATTTTACTAATGAAATAATTTCTCAATGTACAAAGGAACATAGAAAATTAAAACTAATACTAAATAATAAATTGTTCGAAATAAAGGCTATTATGATATTATTAATGGAATGGAAGTATGACAACTGTTAAACACAGGTTTTCACGGCTCAAGATCACTAAAAGCTTGTTAGTAAAAAGTAAGGCTTCACAGTAACTTATAAGATTATAAATTATGCAAATTTTAGTGAAATGTTTATTTTTTTAATGTTCCAAAGATGCTTAGAAGAATGGAGAGTCTCCATTCTTCTAAGGGTATATATAGGGTCTCCATTGGAGACCCTATGGCAAGTGGTTGGTTGGCTATTATTGGTTTGGTGATGTCATAGAATCCTGAGGCTCGTAAATTTTCCAAAACCAGGGCTTCTATCTACTCTGAACCGATGACAGTTTTAACACTTTCGCAACCGACATTATCGTAGCGGTACGCTCGTACGTGGGAAAAACCGTATGTAGCGTAAATTTACTACGAGCAGAGCGCCCGCCGACCGGGCTCGCGGTCGTGCGTGGGTTAACCTTTTGAGCGCCACAGTCAGTTAATCATGTTATCGAAAATTTGTGTCACTGACGCCACGCCAGCATCGGCATATATGCCAATGAAATCTCATTTTTCAAAGACTCCAAATATACCTTGTTCTGCAGTCACTATTTTAATTTTGAAGGTTAATTTTATTTTATTGCTGTAGCGTGTGTCACCTCAAAAGAGTAAGTCATGGGATAATTCTTAACTCACCATGGTGTAGACGTAATAACGTGAGAGGTGATTTCATACATCATAAAAAACACTAAGAGTTCTAAAATCCATTACTGACATGACATCAAAAGATTTTGACACTTGTCGAATACAGCTTTTGCTACATAGGTGCCAAATATTCGATTTCAGAAATCAGTCAGTATGGGCAAATTCTAATTATCATTTACATCGTAGGTCGCAGGCCGCAAAGGCTTCCCACACGTGATATACGCGAGGATATGGCGCTGGCCGGACCTGCACAAGAACGAGCTGAAGCATGTCAAGTTCTGTCAGTTTGCCTTCGACCTCAAGTGTGACTCAGTCTGCGTCAACCCCTACCACTACGAGAGGGTTGTATCACCAGGTATTGGTTAGTATTTGTTAAACCCTGAGTCTTTGCATGGTATCGTTGGAGGGGCAAACTCCATATGAATACATACTACTGGTTGTGGAAACCCATTGTGATGAGCATCGTCAGCCCATCTCCGTCCACTACTGGACATAGGCATCCCATTGCATGCCACTGAGCTTGGTCCTGAGTTTTTTGTTTCTGAACGCTGCCAGCCTCTTCGAGAGAGAGGTCCATAGAAGAATACAGATGGGCTGGGCAGCATTTAGGAAACTTCCTCAAGTCTTTTCATGGTCCATACAGCAAAACTTAAAGATGAAAGTATTTATTGAGTGTGTTCTACCAGTTATGACATATGGAGCCGGACACGTAGACTGACGGTGCGATTGGTATACTAATTTCTGATTAGCAAACACTAATAACTAATTATTGATTTACGCAAAATCCGAGAATGTAATTGGCAACACCTACATTTCTCACCTTGCCTACTACAACTAAATACAGCCCTTTAGTCCACCGCGAATTAGACCCTTGTTACCAGTGTTAGGCACAAATTCAGGATTTTGTTACGGAGAAACAAGCTAAGCATTTCCATATTTTTTGTCAATCAAATGGTCAGTTTGCATAGTGTTTGCTCAGTCAGGCAGCCCATTAAAAAATATTGAATAAAAAAAAAATAGGTTAAATAGCCTATTTTCTGAGAAGTACTGCAATATTACTAACAAGTAATTTGAGCATGTCCAAAACATTTTGACAAAATTAACCATCATCGTTTGCCGCTGGACTCTTTATATGATAGATATCCAAAGATATAGATCATAACAGGTCCTGTTATTTTTGGTGAATGACTAATAAACAATCGATATAAGATGTGCATCCGTCCGTCAGGATGGTGGATGGATTTTAACAAAATTCATACAGATAGTATTTCCTGTTCCCCAGGACGTCATGTAACATAATCCACCCAACAATCAGGCGTTAAGATGAAGAGTGGAGCAAGCTACCTGCTCGGGAGTTCGTGCGTTTGATTGTAATGACATCTGCCATAAATTATAATAAATAATAAACAATATGTATTGACTTTTTGAATGGGTATATAATTGGAATTGGACTTCTTATGGTGAGGTACAGTAGTATGCAAAACAATGAAAACGAAGGTGGCTAAACTAATGGCTGTGCCTAGAGCACAAATGGCTAATTGGTCACAAACGCTGTTATTCTACCATCCTGTGACTTAATTAACTAAATCCGTTTTGGACGAGAATCATGTGCAATGTAATTTTTTTGTATATGCAACACACATGCCTTACGACGGGACTTGCTATTTCTTACAGGGGAACATCTGTCATAAACAATGAATTTTCTTCATAATTCCAGATCTTTCAGGATTAACGCTGACGTCAGGCCCCAGTCGGCTGGTCAAAGACGAGTACACAGCGGGCCTGAGCGGCAACGGCATGGACATGGACACGGGCGAACTGGTCACCATCCAGCACCACGCGGCCAGTCCCCGCCACCACCACTCCCTTCCGCACCATCACCAGCAGTTCCAGGGCGCCAACATCATCATCAACCAAACACAAGGTTGGTCATGGACGAGTACCGAGAGCGAGGTGATCACTATCCAGCACCACGCGGCCAGTCCCCGCCACCACCACCCCCTTCCGCACCACCACCAGCAGTTTCAGGGCGCCAACATCATCATCAACCACACACAAGGTTGGTCATGGACGAGTACCGAGAGCGAGGTGATCGTCATCCAGCACCACGCGGCCAGTCCCCGCCACCACCACTCCCTTCCGCACCATCACCAGCAGTTCCAGGGCGCCAACATCAAATTCAAATATTTATCATTATCAACCAGACACAAGGTTGGTCACAGACGAGTACCGAGAGCGAGGTGGTCACCATACAGCACCACGCCGCCAGTTCTGGCCACCACCACTATTCCGCACCACCACCAGCAGTTCCAGGGCGTCAACATCATTATCAACCAGACACAAGGTTGGTGACAGACGAGTACCGAGAGCGAGGCGGTCACCATACAGCACCACGCCGCCAGTACCCGCCAACACCACTATTCCGCACCACCACCAGCAGTTCCAGGGCGTCAACATCATTATCAACCAGACACAAGGTTGGTCACAGACGAGTACCGAGAGTGAGGTGGTCACCATACAGCACCACGCCGCCAGTACCCGCCACCACCACTATTCCGCACCACCACCAGCAGTTCCAGGGCGTCAACATCATTATCAACCAGACACAAGGTTGGTCACAGACGAGTACCACGGGCAAGCTGGTCACCATATGGCATCACGCGGCCAGTACCCGTCACCACCACTCCCTTCCACACCATCACCAGCAGTTCCAGGGCGCCAACATCATCATCAACCAAACACAAGGTTGGTCATTCCGTGCCATCACTACTCTTTGCCGCATCACCACCAGCAGTTCCAGGGCACCTACGTCATCATTACCCAGGGTCAAGGTTGATCTCCTTTACTAGATCTTTTAGAGCTAAGCAGTTCTGGGTGACTAAGTATCTAGAATGTCTAAGACCACGAGGACAACTGCCGAGAAACCTCTAGGTAGAGGAACTACAATCCCCGTCGCTACGATTCGCTGCTTCATCAACATCGTCGCTAACGCGGACAGGGTTGGTTAATTTTTTTTTACCAAGATTGGGTAAAATTATTAAATTGGGAACATTTACATTCTCAGAGGTGAGCATTTTAAATTTTTTCCTGATTGTAAAACGTATACCACGTTTTGTGAACTCAGAATCTGAATTAAAATGAAATGTAAGCATGCAACTGTTTTTGTTACTGTGACGTACCAGAAAATTATCGCCATTTTTGTTCTACTTTTTAGCCTTTTATTTTCTTTACCTTTCGACTAGTAGGTACTTTGATATGAGTTAAATATTTTATTTTGCGAGTGAGATTTTATTTTGCATTGTTTTCGTTTGCTCCGTTTTAGCGCCAGAGGGCGTAGCGAACATGTTCTCGGGGGCGCACGGGCCGCGGGCGCGGGCGCCCGGCGCGCCGCAGCTGGCCCCGGGGCCGCCGCAGCTGCCGCACCTGTCGCCGGGCGCGCAACTCCTCCCCGGCCACGCGATGCCGCCCGGCCCGCCGCAGCACGGACCCGGCACGCCTCAAATGGGCCCGGGGACGCCCCAAATGGGCCCGGGGACCCCTCAGATGTGTCCGGGAACCCCTCAAATGTGTCCGGGGACGCCGCAGATGGGCCCGAGCACGCCCCAGATGTGCCCCGGCACGCCGCAGATGGGCCCCGGGCCCGGGACGCCGCTGGCGAACGCCCCGCAACTGGCCTCGCCCCGGATGGCGCCGGCGCCCACCCAGATGTCCCCGGGCACCCCCCAGATGCCCAACATGAGCCAGGGCATGTCGATATCAAGCCCGCAGCATATGGGGATGAGCCAGCAACGGGCGATAGCGCCGAAGCTGGAGCCCCCGGACACTATAGACGCGCGGGCGATGTGGCTCCCGAAAAGAATGAATCATTGTAAGCTTTATTTTTTTAATTTGCACCTTTATTTTGCTTCTATCCTTTTGTTATGCTTTTATATAGGGTGGTCTCAGGCAACAACGAACAATGGAATTACGTGTTTATGATATTCTATTATAAGATAAACGCAAGACTTCTTTCACCGACTTCCAAAAAAGGAGGCATACCTATAACCTATGTTCGATAATTTGTATTTTTTTTTTATGTATGTTCACCGATTACTCCGCCGATTGTGGACCGATTATAAAAATTCTTTTTTTCTTTGAAAGGATATACTCCCGAGGTGGTCCCATTGCCACCAAGTTGGGATCTGATGATGGGATCCCAGGGAAATCGAGGGCAATCCTCAAATTTTATAAGCACTTATAATGTTTTTCATATATTTTCTTAAGCTATTTTAGTATTTGCATATGGTAGTCATCATCTCATCATGCTGAGCTGATGACGGAAGGTACAACTCCTTAATAGTTAAGAGTTAGATGATAATTCTTAAAAAAATCATCTATTATAGGCAGATACGTTAAAACTGTTAGTCATATTCTTTTTAGTGTGTCCCTGAAGTAGTCTCCTTATCACCAAGTCAGGACTAGACAATGGAATACCAGGGAAATCGAGAGAAACTCTGAAATATTATAGGCACTAACAATGTTTTGTATATATTTTTCTAAAGTTATCAGTTGTTTTCCTCTGGTTGTCATCATTTCATGCTGAGCTGATGATGGAAGGTACAATGAACTAACCAACTTTTACATTTCTTACTACCAAAGACTCGAGATGCGTGCAAAGTGCCTCCTCAATCTTCCCATTCTGGGCTCTAAAAAATACTTTATATCATTACTAAAATCCATCACTAAAAAGCAAAAATTAAAATTTATGTATAAAAAAAAAACCGACTTCAAAATAAACTATAAAGCCATAAATAATATTTTATGTACGGTACGGATCACATTTGAATTACCTTTTGGAGTCGGTGCATTTTGCATTTTGCTTGCAGTCATGATTCCAAAATTAATTAATTTCTTACCTCAGATTTATTTTTGATTCCAAGAAAATAAAAAACTAAATTTTCTTATAATGTACATTTTATTAAGAGCATAAACAGTATTTCCAAATTCTCTGTGGTCAGTCTATATCTTTTTATACCATTTCTATTTCAATTTTCATCATGAGCTCGTTTCTACGATTTGTTAGACAGCTTCCGCTGAATCGTTTTCTCGCGCAGTGACTTTCAGCATTCGCATTTTTCCGCGATCTCTTTGTTTCAACTTGTAAAATTTCTTGGTCCGACTTTTATGCGGTAGCGTAAATTTTTTATCGCTTTTGTCTTCGATCGCAGGTTTTTTAATAGCAAATGTTGTCAACATGTACTTTTTATAATCGGACATATTATAATTCGCAGTCACTGCGCGGGAAAACGATTCAGCGGAAACTGTCGAACAAATCGTATCTACACTGATGGTACTCTAAGGCGTTTTTTAAAAAAATGAAAATATTTAATTTATTATGGGTACCGATATGTTTTATGTCAATTTCACGAAAAAGTAAATCCACGGTGGTTTTATATTTCTAGATTGTATATATATGAACTAGAAAACTTCATTAAAAAGTATCTGCGAGAACGACTATAACTACTTTTATTAACATTTTACTAACGTTATTATTTTGAAAGCATGTGTAAGTTGTTAACTCCAAGAATTAAAATCTAATTTGAAAATAATAATTCATTCATTCACTTATTAATTAATTTTGGAGTCATGTCCAAAATATTGCCTAATATTGGCTAACTGGAAGAGATCCCTTAAAGGGATAAGTTCGCCTTTGTACAAATGTGTTACTTTAATTTCTTTTTTTGTCGTTTTTATGTACAATAAAGTGTTTACAATACAATTGCCAGCAATGACATTACTCCGTCCGACCCCTAGTCGTAGTAAATTTTCGCTTTATGTGCATTTTCCCATGTAAACAGCTGCTACGAAATTCTTGGTTGCTAAAGTGTTAACCATTAGGTTATACATTGATTATGATTTGCAGCTGCCCTGCCGGTCAGTATGTCCCCGGGCGCGACAACGCCTCTCATAGAGAGCAACACGACTTTCTTCACGGCAGAGCAGACGACCACTGAGACACAAATGACACAAACAATATCGGGTGAGCATATCATTTACGCATACTTGGCTACATGTTGTCGAAATTGCAATTTTTTGTATACACGGTGCCTGTGAGGAATGGGAAAGATTTTAACCACGCATTCCTTAGATCACTAGGAGCAAAAAATGTTCTATAAACCCCAAGTAAATCCGGTTTAGTTTTGAAGATATTATCAATTTTCATTTCATCAACCAAATTATTGTGCTTACTTAAAGTACATTAAAGTTCTTGTGATCGCGACATTGGCACATATACAAAGTTTCGCGTCGCTTTTGACAGAAATCAAAGTGACAGCTACTACTCACTAAAATCATCCTTTTCTTTGAAAAATGATCGTTACCATTTTATTAAAAGGGATGATTTTCATAGAGAAGCGTAATCTATTAAATTTTTATGTAAAAAAATCGACTAAACGAATTTTTTTTTGCTACATTTTTTACTCCTAATGCTTTTGGGAATACGTGGTTAAAATTTTTCCCAGTCGTCGCGGGCATCGTGTATACAAGGGGAGTAATGAGTATGAAAGACACATCAAATATATTAAAAAATAAATATTTTAGTCTGCAGCAAGTCTACACATTTAGACCATCGTTTGTTTAGACCACGAATTCCTTTAAAAAAAAACTTTTTCTTGACCCTTTAAAAAAGCCTCCACAACGGCCATTACCTCACTGTCATTCGAAAATGTGTTACCTCTAAGATCTTCCTTCTTATAAAAGTTCCCGGGGCTAGTTCTGGCGAATATGGGGGGTGTTCCAGCAATTCGAACCCTGCATCACGGGTTGCAGCCTTGGCAACACCGGCCTTGTCAGGGGGTGCGTTGTCCTGGTGAAACAGGACACTAGCTCGAAGTTTAACCCGCCGCTTTTCGTTGATCGCTCCTCTCAATCTGTGTATTTGGTCAGCGTCGTAAGAGCCCCTAATAATGGTGCCTTTATCCTCGTATTCAGTCATTATGATTATCGGCATCGAGAGCCCGGAAGCCGTGACTACCTTCCCAGCTGAGCTTGCGACTTTGAAGTGCTTCGGTGTAGGGAAAGTCAATCGCTTCCAGTTCATAGATTGCAGTTTGGTCTCAGGATCGAAATGATGACGAAAATGTTTGAGGTTCATTTAGATATATCTCAAGATTAGTTTTTGTAATCTTACATCGTATTTTCTTTTGTTCGTCCGTTAACATTCTAGGCACCCAACGAGCGGAGACTTTTTCACGTGTTAAGATCCTTTGAATACTGCTAAACGAGATCCCCGTGAGCTCAACTAGATGCCTGGTAGTCATCCTTCTATCTGTTAACACAATATCATGAACGTGTTCGAGTTTTCTTGAGTAAGGACGATAGATGGGCGGCCAGATACGCCAGTACCACGTTTCAAAGGCCTTCAGTAATTCCCTATCCCTTTGTGTCATGGTTCACGTCAAACACCTATATACATGTCGGAAAAAGACCCAGGCTTTGGGTCCCCTTGCGATTAAAGTATGATGGCAGACGAGAACCGGGTGCACAAGGATGAGATAAATCAAACGACAAGTGTACACCGTAACAGTTATAATAATTAATCACGTTATTCACACTCTAATTAACATTAACACAAATTTCAACGAGGCAACGATCCGTCAGAGTTAAGCTTGTGCACCGGTCGACGGTCGAACGATATCTGTCGTTCGTCGCGCAGCCGGCTCTGAAGTGTCGTTAAACACGTGCAGGTCCGCCCCATCTCAGTCATCGGAGGGGAGCAGTGGACACGTGTTCTACCTCGATCTTGATAGTCAAATCAACTCCTTTTTATTATTTTCGCCGACATACATATACCTATTTCTTTTGGTTTTCCGAGATATGTTTGGTAAATAGGCATTTTGTATTATAGAATGCTTGTTTTGCCAACCCTATTGTTATTATTGTAGCGGGTCCGGTGTCAGTCCCGGCGGGCTCAGCAGAGACGGCACAGCAGAACGGCTTCGCCCGCGCCGGCAGCCCCACGCCGCAGGCCAGCCCGCTGCCGCGCACGCAGCACCAGCAAGGTACAGTCACGTGTACTACTGTGTAACCACAGTAGAGTATTATAAAGTTCAAAAGTGGTAGACCAATTTTTAGGCCGACCGTACCGACAATAGGGGGATGATGACTAAATTTTATTAATTAGTCCGTTATGTAGATTAATTAAAAATATTGGACATGTATTTTTTCTTTATTTGCACAATGGAAAAATAAAGGCGATATATTGAGTTAAAATGTCGCGTGACGTCACTCCTAAGTACAAATTTTACTTAGGAGTGACGTCATGAGCCCCCACTCCTAAACTTTAATACGATTTATTTGAGTATTTTTTTGTTATTTTCAAAAAGCAAAAAATACGTGTCTAATATTTTTTATCGTCTAGCTGACGCATTAATTAGAATTTTGATTTTCATACTCAGTCATCATGCCTATTTGCCCAGCCATTACGAATATATCTCAAGTTTGAAGGTTGAACAGGTAGCGTAAGCTCTCATGCAGCTTATGTGATTCTCTGGCATTAAAAATGAACATTTTTGTGGAAGTTAATAATTGCAATAAAGTTTGTTCCCATATGGTAGTCAACGTGGTGATTTCGCGCTTGTATATGAGGAGTGTCTTTTCAGAAGGGCTTATTTTTCTAAGGCTTCGATATAATAATAAGCCCTTTTAATTAATTATATTTTTTTTACTAAGTGTGTATGCATGGTTCTCTAATAGTGCCATAGCTTAAGGGCGTCATGAAAATCTCAAATGTGGTATAGAGTTGTTATAATTTTTGATACCACCAAAAGGGGAATTAGCAGATTTCACTAACATATCGTGTCATTCGCGCGATGGACAAGTCGACTTGATCGTTTTGGAACCCCAAGGACGCGTAATTTGATAAGAGTGGTAATGTGTTGTAGGCACGTGGACGGGCAACAACACGCTGACGTACACGCAGAGCCTGGCGCCGCCGCCTGCGCCTGCGCCGCTCGACGCGCCGCAGCACCACCACCACTACTGTACGTACCCTACTTACCTACTTACTCCTCTGGCAGACGGATTTCACTCGTTTTCGGCCTCCCGCGCTGCGGGCGGAGCCAAGTGAACCGCCCGAGCTTTAACGCAAGAGGGCTTTCGTACGCCGCCGTCGCTATCGGGATTTCAGGTTCAAATATAGATTGAAATAAAACAATTTAACGGATTACATCGCGTATACTATCTCATTTTAGTTTCTCCTTAGTACGCCTCATTTGTGAAATGCTGCTTGGTAAATTATTAAAATAAAACAATTAAGCCCTTCTGGCACATGTGTAACTGTCTTTACAGCTTAGGCCCATCTGGCATGTATGTACACTTTTATTTATTTTTTCTAAAATGGGTAGTTTGCACAAATTGTAACTTTGACAGAAGAAAATACATCTTTTCTCAGTCCACCCGTTGTTGGTGAAGGTTCAAATGATGTGGTCGACAACTGATTCACTTTTATAATCTATTTATTTACAAAATAAAGATATTTACAAGAAAAACGGAAGTATTCGTTAACGGTTAAATCAGTGTCGGTGCGCGCGCGCCGCGGTGTCCGTCGGAAGAATGCAAATGCGCTTGAGTTCGGAGCCGGCGGCGCGGGGCAGGGGGGCGGCTCCGGCAGCGGGCAACACGGCGGCGGGGAGATTTAGGGTTCGGCGGGCCTATGCCAGATCCCGCGCGTTGACACCCGTGACCATGGAAAGCTGAAAAGCTTCAGAAACGTCGGGAACTAAAATGAGATTATATACGCGATACAATCCGTTAAATTGTTTTATTTAATGAGTAATAATCGCGGAAACAGAAGAAAATATCAAATATAGATTCCTGAGCGTAACGAGGCTTTCAAGGCACGAGAAATCAAATAATTATGCAGGCGTGTGAAACACGCAATTTTCACCTCACTACAGTGTGGAAATTGTACGATGTAAGAAAAACTATGAATAACAGACCGATTTGTTTTTCTTTTAAAACTAGTGATAATGAACCTACGAAACACGCATAATAATAACAAAACCAACAAATAAGCATATACAAAACTATAAAATCGAACTTGAAATGACTTTTTCACGCTAGTTGATAAAATGAACTTTTCCACGCTGATTTAGCGCTGTAAACGGAATATTCCCGAGTTAGTGAGGTGAAAATAACTTTTTCTATTTTAGACAACGGCAACCCCAGCGGTCTCCTGTCACAGCTCCCCGCACCAGAGTACTGGTGTTCTGTGGCGTACTTCGAGCTGGACACGCAAGTCGGGGAGACCTTCAAGGTCCCCTCCAGCAGACCAAACGTTACTGTGAGTACGCATATGTTTTGTGTCGAGTTATCGAAGCCTAATTACCTCTAAGAAACTAGTCTAATAAGCACACCTCATTTTCCTTAAGTACTAGCTTCTGCCCGCGACTTCGTCCGCCTTAAGTTCGTTTATCGCGGAAAGGGTTTTCCGGGATCAAAAGTAGCCTATGTCCTTCCCTGGTACTCAAAATATCTCCATACCAAATTTCATCCAAATCGGTTCAGCGGTTTAAGCGTGAAGAGGTAACAGACAGACAGACAGATACACTTTCGCATTTATAATATTACTAGTATAGTATGGAAGTATGGATTTGACGCGCTTGTATTAGGATTAATCTGCAACTTCGTCTTCAAATTGTCCGAGAGATGACGTGGGTCGATGCCATCGACATTGACTCGATGGTGTCATGTTCTAAGGAAATCTTGCATGAGGCTGTTCGTTTATTACGTACTACAAGGTGCCCGAAAACTTCGTCCGCGGAGGGGAAAAAAATCATAACCCTCTTTTTTTCTTCAGTGTAGTCGGGTAAAAAGTATGCTGTAACCATCTGGAGATACCTAGCTACCCGTGTATCAAAAATAGTTTAAATCCGTTTAGCCACAGATTATATAATACTATACTAGTACAGATACACAGGTCATACAAGAAATGCGTGCCGTCCTAAGTATACCATACCTGTATACACTTTTGTTTCCATACTTCCTCCACTAGATGTCGCAGTGAACAGATACGTCTACCACGCTATTAGTCTAGTTCCTACATTAAAATGACAAGAGATGGCGCTTGCCATGCAATTAGCGTCGGTAATTTCCAATCTAAATAAATAGTTTTCAATTCGAGTCTGATTTTGTAACTTATAATAAAACTAGTTTGAGTATTATTTTATAAATATTGTTGTGTTATGTCGTTGACTATTCAAAGTAAAAGTAGCCATAGGTTGTTGTTTCATTAAATTATTTCATAATCAGCAATAGATACTTGGATTGGCATCTATTTGATGCCCTACGCGTGCCCACGCATTCCTCGCTGTTTCTTTTTTGTCTTGAGTCATGTAGATCGAGCTGGAAAACTGCTGCGGGGACTCGCTGATGGAAATTGCTAGGATAGTCGAGTTTGGTCTCTTTTTGTTATAATGAGTACATTCCATTACACATTATGGCGAGGGTGTGCGGGTGGAGCCGGAAAGCTCCCGCGAGAAATCGCTGATGGACATTGCTAAGATAGTCAAGTTTGTTCACGTTTGTAATTTTAATTAAGACGTACCTAATTTTATAACATACCATTTAAAAAAAAAATGACAAATAGCCTATTGAAGATATTTTCATAAAAATATTGTAAGGGAGTATTTGGAGGTCACTCCAAATATACATAGGTATAAAATCTCCAAATATCGATAACTTTTTTTTGGTTTAGTTGTATGTTTGCCTGTGTTGTTGATGCTTTATCGCGCTAAACCGGCTAAACGGATTTCAGTCATTTATGGTACACGAGTAGCTGGGTATCCACATAGCTTTGGGCTTTGTGTGTAATTAAATAACAAAACCGGTCAAGGGCCAGTCTGACTCACGCACCTTGGGTTTCATACAGAGTTTCACATTATCCCAATCTAACTAGAGCCGGTTAGGTTAAGATTGCTCCTGTTATCTGTCCCATCGCATCACCCTGAAGTTCAAACCTAACGTAACAGGGTTATTGGAATAGGATCATTGAGATGATACAAAAAATCAACTAACTAACTATACATCAATTGGTCGCTTAAAGTAATGGGAAACATCATGTTACGATACCATCCATCCAATAAAAAATAGTCTACATAAAATGAACACATTAATTTTATTCATTAAATAAACCAAAAGCAGTAGTGAATCAATGTTTATTTTGGGCAGAATAATGTAGAAAGAGAGTTTTGTAAAATTCCTACAAATTATCGCCAGGGTTTCTGTTTGGTAGGGAAGCTGCCGAAGTACTCAGTCTTCTCCTGTTCATCATTTTGTAAAGAGCCCATCGTTGGCAATATCCGAAGGCGAATGATGAACTTGGCATTGTTCTCCAACAGACTTTGTCGCCTTAAACTCGATTGAGCTTCTGTTTTCAGTCACAATACTTTAAACGTTTTATTGAATTTTTCATCTAAGAAGAAAGTAGACATTTTATATATAATAATATAAGTTACGTGGAAAACATCAGTGATCACAGCAATACAATAATTGTTTTGCCGCTTGACTTGACGTCAATTTTACGAATAATGAGGCAAGGAGTACCTATTCGTTCTTTATCTTCAGCATGTAAATTCGAATCTCTTTGGTAAACACAACTATCAAATCGATAGCCTCATTATATTTCAATTTCTTACAATAAATAAATGTGTGAAAAGAAAACGTGAGACGGTCATATGCAATGACAAGTCTGCACTGTTTTCATGAAGCGTCAAATTGTTTGAAGTATTCAAATGTGGACCGTATGCCGATAAAGGTAATATTCAGTTGAGTTACAGGTATTCAACCGGTTGCCTTATTGTACCGACATAGGGTATTTTTTCCATTAATGCTCCGATCCTTATGATCGCCCTGACTGCGTAGATACCTTTGGCGTTATGTGCAGTCAGACATTTGTAGCTCGTGTGCTCATAATTTATTGGAAATCAGCTGTTCATGTACTTCCCACAAACTGGGGTGTTCAGATGTTATGGGTTACATCTAGAGCTAAGAATTTATTGACATTTAAGACTGCTCAGAAATATTTGAGCAACTCGACCACTACGATATATCTGATGCTGGCTGTACTCCAACAAATAAACCAATAAATACACTAAAGGTAAATTGAAATAAAAAAAACCGACCAAGAGCATGTCGGACCATGCTCAATGTAGGGTCCCGCGCATGTTTATACAAAAAAGTGCAATACAGATGAAAAAAATACGATATAAAAAAATACCCTAACAAAAGAGCGTATCTCCCCGGGACTTACGTCCTTTTGCTGAGAAGCGCAGTTTTTTGGCAATAACTTAAAATCGGTATGTCCGATCATGTTGAAAACAATTTTCGTTGGAAGTATTTAATAAGCTTTATGTTTGTAATTTTTTTCATATTTTTTGAACATACCGTTTAGAAAATAGGGGGGGGGCACAATTCTTACTATACCACACCCACTCGGCCATACGTAGAGCCATCTAGCCGTCGATGGAAAACGAAACATGGGTTTTTGGCCCGCCATGGTCTTGCATTGAAAATACGAGCACGTAGAGGCCATATTTTTGATTATCAGTCCGTTTTCGAAAGCCAAGTCGTCATACGTGAAAGCAACTGCCAGATTTGAAGCCAAATTTGTCGTGAGTGCAATTTTCGCCAAGAATCCAGAATAAAAGCTAAGTCGTCGCTGTAGATGTAGTAAGTACCAATTGTCGTAGTCCGAATCCGAAACTAGTTGTTTGTTAGAGGAATATTCGAGATAACAGTCTGACTTGTGCATGTTATTGTTATTGTTTTGACACTTTCTCAATGACATCAAAACGTTTTGCGTTTTGGTAATGCTTGTATGGCATTATTCATATCATATCATATCATTTATTCATAAACAATTTTACATTGTGTTTGAAATCTGTAAATAACATACAAAAATTACGTAGTTTAATTTAAACAATATTTAAAAAAAAATAGTTTTTATATTTGTATCCTTTAAAAATTGCTTATTTATTTATTTATTTTTTAAATTGAAAATTGTGCAACGAAATAAAATTACACGCCGTGTCTATAAGTTAAGAAACCAAATGCCGTTTCAGATATTGGTAACAGCGCCATCTTTCGACATTTTTAATATTACGCAGAAACGTACTACGATAGGTAATTCTCATGTCCAGCCTCACTCTCACACACCTTTGTAAAATAAGTGTAAGATTCTAAAATAAAGCGTTTAATTTGTGTTCATGATGATATTTGCATTTGAATTAACATATATCTGATTAATTAGTGTACTATGGCCCGATTTGACAGATAATTTGCGTTTTGAGACCTATACTGCCATCTGTTGGTATCTTTTGTTACTATTTATATTAACTTCGTGGTGGGACGGCATGGTTTAGCCGATTTGGCGTGACGAAGCCGCAACGACACATACAAAACCACAAAAAATAATTTGACCTCCAAATAGTCCCTTAGAATAGTTTTTTTTAATATCTTCAATGTATATTATAAAATATTTCTGGTACACGGGTATCTCCAGATTTTTATAGGATACTTTTTACCCGACTACGCTGAAGAAAAAAAGATGGGTTATGACTTTTTTCCTCCGCGAACGAAGTTGCAGGGCGCCTTCTAGTATTACAATCAAAACGAATTTTATAATCCACCATTATTTTATTTCAGGTGGACGGTTACGTGGATCCCTCGGGAGGTAACAGATTCTGCCTCGGCGCCTTAAGTAACGTGCACAGAACGGAGCAAAGCGAACGAGCCAGGTATGACTCGTTAATTATGCCGTGATTATCAGGCAAGGGTGAAAACCAACTTTTGCGGCATCGGTTTTTTCTCCCTCCGCTAAGTTCGATGTTGTGAACTTAGAAAAAAAGATAGAACATCGCCCTATGCGCGCATAGGCTCTGACAGCCCAGCTACACGCAGCAGGCGTAGGCGCTGGCGACGAAGCCTTTAATGACGCGAATAACAGCGAATGTAATCTAAATATGCCTGATTTGAGCTGTAATCAAATGCCGATTTGGGATGTTGTCTGTACTCAAGTAAAAATAAAATTTTGATACGAAATTACAGTTGCTATGACAGAAATCGTAAATAAAAAAGTCGAGTTCGATACCTTGCGTGTAGCTGGTTTTATGAGCCTTTAAAGTTGGGTGGGAAAGTCCATATTTAAACTATGAAATTTTTAATAACTAATAATACGATTGAATAACCCATAACATTCATGGTAGCTTTTGCCATGAAATCGTTGCGATAAACGCAAGTTTAAACATAGCTGTAGAACAAAGTTCTTATTTTTCCCATACAAGGTAGGAACGTGTTACGTCACGTCCTAACTTTTGAATGGAGCGTTTTTTGGGCAAGTCAAAAAATGTGCATTTACCATTCTTGTATTTCGGTGAGTTTTTATGAGACTGAAGAACTTTTTTCACCAATGTTTCTATTATTGTGAGGTCGTTTTATAACGCACCACTGAAAAAACGTATCAAAAATCGTCAACATCCCAATCCATACTATTACAAATGCGAAAGTGTGTCTGTCTGTTACCTCTTCACGCTTAAACCGCTGAACCGATTTGGATGAAATTTGGTATGGAGATAGTTTAAGTCCCGGGGAAGGACATAGGCTACTTTTTATTCCGGAAAAATATCCTTATCCGCGATAAACGAATGTAAGGCGGGCGAAGTCGCGGGCAGAAGCTAGTAGGGAATATGCATGAATTTTAATTTTTGCTTTATTACAAGCTCATTCATGTAACAAACAGTAGACAAAAATAATTTTTAGAATGACTATAAAAATAACCAAGATATAAGCCATCACACATTTCATTCTATCTCTTTCTAGCAAAACAGAATTTAATATGGAGTTTATATGACCGGAGTGCACTATGCCGTAACAGTCCACGTCGGACCTCTGTCTAATTAGTAGATTAAAATGCCGTATCTTGCGTATTTCTTGGTCGAGTTTAATTTTAATTTTATATTTTGAAATCGTCTACGGTATTTTGATTTTTGTTTGGGGCTATTCATAAATTACGTCATTTCAAATGGGGGGGGGGGCATTCCCAAGATGACATCATCATTCGCATCTTTGAAAAGTGCATCAATGTGTAAAATAGAATGAAATTCGTGTTTCTGTAAACTGTTGCCAAAAATGTATTTTTTTGGAAATGACATCATTTTAATTGGTAGGGGTGGGGGAGGGGGGATCGTTCAAATTATGATGGTTGGGTGATTTTAGGGGTGGGGGGGGAGGACGAGATGACGTAACTTATGACCAGCCCCATTGTAGTGTTTGTTCCCCTCAGACTGCACATCGGCAAGGGCGTGCAGCTGGACCTGCGCGGCGAGGGCGACGTGTGGCTGCGCTGCCTGTCGGAGCACTCGGTGTTCGTGCAGTCCTACTACCTGGACCGCGAGGCCGGCCGCGCGCCCGGGGACGCCGTGCACAAGATATACCCCTCCGCCTGCATCAAGGTACTCTACACCCGTCATCGGCCTACGTCCCGTCCCACTGCTGCCCACAGGCTGCATGGATGAGAGGGAATGGGCTGTAGTCTCCACGCTGGAACCAGGCGGATTGGAGAATTCACATACACTCTTGAATTTCTTCGCAGATGTATGCACGTTTGCTCACCGAAGATTTAGCGGTTAATATCAAATGATATTTCGCACTTAAATTCAGATAAACTCAGTGGTACAGGGCGGATTCGAACCTACGACTCCCTGTTTGAAAGCCGCACGCTTTAACCGCTCGGCTGCCGGTGCTTAGCTACAAGATTACTAGAATATATACTAAAAGCAGCTGTGAAACGAAGTGATAATTTGGACGCGAAACAGATGATTGTCTCATGTTGAACGCTATTTTACACTGTCTGTGGGAGAAAAATAATAAATCGATATCAGCCACGGCAGACATGGTGATGTGCCACGTCACATGTGGCGAAAATACATGTCGGGCTTGGCGCCCAAAACATTGATCCCACTATCAGAATAGGATGAAATGAATTAGTAGTTTCAATACAAATTGGTTTATGTATCGTTATTCTCTCGTGGCATGTGGTCAGGACTTGATCAGCTCCCACAAAATTGGTCCTATTATCAAAATTAAATGAAATAACTTAGTCGCTTAGAGAGATGTAATATTTGACACATGAACGAGTCTCGCGACGTAGTTCTGCTGCGGAAACAGTTTTCATTTGTTGTGTATTTTCATAAATTGTACGTTTCGGTCAGGTGTTCGACCTCCGGCAGTGCCACCGGCAGATGCAGTCACAAGCGGCCACAGCACAAGCCGCCGCCGCCGCACAGGCCGCCGCCGTCGCCGGACACATCCAGCCCGCGCACCCAGGCATGAACAAGTGTTAGTACACCACAGGGCGAGCCGGACACGAGCCGGGCGGTCCACGCGGCCACAGTGGGCCGCCGCCGTCGCCGGACACATCCAGCCCGCGCACCCAGGCATGAACAAGTGTTAGTACACCACAGGGCGAGCCGGACACGAGCCGGGCGGTCCACGCGGCCACAGTGGGCCGCCGCCGTCGCCGGACACATCCAGCCCGCGCACCCAGGCATGAACAAGTGTTAGTACACCACAGGGCGAGCCGGACACGAGCCGGGCGGTCCACGCGGCCACAGTGGGCCGCCGCCGTCGCCGGACACATCCAGCCCGCGCACCCAGGCATGAACAAGTGTTAGTACACCACAGGGCGAGCCGGACACGAGCCGGGCGGTCCACGCGGCCACAGTGGGCCGCCGCCGTCGCCGGACACATCCAGCCCGCGCACCCAGGCATGAACAAGTGTTAGTACACCACAGGGCGAGCCGGACACGAGCCGGGCGGTCCACGCGGCCACAGTGGGCCGCCGCCGTCGCCGGACACATCCAGCCCGCGCACCCAGGCATGAACAAGTGTTAGTACACCACAGGGCGAGCCGGACACGAGCCGGGCGGTCCACGCGGCCACAGTGGGCCGCCGCCGTCGCCGGACACATCCAGCCCGCGCACCCAGGCATGAACAAGTGTTAGTACACCACAGGGCGAGCCGGACACGAGCCGGGCGGTCCACGCGGCCACAGTGGGCCGCCGCCGTCGCCGGACACATCCAGCCCGCGCACCCAGGCATGAACAAGTGTTAGTACACCACAGGGCGAGCCGGACACGAGCCGGGCGGTCCACGCGGCCACAGTGGGCCGCCGCCGTCGCCGGACACATCCAGCCCGCGCACCCAGGCATGAACAAGTGTTAGTACACCACAGGGCGAGCCGGACACGAGCCGGGCGGTCCACGCGGCCACAGTGGGCCGCCGCCGTCGCCGGACACATCCAGCCCGCGCACCCAGGCATGAACAAGTGTTAGTACACCACAGGGCGAGCCGGACACGAGCCGGGCGGTCCACGCGGCCACAGTGGGCCGCCGCCGTCGCCGGACACATCCAGCCCGCGCACCCAGGCATGAACAAGTGTTAGTACACCACAGGGCGAGCCGGACACGAGCCGGGCGGTCCACGCGGCCACAGTGGGCCGCCGCCGTCGCCGGACACATCCAGCCCGCGCACCCAGGCATGAACAAGTGTTAGTACACCACAGGGCGAGCCGGACACGAGCCGGGCGGTCCACGCGGCCACAGTGGGCCGCCGCCGTCGCCGGACACATCCAGCCCGCGCACCCAGGCATGAACAAGTGTTAGTACACCACAGGGCGAGCCGGACACGAGCCGGGCGGTCCACGCGGCCACAGTGGGCCGCCGCCGTCGCCGGACACATCCAGCCCGCGCACCCAGGCATGAACAAGTGTTAGTACACCACAGGGCGAGCCGGACACGAGCCGGGCGGTCCACGCGGCCACAGTGGGCCGCCGCCGTCGCCGGACACATCCAGCCCGCGCACCCAGGCATGAACAAGTGTTAGTACACCACAGGGCGAGCCGGACACGAGCCGGGCGGTCCACGCGGCCACAGTGGGCCGCCGCCGTCGCCGGACACATCCAGCCCGCGCACCCAGGCATGAACAAGTGTTAGTACACCACAGGGCGAGCCGGACACGAGCCGGGCGGTCCACGCGGCCACAGTGGGCCGCCGCCGTCGCCGGACACATCCAGCCCGCGCACCCAGGCATGAACAAGTGTTAGTACACCACAGGGCGAGCCGGACACGAGCCGGGCGGTCCACGCGGCCACAGTGGGCCGCCGTCGTCGCCGGACACATCCAGCCCGCGCACCCAGGCATGAACAAGTGTTAGTACACCACAGGGCGAGCCGGACACGAGCCGGGCGGTCCACGCGGCCACAGTGGGCCGCCGCCGTCGCCGGACACATCCAGCCCGCGCACCCAGGCATGAACAAGTGTTAGTACACCACAGGGCGAGCCGGACACGAGCCGGGCGGTCCACGCGGCCACAGTGGGCCGCCGCCGTCGCCGGACACATCCAGCCCGCGCACCCAGGCATGAACAAGTGTTAGTACACCACAGGGCGAGCCGGACACGAGCCGGGCGGTCCACGCGGCCACAGTGGGCCGCCGCCGTCGCCGGACACATCCAGCCCGCGCACCCAGGCATGAACAAGTGTTAGTACACCACAGGGCGAGCCGGACACGAGCCGGGCGGTCCACGCGGCCACAGTGGGCCGCCGCCGTCGCCGGACACATCCAGCCCGCGCACCCAGGCATGAACAAGTGTTAGTACACCACAGGGCGAGCCGGACACGAGCCGGGCGGTCCACGCGGCCACAGTGGGCCGCCGCCGTCGCCGGACACATCCAGCCCGCGCACCCAGGCATGAACAAGTGTTAGTACACCACAGGGCGAGCCGGACACGAGCCGGGCGGTCCACGCGGCCACAGTGGGCCGCCGCCGTCGCCGGACACATCCAGCCCGCGCACCCAGGCATGAACAAGTGTTAGTACACCACAGGGCGAGCCGGACACGAGCCGGGCGATCCACGCGGCCACATGGGCCGCCGCCGTCGCCGGACACTAGTGATTACGCCCACATGACGACTCCGGTTCAATACATACATTTTTTATAAGTGCATTAAAATTAAGATAAAGTATTTTTTTTTACCTAGATGCAGGGTTTCATGGGTCCAAAAGTACACGTCATTGTCTATTTCCAGGTCTAACGGCAGCGGCGGGCATCGGCGTGGACGACTTACGGCGGCTGTGCATCGTGCGACTGTCGTTTGTGAAGGGCTGGGGGCCCGACTACCCGCGCACCTCCATCAAGGAGACGCCGTGCTGGGTCGAGGTCCATCTGCACAGGTAACTATAATGACATAAGCTCTAGGGATGCCGGGTCTAACAGCGGCCGGTATCACGTGACTGCTCGTGTAGGGCTGGGGGCGATTACCCGCGCACCTCCATCAAGGAGCTATGGGGGCATTCCACCAGAATAAGAACTGGTTGACAACCTTATCAAAATAAATAAAACCCTAAAGGTGCGTCCACACTTGTATCATTTGCTCGTATCCGATCACCGTGGCTTGGCATGACTGCGTATCGCGCTGCTTGGACGCTCACTGTTGGCGCGGCGATCTCGCCTCGCTTGTCCGATCTAAGTGTGTGATACGCGTAGCAGCGTGGATTTCGAGCGATCGGATCGGCGCAGCATCCAAACGCGTGATCGTGACACGCGATCACGCCACGGGACGAAGATCTGATCGGGCAAATGATACAAATGTGGACGCCCCATAAAAGAATAAAAAATCAGCTGCCTAGTTGTTAGAAGTATCAAAATAATGGGGTCACGCACCCGACATTCTGGTAGAATGTCCGGAATCTATATCGGAATCCCTTATCTCGATCTATATCCGGAAATGAGTTAGGACAAACGATACATTACGAAAAACGACACATAAGGACAAACGACATTAGTGATTCCAAAGGAGACCCAGAATGCCCCTATGCTGTGCTGTGAAAAGGTCCAACTGAACATAAAACTAACCTCCGCCAGCTCTAAAGATGGAACAGTAGCAGGCATAGACAGCAAATTTAGCCGTAGCTCTTTCTAGATCCGTGTAAAATGTAAATCGTAATATACGTGTATGTGACCAGGGCTCTGCAGCTACTCGACGAAGTGCTGCACACGATGCCGATCGACGGGCCGCGGAACAATATCGAGTAGGAGTTGATCGGCTTCTTTTGAGGCCTTCACGACGCCACACATGTGCAAGTTTGTTTCAAGCGCCGCGGACGCTCTGCGAGTGAAGTGAACGTTACAGTGCAGCTTTATACCTATCGCCATATTATAGCATTTAAGTTTTATCTTTTGTTTACAAGTGCAAAAAGTACTTCGACAAAACTTTAGGACCCTGTCTTCCAAATTTTATTTTGACTAACAATGAAATTGTTTTTGTAACGTAAAGAAACAAACATTGCACATTTATGAGAATGTGCATCGATCGTGTCCATAAAAAGGTGAACTGATAACTTATGTCTTGTATTTATTTACGTGAAGTGTAGGATAACTCTAACATAGGTTTTACATTATGTGACAGTATTGAGACGGAACAAACTAAAGAACACTAAACGATCTCAGTATAATATTTTTCACAAATCCTATATGAGGTAGATATTTAGTATAAAGATTCGACAGAAACTGGTTGCTCAAGCGAGTCTGTGAGGTTGCTTGTCGAGTTTATTTATCGTGAAAATATAAGAATTTACTAACAGCGATACCAAAATAAGGCATTTTCTTATATATAAAGTACACTAGTCGTATAAGTTTAAATATCTCAAGACATAATTATGGTTCAACTTGAAAGAAGCCAAATGGGAATTAGCTTTCGATAGGGTAAGCTAAGTTAGCGTGTTGTAAGCTAGGAGTTATGGTTATACAGTAATTTATGATAGTTATACATTAAAATGTTTATACGTAGAGAGCGCGGGGCGCGGGTAGCGTAGGCGTAGGGCAGGCGAGCCAGGCGGCGGGGCTGCGCGTCTAGGTCGCCTAGTTATATCTAGACCAGTGCTTCTCAAACTTGTGTGGCATTGGAACACTAAAAATAAAACATATAAAATTGTCTGAATTGCACTAACTAAATAAACAATGGTTCTCATTATATAAATGAAAGGAAAGTCTTCTGAAATAGCCTCTATTTTTACTAGAATGTGACTTAATTTGAGGTGCTGTCATAATTCTATTATGCCGGTGGATCCCTCTGTCTGAGATGGCTTTCGGAGCCCCAGGGCTCTGCGGAGTCCTGGGGCTCAGTTTGAGAACCACTGATTTAGATAGACATACAAATATAACGGTTAAAGAACGAGATGGAAACAAAACGCGAATATCGCGAAAAAGGTGACAGTGATTTAAACTTATACTAAACGCAAAACGAACTGGCAACCGAGATCATACTGCTATCTCTTTCACACCTCTTAAGACCACGCAAGTGTGAACGAGATAGTAGGATGGTGAATTTGTTGTGTATAGAATCATTACCGGTTCGTATTTCGAATTGTTAATCGGTGGAGGCTTTCTATTATTTCCAGTGTCTAAATGAATATTTTCTAAATTATATCCGTGTAACCCCGCTGTTCGTTAAAAATGGATCTGTGATGTTGTACCGAGTAAAGTTATATGTAGGCGCCCCGCGGCGAGCGAAGGCTCGCATACGCTATTTTCAAAAGAGTAGGACTAACAAATGACATATTTTGTGTACGGAATCGCAAACGATTTGAATAGACTTAAGTAATGTGTAACGTGGTTTGAAACTTTTTAAGTATTTTGAGATTGTCATAGTTTGCTTAAGTTTTTGCTTTAATTATTTTTACTCGGCAGATTTACGATATCTTGTGTTGAATGATTTTACTAGTTACTGTTGGTATAGTGTTTTTGGTTTCTTTTTTACAATTATGTAAATATATTATTATATAGGAACTGAGCTTTTTGTCTATGATAAAGTTTAATTTTATTGACTTGACTATTTTGTAATTTTTATTGATTTACAAGCAGCGTATGTTCGCTGAATTCGTTGGTCGAAATGATTTATCATTTATAAATCACACATTGTTTATTATTTTGTTAATTGTATTGAGATGATTTAGTTTCGCTTCGGAATTTTACTTTTGATTGTTACCACTGAGTTTGTACAGAATCTGACGCGATTTGTAAATAGTACAATGTATGAAATTATATTTTTTACTACCGCGAGGCTACGGGCGGGTCAATGGCTGAATGATTACTTAGAAATTATGATTATCCATTAAAATTTCTCTTAGAAGGCTTTCACAAAATCATATATCGAAAATACCTCTTTATAGTGATCAAAAGGATTCAAAGGGTTTTAGATGATATTAAAAGTATGTGGTAAGTTTTTTAATGATGTTGAAGTTTTGAATAATGTTGTCAAATTCTACATGCCACAGTTATAAGAGAGCTACCGAGCTGTTTCAAGTCTGTCGTACAATTTATTGAGAATCATTGACTGGAGTTATACTGAAGTTGTCCAAAGTTGTGAACTAATATAATTATGTTGTTCAGATTTTGAACCTAACTTGCCGCTTTTGTAAATACTGCGCCGAAGCCTTGTTGAAAACAACGTTGTCGGGAATTCAATAAAATAATGTCACTGACGATCCGGTCTGTTTTATTTATGCCTCTTCAATCTTTGATCTTGTGTTTACAGGCTTCGTTCCTTTCATCTCAAGAAAAAATTTAAACTATCTGCCTCTCCAGTTTTCAGGTTTCCATTCAAAATAAACAATGAACAAGGTTCTGTTTACTCCCGTGATTGGAATCTGGTTAAAGGCTACGTTTTGCGACAGCTGCCAAGTTATTGCGCGACACTTCATCACTCGTCTCTCTCGCAATCAAATATGGCGAGAGAAATATGGCGAAAATCCAGCTGGCGAGGGTCGTAAAGTAACTTATCGCGATACAAGATGGATTTGCAAGCATTGTTGCAGCCGGTGGATTCATCCTTTGACGCTGAGTACCTATTGCGGTCAGTACAATTAGTTGGAATGGTGTCTGTAAGTAAAGGCCAAGCCACACTGGATGCGTGCGCAGCACGTGCACGTGCGAAGGCGCGTTGTATCGTATGGAATGGCATAGTAGATGGCACACCGCTTGCGTGGCGTGCACGTGGGCAGCGGTGTGTCATCTCTTATGGGTATTCGTACTTTACAACGCGCACGTCTACGTGCAGGCCACGCACACGCATCCGGTGTGGCTTGGCCTTTAAACCTGATTTCCACTGGCTGTATGGTACTCAATACCATTAAGGTTCAATAAAAGATATTGGTACATATATAAATACAAGCTTATCCGAAAAAACCAGAATGACGGCCAAACATTCATTAATTCATTAATTTTTTTAGTGTAATATCGACGCAAAATATTCCGAAAAAGTGAATCATCGTATTAACAATGCGTCGATAGAATAAAATATCGAGCAATTGGTACTGTCGATGAAACGTCATAGGTAAAAAGGTTTCGATAAAATGAATTTTCGATCTAGTGAGGGGTCGACAAAAAGTTTTTGAATAAATGTAGTTCGATGAAATGAACGTCAGATAAATGATATTTCGAAATATAATCTTATCGATTTATCAAGTATAGCGCCTTAAATTCGTTTATCGCGGATAAGGGTATTTTTCCGGGATAAAAAGTAGCCTATGTCCTTCCCCGGGACTCAAACTATCGCCATACCAAATTTCATCCAAATCGGTTCAGCGGTTTAAGCGTGAAGAGGTAACAGACAGACAGACAGACAGACAGACAGACAGACAAACAGACACACTTTCGCATTTATAATATTAGTATGTATAGTATATAGTATAATAGTATATTATAGTATATAGTATAATAGTATGGATTAGACTAAAAGTAAAATGATGATAAGTCACCGATTAAACGATTGTTAGGAAAAATCTTTCTAAATGGCGTATGTAACCCACTCTGGGGTTCCCTACGCCATTTACGCCAGGTACTTCACCTAAGTCGAAGTATTATTATTATTGTTTATTTGTAAAAGAGCGTCTTGGCGAAGATTCTGCGAGAATATCGCTCAAACATATAAAGGAGCAAGAATTCACAAAATACTTGCCAAGACACCTACTCATTATCTCGGTCTTTTTAAAAAACCAGATAATACCTTTACGACCACTGAAGAGGAGACACTAGAGCTTCTCAGGGTAACCCACTTTCCTGGGTCGTACACCACCAGTAATACGCAATTGCACGCCCAAAGGAGCAATCAGGTCCACAGGGTACACAATACAGACTGGAATTTGGCTGTAAACATATTCAGACCAAACCAAGTTAAATGGGCGGTAAAGAAATTCAAACCATTTAAATCAGCGGGAGGGGACGATATTTTCCCAGCGCTACTACAACAAGGGAGCGACCTCCTCCTCCCGCATCTGGTAAAAATATTTCGGGCACGTTTCGCCTGGGGTGCTATACCGGAACAATGGACAAAAGTCAAGGTACGTTTCATACCAAAAGCAGGAAAAAAGGACTACTCTCAGCCTAAATCCTTCAGACCTATCAGTCTAACATCTTTCCTACTAAAAACAATGGAAAGAATAATTGATCAGCACATTCGAGCGAATCATCTAATGGAAAGGCCACTCAGCCACAACCAACATGCTTACCAAAAGGGAAAATCCACAGAAACTGCCCTATTAGATCTGGTCGCCAAGGTGCAGAGGACCCTAGAGGATAGGCAAACAGCTCTATGTGCGTTCCTAGATGTGGAAGGTGCCTTTGATAACACACCAACAGAAACCATTGTTAGAGGAATGGTATCAAAGGGCGTGGACGGCACAACCAGCAGATGGGTTCAGAACATGCTATCTAATAGAGTAGCAACCCTGACCCTACATGCAATCACACAAAAATTCTACACCACAAGGGGTTGCCCACAAGGAGGCGTTCTATCACCACTACTGTGGAGCCTAGCGGTGGACCAACTCCTTACATTGCTTAAAGGCTAAGACTATGATGTACAGGGTTACTCCGATGACCTAGTAATCATAGTCAAAGGCCCATGTCTCCGCACAATTTCAAACATAATGCAAGGAGCTCTCAAAACCATCAATAAATGGTGCAGAGAAAATGAGTTGTCAATCAATGCCAACAAAACAATAATAGTACCCTTCACAAGGAAGAGGAAGCTCGACAAGCTCAAACCCTTAGAGCTTAACGGGCAGACTATACCATTTTCAAAAGAAGCTTTTAAGACCAAAGGCTTACTTGGAACACACATTTGAACAACATAATTCAAAAAGCGAAAATGGCAATGTGGACATGCTGTAGAATGGCAGGAGCAAGATGGAGGGTAAGACCCAATATTGCGATGTGGCTATACACGGCAGTCGTGAGGCCTATAATCACATATGCCTCCGCCGTCTGGTGTGACAAAGCCAACCAAAAAAACAGCCATCCAAAAACTAAAAAGCCTACAACGCTTTGCCTGCGTTATCGCAACGGGAGCCCTATCATCAACACGGGGCGGCGTTGGATGCACTGCTTAATCTAACACCTCTACACTTGCAAGTGAGGAAAGAGGCTGAGCAGTGCATCTATAGAATCTGCACCCTTTCAAATACGAAATGGCGCTCTCAGGCACTACTCAAGATCAAGGATGCAGTGTTTGAAATTAAAACTCTATGCATGCCAACAGATGACATGCCCACTGAAAATAACTTCGTACAACTCTACTCAGTGGAAATACCCCCTAGAGACAAATGGCAAAACAATCAAATGTCTTTTACAGAGGGGAGTCACATCTGGTATACGGATGGATCCAAGAAAGGAAAAGATGTGGGATGCGGTGTCTATGGACAGAGACCAAAACTCAATGTCAGCGTCAGCATGGGTACAGAGGCCTCAATCTTTCAAGCGGAAGTCTTTGCCATAAATAAATGTGCGAAGATAAACCTTGACAAGAACCTAAGACACCATCACATTTACATCAACTCGGACAGTCAAGCTGCCCTGTTTGCACTAGAATCCCTAGAGACTAACTCGAGGCTAGTGCAAACCTGCAAAAATAACCTAAATGCCCTGGCTAATTCCAATAAAGTTATACTCAGATGGGTACCAGGACACTCCGACATTGACGGAAACGAACGAGCTGCCAAACTCGCCAATAAGGGCGCGGACTTGCCCCAAGTCGGCCCAGAACCCTTTTGTGAGATCACAAAACGAAAGGCATACGTTCTGCTCAACGACTTATATAGATCTAAGGCAATCGAGGAATGGAGGCTCGTAAAAGGACAAAATCACTCGAAAACCTTAATTAAGGGATTCAAGCAAAAGTTGTCGAAAGAGATACTACAGCTCAAAAAACCAAAAACCTGCGCAATAACAAGAATCCTGACAGGTCACTGCAAACTAAATAAGCACCTGTTTCAAATGGGTATGAAACAGGACGCAGTATGCAGATTCTGCCAAGAGACAGAGGAGACTGCAATGCATATCCTCTGCTCCTGTGGACCACTCATGAGGAAAAGAAGTATCTACCTAGGGCAACATGTCGTGCCCCCGGAAGAGATACAACATTTCACTGCCCAAGGAATTTGGGAATTCCTAGACTCAACGGGCCTCAGTAGTGAACTCTAATAAAGGGCTGGCACAATAGATCAAATCTGGTCGAGGCGGCATACAGAAGGCCCACAAATAAACAACAATAATAATTCGAAGTAATTTAACCTTTTCAGCGCCAAAGCCAGCAAATCACTTAATCAAAAATTCGTGACACTGACTTCATTAATCAGAAATTCCGTATCGATATCTCATTCTGCAATAAGAAAACGTTTCAGTTTCTTACTGTGGCGTCTGCGGCACATCCTATTACTTCGCTTAAAAGGTTAAGGAAAAATACCTACATATGAAAAAAACATCAAAGTTTTTTTTATATTCGCTTTTCGGATCTTCGACTCTTATCTTGAACTCCCTATTATTCGTCATCGTCAGTACGTCGTGATTCCTTCATTAGGGTGGTGCAGTTATCAGTACACTAATCGTGACCCAATTACGTTACGAGTTGTCGTCTGGAAAGTGGAAGGGAATACCTACCTTGTTTTATTGTGCCATATTACTTTTCTCTTACAGATGTAGATGTGCGGAAACTTTCCAAAAAGTTGTTAGAAATTTCAAGAAACTTTCACAAGAATTTAATGAAACGACAGTTTCAATTTTGAGAAAAACTCCATAGAAAATTTTACCGACACTTCCATCTGGAAAGATGAAGTAACGTGTTGTGTGGTGCTTGCTTGTCAAGTCGATCTACATAGGTTGTATCCTCGAAAAACAAAAAGATACATACCCCATCGCGCAAAGCTCGCTCACTCAGGTTCTGTACAGTCAACATCAAAAAGTCTAACAGCCAAAGCGCCAAGTTGTGGATATCGTAACACCTCTGTGTGCAAATGGCAAAAAAGATGAGCTTCTATATATTTGGCTGTTACAAACTATGTGATGCTGACTGTACATTTGATCCTTGACGACACGTTTGGCTCAGTTGGTTGAACAACGGCCTGCGAAGCTGGCGGTCCTGGGTTCGAATCCCGGCCAGGGCAAGGGTTTGAGTGATGAGCACGAATTGTTCGTGGGTCTTGTATGTTTATAGATATTATACCTTCAAATAATCCGTATCACTCCGTATCACTCGTTTTTTTGACAATATGTTTAATGTACCAATACAGACATTTAATTTTTACATCGATATATTTTATAATAGTATAGATTTCGTTGTCTGGTATTTATTTAAATTAATTTTGAGAAAAAACATTGTTTTTGTTAGGATTTACGACATTGAATATTTTATATCGATGCATCGAATCAAAAAGTGTTTTTTATTTCTTTTTATTCCAATGTAAATCATGTTTTTTTTTAATGAGACAAAAACATTTTTCAATAAAATGGTATTTTTTTCTTTTTCTTCTAATCTACATTGTTCGAAATGATATTTGTTTTGATTTCACACTTAAAACCTGACAGAATATATCGGTTAAAAATATCGATGTATCGATATTTTTTCAACAAGCTTTGCTTAGTTTGGGTCTAGGTCGATTTGTGTAAGATAGTCCCTAATATTTTTTTTATACCACGCTGATAGTGTGTAGACTGTGTATCATTGACAGCGCCCGCTGACAGTGCGCCGCGCCTCACTCCACTCCGCTCTATTTATACCGGCGATTCAGCGAACGGCACCATTCCGACGGACGAGCGTTGGCGGCTTTATTTCGACACCGCTTTCCAACTGCCTACCGTGTCGGCGACATCATATACTAATCGTGACCCAATTAATATGCCGATTTTTTTTGAAATCATACTTTATCGAGATTTACTTCAAACAATAAAACACAGAGGGCACTTTGTGCTAGATAGCTTAGCTTCGAAAATTTCATGTGGAGTACGTCCAGTTGCGGTAGCTCAGATGCGAAAACACTTCTGTGCTGAACAAAAGGTCGCGGGTTCGAGTCCTGATAGCAATTTAGTGTGCCCCATGGATTAGTTCCTTTGCAATTGTACTCTGTATTTATAGTAGTTATATTTTTTCTTAATTTTGAAGGGATGCTAGTTTGGTATACCTTGAACTTGACAATAATTACGTATTTTACCTAAGTATGGATATTTAGTTGATAAAACTTTTCTGCTAATCAAAAGTTGTCTGGAAGATACCGGTCTTTAGAATAAGGAGTAGGTACGGCTGCCTGCTGCGTCTACTATTATTTCTAGTGGAAGAGTTCTGTATTTCTTCTAGATGTGTCAAATAAAGATAAAGAGTATCGTATTGTATGACCACCACGAGAAAATTCGAAAACTTGTTGACCTAACCACGTAGCTCAGTTAAAAGTGTATGGCTCCTTCATGTGCCGAATCCAGTCACCATATTGTTTTTTGTTTCTTTCATAATTTTTTCTATATAGACACTAACTAATTTAAATTAAACTCTAACATGGAAAATACATGCCCGAACTGCTGAGCTAGTTGGTTCAGTACGAGACTGTGTTTAGGTTGAGCCCTGTCAAAGTCCAATTTTTAGGGTTCCGTACCAAAAAGGTAAAAAAGGAACCCTTATGGTGCAACTCTGTCTGCCTGTCTGTCTGTCTGATTATTAGAGCGCCATATCTCAAAAACTACTTATGCTATCTATTTGAAATGTGGAATAGTGATAATAAACATGGTCATCCCTAATGTTATGCTACTAAAAGATCTATCCTCCTATATGATACTAAAAGTCTAGCTATTAAGTCGAATAGGGCATCATATGAAAGGGCTTGATTTGCACATTTTGGAACAATTTTTTGCCCCTCATTTGTATGTGACGCCGTAGATACCAGAGGCAAACTTAACTTAACCTGCCAGTTAGTCGGAATAAGTAAAAGTTTGTACGGAACCCTCGCTGCGCAAGTCAGACTCGCACTTGACCGGTTTTTATTTATGTTTCATTGTGTTCGATCTTTTCTATCACGGATTATTTTCCATAAAAACCGTGTAAAGTATCTAGACACGGTACTAGGGTGTGTAGGGAGCGAGTGCCGCTATTTCTGTGCCCCGTAACTCGTGCGACAGTGGGCAAGCATTCTATTCATATTTCGGTAGCCCTATTCCGCTTATCTCGTCTTTACGACGCGCTTCATAAAGATTTATGCTTGGACTCATGGTGGTTGCTTCTTATTAATATGTATTACATTGTAACCTTGAATAGAGCTGATGTAGGTATCCATAATTAGTGGTAACAACACTTGCATCTAAATTAGGGTAGGAACTTGCGGTAGTGAAATGGTGAACAATAAATTATGAAATTGGATAAGAATAAAAAATCGTCTATACAAATAAATATACAACGTGCTCGTGAGGATCCCGCATAATTTTACCAACGTATACCTGAGGTCATTAGGACCGAATGTTATTTGAACCCCAGGCAAATCTACCTTGGTTTCGAAGATATTATCAATTTTCATGTAAACTATTTATTGTGATTACTAAAGTGCATTGTCTAAGCTCTTTAGATCGCGACGTTACCACGTATGTTTCCAAATGTCGTGTCGCTATTGACAGACATCAAAGTGACAGCTACCACTCACTAAAGTCATCCTTTTTTAGAAAAATAATCGTTACCATTTAATTAAAAGGGATAATTTTCATACAGAAGCAAAAGTTATTCAAGTTTTATGTACAAAAATCAACAAAACAAGATTTAAAAAACTTATTTTGTTGATTTTGACGTGGGTCCATACGACATTTTTTACTCCTCAATGACCTCAGGAATGTGTGGTTAAAATCTTGCGGATTCCTGAAGAGGTTGAATATGTTCTACATGTTGTATATGTTCTGTCTATAGCCTTGTATATGTTCTAATATTCAGTCACAAATGCACATGATTGTTTTAACTTAAAAAAAAATGCGATTAAGTCGATATTTTGAAACGGTATATTACGTGACCTGCAGCACGAGGGGCGGCATGGTGTGACGTCATAAGGTGCGTCCACAGTTGTATCATTTGCTCGTATCCGATCACCGTGGCGTGGCATGACTGCGTATCGCGCTGCTTGGACGCTCACTGTCGGCGCAGCGATCACGCCGCGCTTGTCCGATCCGAGTGTGTGATACGCGTAGCAACATGGATTTCGAGCGATCGGATCGGCGCAACGTCCAAACGCGTGATCGTGACACGCGGTCATACCACTGGACGAAGATCTGATCGGGCAAATGATACAAATGTGGACGCACCTATAATGCCAAAACATTACGCTGTCATCTATCAGTCCAGTCACAGTGAACAATCATATTTAAAAGTGTTAGGTTATGTTTTCTTCACTAAGTTTTGTTTAGCTGGATTCAACACTTCCCAAATATCGTACTTTGTCTCACTCAGAGACTAGATATCGGTATTCTGTCCATACAATATAACCGATATTTAATTCGGTATCTTGTTCATTATTTAATATTTGTATGTTATAAATATAGCTATTTTTAAAATTCAATGTCGTTACCTAAATACAAATTTGATAAAAAAATAAAAATATCGCAAACTCAAAAAGATATTTCACATAGCGGTAATGGTCCTTCGCGTCAATTGTTTTTATGGGAAAAAGATGCAAATGAAGTGAGTGAGTTTGTACAAACATTTGTACAAACCTTAGTTCTTAAAACGATAAATAAAAAAAAGCGAGTGAGTAATATACAAGAAAATGATCCTGCGATTTGTTTGCGGATGGATGGTCTATTGTTGAAAGATTGCTTGAGATTATGTGAAAGTCTTACTAATAAATAATACTATTTCATTCAGTGATACTATTTAATGCAATAAGAATAAATAAATTAATGATTAATAATGCGTTGCAATTCATAATTATATTAAGTTTGTTAACGTGGTCAGTGTTAATGTGTATGTATAATGACGTATTATATTCTGTAGTTCGTAACATATTACGTAGTTAAGAAACTTGTAATGAATTGGGTTCAACTTGTAATGTTAAAATTTCTTGTGAATTTATAAACAATAAAAAGTGCGAAACGGTCTAGAAGGATTTTAGTCCCTCGGCCGCACGAACGGTGGGCGTAGCCAAGTGGGCCGCCCGGGAGCTTTAACGCCAAAAGGCTGTCGTCGCTATAGATACGAGTCCTGAACTTCAAACATTAAGGCAATGGTTTCGTCTTGAGAAGTGCATGGTGCCAAAAATAAAAAAATAACCAGCCAAGTGCGAGTCGGACTCGCGTACCGAGGGTTCCGTACAAACTTTCACTTACCCTAACATTATTATATTACCCGGTTCCGGTTGAGTTAAGTTTGCACCTGATATCTAAAGCATTGCATACAAATGAGATGCAAACTTAACGCAACCGGACTGTTGAAATTGTTTTTTTGAAAATTAAAAAAGAAATTAGTTAGTTAGAGACATGTTTATAACTTTCGTGTGATATTTATGTTATTTTTATACAAATTGTGAAAATTTCAAAATTTTCGTTTGGTAAACTTCGGAGGGGTGCTGTTTACTTCGCATATCTTTTTATGCCCGAAACTGGTTTTGCCGAACAGGTTACACATAATTTGATTTCGCCGAATGTTCATCTCGCCGAATCATTATTTTTCCGAGTCTAAATACGCATAATTTAGTATCGCCTAATTTTAGTTAGCTGCAAATTCAACCTCTAACAATAAAAAACTGCTGCCAGTAAAGTAGGAAGTAGGTTAGGTTAGAACTGCAATCCCGAACAGAAGATGACTGCTGCGAGAAGAGAAAAGTAGGTTTTCGGCATTAAAGCGTTATGAGTAGACCATTCGGCGAATAGATTCGGCGAAAACAGGATTCGGCGTAATGAAACTATGCTTATAGATCATTATGCGGATTATGATTATGCAATATAGAATTATGAGAAAAAAAATCGTAAACAAGGGGAACCACTTTTCTTGATACTTCGTCACAATCCTAGCACACGCATCGATCATGTGATCTCGCGCAGTTAAAGTCATTTCGGCTTTGGGCTTACTTAATAAGGGTTATTTTCGGCTCAGTTGCAATAAAGTGCTTTTAGTATGTGGTTTTATTATTACCGGTTAGGTTTTGCTAGCGTGGAAATTCGTTGTTTTTTTTTATGAAATCACGCGAGAGTGAAATATCTGGTTAAACCCATTATCTAATCTGTGGTCTAGGCACCTACGCTAAGTAGAAAATTATATCTTATTTCATGTTTCAAATAAACACTTGGCACCCTGGCTCGACGAATAGGAAGCTCGCAGGGTTCCTACAAATAATGACTCACGTACAGATTCATGCATTTTGATAAATATTAACTCAGAAGAGCAAGTTTGTTTAAATGAAACCACAAGGTCGCCGGTGTGAGCAACGTTTAACATCAACTATTTTGTGAAACATCCGGGCTGCTGCGACAGCTTTTAGAATTTCGTTAGTAATGAGAAATTTCATTTATTGTGCCTCTAAGCAAGGACGCAAAATGAAATTTTGTTATACATTCAAATGTGTGCCTCTATTTTGACTTTATAATTAGAATAAGAAAGGTATTATAATGTATAATTGTAAAGTTGTGAACATTAAATGTTTGTAGTACTTCTTCTGTTGTACCTTTTCCCAATTCATTTGGGATCGACCCTCCTCGTTCTAAGGCGCCAGGACAGTGTCTTGGGTTGGAAAATTAAATGTTTGTATATGGAAAATATATGAAAACGTCGTTAAAAAAAATTTGAAGATCCTGGAAACGATTTTTTTTGTATTTTAGAATTTTTGTATGTGTCTTTGTGGCTTCATCACGTCAAAATGGCTTAATAGACCTTAACTATTTTTTGTGCACATGTAGCTAGGTATACACAGATGGTTATAGGATACTTTTTACCCGAAGATGGACTAGAAAAAAAGAGGGCTTAATACTGTTTCTCCTCCGCGAACGAAGGTTTTTTTTTGTGTTTACTTATTGTAGGTAGCAATTGTATTGCGATTTGCGATTACCGTAAAAGGTCCTCTTACGCAGGATTATGTGTAAAAGAGTAAATCGCAGGTTATCTAGTTACAAGTGGCAACCATACAATTTTAAAATCTCAATGAATAAAAATTTCGTTCAAATATAATTGTACGACTGTAGGGACAAGAAAGTCACATTTTTTTACAAAAAGTTTGTGTTACAAAAATCCGAGGTTTCATGTAGCCGACCGCGGAAATGCCGGAACATGACACCTTTCGGCCTAAATTCTTCCTCTGTGTATGCCGCGAGTTTGTTTGTCGGAACTCTCACCACGAAGGAATTAAAATTCACGTTGTGGCGAGACTCCAGCTTCAGAGCCCTCAGGATGATTTCGAAATTCTCACGTACATCCTCAGACTTCGTAAAATAATGTAGACGCCGGGAGACATATTACAGCGTCATTGGCACAGCGAAGGCTGGCTTCTTTTTCATCTCAACCTTAATGAAGCCATCGTTGTCGTATCGAGACACATTTGGAGATGGCTTTGGTTTGGCAGGTCCTTTTGAACGAAATGAACCCGTCACTTTCGCCATTTGGGTTGGCTCAGCGATTGTTACCCTAACTGCGAAGCTGACGGTCCTACCCAGGTAATTCCGGTAAGAGCAAATATTTGTGTGATGAGCTGATGAGTATTAATATTTAATCCTGAGTCTTGGATGTTTCTTATATACAGTAGTGTTCACAGGGCTTTTGGCCAAGTTTTTCTGTGCCCATATGGAGCCATGGTGGTTCAGGGCTTCAGGGTAGGCAGTTTCTCTGTGCCTGTATGGAGCCATGGTCGTTCAGGGTAGGCAGTGCCTTTGCATGCCACTGCATCAAAAAAATATATCGTCGTAACTCATAACAAGCCGTATTGTGCTTACTATGGGACTTAGTCGGTTTGTGTAAAGTAATAACTAATAGGTATTTACATATAATCTATGACTCATGAACCAAACACCCAGCTTACGATATCATATTCTTGTAATAAAAATCTAGGCTGACGAGGGTCAAGACAGCCATAACGTTATAACCGCAATTTGCTAATTCCTCGTCTCTTAAATATTTATAAATACCGAAGAAACGGTGGCGGAATATTCCGAAACCGCGTATTTTTAGCGCGAGGCCGGCCCTGTTTACATGTTTTCGGTTACGACCGTGTTATTTCACGTCTAACCCAAAGCTGTTTTGCTGGATTCCGCTGGATTCATAGTTAGAATATATTGCTTGGTCTGCATGAGATTTGTGCGAGTTCGGGTTTTATGAGGCGGCGGTGAAATTTTTCGATTGTAACAGTTCTTTGTTGTATAAACCTCCAATATCTATGTATTTCCGAGTGGCTCGTAGAACAGACATTGTTTTCATGGTGATGCTGAATGATAAACCTACTTGCTGTGTTCCTACTTATCTGTTAGTTCACGGCGTCGTTAGAATCGACGTGCACTTTGCTTAAGAGTAGGGCTACCATTTTTTTTTCTATAAAATACAGTATAAGCTATTAACTACCTCTAAAAATATAGTAGATGGCAAAAAAATTGAAAAATATTGTATGTGGTTAGAATATTTACTTTATTTTATAAATGAATATTCTTTGCTGCTCTACGCCTTAATAATTTATTTTTTATTTTTGATAAAGTATTGAATTGACAGTGACAGATGAATGAAGGAAAAGTGTAAAGCTGCGTTCCGCGCGCTGTACATAAAAAATATAGTAGTTTTACATACTATATTTTGTTTTTAAAATATAGTGTTTGATCCCCTAATATAGTAGGATACTAGGCTATAAAAAAATTTGCTCAATAAGTCCTGATTTTATTACTCAATTATCTTCCTACAAATATGTTCATTATTGTAATGTACGAGGCATAATATTAATAATTCAACGATAATGAGAAAATCCTTGTGTTTTCATTGAGATTTTGTGCAAAATATAGTATCAATAAGAATGATTAATCATTATTAATAATAAAATAAAGATGTATTCCGGCTGTGAAAAAGTATTTATACAACTATTAGATTTTCATATGGCATCATAAAGTTACAAGAGCTCAAACTTGTAACTTTGCGCGCTCTTCAGAAAACTACTTTCGGTAATCGGGTTAATTTAGTTAAAATATTGCTATGCAATTTGAGGCCGCTAATTATAAAATAAGGAACTGACTTACGCAGATAACTAATCAGAATTCACAAATATATTTTATGTTTCTTAGATATGCAATGTTAAAAATCCGTTTCTGATGTTTATTTTACCAAAAATACTCTGGTTGGTATGAACTTGTCTATCTTGGATCCAAGTTATGATCTTTTTAATGTCCAATATGACATTCTCGTTGATCTAAGCTCAGTTATTCCAATATCATCTATACTATTATAAAGTTGTAAAAATGAAATATTTCTATGTGTCGTTGTGGCTTTATCAGTGTGTGATTTCAACTATTTCTGGTACACGGGTAGCTGGGTATCTCTAGATAGGATAGGATAGGATTTTTACCCGACTATGCTAAAGAAAAAAGAGGGGTTATGACTGTTCTTCTCCGCGAACGAAGTTGTGCGCACCTTCTAGTACTACATACTATAAGTATAGACTCGCGACTTCATCACCATATCGGCTGAAAGACGATCACTGTTGGACGAAGGCCAACCCTGGAGCTATCTACAACGGCCGGTTGTGAACTGACGTCATCCAACGGTTTCCTCCGATCTTTAAAACCAAAAATTAAAAGTCTAGTCACTAGGTCAAGTAGGGTATCATATGAAAGGGCTTGATCTGTACATTTTCTTTGTGCTTAAATTTCGTTTTATTAAGGAAAATGTGGAAAAAAATACCGTTCCCCCCCCTTTATCTCGAAAGTTTATCAAACTAAAAATCTGTTTTTTTCTGGAATTATGTTATTTAATATCAATACTACACGAAAATTATAACCATACATCTATCCGTCTCACTTCTCTTTTAATCACCAAAAATCATGTTAGAATAACCCGGTTTGGTTAAGTTTGCCCCTCATTTGTATGTGACGCCATAGATACCAGAGGCAAAATTAACTCAAGCGGCAAGCGAAGTAGAAATAAGTTAAAAGTTTGTACGGAACCCTCGGTGCGCGAGTCAGACTCGCACTTGATCGGTTTTTATGAAAGAAGACGACAGAGACCAGAACGGCTTACGCGCGGTGAACAAGTGCCGAGCTGATGTCCTTTCGTCATGTTTGGTTGCGAATATCCTGAACCAAGCCTTATCAAAGATTTTACGCCCATCCAATACCAATTTCCGCCATTTGTGCCTATCTACTGTGAACTCCTCCCAGTTACGGAATGCTAAATGCTTGCATGTCCCGCTTGGCGCAGTCTTTATAGCGGAGCAATGGCTAACCGATGCTTCTTTTGGCGTCCGTCACCGCGCCAAGCATAACAAACCATAGTCTTAACAATATAGGTTAAGAAATTATACCTATCACGTTTGCATATTGAGCGTTTTAAAAAAAAGTGTATATAAACTCTTAGAAGAATATTGACTGTTTGGGTTTATCTTATAACTTCTAAGTAAGATAAAGTCAAAAGTCTTCCGAGTCAAAAGTATTTGTACATTTGAATCTCATTCATGGAAAAAAGTATCCCTATATAAAAAGTTCTCAGACAAAAAAACATGTCTAGGAATTCCTGAGTTTTTTGACCATTTCTATAATATCTACTGCTGACTGTACCTATCGTTTGGATGCCAAAGTATGTGACTAATTTGCAGACAGGTGTGCGAATAGGCTTAGAACGTCTACTACAACCGATTGTCTATGGATTCTGCTTTTTATCGAGACATTGTTCTTCGTACAAAGCCCTAGTGGGATTTATATATATGTGACAAATATAAGGTGTCTAGAAATTCCTGACCTTTTTCCACATTTATGTGCTGCTGATCGTTCTTATCGTCTGGATGCCAGAGCGTGACTAATCGCGGACAGGTGCGCGAATAGGCTGAGGGCGTCTACTCCAAGCGATTGTCTATGGATTCAGCTTTTTGTCAAGACATTGTTTGTAGTGAGATTTATTTACATTATTAAGGAAAAGGTACTGTAGCGATGTGTTAATAGAGTTCATCTTATATCAAAGAACATGTTTTAATACCCCTTTTTGAGAATTTTATTTTTATCGCGTTTACTCGCGACTAATATTTTTTCATGGCATAAATCAGACTTCATAGAGTTGGAATGTTGAATTTTTTTGGACTGTCGATTCGTTATATTTACCAAGTGTATCTTTATTTACTTATTAACGAAAGTAGACTTCAAATCCACGTTTTAGCATACAATAATAAACTATTATATGAACCTATCAGATTTTTTCCATGATTAATTCCGACCTCTGCTAAGTAATATCTAAACCTTTGTCCTAGCTTACTAAGGGAGCGGGTGGGCATCACGTCACTGGTACGTTGAGGATATTTTATGACAATGATTTAGCAACTGAGCAAGCATACATTCATAGTTTGTCCTCGAACCCGGGTGTCACTTTGCCCTCCTTCCTCATGGGTCCCATGCCTATAATCCCATTTTTTTTCTCTACGGATTTTGGTCTCTACGCTCCCATGGTATCAAAGAATATATTTGTTTGTCTTTTGAATCCTATAACATCCACGGGCAACTAAGAAGTTTTCCTCTTGGCTCCCAAGCTGCCGATGTTTGGGATCCAGAAATAATATTATTTACCTTGGCTTCCAAGCAGCCGGTGTTTAGGATCCAGAAATTGTATTATTTATCTTGGCTCCCAAGCAGCCGGTGTTTGGGATCCAGAAATAATATTATTTGGCTTCCAAGCAGCCGGTGTTTGGGATCCAGAAATAATATTATTTCTCTAGGCTCCCAAGCAGCTGGTATTTGGGATCCAAAAATAATATTAATTCTTTAGGCTCCCAAGCAGCCGGTATTTGGGATCCAGAAATAGGCTAAGTACAAATATTGTGATAGATATAAGAGCTATTTCGAAAAAACAGCCCTAAGAGCCTGCCTCAACAATAAAACAGTAAAGGAAGACGTACTATCCACACTCCTTCTTGAGGCAGAGGCGATCGTTAACTCAAGACCACTTACATATATCTCGTCTTCCCCCGATTCACCAGAAGCCATAACACCATTTCATTTCATCTTGGGCTCTTCTTCAGTTGTACCATGGACCAACTCACTGACGGATGCAGACCTATAAAGAAGGTATGACTGGCAGCGATGCCTGCCCCTGGCCGATCAATTTTGGGCACGGTGGCTGCGGGAGTACTTACCTACGCTCCAACCCAGAGTACCCCCTCATAATACACCCAATTTTGGTGAAGGTGATGTGGTGCTAATCGCTGAGCCTATGGCCCCTAGGAAGGATAGTTTCGGCTTACCCAGGGTCTGACGAAGCGGTTCACGTGGCAGATGTCCGCACTAAGGGCGGCGTACTGCGCCGACCGGCCCGTAAATTTATTTTAATGGAAGCCGCATGCCAGCCAGTAGCATCCAGTTCTTAGTGTTCCACTGGGGGTCTGGTATGTTGTCAACTGGCTGTGATGCCACCTTTTTAGTAATATGTCTTTTTATATATTATTTGATTAGCAACAAGTTGTTGTTGATTTTGAATTTTAGTTGTCAGTTTGATCTTGTACGTGATTGTCTTGCTAATATGTGTAATAATATTTTTAATGATTTTATCAAGTAATCCCATTTAATACGTGTTTCTATCATTCCATTTAAAATACAGTCCGCTTAGCTCGCCAACATTCTGCTTTCTTCATCCATTCTTCATTTGTTACTTTCGCTGGTACTCTCAGTCATCTTTAGTCATATTTTGTGGTTTGTCTTTTTCTTATTCTGGCTCTGTTAGGATCTTCTGTTTGGAAAAACTATTATAGAATTATCTTAAGTGCTAATAGATATGAATCTAGACTAAGCATGGCAATGTGTTAGCCAAGTTCGCAGCAAATGGGACGACGGACAACGCCTGCCATGGGTTTAGGTGCAACCAGGAAGAATATTTTATCTGAATACCAGTAGGTAGTAACCTGGGAGCATAGAGAAATAAAATTATTTCTGGATCCCAAGTACCTGGTGCTTCGGAGCCAAGAGAAATAATATTATTTCTGGATCCCAAACACCAGCTGCTTGGGAGCCAAGATAAATAATATTATTTCTGGATCCCAACCACCAGCTGCTTGGGAGCCAAGATAAATAATATTATTTCTAGATCCCAAGCAGCTGGTGCTTGGGAGCCAATATAAATAATATTATTTCTAGATCCCAAGCACCAGCTGCTTGGGAGCCAAGATAAATAATATTATTTCTAGATCCCATGCACCGGCTGCTTGGGAGGCAAGATAAATAATATTATTTCTAGATCCCATGCACCGGCTGCTTGGGAGCCAAGATAAATAATATTATTTCTGGATCCCAAGCACCAGTTGCTTCGGAGCCAAGATAAATAATATTATTTCTGGATCCCAAACATCGGCTGCTTGGGAGCCAAGAGGCAAAATGCTTAGTTGCCCGTAGAATTTATAGGATTCGAAAGACATAAAAAATTATCCTTTGATACCATGGGAGCGTAGAGACCAAAATATTACAATGCAATCCCATGGGATTATAGGCATGAGAGCCAAGTGGAAGGAGGGTCCCTTACGATCCTCATAGGATTAAAGTTGCTATATGCATATTTGAAAAACCTGAGTAAACTTCAATCCCATAAACATGGGAACCAAAAGGATATAAAAGTATGCCGTAGTCCCATGGGATTTTAGGCATGGGATCCAAATGGAAGAAGGGTCACTTTGTCACTCTATTGTGCCTCCATTCTCATCTCGTCTGTATCTAACTGTGCATTTTACACACAGCACTCAATCATAACCCAAAAAAATACGATCCATTTTTAATCGATCACATCTTCTCCTTTCTTTATCGCCGGCGGTCTGTGTATCTGTGTCTGGTTGTGGCACTGTAGCTCTTGATCGCATCGACTGATTTATTTTTTTGGGTTTATAAGACTTAATCTAGAGGGTTTTAAGCTTTTAAATTATTTTTAAAATTATCAGCTTTTTTCTACATGCATCGAAGGTTTTTTTATCGGTGCACTGATTACTTATAACAATATGAACACTTACGTACCACATCTGCGCCGTCATACCAACTCTCAATGTCGAGATTCTGTTCTTATTTTGTCAGGATCGGGTGCTGTGTGTAAGCGCACTTAGCATGCAGATGAATCATCAGGTTACGTAGAGATTGGTGCGAGGTGCCGATCGGCATTTCCGATCCAATTAAGGACGCTTGCAAACATTTGTGTAATTTAAAGGATAATTTTTGACGTCTTAACGCGTTCGATGACAGCACGTATACAGTCGTTCAATGCGTGAAAAAAAAAATGAAAATGAAATTTATATTTTAGTTTTATAATGGTAATGAAAATTTCCGGGCTGGAGGCATTGCGAATGCTTCTTAGGCTTTAATTACGCTTATATTTATATTGTTTGTATTTAAGTATATAAATATGTGTTTTTGTAATTACACAAGCCTCAGCACCGCCCACAATTTTTCTGCTTTGCCCTAAAGTTGACTGGTAGAAAATGCCTTATGTCATTAAGTTCGCCTTTTGTACCATAAGTTTTCTTTTGTGCAATAAAGTTTAAATAAATAAATAAATAAAAGGAATAATTACTGATCTCAATATCTTATTAAATAAGCAAAATAAGGAACTACGTTAAAATGTAGAGTTCGATACCTTACGTGTAGCTTGTTTTATCAGCCTTTAAAGTGGGTTGCGAAAGTGCATTTTTAAAGTACGAAAATGTTAATAGATTGTATAACCTATGAAATGTATGGTAACTTAATGTTATGAAACCGTTTCTATAAACGCAAGTCTCATGGGGAAATTAAGAACTTTGTTCTTCAGTTATGCACACAACTCTCAATTTCCCCACACAGGGCTACGATATTGTGACTTCACAATTTCGTAGGCTTTAGTATGAAGCGTTTTTGGGAAAGTCCAAAAATGTGATTTTAATATTGTTGTGTCTCGGGGGGTTTTTATGAGATTGAAGTAGTTATTTCACGTCTATTGTTACTGACAACGACGACCGGTTTAGCTCACCGGGAGTAACGTTGCCTGCCAAGCTGAAGGTCCTGGGTTCAAATTCCTGTAAGGGAAAATATTTGTGTGAAGCGCATAAATATTTGTTCTTGAGTTTTGGATGTTTTCCCACTAAATATGTTTATTAATTATATCGTCGTCTAGTACTCATAATACAAGCCATATTGAGCTTACCATGGGCCTTGTTCGATTTGTGTAAAAAATGTCCTGTAATATTTATTTATTTTTATATATTTGTATTATTTAAAGGTCGATCTATAACATGCCACAGAAAAAAATGTCATCAGTGACCACTCTTCAAAACCTTTATAAAACACAACGAACCTTACTGGGTTATACATATACTTACACTGGTTTAAAAAAAATCCGGAAATGGTTTCAGATTTCGGAGAAAAATTCCAGTTGGGAAATAAAGGTTGGGAGAACAAGATTAGACCATGACTTATTAAATGCTTCAGATCTCCAAAATAATAAAGTTTAACCTTACGTAGGTCACTTGATAAGTTTTGAGATGCTGGAAATTCTAAAATGGAACGCACCTGAATTATATGTTTTTAAAAAGCAAATTTATTTAAAAATAGAACACAAGTTGCCGATTCGCTCCAATTTAAAAAACGAATATGTTACAGTCATTTTTCTAAAACGGTTCCCGCGTTTTTTCTTTGTAACGATGGAGCTTAACCGCGCTCATTTGCGTGCTATGGTATTTTATGATCTTAAATTTGGTTTATCTGAACTATTGTGTTTGCAACAATTGCAGTCAACGTTAGGAGATTCTACTCCTTCACGGGCAACAGTTTTTAGATGGTTCAACGAATTTAAAAGGGGTAAAACCAGCCTCGAAGATGACCACCGAAGTGGTCGACCGCAAACAGCAGTATCTGCAGAAAACGTGTGGACTACTGAAATGTTGGTGCGAGAAGATACTCGAATAACATACAAAGACATAGAGAATATCTTAGGCGTCCGTTCGGGGAGTGTTAGCATCATTAATATGGGCCACCGCGGCAGATAGAGATAGGGTCTTTAAGATTCAAAAACGAGCAATACGTATAATCGCAAACAAACCATATGACCACCCTGCGCAAAACCTGTTCAAGGAATACAAAATACTTACTTTACCAAGTGTGTACGTACTCGAAGCATGCACATACGTGAGACACAATCCTGACTTGTACATGACCCGCGCACAACAGCACGGCAGAAACACCCGCGGGAAAAACATGCTACTCATCCCGCAGAGGAGATTAGCCAAGGTTTGAAAGTCACTCGGTACTATGGGACCCAAACTGTATAATGCCCTCCCACCAGACATTAAAAACTCCACGAGTGATACTAAATTTCACAATCAATTAAAGAAAATTCTAGTAGAAATTGCATGTTACAACATTGACGAATTCCTGGAGAAAATAACATTGACCAACACATAGTGCCTATATCTCACTATTTTAAGATAATTTTATAATTAATATATGTGAATGCTATATGACGTGTAAAATGTATATTTTATCAATAAAGCTCTGATTCTGATTCTGATTCATTCTACATCAACATCTTGGAGTAAGGAAGCTCTGTTGTCGTTGGATACCACGTTTGCTCTCCGATACTGAGAAACAGGCTCGTGTAGATTGGTGTCGTGAGATGCGTCTACGATTCGACAACGGGACATCGCGGCGTGTATCGGAAATAATTACAGGTGACGAAACATGGATTTACCAATATGACCCGGAAAACAAGCGGCAATCGTCAGTATGGGTCTTCTCAGAGGGAAAGTTACCAACAAAACTACAAAGACCTCGTAACGTCGGCAAAAAAATGGTAGCTAGTTTCTTTTTACGGGGCGGACATTTATCAACATCAATGCTGGAAAATTATAGGTCAGTCAACTCTGATTGGTATACTACAGTAGCATTGCCGCAAGTTTTCAAAGCAGTGCGAGAGAGGAGACCAAAGACTGGACTTCGGGGAATCTTGCTGCATCACGATAACGCCTCTTCACATACGTCCCTCAGAACAAAGGCGTTTATTGAGAAATCTGGGATAGAAACCTTACCACATCAACCCCACAGCCCTGACTTAGCTCGTTGCGATTTCTTTTTGTTCCTGGTGGTGAAAGAAAAGTTTTTTTCGAGTGTTGAAGAAGCCGTGGCTATGCAGTCATATATATTTCTTTTCATATATATATCTTTCTTCATATGCATGAAGAAGCAATTTCGGACCTATCTGATGAAGACTGGCAAAAGTGCTTCCAAAGTTGGTTCAGACGAATGGAACTTTGTATAGAGAGTAATGGAGAGTATTTTGAAAAAATGTAAAATAATGAGTGACCTACGTTTACGTAGTATTTGAAAGTCATTGAACCGAAAAAAATATTCAAAAGATAGATATTCCCTGTTGAACATAGTTCAAAGACTTTCATAACGAACAGTCTCACGATTTCTGCATCCATCGGTTTCCAAACGCTTTAGAAGGTGCCCGCAACTTTATGTAAATGTAAATGGCCAAAAATAGTTGTGTTTAGCCGTTTTGGCGCGATGAGGCCGGAACAAAAAATCAAAATTATTTATTTTTAGAAAAAGGTTTTACCAAAATTGTCAATTCCTCCTTTTAAGTTCCTACTTGTATTAGGAGGATTCGCTCTTTCGTACAACGTTTCCTCGTAGTTTTTACCTTTCAACTAAGTTGTGATTAGGTTTTTACACACGTCATATGATTTATTGTATATTTTGTTCGTTCTGTTAACTTTGTTATAGATGAGATTGATGCTACACTAAATTGTTTTCTAGCAAAAGACAACAACACATACAAACATACAAAAAATATTTTTTTTAGATTTAGTGTCCTCCAAATAGGCCACTTTAATATATTTTTTATTTCATTTTTACAACTTCAAATAGTATAGAATTTATAAAAACCGCCCACAAAAACCACTCGATTTCTAAAAAATTCGATCCCTACATAACATTACCTAACCTCCTATGAAAAATGAAAATATTGAAAATATGAAAAATATGAATATATTTATTTCCTTAAAAAGTTTACACAAAATAAGCATCAAGGTTGGGACTTCCTATTAGGTACATAAATACCTGTGCCAGGGAGTCCCGCTCCTCTATAACTGAAGTAGTTATATAAAAGAAAATATAAACAAATTTATATTTTATACACTAAGGTATTTGGAAAATGTAGTTAAGTGGTGTGCATAAGCATGTTTTTACATTAAGTAAGTATTTTAACATTATACATTAAGCAGTTTATTCCTATAATAGCTATAACTTTATCTAACCTTGCTCTAAAATGTAGAAAATATTATAAGATTGTCAGTGAAAAGGTGATGTTAATTGCTAAGGAACAACGCTTAATACGAATATAAATGAGTTTCTAAGAAATATTTGCTCATTACATTATAATATGTATGAGCTGAATCTTTTTACTCGTAATTTAAAGATCTGCGCTAAGTTATCTCAGCGCACTTATTTTTTAGCGCATTGCAGCCATTGCGGAGACGTGAGAGCATTTCGCGTTTCAGCGCTGTGAGTGGGGACAATTATCGCAAAGAGCTCCTAAGCTCGTGGCTTCGCGCCCGAATGAAACTATTAGCGAATAGTGCGGCGATTTTTTAGCTTTTGTTATCGATAACTGTGATAGAAATGACTAAACTTTTTTAGGTTACCAGATATACGTCGTTGAAATAGTTCAAAGACCTCTTTTTATTAGGTATTTGATTTGTCACTTCATTCCTATTTGTTATTAGACTAGAAGTATAGTCACTCCAAGTGAAGTGATGTCACCTTGATGGCACCTGACTGCCGTTATTTTAATTGGTCTTCGACTTTTTGTATAGAAGTGCATTTAAAAAATGTTTGTACGTTTGTATAGGCATGTTAAACTTTCCTATTTTGTAACCAAATTTTTGTAAAGGTAAACAGTATTGATTATTATTCACAATTAATATTATATCGAAATGTTTCAGCAAAATATCAATTAAAATATTGGTAACAAAAGAAGAAATAATTAAGGATGCGTTAATTAATGTACAAACTTATGTAGAAATGCACAGTATTCAAATAGGAAATGTTCCAGGCTTTAATAGAGCTGCAGGAGTAAAATAAACTCTTTGAAAGACACAGAAACGTATATAGATCTCTTGCAAATCAATACAACTTTTTACATGAAAATATTTAACAGGCCTAGGCAACTGAGCCATACAGCCAAATTATTTATTTTCAGAAACGCGAATCATCGACAATGTTTTTTTCCTGCCGCATCCCTACCGTTCCCGCGGCGTCCCGCCCGACGCGTACTGCCCGGGCGCCCGGCAGCGCATCCGAACGAACGAACGCTACATCCACACGCGACCGTGTTTACGAACGCACCTTTTACATTTCAAATTCGAACGCTTTATTCCAAATTTGAATTATTTTTTTAGTGCAGTGCCCGAGTTTGGATTATTTTTGGTGAATTTTATTTGAAGGTGAGTTGTGTTTGTATTTAGTTCCATTATACACGAAGCTAAAACTTTAGGTACTTTAGCTACTTGAACTAAGTTTCAGGTAATTAATGATATTTTATTTCATTAGCAATATATTTGTTAGATCTTGTAATTGTGAATATGGCATAGACAAAGTTTGTTTTTTTTATACTTATGGCTTTTGCCAATATTTAATGATGGAAATTAAAATTCAATCATGATCTTTATAGTTTATATATTTATACAGAATTAAAAGTTATTGCAAAGTCAAAGTTTGATTTATCAAAGTTTACATCACGGCCCGGTCACTCACTCGTGTATGCGAAGTTTTGTACAGCAACTTTCTAAATTTAAAGTATTTTTCAAAACATTCATTTTATTGAAAATATTTTTTTTTATAACATTTAATAATATAAATAAAACTTTAGAATTCATTTTGGTTATACGTAAATATCAGATACCAGTGAAATGTGCAATTTTTTCAAAGAAATAATTCCTTAGCCACTGAATATAACGCAATAACTACATTTTGCATATACAACGATCGAAAAAACTACAAAGCGATCAGGTGTGAACTTCCTACGTACATTTAAATCGACACAATTTACATATTGTGCGTACCCGTGCGATTATTCATCGCGAAGTTTACGTAAGTTTAAAAGCTTCAACCGAGCATCGAACCGAGGTCGGTCCGAGGCCACATCCAATATAACTGAGAATTGTCTCATCTGAAATGTGACAAAATGGTATGTTATGTAAGTCGAACGGTTATTAATGTTATGTATGTACCATTATTCCATATTTTATAAGAAACTAGAACTTCGTTCGCGGAGGAGAAAAGTCAGTCTGTCTTCGGGTTAAAAGTATCCTATAATCATCTGTAGATACCAAGCTACCTGTATACTAATACTAAAGTTGTCCGTTTTGCTGATTTGGCGTGATGAAGCCATATATTTATAGTATATAGATGTACCTACTAAGGCATATTTTTGAGATTCATTGTAAACTTTAAAAATCAATTTAACTGTCGATCGGAATCCAAAAAAAATCGATTCATTGACAAAAAACCTGATTTTTATTTCATAAACGTGGTAGATGATTGTGATAAATTGAATAAGGTACAAGACAAAACACCAAAGCATATTTAAGGTACATAGTAAACATTTAGGGACTTTTTGTAGACATACCTCATAAAGTATTAACTTGGCTGGCTGATATACATTGGTAGTAGTCCATCTCCGGTTTATAAACTAGACACAAATGATGTCTATGATATTATCATTGCCTCCTGTCCATTTTATCTTTTTTCTGTTTATGATTTTTATGTATACTGTTTAAGCTGATAGCTTTGTTGCTAATGCTTTAAATAAATTAAAAAAAAATTGTCTCCTGTCCATTGTCACATTAGTGTGTTCGGCGTTTGGCACACAAGGGACAACAATAAAACCAGTGTAATTACAGTCACATCATTAATTACATGTTCGTTCTCGGTGTATAGTAATATACTTAGATTAATGGATTGTAGTTCCTTTGCAAAATAGTGTCTTGGTTAGATAAGACAGTAAATTGTGCTCACATGCGCATATTTTCATGCAGTTTCTACAAAAAAAATTCGCATCCAAATACACCAAACCACCACCAAACAGTATAATCCTCGACACGTGTTTCGCCTCTCTACGAGGCATTATCAGGAGATGCATGAGATGTTGACGGTCCGGTGACTCGAGAAAATCATATATTAATACTCAGCTTCAGTTTTCCGTCAGGTTGTCGATCAGCTTCATGATTTTTAGACACGTGGCATAAAAAAGCACATTAAATTTTTTCTTCGATATAAATTGATGTCTATGCCTGCTGGATGTAGAGTTAACATACTAAACATGTGCACATCGGTGCAAAACTTTTACAAAACTTGTAAAGCTGATAAAGGAGAATTTACAACCGAGGAAAATAATAATGTTATTGGCAGATCGGTGTTAAATATAACTCTATATCAGAATCTCGGATTTCCAATACTATACGGATATTAATATTTTCATGGCTGTAAGCACTCTTTTATGTCCGCTCAGCAAGTTTTGTTAACGTTTTGCACCGATAGTGTCGATCACTGCTTATTATTGTTACTTAGTTCATTATCGATTCGAAACGATCGTCAATCGCTTGGGGTTATTGTATGGTGGTTTGGCATAGAGTGACAAATCCCTGCCCAATATTACAGGGTTCTATGTTTTACTTTTAGAGAATTGAAGTTTGAACATTGTCATGTAGTCTAATTTTAACTACCCTGAAAATGTAATATTGGGCCAGCGAAATAGGAATAAAGTAAGATTCATATAAACCAAAAGACGTCTATTGCTGGTCAAAAATCGCCAACGATCTTCAACAACGATAGGCCATGCTCTGCCCTCATACAACTGTTCTCTGAGATCTTGAGCATATCGTTGGTCTTCTTTGTTGGGGGCTTTACTAAATTGCATTTTTTTTAAATAATTTATTTCAAGAAAAAAAAACAACATACATTTTACGCGGTACGATATTTGCCAAACTGCATAGCAGTTTGTTGGCAGAAAACATAATACCCTCCACCATTTCACTTCAATATCTCCGTGTATGAAGTGCATAACTTAAACAACTAATACCAAGTACATATTGTTTTGTTCTAAAAATCTTCTAAACCTTATCCATCAAGGCAAAATAACTGACTAGGTACTTAATGATTAATGATCGGCATCGTGACCGTGAGACGACGTGACATGTCCGTCTATATACATACATGCGCCCACAGACTTGCGCTCAGTGCAGTTGTATCATAAACAATTGAAATACCTTCATTCTTACAACTTTGTAATAGTAGAACAGTATATATAAAGCACTGGCATGTTCTAGTACGTTGTCACCATCCAAGAACCTTTCGGTCCCAAGTCAGATTAGATAACGTTTGTCCCATTGATATTATTTCTACTGATATTGAATGTGGTGATGCTAAAAAATATTTTCATTTGGAATATTATGAGTGCGTAACATTTTAGTTAAAGAAGCATGCATAATTTAAATAAAACAATTTAAACGGATTATACCGTCTATATTATCTCATTTGAGTTCCCGAAATCCAGCTACGAGTTATCAATTACATTAAGCTAAAATTAAACAATTATAAATAAACATGAATGTCATAATAATTAAACAACTTTATTATCAAATAATATTAGCAAAGTCTTTGCCTATTTTTAAAACTAAGTTAAACGATGATTATTTATCACTCCCATAATTTCTACTTTTTAATTATTGTGTGCTGCTGGTTTTTTAATCAGTTTGATCTCAACTGTATCATAGTTATGTATGTGTATGTATGTTTGAATTTAATTATTTTTGTAATCTTATCTCACCACCTACTCATTCCTAGCTATTTTGCGTCATTTCCGATATCCAAAGGGTATCTGGAAGAAATCGCTCTTTAGCCATAAGACCGACTATTGTCTACCGTAATTTATGTTACGCCTCTATTGCATTGGTTTTCTGGTTGGTGTGCAATTAATAATTATTGTATTATATTGTATTGTTATTGTTAAGTTATTTATTGGTCAAATAATCACTCATAATATAATACCATACATCCAGGCAAAAATTACCTCATTTATATTTGCTCTTCAGGCTTGTCCACGAAAAAAAGTAGCCACTGTTGTATAATACAGGTCTTCAATAAGAAATATTTTTTTTAAAAGAAAAGAAGGACTCTTAACCTTTCGTTTTGAGTGCCGTTATGGATATTTATATAAGATGCTATCCATTTTTGGGCTTACTTTCGAAATCTCTGGATTTTAGTCTTAGATTTTGTATTTTTCACGTTTGACTCACAGAGGTGCTTTTTTTTCTTTACCCAAATATATTATCGACGCTATAATGTTCAGCGAATATCTTTCCAGATTCATGATTGTCATATTGCAGGTCATAAATTGTTTTAAATCATGCCAGAAGTACACATATTTGTATGCAATCATTGTAGCTCTAAGCCTTAACTTGCATTACGTAGGATTTCACAAATTTTAAGAAAAAAAATATGGATTTTAGATTCTTACACATAAAAAAGAATACTCAGTTGGCAATCTAATTGCGGTTTGAACTACCTAGACCTATTGGGACACAGTGGAGACTTAGTTTTCGATGGCTACTTTTCGTGGACAAGCGTTATTATCCTATTCTCTTTGTCTTTGTTTCTGATTGAAATCTGAGCCAGGGCATGAAGGCCAACATTCATATCTGATCTTAATATTATGATGGCAGTCTTAAAGAGCAATTTTGCTCGTCTAGTTTGTCGCTTTTCTATTAAATACATTTATGTATACTTACTGCTGTGACGCAACGACCCGAGGTGGATCTTGACCTCCGACACCAAAGACCTCCAGGATTCCCGGTCCCTAGCTATTTCCATCCAGTTAGAGACGGTCTGGAGCTCCATTAGATCCCTCAGGACTTCGTCCCCACATCGGTACCTAGGACGCCCAACAGGTCTTCGACCAGATGGACGAACCGAGTACGCTCTCCGGACTGCACGATCGTCACCCATTTGGAGCACGTGCCCGAGCCATCGGAGCCTTGCAGATTTAGTTTCTCCTAAGATGTTAGGCTCGGACACCAGATCTTCAATTTCCAAGTTTTTGCGGGGTCTCCAACTACCGTCCTCTCTACGAGTGGGTCCCAGGATTTTGCGGTAGATTTTCCGTTCCGCCACCAGCAACGCGTGTTCCTCTTTCTGTGTTAATGTCCAGGCCTCGCATCCGTACATCAGGATCGGCCTTATGACCGTTTTATATATGCGATACATTTATGTATCGAACACATTATTTCATTACAGGAACCCACAATCCCCGTTCCACGATTGGACTTCCAGGCGTGGGAAGTGATCTCATCCCGATGTTATTATTATTGTATTGTTTACTTCACACGAAGGCGTTTGCTTCATAATTTCTAATGCAGATGTACTTATAAAATTAAGAAATATAAATGTATTGGTCAATTATACAAATCATGTAATCATTTGAAAATTTATGATTTACGGGTTATTAACGCAATATTTTCTTTAAAATTGGGACGACCAAAGAAGTTATTTTTCGTTAAAATAGGCTATACTAATTACATGCGTTTTACATTTGGATCCGTTTATTTTTCTATTGCCTAGGAGATATTTCGAGTGACGTCACTACTGACTGACGTCTGTACTGGGGTTTGGCAAGTACAAATGAAAAGCAAAATTAAAAACACGAATAAGCTATCCCAGAAATGATATTTTAGCTATCTTATAATTACAAGCGGTTTATTAAACCTACTCCTCAATGTGGTTTTTGATTGACCATACCTTGTAAAAAATTGGTACATCCCAATTCATGATTATTTTCAATATAAAAACACAAACCCAAGAGCAATCCATACTAAGGCTGTTCCAAATTGCCTGTCTGCTAATTATATTTGGAATTTAAAATAAAACAGCCGTCAGTAATTTTTTCTGTTGACTTTTTCTGGCATTTTTTATTGCACGTTGGTCCTTTTTGGAACCTGTTGACTCAGATTTGTTCAAGCGCCTGGGTGACCTAATAAGAAGATGCAACGAGTTTATTTTTCATAATCATTTAAAAATAAATGTATTAAACAAACGTAAAAATATCAAATTGAGCCTAAAAGGGTTAAATAAAGAAAAAAAGTTTAACCTTTTCAGGGTTCCGTACCCAAAGGGTAAAATGGGACTCTATTACTATGACTCCGCTGTCCGTCTGTCTGTCTGTCTGTCTATCCGTCTGTCATCAGGCTGTATCTCATGAACAGTGATAGCTAGACAGTTGACATTTTCACTGAAGATGTATTTCTGTTGCCGCTATAACAAATACTAAAAACAGTATAATTTTATGTCTGTCTGTCTATGTCAGTAACCAATATAAAATGATCGAACACCGCATATATTTTGACTAGGAGTAGGGCTCTGCCAACACTGGATTTTTTAGATACTTGGCCGGTTTTTAGATATTACGACGCAAAATTACAAGATGTTTATTCTTGTCCAAATGGAAATTAAAAGTTTCCTTGTGAATCTCAATGGTTCAATGTAGGAATAAAAATATGCCAACTATACACTAAAACGCATTTTTAACAGCTAAAATAAGAAAGAGCTTGTACACTCCTCACTCTTCCATAAAATTATGACATGAGTGACGTCACACGTGCCGCTCCATTTGTATGGGGCGTTTTAACACCCAGCCATGATTTTTCAATGCAAAAGTTTGGAAAATCACGCGCAAGCTGTCGCGGGCGGCACAAAATTTATGTTTCTACGTCTTGCTGCTTCATGAAATGTATGTACATAAAAAAATAAGTCCTGATTGACTAATTGATTTTCAACATCTACAAATAACCAAACGACCTTCAAGCCTTTAAGAAAAGAGCGTAGGTACTTTCAACTGAAAGGCCGGCAACGCACTTGTGATTCCTCTGGTGTTGCAGGTAGGGTTACCAACTTATTTTCTATCAAATATAGTATTTTCTAAGCTTACTGTGTATGTGGTTAAAATATTTACTTTACTTTTTCAAATAAATATTTTTTGCCGCTATGGGCCTTAATAAAAAAAAAAACTTTTGAGAAAGTATTGACAGTGACAGATGAATGAAGGAAAAGTGTTAGGATGCGTTCCGCTTTACGCAAAATATAGTAGTTTCGCCTACTATATATTTTTTTTGAAATATAGTATTTGATCCCCTATGTATAGCAGGATACTCGTAGAGTAGGGTTGGCAACCCTAGTTGCAGGTATCTAAAACCCATTATACACCTTCCGATCCGATCCTAATCATCGGATAAAATCGGATAATGTATTGTCAAATCAAATCAAATCAAAATATCCTTTATTCAAGTAGGCTTAGATACAAGCACTTTCGAATTGTCAGTTGCAATGAGATTGTGCAACAGATCCCAATTTTAGGGTCTGTAACACAATACACTATCTGATTTTATCCTATAATTAGGATCGGATCGGATAGGATCGGAAGGTGTAGAACGGGTTTATGGGCGACGATGATCGCTTACAATCAGATGATGTCTGTTCTTTCGCACCCTATAACATAAGAAAAAACCCTAAACCTAGAAAGCGGTTATTTTACAAAGAGGATCTTTTTATCAAATCCACGGGCAATTGCTAGTTTATTATATCTTCTAGGTAATACTTATGCCAGTGAACGGTACATCTCAAATCAGACACTTTAATAAGTAGATAAGTGATATAACTCTTCTAGACAACCATATATCCGCTGTACGGTGTCGCGATACATGCCACGAGACTAATCTGTCTGATAAAAATACTCTGACTAATACCGATCGTTAATATTCTTATTCTATTATAGGCTTAGGCGAAAATAACCGAGTAGGTACAGTCGAGGATAATGATCGGATTTCTCGACTGTTTTATGATGAGTCATATTAGTGAAGTGTACTGGTTTGTCTTAGACTATATTGTGCCCGCGGCTTCGCCAACTGTTTCAGCAAGTAACTGAATAAAAAAAGAAAATTTTTTGTATGTTTGTAAATGTTGTGGCTTGATCTCGCCAAATCGGCTAAACAGATTTCAATTATTTTTGATACACGGGGTAGATGCACAGATGTTATTATGTTACTTTTTACCCGACTATGCTGTCAAAAAAACAACATAACAATACAATACAATAACTCTTTATTGCACACCACGCAAAATAGAGAGCAGAAAACAATTCATAAAAAAAAAGAAAAAAAAAGGGTAATGACTTTCTCTCCACCGCGAACGAAGTTGCGGGCACTTTCTAGTACACTCGGCGTCAAAAAAATCGCACCTTTCCTAAAATTTGTGTCAAGCGATTATAACTCCTAAGATCTTTACTTTACTCTATCTATATTAGTATCATTTAAAAGCTCAATTCATAACCTTTCAAAAAAATTATCATTTGTTTACGGAAAACCAAAAACCACAAATCGCCAGCACTTTGATTAAAAAGTGGCGATGTACGCGTTTGGAGGCTCAATAATTGTACCACCCTGGACGCGTATAAAATGGGGGGTAAAAGTCAATTATGGGTGGACTGCCTACGGATCTCCAACTGTACGGACGCTACACCTGCTCTCTGCTCTTTGACTCGCCGACTTCTGAGAAGCTCCGACCGAAAAGCGCCCCACCGCTTGCCGTTGAAGGGGATTTTTTTGCGTTTTTGCTGCCTTTCTGTTCGGTGCCCTCGCTGCATGGTAGAACCCGGTCCCGCTCAAACGGATGCCCCGGGGGAAGCCTGTTTTTTTTTATTCAGTTAGACGATGATCGTAATGAAATAGCCTTGGTTTAATATTTCATCATAGTCTATCTATTATAAAGTTGTAGAAATAAAATGTCTGTACATTGAACATATTTCACTGAATGGAAAAATATTATACTATGCTGACAAAAAAAATGGATTATGACTTTTTCTCCTTCGCGAACGTAGTTCCTTCTAGTCATTTTATTACTGTAAAACATAAAATTTAAAAAAAAAAATTAAAGAACCGTCGTACGTTTTCTGTATCTGACGGTTTCTAGGGACATAAAATAATATTTACTTTTGTACTTTTGGGAGTTCTGTGCGTAAAAGTGTGAAAGGAACTCTTGTATTAAGGCTCCAAAAGTTATCCATCCATATATCAAAGTGCTGCATCTTTTGGAATATAACAGGGCGATGCTTCAAATTTCCACATGATGGCCGCTGAATACACTAAAAACAAATAATAAAAATGAAGTTAACCATTAAAACGGGTTCATGAGAACCTACATAAGAGCTAAAGTAAGTAACTAAGTAACACTGCACTCCATATTTTTAATTATATTTAGTGAATACTAGAAGGTGCCCAAAACTTCGTCAGCGGAGGAGAAAAATCATAACCCTGTGTTTTCTTCAGCTTAGTCGACTAAAAAGTATCCAAAAATAGTTCAAATCTGTTTAGCCGTTGCGATGAAGCCGCAAAGACACATGTGAAAATATAAAAATCCAAAAAAAAATATTTTTCGATTTGTAAGAGTAACCTTCAAATAGTCCGTTACAATATTTTTTATTATATTTTCAATTTAAAGACATTTAATTTTTACAATTTTATAATAGTACAGATATGCTGTGTTATCATCATATCAGCCCTTTATCGCCCACTGCTGAGCATAGGCCTCTCTGTGTTATAGTGGTACGGAACCCTCTATGTGCCAGTCGGACTTGCACTTGACCGACTCTTTTTGTCTCATTACATGTGCAAGATGGAGGGCACCTCGTCCCAGATATTTCACGAACAAATCGCGTTATGTATATGTTTTAGCGGTCAGGGAATCATAAAGTACGAACAACGTCAGCGCTGAGGCATCGCTGACTCAAGCTCGGATTTAGATGCATGCGCGTGCGTCGAGTTACGTGGCGCATAAACAAAAATCGTACTCCGGACTTAGAGAAGTGGGGACTTCACTTGTCACTGGGTATTTTCGCCAGAAAAATGTTAAACTAATCTTAAATTGAATTTAATTACTGTCGAAACTTTCTGCTTTGGTATCAAACCTCTGTTGTTCACCCCTCGGTTTTGTCCTTGCCAGTAATCTTTAGTCCAGTGTTATTCGAATTCTGGATTTCAAGACCACTTGAATAGAGAACATGCATGATTTTTCATTTTTGCTTTATTAAAAGCTCATTCATGTAACAAGCAGTAGACAAAAATAATTTTTCGAATAACTATAAAAATAACCAAGATATAAGCCATCAAACATTTCATTCTATCTCTTTCTAGCAAAACGGAATTTAATATGGAGTTTATATGGCCGGCGTAGACTATGACGTAACAGTACATGTCGGACCTCCCTGTCAAATCGCCGGCTAATTAGTAGTTTAAAATGCCTATATCATGCGTATTTATTGAGCGATTTTAATTTTAATTTCACTTTTTGAAATCGTTTTTACGGTATTTTCATATTTTGTTAAAAAAGCGATAAAAAAAATTTCGTGCATGTACCCTATTGGGTCGTGGTTACATTATTTGGTATTATGTATTTGTAACATTTTAAAACTCGTGTTGGAACCGCGATCTTTAAGAGGCATCGTGATCCCCTAAGGAATCCCACAGATTGAAAAACACTGTTAAAGAAATGCTCTAATCGTTAAATGATTAGCTGTCGACACACCCTTAATGAACTGACGTATGGTTTGCGTTCCGTCCTATATTTCATGGTATGCTACCGAGCACTGAAATCGACCTTGGCGCAGCCGACTAAAGTTCAGATCGGTGCGTGGAACACGAATACGATGTAGCGAAAGCTAGCGGGCTATTGTTGGCGTCGGGATCCGGGCCAGGTGGAGAATGCGTTGCCCAATATTTTGGTTATTTTAACGTACAGGTACACTAGTTTAATTTTAGTCTGTGGATATAGCTTTCTGCCTAATAATCTGAGCACGGACAGCTCATCGCAAAACAATTGCAACTCGAAAATAGAACAAGAAACAAAATGTAGGAGTCTTATTACGTACCAGTATCCTTTATCTATATCTATACTATATTAAGTTGTAAAAATGAAATGTCTGTACATGGAAGATATTTCCCAAAAAATGATTTTTATGGACTATTTGGAGGTCATTAAAACACAAAATATTTTTTTTGGATTTTATGTCTGCTTGTATGTGTCTTTGTGGCTTCATCACGCAAAATCGTCTAAACAGATTTCCACAATTTTTGGTACACGCGTATGTGGGTATCTCTAGATGGTTATAGGATACTTTTTACCCGACTACGCTGAAGAAAAAACGACGGGTTATGACTTTTTCGCCTCCGCGAACGAACTTGCGGGCATCTTCTAGTCCTTTATATTTTTAAACTAGAAGGCGCCCGCGACTTCGTTCGCGGAGGAGAAAAAGTCATAACCCCTCTTTTTTTCTTTAGCATAGTCGGGTAAAAAGTATCTTATAACTATCTGGAGATACCCAGCTACCCATGTACCAAAATTGTTGAAATCCGTTTTGCCGATTTAGCGTGATGAAGCCACAACGACACATACAAACATTTCATAGCACCACTCAACCCTTATATAATATATAAGGACCACTTTGTTGTCCGTCTGTGTGTGCTTTCGTCCGTCTTTCTGCTTGTCTGTCTGTCAAGACCTGTTTTCTCAGGAACGCGTAAAGGTATCAAGTTGAAATTAATAGAAAATAATTATTTCAGCGGTATCTTGAAGCTGTAAAAAATCAAGCTTCTAAGTCAACGCAATCTAAAGATACGGTCATTAAAAAGGTGTTTCCATACAAATTGCCGTCTATGGAACATCTATAGGGATCATCTATCATCTATCCAGTTAAGTCCTAGAAATTTAAAATTTAGTATAAAGGCAGCTCCTGTAGCACGACCTATAAAATAAAATCTTATTTTTTAATGTCTGTCGGTCTATGTGAGTAAGATCGGTCGTTTTTAGCGTATATTTTGTACATAACCTAAGGTGGGGTTTTTAAGACTCGCCTCGATTCTTGATGCCTGGAGGACTAAAAGCCTATCAAGCTCTTAAGCTCTCAAGCCTGGTTCTATCTAGAGGCTCGACTTTCGGAGCTAGTCTAAGCCTTGACCTCATTGAAAGGCAAAATAATAAAAAGGTTATCAGTCCTTGGCAAAATATCGACACTCAAAAATACTTCACCCTTCAAGCCTTAAAGTTCCACGGCTTAATTAATATTCTAGACACTAAGAGAGACTTAAGTTTGTTATTATACACATTATATACAGGTTGGTTGGTTAATCGTTTACCAAATTATAAAGGCAGATATGTGGGGTCATCTGCTCTCTCCTTCTTTTCTCCAGAACTTCAATTAGATTTTCCCTAAAGTGAATATATGATCAACTTCATACGATCTTATTTGACTACCAATCTATACAGGCAGTGGCATGCAAAGGGTTTTAGGCCAAGTTATACAGTTCAAATGTTTTAATCACATGAGTAGGCCGCTTCTCTGTCATTTAGGGTAGGCAGTGCTTTTTGTGCCTATATGAACTGCACGCCACTGTATACAGATCGTATGAAATTGGTATCGTGCAGATGTTCTAGTCGGCGCGTGTGACCAAGCATTAGTAGCGCAAAAGCAGTACAGGCACACGTGGACAAATAGTTTGTGGGCTATTTCTCAGCTACAGGTGCCTGTTTGTAGGCGAGATTGATGGTGGCTAGTGCTGGCAATGGCATCTTACACACAACAGTTTGTCTAGTAAAGCCTAGCTTGCTTAAGGTACCATATGAGACAAATTATGTTATTCTATACTCTTTATTGAACATTGAAAAAAAGTGGGACATGTAGCGATCAAAGATTTCAAGGAGATAAGTATAGTTCAATAATTTTATTGTATTGTGAATTATGTGTTATATGTTCTATCCTATTCTATTCTATTCTATTCTATTCTATTCTATTCTATTCTATTCTATTCTATTCTATTCTATTCTATTCTATTCTATTCTATTCTATTCTATTCTATTCTATTCTATTCTATTCTATTCTATTCTATTCTATTCTATTCTATTCTATTCTATTCTATTCTATTCTATTCTATTCTATTCTATTCTATTCTATTCTATTCTATTCTATTCTACGGTGAATTATGGGTAATACCAATTAATATTACTGAGCGAAACGTGAAACATTGAGAACAATTTACTTCTTGATTTACAAAAGCGAGTTGAGAAGTTTAAAGTATTTTTATAGTAAAGAAGAGTGGGTCAAAAAAAAGAAACATATCGGCACCATCTCTTTCATATTTCGGAGAGGAAACTATGATTTATTTAATTTATCTTTCGTTGGTAATTCTTCGACGTTTTCGACGTCGCGTAAAGTTACGTCTCGAAGGAACTTCTTGTTGTGTTGTGATAATTAGTGAAGATCGTGTAACTTTAAATCAATGTTATGAGAGACTAGATTTTTAATCAAATCAAATCAATCAAAACATGGTGGTAGATATTGAGGATGTCCAATACATTCTGCTTTACTAAGCGTGCAAACATTTAATTTTAGTGAATAAAAAATGAATAAAACTAATCCTAAAATAATTCATAATTTAGCCCTAAAAGCGTAACAACTGTGCATCACATGCATGTATACTTTGCTAGAGGATTTACGGTACGTAAAATTAAGGTTGACTTACACACGTGTTTAAGACCTAAATTAGAGAGTAAAGATAACCAAATTCCGATGAAAGATATAATTGGTATCTTTAATCGAAGCTTGTTTATATGAATTTGACCCATCTTGTTGCAGGTGTGTAAGATGCGGTTATAGCACAGAATTTAGACTTCAAATACGATTCGTTTTCCTTTCTTCGAGAAAAATCCTCATCCTCTCGTTTCATCAACAAATTATTCATAAAAGGTTTCCTTTCGTAAAAAAAAAATATTTACTTAGTGGGAAACTTTTTTGCTATGAAGCCGTAAATTTTTCATGGGTATTGGGAAGAACATCGTATAGGAGGTATTAATAAGTAAATTTTGTTTATTTACTATCTCAAAAATTTACAATTTCAGAAATAATGCCTTTTATGAAATTAACTTTTAGGTAGGTATAAATATCACGGGTAAACACTTTACAAGCTTGTCAAATCTCGAACGTATTTTATAATAAAATATTGTAAAGTTTGAAAAATAAAAATATCAAATCTAGATCTAAGACGTTGGCTGGTTTAATGAGCTCGTAAAATGTAACCAGACAGTAGTAGCAACATTTTCTTACGAAAAATATATGTTGGGATTGTTGGTCGACATCAAATATACGTATTCAACTGTCATCATATATTCTTACCTACTTTATTATTTGAGATTTTGTCTTAATAAAACTGCATTATTTAATATGTAATAGCTTCAAAATAACTGACACTATAGTTTATCAAAAATCCAAACAAATAATTCTAAAACCATTATAACAAAAAGCGGCCAAGTGCGAGTCGGACTCGCCCATGTAGGGTTCCGTAGTCGTTTATACAAAAAAAGGAACTACAGATGAAAAAAAATACGATATGAAAAAAAAAACACTAACAAAAGAGCGTATCTCCCCGGCACTTACATCCTTTTGCTGAGAAGCGCAGTTTTTTGGCAATAACTTAAAAACAGTATGTCCGATCATGTTGAAAACAATTTTCGTTGGAAGTATTTATTAAACTTTATATTTGTAAATTTTTCATATTTTTTGAACATACCGTTTAGAAAATAGATAGGGGGGACACAATTTTTGCTACTTTCGGAGCAAATATTTCGGAAAATATTCACTAAATCTTAGAAAAAATTATAAACCTTAATGTGTTTTTAGAAGAACTGTCGAAACATGTGCCACACATTGATATTAGATGATTTTTTTTTTCATCTTCGGTTACATGTATCGTGTGCCCCCCTAGAAATATATATATTTTTTTATGTAACTTACAAACTAAGTAGCGGTTTACACACGACACCTATGCTCCAAATTTCATAAATGTACATCTTATAGTTTTTGAGTAAAATGCCTGTGACATACGGACGGACAGACAGACAGACAGACAGACAGACATGACGAATCTATAAGGGTTCCGTTTTTGCCATTTTGGCTACGGAACCCTAAAAAGGAATATGATGTTAAGCCTAATTTCCATGGGATCTTATATAAAGTAAGTGAAAATGATAATAGAAGTACTAAATATCAAGCAGGTTCGTATTTTAAAATGCAAATTTCAAAGTATTTAATTAAAAGCAACATCTGGAGTCAACCACATAGGAAAGCGCAGCGTGGGGCGGCCCTCAACGAGTTAGGTCGCAGGAAGTCGGTGGATGCGGTCTGCAAAAGATCGCACTCTGTGGCAAGCTATAGAGGAGGCTTATGCTCAACAGTGGATGGCCGTGGCTGATAGATAAATAGATAACTAAAAGCATGTATCTACTCGTACTTCGCCACTAAACTTGTAGCCAAATTCTTGCTTATGGTTCTAGAACACTACCTTTTGTTTGTCATAAAGATTTATGACCAAAACTAAGTGGGATAATATCTCTGGAATGGTACGTCGCAGTTAGTGTTAAAATTATACCTGGCGACCGGCCACGACTATAATTATACTGCCAGTGCCAAATATCTATTACCGAAACCATATATACCTTCTCTGGCATGTTGGTACTGGTGACTAATGCTGTGATTTCATGATTATGATCATGCATATGCAATTGGTGAGTGACTTACTAAGAATAACTAAGTAAAATACGGATGCTGTTTACCCAACTGTGTCAGTCGGAAGCTTATTTTCAGAGTGTATGTATGTCTTTTTCTTTGACACGTTGTGCAGCCTAAATATAGATAAGGATATAATAATAACATAGGCTAAGTACACATATTGTAATAGATATTTAGAAAAAAAAAAATCTGTTGAGTTTGTTTTGGCTTTCTTCTCAACAGTGGTCTCCTCTTGGGAAATTCCGTAGAGTCACACCTACTTGTAAAAGTGCCCTTGCTTTACAGAATAAAGATAATTAATGGATTTTGACGCAAGGTGTCATTGTATTCGTGTTGGTTTATAGGACAGGCATAGGCTATAATATTTTGCGATTGGTTTTTTAACGGTACCAACGATATACGTGCTGTTATTTGTATGTCACCCACAAATGACGATGATGTAAATGATTAATCAGTCAGTTAGATACTTTTAATCAAATAAATTCAAACACGATAATATGTCAGTCAGCCCGCTGTTAAAATCTGTGCTTCGCTTATCTGTTGTTTTTAGCCAATTTTTTGTTTCTCTTCGGGCAAAATGTAGGGTTATTTAGTACTAGCTTCTGCCCGCGACTTCGTCCGCCTTTAATTCGTTTATCGCGGATAAGGGTATTTTTCCGGGATAAAAATTTGCCTATGTCCTTCTCCGGGACTCAAACTATCTCCATACCAAATTTTATCCAGATCGGTTCAGCGGTTTAAGCGTGAAGAGGTAACAGACAGGCAGACAGACACACTTTCGCATTTATAATATTAGTATGGATAGTATGGATTAAGAACTCGATGACGTTACCCCATAATAATAGAACAACTGATTTCTAAATCCAAGTTTTTTTATTGTAATCGTAGGTACGTATCCAGCTGGCTATGAGCCATTGTTTTTAGGCTTTGAACGCATGTTTTGACTCATTATTGTCTTGATGAGCGTAGGATATGGCATTTTGGATTATTTGACCTTTGATATAGTTCTCGTAGGCGGAATAAAGGAGTAACTCTATTGAGGTCGGCATTGTATCTATGTAACGAAGAAAGTTCAATTTGGATCAATGAATAACATTGTTTAATAACAATAAGTTATTGACATTTGGAGGGAATCCTGTGGGATAACAATAAATATTGGTGACCTTTGTTTAAGGTGTTAATAAATCATTTATAGACATCTTATTATTCTCAAAATGAGTACCGTAAGGTCGTATACTTTGACCCCGAGAGGTTACTTTACCCACCCATAAAATCGGTTTTATTAAATTAATACACCCTTAAAAGCCACGTCATTTGATTAATTTGTTTTTTTTTGTTTAAACGTTTGATGTTATTTTTATGAATTTATCTAGTCAATAAAATTGGTTGCTAAATTAACCTCGTAGGGTTAAAGTGTCCAGACCTTATGGTACCTGATTAATAAATAAAATATTTGAAGTATATCTTTCGATCGATATTTAGGATTAGTAATTATCTTTACGCCATCTACAGTCTCGCAAAATTCTCAATCAATGTCTGTTTTAATATTTCGTAAGAATTAATACTAAACTGTATCTACAATTATTATTTTTTTGATAAAATGGGGTAATCAACCTCTTAGGGTTAAAGTACCATACCATGGTGACCATGGAGAGCTGAAAAACTTCCAAAACGTCGGGAACTAAAATGGGATAATATACGCGATATAATCCGTTTAATTGTTTTATTTCAATGTGTCTAACAATTTAACGATGAATACAATTAACACAATTCACAAAATTAACTCAAGACTGTTGCAGTATTCCGCCAAGAATCTTATTTGTAAAATAGCTGTGTAGCCTATACACTGACTTGCTTTTGGTGGCTATATCATCATTCTTATTCTAATTATAAATAGAGTTCAATTCTAAATTCGAAACGAGTGAATGCAGTACGTAGGTCACTCGATTAATTTTGAGATAAAAAATAAACTATCAAAGATATTAGTATTATTTATTTTACATTTTTTCAAAATACTCTCCATTTACTCTCTATACAAAGTTCCATTCGTCTGAACCAACTTTGGAAGCACTTTTGCCAGTCTTCATCAGATAGGTCCGAAATTGCTTCTTTATATGCAGCGACGGCTTCTTCAGCACTCGAAAAAAACTTCCCTTTTATTTTTTCTTTCACCACCGGGAACAAAAAGAAATCGCAGGGAGCTAAGTCAGGACTGTAGGGTCGATGTGGTAAGGTTTCTATCCCAGCTTTCTCAATAAACGCCTTTGTTCTGAGGGACGTATGTGAAGAGGCGTTATCGTGATGCAGCAAGATTCCCCGAAGTCCACTCTTTGGTCTCTTCTCTCGCACTGCTTTGAAAACTTGCGGCAATGCTACTGTAGTATACCAATCAGAGTTGACTGACCTATAATTTTCCAGCATTCAAGTTGATAAATGTCCACCCCCGAAAAGAAACTAGCTACCATTTTTTTGCCGACGTTACGAGGTCTTTGTAGTTTTGTTGGTAACTTTCCCTCTGAGAAGACCCGTACTGACGATTGCCGCTTCTTTTCCGGGTCATATTGGTAAATCCATGTTTCGTCACCTGTAATTATTGAATGAACCATTTAAAAACTGTTGTCCGTAAAGGAGCAGAATCTACTAACGCTGACTGCAATCGTTGCAAACACAATTGTTCAGACAAACCAAATTTAAAATCATAAAATATCATAGCACGCAAATGTTCGCGGTTAAGCTCCATCGTTACAAAGAAAAAACGCGGGAACCGTTTTAGAAAAATAACTGTAACATATTATTTTTTTAAATTGGAGCAAATCGGCAACTTTTGTTCTATTTTTAAATAAATTTGCTTTTTAAAAACATATAATTCAGGTGCGTTCCATTTTCGAATTTCGAGCATCTCAAAACTTATCGAGTGACGATACTCGAATATTTATTACTTATCACCCAGCAATATATATTGCCTATGTTTCATAAAACTTCTCCAGATAATAATCATCACCCGACGTCCGCAGGCAACCTTGGTCTAACCACGAGCTCCGAAAAGCGAGAATAAGCCGTGATCTCACTCCGTGCGGGGCCACCTTGCGCACGCGCTGCATGGTAAACAACTGCTTCTAATGGCTGAGAACGGGTAAGACAAATTCACCTGTTGTATGTAGTAGTAGCGTATCCGTATAGGCAATTTGACTTACCATATTAGAAAAATGACATAAGTTCCATATCAATTTTGTACACTACTACATACAACATGTGGCTTACTTAAGTTTTTCACCTATATGTCTGTTACCTTACTAACGTAAAACCGTCGTAGTATAGTCTAATATTTACCAACTATGGGCCAAATTAATATCAAACTTTATCCACCTAAGTGCGATATGCTACAAATAATGCACAATCATTTAATAGAGTCATCTACTATTATAAAGTTGTAAAAATGAAAAGTGTGTACATAGAAGATATAAAAAACAAGTGATAAGGACTATGTGAGTCGGTAAACTTCAAACTCAGATAAATCCACTCTAACCACTTGGGAGATTATTGAATAAAAGTGATTCGGTGATTTGAAAGGCCGATTATTTGTATTATGGCTAAAACATTAAAAAATCGATCCTGTTCGACAAACTCAGCTTAAAAACCATCTAAACTAGTGTATTCATTTAAAAAAATTTTTTTTGATTGGATTTACCTTCATTTGATATAATCGTTTCTATCTTTGAAAAAACTCAGTGTGGATTTGTATGATTTTGATTTAACAGACCTGGATTTATCTAGATTTATTGACGCAGAGTTGACGTCAACTGACAGCCATATTGAACAAACTTCTTTCGCTGATTGGCTTTGATGGACTTGCCTTCATTTGAAATAAACTGTCATATGGATTTACCTGATTTTGATAAAATATTGTGATCTTAACTTTATTTTTCTCAAAAACTACACGAAATTATACTTAACTCATGAAATAGAAACAAAACCAATTTCTTAACCTTTTATTATATACAAAAATCTTAAAAAATGACAGAAATGGATTTACCCGAGTTTGAAGTTAACCGACTCATGTGAAGGTCACAATTGGAAACTTTTTATTTTGGATTCTTTGTACGTTTGTATGTGTCGTTGTGGCTTCATCACGCCAAAACAGCTAAACCGATTTCAACTTATTTTGGTATACGGGTAGCTGGGTATCCACATATGTTTATAGGATACTTTCTATCCGACTACACTCAAGAAAAACAGGGTTAGATTTTATTTTCTAATCCGTTAATGAATTTACGCGCACCTTCTAAGTAGTTATTCATAATTTATTTTGTTTTTGAACCATAGTTAGGTATCTGGATTTTAATAGGGAGATTTTACGGCACTGCAGTTTTCTATTTACGTGTGTATTAACAGTTTAATGTTATTTCTCTTCTATGTTTCTAAATCGAGTGGAGTGGTATCTAATATAAGGTAAACGTGCCAATGCTCCACAACTTAATAATGCCAGTAATTGACACCCTACTTACTAAGTTTCTAAATCGAAAGGTATTACGCCAGGGTACGAAAATACTATTATAAAGTTGTAAAAATGAAATGTACAGATATTTCATTGAAGATATTTTCAAAAAATTGATTGTTACGGACTATTTGGAGGTCACTAAAACGAAAAATTTTTTTTTTGGAATTTATGTATGTTTGTATGTGTCGTCGTGGCTTCATCACGCAAAATTGGCTTAACAGATTTCCATATTTTTTTGTACACGGGTAGCTGGGTATCTCCAGATGGTTATAGGCTACTCTTTACTCGACTACGCTAAAGAAAAAACGACGGGTGACGGGAATTTTATAGTAATATATATAAATATAATTTAAGTTTAAATTATTTATGCCTATTAATTATTTTTTATTGACATTGATTCAATTAATTACGAGTATCATAGTAATAATAATGATTATTTGATTTTTATGTATAATATTGTGCATTTAGTATAATCCTATTGTTAAATTGTAATAGATTCAGTCCTATTGTTTTGTTATTGCCGCTAATGTAATAACTTTTATCGTACTTTTTAATTAATAATATTCCAATGTTCGACACAATAATTATTGTTCAGAATGAATAAATAAAATCAATAAATATACAATTCTAATTAGGCTCTCTGAACATTATCACTAATTCTTCTCTCTGAACATTATCACTTTTAATACAATGGTAACGATTATTTTTCCAAAAAGGACTTTAGTGAATAATACGTAGCTGTCACTTTGATTTCTGTCAATACTTGGCCACATATGACATGAGGCATGCGCAATCAAAAGAGCTTAATGTTATTACTTTAGTAATCACAATAAATTGTTTACATGAAAATTGATAATATCTTCTTTCTTACCCAAGCAAAGCCGGCTTAGTTTTGAAGGTAACCCCAGGGTTCATATCACACACATATCTTGCTTCTATTGACCTAAGGAATGCGTGGTAAAAATCTTTCCCAGTCCTCGCAGGCACCGTGTATATTCTTTTACAACTTGTCTACTGGAACGCTCTATGGCTTGCATTTCTCAGAGGTGATTGTATTTGCATATTTTGCTGTCTTATTTAAATGTACGAATTATGGGTTATTCGTTCGCTGCAATAATACTTCATTATACATACCATTCTATCAACTGTTGTGGTGTTATTCCGTATAATTTTCAAGGAAACTAATACATAGTTTATTTTACTTCAGTAAATGGAAAGTATAATGTCTTCCACAGTGTATAACTAATACTTTTGGTAGAATATTGTTGTTTTATAAACTGGTATATATTCATACAGATAAGATAACAAAATTAGTTAACAAATAATTAAATCACAATATAGTAAATCAACGAAGAAAATTGCTTCTGAAATTGTATAAAATTGGGTCTGAATCACGGCTCAAACCCTCATTTATTTTTCAATTAAATAAAAATCATTTTCAACGGAATTTAGCATAAAGTTTTGTCAATAAAAAACCATAAAGTGTAAAGTAGAGCAGGTGAAACATTGTCCTAGCGGCTATGTCCAGTGTGTAAAAATAACCCGATGTTGGCGTGGTTCCAGGTACGGACCGATGGCCGGACACGTCGGCAGGATCCCGAACTACGGGAAGACTCAGGTCAACGTAAGTGATGGCCTGTTATGTATCTATAGAATTCAACTGTTTGTCGTCTAGCGAAAGACGATTTTTCCATTTGCGATTTCTTCAAAGTGAGTAGAAAAACAGTATAATATATGTAGTTTTTTTTTCTCAATTCCAGCCCATGGGTCACAACGAGCCTCCAGCATGCATACAAAACGCGATGATGACGAAAGACAAGAAACCATTCACTTACACACCAGGAGGTTTGGACCTGTCTCAGATACGCACCCCAAGTATGGCCCGAAGACTGGCACGACAAAGATCGCAAGAGGAGCACGAACAGGCCTACGCTCAGCAAAACTATGCCCCACAAACCAACGGTGGCGGCTATCAACCGCAAGGGATACCTAAGCCTCCTCCTCCCCCGCCACCTGGGATTCCTGCTCCACCACCGCCTCCCCCTCTAGTTATTGAAGTAGCAAACTCTAAATCACCGAAGCCACCAGCGGTAGGAGAACGACCTGAAATAGTTATCCCTGACAATCCAATTGGCATGCTCAGGAAAACAAACAGCCCTTATCATTGGGAGTCAGAAAAAGCCGATGCTCTACGAATGGGTGCTGTACCGAAGTTTGTAGAAAAAGTCCCGAGCCCCTTGACGGTCAAAATGCCCCCATCTTCGTTTTCAAATCAAGCGCCACAGTCGTACACACCTCCGTCTCAAAATAATTACTCATACAATAACCAAAACAAACAACCAGAAAGCCCTCTTCACAGACCAGAGGCTCTGTATGCTCATCAGAAGTCAAATTCTCCAAGTGTAAAGACTCCTACAATAGAAATGTTACAACGACAAGATTCTCAGTTTAACAAGAGCCCACAACCCTTTGGTGGACAGTCGCCTATTAGCAACGGTTCCCCGTATTCTCCTAGCCCTAACAATAATTGGAGGCAGCCAGAGAAAAGAGAGTCTCCAGCACAGAATGTGAGCAATAGCCCCCAGTCTCCTCATTTGAATCGCAGCCCTTTCACGGCAAACCAGCAATATTCTCCCAACTTCCAAAACCAGAGCCCACCAGTTAATTCTGGTCCTGCTTTTCATACTCTACCCAGAGTTGGTCAAAGAAACCAGGAGTTTAACAATGTACAGAACAACCAAGCACAGCTATCAAATGCTGACGCAGATCCCACGCCTTGGCGAACTACTACTCTCAACAGACACCCACGAGAGCAGGAAAATCAGAATACCAGTTACAACAACCAAAATGCAACCCAGCAGGCGTACAATCCTCAGTGGAAGACTAATGAAGCAAATAACAATGAACCGGCATATGTTCCTCCGTGGATGCAAACAAATAAGAATCAAAATGCTAATCAACAACAGTATACTCCGCCATGGGTAACAGCTCAGGATTCCAACAACAATAGAGTACAAGAAAACAACAATACACCCTGGAAGACTCCTGACAAGAACAATAATAGGGCTACGCAATCCCCACCTAAATTAGTCCAACCTCAAGAGCAGCCTCGTTATCAATCGTCAATGTCGATCCCCGTGACACCAAGACATCAAAACCCGCCAGCAGAGTACAACAGTACTCCTCCGCAAAAAGAAGTAGTATACGTCAACCAGGAGCCAGTATACTTCTGCCCAGACAGCCCGAAGTCTATACCTCCGTGGGTAAAAACACAAAAAGAAAAGACGAAAACCCCTCCTCCGGCATGGGTTCAGCGACCATTGGAAACTAGGAGAAGTGTAACCAGGGATTTAGTGACACCACCTAGGGAAACTCAGGAACCAGAATGGGTGAAAAAGAGCAACGAAATGCAAAGAGGTGGCCGTGATGTGATCAGCCCTCCTAAGTACCAGCAGACAGCACAGCCGTCATGGTCTACTCGTCCATCAGAGAATCGGAAGAGTCTGCCAAGGGAAGCACCAGGGTCGCCAGGCAACAGGATTATTCCCATCCAGATGGAGGTCTCAAGTACAGATACTAGGGACCAAGGAAGACAGGGGAATCAAGCTCCGCACTTGAGAATAGTGATCGGTATGCAGCCGAATGTTCCCAGCGGGCAGCCTCAGACGGCTCCCTATTCTCAGCCAACTCAGCGCATTATGAGAGTGCTATCCCCACAGCTGGTGAGGATGGACGACGGACAGTCTCAGTCTGAACTCCCGACGTTGAGCCGGCACTTGACAAGCAACCAGGAGAATCAGCCGAAGACACGAATAATCCCAATTCAAATTGAAGGTGGCAACGATGGAGCTAACAAAAGGTAAGGATCAACTCCAAATAAATAATTTCAGGTACTATTTATTTCCGGTTAAAGGTGGAATCTTTGATAACAATACTCAATTCCTTATTGATTATAATTTAGTTACAAGAATGAAGCGATGGTAGCCGACTTATTTACCCTAAGCAATAATAAATACATTAACTGTTTGACTATGACAAATCAAAGCACTTATTCAGGTATTTGCTATCCTGAAGTTATTCCTTCACATAAACTTATTGGTCTTCTTCATTAAAGGAAACTTAACACTTTAATGTAATATTCACGAACGAAGAATAGTCCCTTTAAAATTATTCTCGTATGCGCTCATTCTTTGTCATTGACGGTAACGTTCCGCGAGTTATTTCTCCGAGTTTCCATGCCCGTAATATAATGTAGCAAAAATAAGGTGGTACATATTTTCCAGTTGTAGAATATTTATGTGCTCATTTTTCAGCTTCGGTGGGCGGTACTGAAGAGCTGTTTGCACTCGTCCAAAGTAAACGGAATATTTTTATGCACCGCTTGTGTACATTGTGCAATCAGTACGTAATATATTCAAGTAGAGATAGTTCTCACAAGACCTATGCAGAGTGTAAACAAATATGGACCATGCTCGTTAGACATGTGTAAGTGATGCGACTGATATCATGAACGTAATATCACTCGAGCGCATCGTCATATCACGCATAACTCGGAAGAAACAAGCATCACACAAAACATCACTCTGGCGTTTGGGTATATCTATTAAGGTGCGTCCACATTTGTATCATTTGCCCGATCTGATCTTCGTCGCGTGGCATGATCCCGTGTCATGATAACGCGTTTGAACGTTGCGCCGATGTAATCGCCGTATCGCACACTTGGATCAGCCAAGCGTGGCGTGATCGCCGCGCCAATAGTGAGCGTCCAAGCAGCGCGATACGCAGTCATGCCACGGTGATCGGATACGAGCAAATGATACAAGTGTGGACGCACCTTAAGAAGTGTCTTGTCTCGCTCTCACTCGGCGCGAGGTATCTTGCCGGCCGGCATCGTCGGAGACCGGTATTGTAATATGACGATGAGATATCCACGTCACTCGAAACATTACCTATTGCCGGCCGAGCAAAACTATTGCTTTTGCGTACGTCATAATGAGTGGCCACTCTTTGGTAATGTTTCGAGAGATGTATCTCACTGTGATGTTACGTTTCGAGAGATGTGATATGATATGACATTACTTTGCTAAAGTTTGGCGCATGCCTAGGCGTCAACTTGGCCTGTAATTCGGTTCCAAGGAGCATCACCGAGAACACACCGTAATCGAATCATCTGCTGATACTGTTTCACTACTAGCAAACACATGAAACTTAATACGAATATCGAAGATCAATAGCGATGATCGCTCGTATCACAATGACCTGAAATAGGTCATGCAAACTTCCCGTCAAATCGTTAGTGACGTAATAAACTGTGGCATACAATTTTCGAAAATGGTCGATGAATATCAGGATTCAAAGTTAAAATAGATATTGCAGAACTTCTCCGCTTTGGTATATTTGCTGCTGAATGCACGATGAATCAGTGTTACGCTTGCTTTATACTTAGCATATCGCTTGCAAACATTCTAATTTTGTTAAATTACTTTACTAATGAGGATTCTCCTTGAGCGCGTAATTGGCTGTAACTGCTCGGTTGTTCTAATTATCTTCGATTGCATATTGGAACTACATTTTGGTTTTCCAGTCATTGCTTTAATTGGTATCGTAGATGGTTTAATATGTATTCGTAAGGTCAAATAGGGTAAGAATGTAAAAAATGGTCGAGACAGAGGTCGAAATAGGTAGTGCCTATCAGAGGCGTGGCGTCAGGAAAATTATACGGGAAGCCGAAGCGTATTTATTTACTCATATTTAAAAGGTGGTGGCTTGGGCAACCCGGTGGGAATCGGCTTTAACGGACGCCACGCCGCTGGTGCCTATTTACCAAAACTTCGCGGGAGGACTGTCAGGAGGGTTGTCAGTCAAGTGCACAATTGTTAGAATTTTCTCAGACAAAACATACTTACCTACTCTTCTTTTCATTCTACCTGACCTTACTAATTCATTTAACATTTCACACAACGATCTATTAACAGAGTTTAATGAATTCAAATGGATCCCTATTTTCTGCAGAGTGCTTTTTGCGTCATTATCTTAAATGAGATTGAGGGCAGGAGGCAATTTTTAACAAATTCTAAGTAGGTTAATGTCGAGCAAAACAGCTGCTTTAAAGCATTTCATTTAGTTTAATAAACAGTGGTCGTAAATTTGGTAGCATTTTGGTGCAGCCATCAAGAATGTCTGCCATAGGTGTGGAAAATTTCAACCGAAATGATGGATTCGTGTTACTGTCGACAATATTAGCTATGTTTAATCGTTTAAATTGGTATTTTCTACATCTATAGCGCAATACCATTAATCTCTGCCCCAAAAATGTTGCTTTTATGATCACTGATAACAAAACATCATTATTTGCAGTATTGTGTATCATAAAAAGAGTGCCTTTCTAACTGACGTAAGGTCTGACAGACAATCGACATCCATGTGCTGTGTTTGTTCAATTTTGACACTTCTTGTCAATTAGACGTGTCTGTAGATTTTTGTGACATTTTGAGCCATTTTTTGACAGAAGTGAGATCCCAATAAATATATCTATACTATTATAAAGTTGTAAAAATGAAATGTTTGTATGTGTCGTTGTGGCTTCATCACGCTAAATCGGCTAAACGGATTTCCACTAATTTTAATACACGGGTAGCTGGGTATCTCCAGATGGTTATTGGATACTTTTTACCCGACTATGCTAAAGAAAAAAGAGGGGTTATAACTTTTTCTCTTCCGCGAACAAAGTTGCGGGGCCTTCTAGTAATTAATAATATCGATTCTCAATATGATTTGATACGATGAACTATGGGCTGGGCTTCATACAAGCGTCTGGACTAGACATCCGAACCTAACTAACTAGACTAAAATAAAGTTACTATTTTGGGGAAAAAGTTTGATAATATTGTAGTGCAATAATTGATCCATTAGAATCAGGCAATATTTTTCCTAATATTTAATCAAATATGATGTAAAATACCTTTGAACGGGCTTGATTCCAGCTTAATTCACATTTTGGTAAAAATCATGTGATTGTAGTTGATATTATTTCGGGTCTATGGCCTTGTTAAATACCAAGCAATTGTTTGTATTACATTTATTGAAATGCATTTTCAAATTAAAATTAAATTTCATTAATTCATTCGTTGTCCTTAGTAGTCTTGAACTCATAACAACCTTAATGAATAGTAAGCTCAATCAGGGGATTACTTGGACAAATATCCCTCAATAATCCATATAAAAAAATCTGAAAGGCGTTTGAGAATTTCGGTGGTGATTAGATGACAATTTCTTAATAATATATCTAACACAGCAAAGTCAAACTATCTATTGACACAGTTAAGCAAAGATAAAATACCGTTCAAGTTACATAATGTTTTAGTACCGTAAAACCGACCAACTATATTCCAAAATCATTCAATTATGGTCCAAACTAAATGGAATTTTACTCACCTAGTTGGGATTGTATTCTTTGCGCCATCTCTACTACCTTAAGGTCCTTAAGGTTGTCTGGAAGAGATCGCTTTTTAGCGATAAGACCGCCTGTTGTTTATCATTTCTGATACGGTTTTGTATTTAAGTTTCTGATGTTATTTTCCTTTGGTGTGCAATAAAGTGTATTGTATTGTATTATTATAATGTGTTTAAGGCTATAACTCTAACGTATGTTTTGTCAAAAAAATGAATAATGATTATTTCCATGTTAATTTCTTTCCAGACCACAGTTTGGTGGTTTTACGGTACTTAAATCATCATTTAGTCCGTCATAAAAATGTTGCTATTGTCCATTGGACGTTTCCACTTTGTGATCCAGTAACAAGACGTACGCACGTATGAAGCACAGGTAACAATAATGAACATTTCAGTTCCAGTATCTCATTTTACCACCTAACGTTCCAGGGTGTACTTCCACAAGTTCACGCAAGAAGGCCCCCCTCGCCAATCCAAGGCCTTCAGAGTCCTGCAGGTGATCACGGGAACCCAGGACACCGACCACATAAAACACATGGAAAACCAGCACGGGTTCACTGACCTATAGCTTCTTAAATAAAAAAAGTAATGAAACTAGGTAACTACTATGTGAAAATTCACGCTGTATACATAACTACCACTTATGGTTAAGTAATAGGTATAATGTATTAAATAAATATTTGAAGTTGTTGTATCATTGTGACTATTCCAACTCTCGTAATTGTCTTTATAGCATATATATGTACACACACACACACATATTGTTTACTGATTGAGTCATTATCAAATTTAGCGCAGACCACTATATTACTTTTTGTATGGAGCTATAAATCTGTTACCATACCATGCATTATTATTATTACGAAAAACGCGTTGTTGTTTGTGTAATTTGTTTGAAAACCTACTTATTTATGCTGGGACAAACTTACCAGCTCAAAATTGGTAATGACTCTATTGCCAATTGGGCGCCCATCGATTTGATTTTTGAACAATTTTATCATAATTTATTATATAAACCAATATGTCTAGACTAAAGTTTAGCTTATTACAGTTGGGATGGTTACAAAAATAATTACTACAATTTAAAAACATGAACCTAAAAGGTGCAAACATGGTACGCTAACTAAGATTTGACGGTGGAGAAATAGTATATTTTACTAAAATTATTTTTATGCGAAATATGTATTAATTAATGAACGTGTAAATATATCGACTACTCGAATGTATGCTTTTAATGTGATTTTACTAATGCTCATAAAAATGCCTACGGCTAGCTTACCAAAGAAATATTTTAATAAATGTTATGGTGTATGTTTAAGTGTATTTATTAAAGAATGAAAGTTTTATGTCACTTAAAATTGAAATTAGCAATCAGTTACTGTCCAATCATTTTTGATGCAATTACGTTTTTAAAATATCTGAAAATAGCCTTAGATGCGACTTTGGTCTCCCCACAGTCGATAAGTTAATGATTGAGTATATTTAAATCTAATAGATATTAAATTATTTGTACTTAGATCAAGTTGTGTTGGTGTAAGTTACCATTAGATAGTGTTTGTTACAATTTTTCAAGAATTGACTAACCTCGCTAAAACAAGTGATAAAACATATCATAAAACATAATTTATCTATATATTTATTTTAATATGCGTTTGAATAGGTATGTATAATTATACATGTATTATAATATAATTTTATTTGTGTGTGTATTTATATATTCTTTGTATTTTGTATTTATGTTTTTTTTATTATATATTGTTGCAACCTACTTATATTATAACCTATCTACTTTAAAGCACATATTGTGCCTAATAACATACGTGTATTTATTATACAATATATCTTTTATACATATTTAGCTATATTTACTAACTGAAACGCTTGCGATTAATTTCCAACAATAACGAAATATAATTCCGATAATTCCAACGCATGATTTTTACTTTTATTATTAACAATCACATCACTTTTATTGCTAAAGTTTCGTCGAAGAAACAGGCTAGTTTTTTAAAATAGAGATCCTTATATTTTATTGGGTGCTGTTTGATTTGATCGAAACTTTGCAAATAGAAGTTGATGTTTTTACCAGCGTAGAGTCTGATCGATAAATTCAGTACCCATTCAAATGTGGAAATTTAACAAAAGAAAAAAAATCAAAGGTGTATGTAAAGTCTCCAATCCCACTGGGCCTGCTTGGAGACTACAGCTCATTCCCTCTCATCCATGAGAGGAGGCCTATGCCCGCTGCTCAGCAGTGGGACGTATATAGGCTAAATATAATATGTAACAACTAAAACATGACAATTTTAATGATATAGTATTAAAAGTGGCCCAAAACCTTATACAAACAATTATATTGGAAATACGCCATATAACACGAGCAACCAAAAAAACATCACTTGCATATTTTTTTGCCCTTATGATTCAAATATTGGCGAGATTTTTTTTTAATATATCGATCAGTAAAAAGATAGAAGTTTTGAAAATTAACCAAATCTAAAAGCAGACAAGGGGTGTGGCAATCTAGTCAGTGTGATCTTATATAAGTATTTACGTATCAAATATATTTATATACGTAATAAAATAACTTAGGGTAATTGAAACGAATAGCTTAATTAATATTTTATTTAAATTATGAAATAATACGAATTAATTTTGTAATAAAATGTTTAAAATTGATTTGTGTTTTATTATACAACTGTGGAATTAGGTGAAGAGGAAGACAAGCCAATTATAAATATATACTTATATACTCCCACCTGAAAGGCCGGCAACGCACTAGTGAATTTTCTGGTGTTGCAGGTGTCCATATATATGTTTGCCCCCTATAATAACTAATAACATATTATATATATGTATATATTATGTTATTATAGGGGGAAAACGAGCAGACGGATCGCCTGATGGTAAGGGATCACCGTCGCCCATAGATACCTGCAACATCAGAGTATTCACAAGTGCGTTGCCGGCCTTTCAGGTGGCAGTACGCTCTTTTCTTGAAGGCTTGATGGTCGCATCGGTCCGGAAATACTGCAGGCGATAATTTATTCAACCGTTCAGTCGTACATTTGTCTTCACCTCTTGTCACAACTTTAAGTGAAAACGACTACACTTGATATATTACTTCAACGAGGACTATATTGAAGATATACAGGGTGATCAATCCAAATGGGTCAGTATGGAGAAGTCAAAAAGTATGAGAGATAGCGAATTTCTTAGAAATCATGGCTTCGATTTTAGATTTAATAATAATGGCGTTTTTTTTTAACTCATACATAACCGGGAATCGAACCTGGTCAAAATCTCTTTAAGCAATGTTATAAATTCTGCACGTTTTTTCGTTATTATTGTTGATGGTGCGAATAATAATTCTTTAGGTATCTTCTGTGATTTATCTAAGGCCTTCGATTGCGTTAGTCATGAGACACTGATCGGGAAGCTACACCACTACGGACTTAAAGGTCCAGCACTAAATTTATTAGAAACTTATTTAAATGGTAGAATACAAAGGGTTGACCTGAATGGAAAGCGATCACCGGGGACTTAGTCTCTATGGGTGTGCCGCAGGGATCAATATTGGGACCTTTCCTGTTCCTTATCTACATAAACGACTTGCCACACCTCGTAAAGACCCACCATGATATAGTTCTGTTTGCAGATGATACTTCTCTAATTTTCAAAGTCGTACGAAATCAACAATCCTACAATAGCGTAAACAATGCAATTTGTGAAGTAGTTAATTGGTTTAATGTAAATAATTTATCGTTGAATGAGAAAAATACTAAATGTGTACGAATAACGTAAAACACGAGCAAGCAAGCGTTATTGTTAAAGGTGAGGAACTGGAACTAGTTAATAGTACAGTCTCTCTCGGTATAACATTAGATTCTAAGCTCCAATGGGGTCCCCATATTGCTAATCTCTCGAATAGACTGAGTTCTGCAGCTTTTGCAGTAAGTAAGATTCGTCAATTAACAGACGTGATAACGGCTCGATTAGTTTATTTCAGTTATTTCCACAGTATTATGTCGTACGGCATCCTACTATGGGGCAGTGCTTCCGACATTAATACTATATTTGTTCTGCAGAAACGGGCTGCTCGTGCGATATATAAAATGAACTATAGAGAATCGCTTAGAGATAAGTTTAAGAACATTAATATAATGACAGTGCATTGTCAATACAGTTATGAGAATATTATGTATGTAAATGAAAATATTACCCACTTTAAGAGGAACTGTGATATACATAATATTAATACTAGAAATAAGCATAAGCTCGCAGTGCCTGCTACTAGGCTCCATAAAATAAGGAGATCATTCATGGGTAACTGTGTGAGGTTTTATAATAAACTTCCTAGCAGCATAAGTGAGCTGTCTATTGGTAAATTCAAAAATATTGTGAAACGAAAATTATTTTCTAAAGCTTATTATAGCACACAAGACTACATGAATGATAAAGCCGAGTGGGATTAATGTAAATTATAGTGTCATGTAGGTATATGTATAATTATTTTAACGAATACCTATTGAGGTAATATTATTATTTTAATCTTAATTGTTTTATATACTCTGACATTTAGAATTTTATTCTAGACACATTCTAGATTATTTTTTCTTTTTTATCGACAATCCATTTGGGATTTATCTACATAATTATTTCATTTTTTAAAATGATAATTTTTATCAATAATATTATACTTAAGTTTAATGATTTGATAAGGTTTTTCTGGGTTTTCCCTAATCCTTGCAACAAATGTTGGATCATATTGTATTTCTCCAGTAAACACTTCCCTAATGTATTGACAATTCGAAAGTGCTTAGGCCTACTTGAATAAAGCGTTATTTGATTGATTGATTGATTGATAATAAGTCACTAGGAACACATTCTTAAAGGAATCTTGTTTAAACAATTGAAAGAAAAAGTCAAAACTGAGATAATTATTTTATTTAAGTAAATATTCTAAATGAAGCCATTTTCTGGATGCAAAGATTCATTGTATCTAGAGTAAAAAAAAAAAATGCAATTATTATTAAATTTCAAATCGACGCCATGGTTACTAAGAACAGATTTCGCTATCTCTCATAGTTTCTGAGTTCTCCCTTCTGACCCATTTGGATTGATCACCTGTATATTAAAGAAAGTAAATCGGGTTATTGAATGTCACAGAACCGATTTATTTTTATTTGCTTGTATGGTGTATGTATGTGTCTTTGTGTCCTACTCACGCCAAAGCGGCGAAACGGATTTCAACCATTCTTGGAACCAACATAGCTGGACATCCGAGGGTGGTAATAGAAGACTTTTACTCGACTACGCTCAAGCAAAAAAGAGGGTTATGACTTTTTCCTCCTCCCCAAATAAAGTTCGGGCATCTGATAGTTTTAAATAAAATTTGATAGTTCTTCATTTTAATCATGTCTGCCGGTATATATCTAAGTACCTATCTATCGAGAAAGTCTGCGATAGAAATAGCGCAGCCATACTTGCACTTGTATCTTGAAAATATTGGTACCTAATTTCATTGCTCGTAACTGGAGTTACTGGAAAAGGTACAGTACAGGTCTGGTACAGTCATGATTAGAATTTTTTGACGTCTATGTATCATTCGTTGGTTTAACAATGTTTAAACATCTTTTTCACTTCTCGTGCTCAAAAAGTACGTCATGACTAAAATAGTACGTCTAGCCCCTAGGGTTTAAAAGAAAGTCATATAATCTCATACAAATTTCTATGGAACTGAAAAAAACTTATATATTCGTAAGTAGCATGTACTTCTTACGACCTATCTACTAAGGATTATAATTTTGTCATACCAAAACAAAAATATATAAAAAATAGACAACGTGACGAAATCGGTGACTGGAAAAGGTTTAAACAAACGAAGAATCACGAGCATCAATTGTTCAATACTTAAACAAAATTAAATCAATAAAGTATTGCCATCTATATAATCAATTGCAGGCAGTACAGCGTTGATTTAACTTCTAAATGTTTCTCATAGATGGCACTATGAACAAAAAGCAAACAACCAAGGCATACAACATTACGAGTTTCGGCTCTTTTAGCATAGTTGCGTAAACGGGATGTGAAATTTGAAATTCCACCAAAAGTGAAAGAATTAGTGAGCTGAAATGGCAGCCTGCTGGTCATATTTATGCGTGTTCTTGAGACGGAGACCGCCTATTGGTAAACGTAGAGTAAAGCCTCCCCCACTTCACTCCTGTCACCAACATGTTTCCTTGCCTAAATGCCTATGCACATTAGATCTTCTTCTATGTAGTCCAATGACCGTTTCCTGGCCCTGAATTCGATGTGATACTAAGACGTCGCCTATAAACGATATTCATATCGGTCTTATCGTGGATATGTGTCAATGTATCGGTTCACCTTATTTCCGTCCTATCGTGGACATATATATGCCCACATATCCATACTGTCCAAACTAATATTACAAATGCGAAAGTAACTCGGTCTGTCTGTCTAAAGGGGAATGAATGAAAAATTTTAAATCGCTTATTTTTTTTTATTAATAGGAATAACCTCCCTCATTCCTGGAAAAAAGTTACAGATTTTTCCGTAGCATTAAATAATTATAAAAAATATAAGTATTTTTACTCTCCCCGTTCGGGCCTGGGACGGTCAGCTGGACGCTTTCCTCAGTCCCTCAATTAGTAGGTACATAAAAAATAGAAAAATATAATCTATGCTAAATGTCAGATTGACCTTGTCAACTCGTTATAATTATAAACACACCGTTATTTTTAAAGTTTTCGTAATATAATGGGATTTTCTTTAAATTTGACCACTGTTTGCTCACCACCGGATTTTTGATTGCCTGCTTCGATGACTACTTTCGTTTTGGACCCCGCATTTGACCTTCATAGCTTTTACGAAGACCATTGTAACTGAAATTGGATTTTGAAACCACGACTAAGGATAATATTCTTTTTGTTTAAGCGGATTCGTCCAATCTACCAAAAGTAGACACATTTATGCTTATGGAATTCATGAAGTATAGTGACAAACACAACATCGCTGAAATAAGAGGCATCAAAGCGTTGATGTACGTACAATGCAAGTGTGTAACATTACGTATGGATGTTGTGTAAGATAAAGCGTAGAACCTGTAAGACACGTCTGAAAGCATTCTATTGTTTATTACCAACCAAGGCACTTTATTTATTTACGTTTATGTAGTATTTAGAAGAAAGAATGCTCCATTGTAGTTACTTGAGAAATGCTCTGTATATTGTAATTATATTGAGATCTGCTTTGATTTTATTACAATTCGTTATTCTAACCTTCACTTATTTTAAGGTTCGCGGGAATCATACGTGGAAAATGCAGTTGGATATCTTGAAGTGAAAAGGGCCGGAAGCCTATGTGATGTCCGAGCTAAAGTTGTACCTGAACATAAAATATCAAAAAAATATTACATAGTGACAGCCCGTCTTGACGACACAAATAACACTGTTATGGATATATCTTGCGATCTGGAAAAAAATGTGTTTCTTGTAATTTTGGATAATGCCACAACTTAAATAAGGGTTGAAATAAAGCCTCGTTAAATCGATTTATTTATGTAGGTTATGCATGGAAACATTTGTAGAGGTTGCACCCATCTTGGCAAACTAGTTGCGACTGTCCTGACAATACAATCATTATTTACTGCACACCAACAAGGGAACCTAGGTTTTTTACAATAAGTATTTCAAAGTAAAATACAGGTTACATTATAAGTAACCTAATCTAGGGTGCTGCCGGCACCAAGTAGTACAGAGGGACCTCCTGACAATGTACACTGTTTCTAGGAGTACTGCCTTCTGTATTCTATTTCAAGACCCTTTACCGAAACAAGTATTGGGACAATGATCGTCAAATCGACATAGGTTTATATGATGTTGTTATATAGACTATTCGCCAGCACCCGCCTCCCACCTATCTTGACCTAGTCAAGTTATAACTATATTTATTTATATAACTTAGTTTAATTTAAAAATAAAAACAATTAAAATCAATAATTTTATAACAATGATAACCGCGATCCCGCTCGTTCCCGGCCGCCGGCCTCCAACCGCTCAGTGACACACTACCGTGCTAATGAAAAGGGATGTAAAATACATGGAAACTCCTACTTAAAAGCCTTTTAAACTAGCACGACGGCACGCCCTCACATAAGGATTTCAACGTGGGTATATTCTTCGTAAAAAAACACCCGTATTAAATCAATATTCTTTTATTATTCCAGATGATAATATGTAACAAAAGTATTGGAAGTATTAAAAACTGTAAAATATGTTCCTATGTATTATGTTTGGCTCGACAACAGATTCTAGAAAACATCCACTCAAAGCTGTGTCACCGAGCCTTCATTCATAATGTTCTCAATTTTTTTCAAGGAAATGCCATTGCATATAGTTCACGATCACTTAAACGTTTGTGTTCTTCGCAAATATAAAGCCGACGCTTCGGGTAGTTTCTATTAACAATTTGACACCATTTTTCTTTCGAAAGAAAGAACAGTAAACCTGGGTTTTTTTACATCATTGGAGTTGGTTGGATTGGAGCATGTTGGTAAAAAACATGGCTTGGGTTCCTTAAATCCCCAACCGATCCGTAGTCACACCAATTTGCTACACTGGTGTGACTATGGTTCATTTTATTTATCCGTAGTCACACCACTATAGCCCAACGCACCCTTGACGATTAAGAACAAAAGATAATCAAAGTTTAAACATTTTATTTAATTTTATCGTACACTTTCCAAAAACTGACCAACAGTAATATCATTGTGAATTAACTCCGTCTGTTTTTTTAATATAAAATTATCTTTTTCTATTTGCAACATGCGTCTTTTATTTGGATTTGTGTCTTTTTCAATATATATACTTTTAATTAAGTTTGTTGTGACCTCTTCTTCCAGTGCACTAAGTAATTTAACGATGGTCACGTAGTTTTTGTTGACTCTTTTATTCAACTGGGAATGCCAATTTTCTAAGACGTTATTAGTGCGGTGACGTTCATTATATACACACCATTCATTTATAAAGCTATCGCTTTTTAACCATGTGTTTTTCATATACTTCATAAATTCTTTTAGTTTTGCATTTTTGTACTCCTCTGACTGCTACTGGATATAACTCCATCCCTCCCTTGCTCTGTTTACTGGTAAAAGAGGAAGAGAAGCAAACAACGCCACAACACGGCGATAAAGTTTGGGTTTTATACCGATGGACTTGCTTTTTCTCCAGATACTGTTGCTAAAATGGTAAAAACATTTTTTAATTTCGACATGTGGAAAAAAAAACTTTATGGCATTAGTTGAAACACACTCAAAGTCCGCGTGAACCTTTGTTGGAGCCCACTCTGGACAAATCGTCGTTAGTAAATCGAATAGCGCAAGATACGATGTCTCTTTTTTGTCGCTCATTAATGCGTATACAAGCGGGATGACGTTACTTGATTCTGAAGTACTCTTCAGATCTCCGTGTATGGAGAAAAGCTGCATGAAAGGTTTTGGCGTACTCTTGAAAGTTCCGTCCATAAAATATTCCTTAATTTTTGACAGTTTTTCTTTGCTTTCAGATGATGAAAATAAAATTATTCTAGAACCATCAAATTGGTAATCCGCTAAAAGGAATTTATGAAATTGTGCAGGTATTTCTACTTCATCCAATTGGGTGATGACCGTTTTCTTAACTTGAAATTTCCTTTTACGTGCTGAGTATAGGCTACGCTTCACATTATCAAACGATGGCACTTTGTTAGTTAAATCTTTGTTGTATATAGGTTCAATATGTTTTTTGAAAACACTAGGCACCGATTCAGCCGATGTTCCAGTATATACCGTAGTCACACCAGTTTGCCACACTGGTGTGACTATTGGTCGGGAAAAATGAACGGTAGTCACACCAGTGTGACTACGGTTAAATAAAATGAACCATAGTCACACCAGTGTGGCAAACTGGTGTGACTACGGATCGGTTGGGCTTAAATCGTTGATATGAGGGCCATCCATGGCAAAGAATATTAATAAAACCACAAAATAACAGTATTCCAGTTTCCGTTCCTATAGTCATCGTAAAAGCTATCAAGGTCAAGTCCAGGGTCCAAAGCGAAGGTAGTCATCACAGGCAAGCAAACAGTGGTCAAATTTAAAGAAAATTCCATTATATTACGAAAACTTTAAAAATATTCATGACGAGTTGACAAGGTCAATCTGACATTAAGCATAGATTATATTTTTGTATTTTATATATACTGATTGAATGACTAAGGAAAGCGTCCAGCTCACCGTTCCAAGCTCGAACGGGGACAGTCAAAGTATTTTTATTTTTAATAATTTTATAAAGCTACAGAAAAATGTGTAACTTTTTTCCAGGAATGAGGAAGGTTATTCCTATTCATAAAAAAAATCAAGTGATAAAAAAAAAATCATAAATTCCCGATTCTGTGTGGTATGGAGATAGTTTGAGACACTGGGAAGGATACAGGATAGTTTTAAACGCAGAAAACACCCCTTAAGGAGGTGAAAAGAGGGTGGAAAGTTGTATGGGAAATCTCGGTATGATATGTCAAATAAATGACAGATACAGATACAGATAATTTATTGATAAAGAGTGTTTTTCAAGTTAAATATGATTACAAAAATTGTCACATTATGAATTTAAATTAATAATTATAAATAACTAATTATGAATGTATTTTTTATTCAATAATTATTGTTACACAAGTATTAAAATTTCAATTAAAATTTTATTACGTGTTTCCATTCTTCTCTCTAAATACGAATTCGTCAACACTGTAACACGCCAGGTCAACTAATAATTTCTCTTTTAGCAAATATTGCATCACTTAGTGAGTTAGTTATTTCCTTTGGAAGGGTGTTGTACAGTTTCACGCCGATAACACCGAACGACTTTCGAGCCTTGGAAAGTCTGCGGCGCGGGACGAGCAAGAGGTGCCGCCCTCGGATGTTTCTCCCGTGATTTTGCTCGCGAGTAGTGTAGTGATCAAGGTTAGATCTTACAAATTTGCAAGCTTCTAGTCGAAGTATCCGTTATGACACAAGTGCCATAACGGATACTTCGACCAGAGATCGTTAAAGTGGACATATATAATGGTCATATCGCGGACATATCTCGGCGATTCCTCATTAGGAACACTAAATTACACAGGGTCGTCTTCTGCACTTTTTCTTTTACGGAGCCCACTTGGAGATAGTTTAAACTTGGTTCAAACAGACCATTGTCAACAATTTTTCCCCGTCGACTCACGATCTTAGTCTTTTTCTTTACACTTTTACGTTTCATTAACAGTATGACAGTACCATAGCGTTTTTTTAATTCTGCATAAATACACAGTTAAAAATGCACTTAAGATACCACACATATACACGGCCAATTTTTATACAACGTTCCAGTAGAACATAAGTGCTTTTAGTTCGAAAGGGCCAAGCATATCACTAAGTTGTAAACCTTTTCGTTTTGCTATAGGGCACCGAATTTGCTTTTATTTGTCTGTTTTTAGATCGTTATGCATGTATTGTATCCTGAATTCGATGGGATACTACAATTTTGACGATAAGCGACAAATCAGTCCTATCATAGACTATCCATGTATCGGTCCACCTTATATCCGTCCTATCATGGACATATGTACACGATATCCATACTATCCATATTAATACTTAGTTTTAATTTTAGTAATTATATGTTTTACGTGTATGTGGAGGAAATGAATAACTGTGTTATCTATCTATCCATCTACCTATCACTACGGCATGCGTGAGCGCGTTCTCACGCGACCCTCACATGCGCGGGATTTATTGCGCGCGAGATTTATTTACGGATCTATAAAGTGACGCGGCCGAAAGCATGTCTGTCCGCGCGCACAGACCATTGTCTAAATGCTGCTTCGGTAGCATGATGCTTATTATTACCACCGTAAAGCGTCCATCACTAACTTGCATAGTTGCTGACAGAAGTACAGCAGCACATTAAAAAAAAACTCGCTCTTGTTGTCTCATATTATGAACTTTTTCGGCTGGTTTTACTCAGACTCAAGATCAGAAAAGTCTCCAAAATTATTGTGGCTCTGGGTAACCATTTGCAAATTCCTGTACTCTCTGTCTGATGAGGGTATTAAAGAGGGTATATACATTCACACAATATGTACTTCATTGTGTATTTCAGGAAGTCCCAGCTTGGTCAAGAGTGTCATTTGACACCAAACTTCGAAGTGAGCTGTGAACGCGCCCGTTATAATTCTGAGCAAAAAACTTAACTGTATTCCTAGAGTTTTTTGGTCCTTTTAACTCTGCTACCTTTTATTGACCGTTTATCACCTAATCATTACTATTATTAGGTATAGTAAATCGAGAGTATAGTGTATAGTGGCAATAAGATGGTTCTAGTGCTTTGGGCAATATGCCCATATATAAACCAGGCTATGTTACGACTCAACTTTGCAAGTTCCTTCAAACCCAGTTAGGCCTCAAGTCGATCAAACTGCTTGGAGGTTTTCTCAAATCCTCTTTAAGTCCGACAATCGATCAGATTAGCAAAGTTTTCTGACCACCTAATAAAATCGGGCATTTACGTTAAGGTGCGTCCACACTTGTATCATTTGCTCGTATCCGATCACCGTGGCGTGGCATGACGTATCGCGCTGCTTGGACGCTCACTGTCGGCGCGGAGATCACGCCGCGCTTCTCCGATCTAAGTGTGTGATACGTGTATCCACATGGATTTCGAGCGATCGGATCGGCGCAACATCCAATCCTGTGATCGTGACACGCGATCATGCCACGGGACGAAGATCTGATCGGGCAAATGATATTCATATTCATATTTATTGGTAATATCAGTTTACAGGTCGATAGTTATTAATTACATTATTTGTGTGGACGCACCTCTAAGGGGTTGGTACCTACGACGTCAGTACTGTTTAGTTTATAAATACTAATCAGACTGCTCAACATAAAACGACTCCTCTATATCACCAAGCAAAACAATTAAAACAATTGAAGTGAAATCAGTTTGGATATATATTTGAGCCACTTCTACGCTATGCACAAGTTTTTGAGCTGTTGGCGTGGAGGTGTAACATGGAAACACAGAGCGCACACAATAAGCTCGTTTTCAAACAGAACTTCATGTTTGTTAATAAAACAGAATCAACAATAACCCCTTATAATACGCTAAGCATTTTAAACAGGAAAATATAGAGAAATTGAAAAAATATAGATGCTCATATCGTTTTTTTTTTCATCTGTAGTGCATTTTTTTGTATGAACGGCTGCGGAACCCTATAATGAGCATGGTCCAACATGCTCTTGGCCGGTTTTTTGTAGTGGATCGCATTGAATGTTTCCTTTATGATTGAACTTTGTATTAATATTTATAGAACTGTATCTTGTTTTCTAAAGTTTGATCAACAGGAAGCCATCGGTCGGATATATGTAAAATCCACCGAAGTTAGCGGGGACGCGTCACGCCGCGCCCGGCCGCCGCCGCTGCCAATTTATTCGGCGCCCAGTCCAGCGATGCGCGACGGGATGCGATTTCAAATGTATTGGGCACTGCAAACGAATTCCATTGACGTCTTTAAAAGTTGGGACATTTTTACCGTGGTAAGAATATAACACTATAGTTGGTAATTCTACATGCGTTCAAACTACTATCATGTTGTATATGAAACAATGAGTGTAAACAATTGGTGACACAATATACTGTGTTTGCGGTGCTACCTTAATTGACGGAGCTAGTGCAGCGAGCGAAGGTCTTCGTTTCAGCTTGGGTAGAAATGCTTTTGTAAGTCCCGCGTATGTCCGGCTGGTTTATTAAAATTTCCAATTACTGTGGCTTACTTCTTAAAGATAATTATGCACTAGCATACTGATAGCGGTTGAAAAGCCTGTAGAACTACCCAGTGGGCGTCAACAGGCATGAGGGAATGATAAAGGAAAAGATATAAATCTCTATAGTTGTGAAAATATATTTCTAAAATTTAATTATTACTATAACAAAGAACAATCACACAGAAACAAGTCAAGATTACAAGTCCATGGACAATGTAAGTACTTACATTGTAATAAATAAGGTACTGACGGCTGCATAAACGTTCAAGTAGTTAACGAATTAATTATATGCTTATAGGTATGGAGTCCATGCCAAGATATTTATGAATGAATGTATTACATACTAGAAGTTGCCTGGAACTTTGTTCGCGGAGGAGAAGTCATAAGCCCTCATTTTTCTTCATCGTAGTCGAGTATAACCCCATACAAAATACCCTTTACCCATCTGTGAATATATATACTCAGCTACCCGTGTATCAAATTTAGTTGAAATCCGTTTAGCTGATTTGGCGTGATGAAACCACAACGACACATACAAACATACAAAATATCCAAAAAATAATAATTTCGTAAAGTGACGTCCAAATGGTCCGTTGCAAATTTTTTTTTGAATATGTCTTCAATGTACAGACATTTCATTTTTACAACTTATAGTATAGATATGTCTAATGCTGAATGCACCTGCCGATATGTCCCGATGCTTAGGTATACTATTACTTATTCTGTGCCTATGTAATCGCAAGTGTTAACTTACTATCTACTTCTACACTGTTCTGTCTTTGAGAGAATCCAACTCTCAATCTTTAACTTGACCTCTATAACCTCTACTTCCATTTTCTACATAAATCACAATGGCATAGCCCAGTTTAAAAGATTCGATGCAGAAACATAAAGTTTGTGCAGGAGAGCACTGCTGCCAAAGAAACTTGGCTTATGATAACGCTATTGTTTTTCGCAAACTGAGCTTGCCGTACCAACTAACAGTTTACATAATCAGCATGTACTAGTATAAGTATCGAGGAATTTGTTCTCGAAGATTTGCCAAATATTGTTGGATACGTTTTAATCATGAGAGTGAAACTTAGCAACAAGCTTCTTAAACCCATCTATTAAAAGAATACTCAGCTATAAAGATTGTACGTAGCGATGTAATGAGTGGATCAACTTTTGTTGTTATTTGTTACGTAGTTCAGAAAGGGTTGCCAGATCGAGTGATCCACTTATCTGGAGAAAACATCATTTTTTCCGGATTTTTGGACTTTGGTCGGGAGAAACTAAAATAAAATCAAGTAAAAGTAAATAAATAAATTATAGCGTCATGTAGGTACATGTATAATTATTTTAACGAACACCTATTGAGGTATTATTATTATTTTAATCTTAATTGTTTTATATACTCTGACATTTAGAGTTTTATTCTAGTCACGTTCTAGATTATTTTTTCTTTTTTATTGACAATCCTTTAAGGATTTATCCAAGTAATTATTTTAATTTTTAAAATTATGATTTTATCAATAACTAGAAGACGCCCGCAACTTCGTTCGCGGAGGAGAAAAAGTCATAACCCCTCTTTTTTTCGTTAGCGTAGTCGGGTAAAAAGTATTCTATAACCATCTGGAGATACCCAGCTACCCGTGTACCAAAAATAGTTAAAATCCGTTTAGCCGATTTTGCGTGATGAAGCCACAACGACACATACAAACATACATAAAATCCAACAAAAATATTTTTCATTTTAGTGACCTCCAAATAGTCCATAACAATCATTTTTTGATAATATCTTCAATGTACAGACATTTCATTTTTACAACTTTATAAAAGTATAGATATTATACTTAAGTTAAATGATCTGTTTAGGTTATTCTGGGTTTTCCCTAATCCTTGCAACAAATGTTGGATCATATTGTATGTTTTCCAGCAAACACTTCTCTCAATATAAGTTTTCTTTCTTTCTTTCTAACTGACAATTCGAAAGTGTTTGTACCTAGGCTTACTTGAATAAAGCATATTTTGATTTGATTTGATTTGAATACATACTTAAATAAATACTACCAAAAAATGATTTTCTCCTGACCTATTATCATTTTATCAATAATCAACAAAATTTAATAGAGAACTTATTTTTTTACCTTGCACTTATTTTGTGTTACTTTTCACAGATTTAGATTTTTGTCCTTTTTCACTATTTAAACAAGATTTGAATTCAATCAATTTTCCTAAAATTGATTCTAATTACTAATTGATTCTAATAAATAAATACATTCAAATTGTTTTTCGGGAGATTTTTTAATTTGTCGGGAGTCGAGAAGACATACAAAAATTCGGGAGAATCCCGCCAAATCCCGACCATCTGGCAACCCTAAGCTCAGAAGACAATAGTGGCAGAGTTACTTAGATGAATGCTAATAATGTAAGCTATTAACATACTGACAAGATGGGATCTCGAAAAATCTACCCATATACTATCTATCAGCCACGGACGTCCACTGCTGAACATAGGCCTGTATTTTGCCACAGGGTGCGATCCTGCACAGACCGCATCCACCAAATCCCCGCGACCCCCTAGGAGGTCGTCCGTCCACCTAGTCAGCGGCCGTCCTACGCTGCGCGTTCCTATGCGTGGTCGCTACTCCAGGACTTTACTGCCCCAATGGCCACGTTCTCCGGGCTACATGGCCCGCCCATTGCCACTACAACGATGCAATCCTGTGAGTTGAGTATGTCGGTTACTTTGGTTCTTCTACAGATATCCAGATTTCTGATACTATTACGAAGAGAAACCCTGAGGATAGCCCTTTCGATTGCACGTTGCGCCCAATTATGCATTGCACTAGACCAGGGGTCGGCAAACCGCGGTTCGCGAGGTGTATGCGGCTCATTAAAGGGTTCAGGGTCCCCTTAAAAAAAGCCCTATTAAAATTTGGTATACAGTGATAAACTGCGGCTCTTTGAGCTTCCGAAAAAGCGATATTTTTCCAGCATCTGGCTGTACGTCAAAAAAGTTTGCCGACCTCTGCACTAGACCCATATTAGCGAGTAAAGAATATTTTTGTTGCCTGTATATTGTTTAAAATCGGGGTTCCAAAGTGACTCAGGAGACGCAGGTAACCATGGCAACGATTTACAGAAAGAACTTGATTGACCCAAGGCTGTTTGATGAGATAAGGGTTCTGGGATCAATTGACGACCAGGTTAATTTAGAAAAATCGCTAGGCATGGAGAATACGAAGGTAAGGAGGCCAATCTCTTATAGGAAAAGAGATGAAAAAGTGTCCTGCGGAAAGCAGTAAATTGCTTCCAAATCTAGAAGTGCAGTAGAGTATCATCATTTCAGCCATAGGACATCCACTGCTGGACACAGACCTCCTTAATAAATTTCCACATGGGCTGGATAGAGGCGACCCACATCCAGCGAGTCCCCGCAACCCTAACCAGATCGTCCGACCTTGCGGGTGGCCTTTCACGCTGCGCTTGCCAGTACGCGGTCTCCATCTCTACTCGAGAACCTTTCTGAACTATGTGCCCTGCCCATTGCCAGTTCAGTTTGCTTACCCTGTTGGCATTGTTCTATTATTTTATTTTACAATCGCGAGATGTTTAGTCTTGTTTTATTTACGCACTCGCTATTTGTTGCACCAACAATTGAACCCATTTTGATGGATATTTTGGATTTACAGAGATTTTCCTCCTTAAGTCTCTATTCTCCATGTCGGGTTGTCTAAATTCCTTCATGTGTTTACTGTGCTTACTAGCGCAGTATTGGAATATTTTATATCATTGTCTTGTTGTAGCAATTGTCGACTTCAGTCCCTGGTCAAGTAGTTAATTTAGAAATTACTTGATTTGTTACCTGGCACCGACTATTACTATGGGCTGTGTGAGCTGTAGAAGAAACAATACTTTAGACAAGTTCTTTGAAGCGCAGCGTCCGTCACATCTAACTAAAAAAACCCTAAGAACAGTAATCAAACTGTAGAATTTGACTGAAGCTCTAAGTTCTTATAGACACAATAAAAAACACAAAATATAGAATCTTTAGATGTCACACTTTACTCTCTTGGCTCAAACTATTGTTCTTATATAATTACGTTTGATATTCTACTTTTATCGGTTTGTTTAATAACCTTGATAAAGTTCTTGCGACTTTACAGTCATTAAACAACGAATACATTAATAGAAAATGGTTTTAACAGAAGATGTCAAAGGACGTCCCGAAGTTCTTTATTTCAGTATTGTTTATAGAACATTAGCCAAATCTTAAGAATGTCAGTTGAATGAACACTGTAAAAAATATCGAAGTAATAAACCGTCTAAAAGCACTTTACAACGTAACGTCACTAGACAAGTGGACGAAATTATTTTCTAACCTCCAATGTCTCTCGCAAGAATATTCTGAAAATCATCTCTGTTTTACGCATTTTAGAGTTCATGCTTGGTTACAAAATAAAATACAGATAATAGATTGATACAATAAAGCGTGAAAATATAGCTGTGGAACATAAATTGATCTCTTTAGATGCTGATGTATTTTTGCACGTGGCTGCACCTTCGTTGCAGCCGACTTGTTTTGCGACAGAATGACGTCGCGTAGTGGTAAGCTTAATTACGTGTCAAAAGAGATTGAAGTTTTATGAATGATAAACACGTGCTAGTATTGAAATAAATATAACATTGTTGTCTGACCTTGTGTTATGAAAAACAATGTTGCAATTTTCTGTTCTCGCAATTTTCTCACTGGGTTATAAAATGAAAGTGAAATACGTTTACTTATATAGATATTTAAACTAAATAATGTATCAGACAGCAGTTATTCGCCATTTGAGCCGATGGGAAGGACGACAAAGATGCGATTTGAATCCATCTCCTGGCTAGGGAAAGGCATTTTCTTTTCGTTTGCATATTGGGTGATAAGTCCAAGAAAATTAAACACATGGTGACAAAGAAATTCATCAAAAATACCAACAGATATGTTTACGGATCTTTAAAATGTCGAGCCTGTCCTTTACATACCTTAATCTATTTAAGAGCTCATGTCTATTCGAAGAGAGGAATGCAAAGCTCACAAGATAACTCCACGTCTATAAATTTACAAGAGTGCAATTTGCCCAAGTTCGTTACTTATTGGCACAGCAAATAGAGGTGGGTTATGGTTCAATGATTTAGGTAATTTTCTACAAATTGTGTCTTCTTAATACATATAATTATGTTTCATGATTATGAGTAGGTATTATGACACAAATTGAAGGAATTTATTTTAATAATCATACGGTACTCGGTTAGTCTCACTCAATGCGGTCTTTGTGAAAATTTTAAATGTACAGGTCTAACGCTTAATTGAGTCTGTTCCTGAGGTATGGGAGCGGTACGGGAGAGGTGACAAGTGACGTGCCATGACGTCTGTTAACTGGCTCGCTATACATTGACATTCCGTAAACACATCCTTCCGGTACCGCTCCCATACCTCAGGAACAGAGTCAGTTATGCGTTATATACAATTTATAACATAGTGTATAGTTTGCAGTAAGTAAATGAACCCCTAAACTTGCAATGGAAAGGGCTATGCTCAGGGTTTCTTTTCGTGATAGAATCAGAAATGAGGATATGCGTAGAAGAACCAAAGTAACCGACATAGCTCGCAGGATTGCATCGTTGAAGTGGCAATGGGCGGACCATGTAGCCAGGACAACGGATGGCCGTTGGGGCAGTAAAGTCCTAGAGTGGGGACCACGCATAGGAAAGCACAGCGTAGGGCGGCCCCCGACTAGGTGGACGGATGACCACGTCAGGGTCGCGGGGAGTCGGTTGATGTGGTCTGCGCACCCTGTGGCGAACTGCAGGGAAGGCCTATGTTCAGCAGTAGACATCCGTGGCTGATAGATAGATAGATAAAATGACCTCTTTAAATAAAAAAGTACAACCAAACCAAGCTAAGCGAGATAGGTACGGTATCGTCATTTTATTCCTTTCCTTTGACATGTAAGTAATAACTAATCATGTCCTACTTACTCATATAGATTGGGGCACTTGCATAAAGAAAAAAAATAGGCATTACTGTATCGCTACAGGTTCGAAAACACCACATTTTTACAATAAAATTAAAATCCACAATAAATGTAAATTTTTCTTATAGATATTGCATTCTCATATATTAAATTAAATGCTAGTATCCATTTTTTTTCACTAGAATGAAGAAAAAAAAGTATCACAACTATGTATTTAAACGAAGTTTTTCACGTCCAATAATAACTTCACTTGCTTTTTCAGTACAGTTTTACTGCACGCTATTCGGTCATTCTCAAAACTCATTTTTTTGCATGCGCGGGCCTCTAGTTTATTTATATGTAGCATTAGAAGGATGCAATTTTTTTTAAACATAGGTAATACTTTTGTCTAAAGGTATTTTGGAAGTTTTAGTTCTAACGGTTCGGTATCTCGCTTATTTATTATAAAAAAGAATCCTTATATTATTGAAATAAAACAATTTAACGGATTATATCGCGTATATTATCTCATTTTAGTTCCCGACGTTTCGGAAGCTTTCCAGCTTTCCATGGTCACGGGAGGATGAGATAATATACGCGATATAATCCGTTAAATTGTTTTATTTCAATGAGTAATAATCGCGGAAACAGAAGAAAATATTATCCTTATATTATGTTTTATTCTAATCCAGTCTGATCGAAAAAATACCTCAAATATTTTAACTTTCTTTTAATTGTTGTTTTTATTTTGTCTTATTTAATATTTACACAAATTAATAATTACCATTTCAAGTAAAAAAATAAACAATAATAACTCGAAAGGTACTTACACCAGTATGGTGCCATTTAGATATATTAATAATATAGCTTAGTAAGGATAATATAATATATATAAGGACTTAAATAAACGAAGGAAAAAATGGCTACGGTAATTAGCCTGAGAACACCATATCGTGAGAATGACCGTATTAATGATTGACTTCATAGCTAATGCCCATTTTGACGCTTGGCAGATATTGCCTGACTTTGACCGTCGTTTCTGACGTTCCTAATGCTCAATCCCTGTTGGTTCTTTACATACATAATCTGTTTATGAGAAACTGAAGTCATTTACAGTATAAAAAAATTGATGCAAGCTCCCAATAAATAAATAAATATCCCTATTATAAACAAAGATCAAAAACAAATTAAAAAATAAATCGTCGAATTTTCTTTTCATCTATTTCTGATCTTTGTTTATAATAATAACGCTAGTGGAGTGATCCACTAAAAAATTGCAAATATTGTGATTATTATCATGATATTTCTAAAACAAAAAAGTAAATATCCCTAGTTGAACAAGTTTGATAGCGTGAAAACCTCGAGGCAGCAAAACATCACCCGTATAGACTTCAAAAACGTATACTTCGCTCGTACATAAATTATCGAAGCTAAACCGATTAAATTAGATATATCGATAAGGCATGGCCCTGAATACATAAACAGACAAACACTCGGTTTATTGACGCCTGTCAACAGGCTGACGTTTACGCTAGCGTGATCTAGGACATCGATAATCCTGGCGACTGCGATTAGGGAACATTCATAAGGTGTTGCGACATAAACATATTGAAAAATTAAACAGTCTCACCTAGTTCCGTAAATTAAAGCAGTATTTTCTTTTCTTGGAGTATTTGCTGGAGAAATTATAAATAACAGTTGTGACCCTAGCAATTCGACGATTATTCAAACTGAATCAATAAAATTATTGATTCTCATTTTGTAAACGTCGATGCTATAAAAAAAACTAAAATTTCCTCGAGGAGGTCGGAGGACCTGGTTAAGGTTGTGGGGACTCGCTGGATGTGGTCGCCTCTATCCGGCCCATATGGAAATCTATTGAGGAGGCCTGTGTCCAGCAGTAGACGTCCTGTGGCTGATATGATGACGATGAAGAGGAACATTTCCTCAAAAGTATGAATTATGAGCTTGTCGTTTCATTATTACTTTTTTGTGTCCCAATTTAGCTAAATGAAAAACATATTTCATCTAATAAGGCAAAAACTATTTCATACTGTAGACAACTTTACGACTTCTAAGCCAGACGTTAATGTCAAACTTTACGATCTCGGGATGAAAAGTGTCATAATATTTCCACTTCCTAAATATTAAACGGCAGTGAAGTGGGTATATTAAAAATTATCCTATACGGTTACGATTTTACGGAGGAATTTTCAGCAACAGAGCGTTGGAGAGAGTTGCAATATTTTATCCAGAGATGGCAAGGCTCATTTTTAGACCCTTGATTCGAATCTCACCGGTCGAGATAAGTTTTTTTTACCTTATGTACAGTACAGTCGGCATCAAATAGTCTGTAGCATCAAGTGCATAGTGTTTAGATATAAGTGCCACATATATCTAAATACATCTTTATTCTTATAGGCATAAACGTAACTGACTTAATAATCAGTATAAATTCTATTAAAATTCAAAACTTTATTCTGCAAGGGTACATTTACACGTCTGATTTTACAATAAACAGAATAGAAACAGAAGATATTCACAATATAGCTAGACAATGACATTATAAGTTCATAGCCATATTAATTCAACAGCTTTACGCTCGGTGAGTGGTACAGTACTGACAAGGACTTCGGCACCCATACCTGGCCACACTTTACAGGGAGATGTATATTGTCTCCGGGTCCATTAAATTAACTTACACTTACAGAGATGTAAAGGGTATCTAGGAAATAAAAAAAGGATTATTATACATAATAGTATATAAAAAAAGCTTATACTAATTTTAATGGAGATGTAGGGAATCTCCGTGGTCAAAACTTTAAATAAGGAGATGTAAAAGGTCTTCATGGTCAGCACATAATGTTTTGGAGACGTAAAGTGTCTCCAAACGACAAAGGGGTAATGTAAGGTATATTAAAAGCTTAGTTCGTTCTCACACTAGGCTATGCTGAAAGAAGCTGAAATAGAAATACTAAATATAGTTCACAAAATAGTATATTTAAAGCAGCGTATTATTACGATGTAGGTAATGATTTGTCATTAATTCCATTCGAGTATAATAAGTCATAAATATGTATACACTAGGTTGTTAATTAGTGCAAACGAAGCAATTACGTTTAAGTGGCCACGTATTTTGCTTAATGAACCCCTGCCCCGTGTTTGTTATATTACGTCATTAATAAGGACAATGAATTCGTTACACTTCATTTGTATTCTGTTGGAGATTTCTTTTTATTTAATTCTACCGTGGTGCCTTTATATTAAGGGTCAGAATAAACTGAAAAACGCGCCTTTACATAAGTTTAAGGGAGGTAAAAAAACGAAAATAAATTCGTTAATATCACGGGACAATCTTACACCAATCGACCTAGTCCCAAACTAAGCGACGATTTTGGCGGAGCCACAACGACACATACAAACATTTCATTTTTACAACTTTATAATAGTATAGATTATAATACTTAAATACACAGAAAACATCCAAGACCCAGGAACAAACATTCGTACTCACACAAACACTTGCCCTGGCCGGGATTCAACCCGGGACCGCCAGCTTCCTAAGCCGTTAATTAACGCAGTGAGTTACTACGTATTTAATTTCAGAGAGTCCGTCCATACAGGTGTAGTGTATAGTGCATCGTCCGTCCGTCTCATAATCCCGTCTATTCACTCATGAAATTGCTAATTAACGGGCCGACTATCGGGTGACGTTATTTTGGGGCCAGTTTGTTAAAGGCTTTTGGGTTTAATCTAATCGAACAATAGTGATAGGTTAAAGTATATTCTGTATAAAGCAACGAGAATCTGCTGCAAAATATATTTTCTCGAATTTATATTCGAGAAAGAGTAACCCAGAATTCAAAATTAACCTGGTCCTTAAATATAAATAACAATAAAGTTGTTTTTTGTAACCCTCATAACTCATAACCCTCTGTAGTCATAACCCTCTTTTTTTACCCGACTGCACGACGCAAAGGAGTGGTAATGTGTTTATCAGTCTATGTATGTATGTATGTATATTTGATCCTATCTGAAACTAGAGACCAAACGCGTGGACCGATTTTGATGATTCTTACGTCAATCAGTTTGTCTTAACTGTCCGAATGTCACTGAAGACATGAAAATGATGAAAACTCAAAATGGCGATAATGAGACGCCATTTTGTGAAAAAGAAAAAAATTTAAATCGACGTACTATATCGAGTGGGATATCAATGAATAGGGATTTAAAAATCATTATTAGGTTTCTTTCATCATTTTTCTGTTCAAAATCGCTATGTTCCATATTAGAATTTATTATTTGTTATATTGTGAGTATCGATCATGAATCATGACAGATTTCCATTATAACTTAACCAATTTCTAGAGTACTGGACTTGTTATTTGTTTTTAGTTTTTTACGCAGTCGATTTTTTTGTTTTTTTAATTATTTTTTTTACCATAATTGGGTAAAACTATCCTATAACCAACTTCGAATGTCTTATTTTATTTATAACTAGAAGGCGCCCGCAACTTCGTACGCGGAGGGGGAAAAGTCATAAACCTCTTTTTTTTTCAGCGTAGTCGGGTAAAAAGTATCCTATAACCGTCTGGAGATACCCGGCTACCCGTGTGCCAAAAATACTGAAATCCGTTTAGCCAATTTAGCGTGATGAAGCCACAACGACACATGCAAACATTTCATTTTTACAACTTTATAATAGTACTAGCTTCTGCCCGCGACTTCGTCCGCCGTAAATTCGTTTATCGCGGATAAGGATATTTTTCCTGGATAAAACGTAGTGAATGTCCTTCCCCTGGACTCAAACTATCTCAATTCCAAATTTCATTCCTATCGGTTCAGCGGTCTAAGCGTGAAGAGGTAGCAGACAGACAGACAGACACACTTCCACATCTATACTATTATAAAGTTGTAAAAATAAAATGTCTGTACATTGAAGATATTTTCAAAAAAAATATTGTTACGCACTATTTGGAGGTCACTAAAACGAAAAATATTTTTTTTATGATTTTATGTATGTTTGTATGTGTCGTTGTGGCTTCATCACGCAAAATCGGCTAAACGGATTTCAACTATTTTTGGTACACGGGTAGCTGGTTATCTCCAGATGGTTATAGGATACTTTTTACCCGACTACGCTGAAGAAAAACGAAGGGTTATGACTTTTCTCCTTCTAGTTAATAATATTAGTATGGATAGATGTATTGCTAATTTTTCCGGATGATAAAGTAAATGTCTCAATAATATTTTTTTCTTCTTCTGTTTCCGCGATTATCACTCATTGAAACAAAACAATTTAACGGATTATATCGCGTCCATTATCTCATTTGAGTTCCCGTGACCATGACCACGGGTAGCTGAAGAGCTTCCGAAACGACGGGAACTCAAATGAGATAATATACGCGATATAATCCGTTAAATTGTTTTATTTAAATGTCTCAATGTATGACATACTGATTTCAATAATTGATACACTGCTTGCCAGATCTACTGCAATATCAGGTGCCAACTATTGGGACAGCGTTGAGCACTCGGACATTTACCTTATCCATTAAAAATAAACCTAATTTTTATAATCGTATCGTGTACAATTTTATTGTGTCGCATTTGATTTTCACATAAAAATATGATGTTCCTTTAAATAAGAAATGAATATAATATGTCTAATCTAACCCAGGGGCGTTTTTTGAAATTTGGCGCCCTGGGCCAATAAGTTTTGCCGCCCCAGAAGTTAGTAAAAAAACCGGCCAAGTGCGAGTTGGACTTGCGCACCGAGGGTTGCTACGCCGCCCCTGGCTATTTGCTACTCTGGGCCTCCTTGGCCCTAGGGTAAATACACCCCTGCCAATACCAGCTGTTTTCTCGCAAGGAAATAAATTTACTGTATGAAGTTGGCAATGCGGCACTATACATATTAATTCCTGCTACTTACGAGAAAATGGGAGTTTAAGGCAAAAAAGGTGCACTTTTAGGTTAGAAAGTCCTTTACGAGTACTAATATATGGCAAGTAAATACCTATATAGAGAGCGACCAACAGTAACGCTATCTAATTGTGAACATCTCAGAGCTGTACATTGTATATTTTCCCCGATAGTTTACGTCATGTGAACTCAGAATCTATAAATAATTCATTTTTGGAAAATAAACTAAAACGATATATACGAGTGTTTACTTGTCTAGACATTTGTACTTCCCGCCAACGTCATTTGATATTTTTAATGAAATCGTCACTTGTTGATTATTGAGTTCCGCATTCATTCAAATCTTTAACACTTATCATTTGCTGGCCAATCGAAAATAACTCTTATATAATTGAATTAGATCGTGTTTATACGCGAAACGTCCCAATTTATTGTGAACTGACATATTTATGAAGTAGCGAGGTATTGATGAAGTTTCTGTTGACATGTAGAACTGGATACACGTGTTACAAGGACGTTTCGCAAACTTGTTCGGGGAAAGTTTCGACGCAATTTTCGATTTAACTCTGTAAAAATGTGGTTACCATCATTTGGCTTGAACTTTTTTTAATAATTAATCATTTGGCATAATGCATTTTTTTTCTGATACTGTAGAATTTTTAAGGACTTTTTAAGACATAATCTATTAAATGCATTAGGTTAAGTTTGTTTTATAACAATCCCGAAAAGTTTACGTTCAGAAAAAATGCATTATGCCAAATGATGATATGACAAAAACTTTTATCCCAGATAAGGGTCAATCGAAAAAATGAAATCAGGTGGATCTGTTAATTTGATGTTTTTTGCGGTTGCTGTTATCCGAGTTAAGTTATTTTTTGAAATTCAGGCGCTTCGTAGGTCAAAAAAAGCCACCGCAAAGCCCACATGTTATCTCATTCGCCAAACTTCAGTACATGTGATTAACACAGGTTATAAAATAACATGAATTTAAAAAATAATATATTTTACACAACATTATAACATAATTTACATTTCTAAGGTAGGTAATTTTAATTGTAGATATATGCTTTTAGGTTAGGTGTACTAATTCATTACATACTATTATTGCAGTTGTTTGTTGCTTGATTTGGTTCCGTATGGTTCTGCATAACAATCCATACTTAATATTATAAATGCGAAAGTGTGTCTGTCTGTCTGTCTATTTGTTACCTATTCACGCGTAAACCGCTGAACCGATTTGGATGAAATTTGGTATGGAGATAGTTTGAATCCCAAAGAAGGACATAGGCTGCTTTTTATCCCGGAAAAATACCCTTATCAGCGATAAACGAATTTAAGGCGGACGAAGTCGCAGGCAGAAGCTAGTATTAGTATATGCCGTGTATTTTATGTTGTGGCCACAAAGTCAGCGTTCGTTGACGAATGCCTCTCTCACTCGGCGCTAGGTGAATATTTGAGCATTTTAAATGCCTCCTTACCATCGCCACATCAATTGGCTATTCCATGAGTGTAAACAGCATAATTTTGATAAGAAATGCAGAAAACTGCGATGCAGATAACCGAAAATATCACCACAATTTATACGGATTTCGTTAATAAAAAGGCTATGGTAAGGAGGCGTTTAAAAGGCTCAAATATTCACCCACTGCGATTAAAGAACTGACTTGTTTCAGTACCCGGTGGCCAAATTTCGAAGTTCAGGAATCACTCGTATTTTGTACATGTCATCTTGTTCACTGTTATACAGAAGGACGCATGCGCATAACGGATCATAGCGAAAGGATATGCCAATAAATTTTAATCTAGGTTGAGTTTTGTCGTCGAAACTTATGACAGAACAGACTCATAACGATGCTTCAGAGGGATTCTGATTCTTCATGTATTGCAATAAGCTGCCGGGAGTCAGACCTGCTTAAAGAGACATGTATTGTTGCGTTTAACTCGTTCCAGTCTGGGAATTTCGATCCGCTTACTTTTATTACTGACCTCTTTGAATATTGCCGTCTCTTTTCGTTTTTGTAGTCTACTTTTTGCCAGCCTGCTTCATCAACTGCGTTTACTTTATCCAACTGCAGTAAAGACGATTGGTTATTAGATACAAATTCTTGTTCAGGGCACCTTCTTGTTTGTTCCGGTGCTTTCGTGGCCACACTGGGCGTCGGCTGTTGTACTTTAGGTGTGCCTGACGATAACTTGTCGCAGGTCGTCTTTTTGGCTTTACTCATGACGTATTTTTTGAACATAAAGTTTAGAAAATAGAGGCACAATTTATGCTACTTTCGAAGCGATTATTTCCGAAATATGTTTTAAAAGAACTGTCGAATTATGTGCCAAATATTAATATTTACTTAAAAAAAGGGTTTCATTACATGTATGGAGCGCCTCTCCTAAAAAAAATATTTTGTATCATTTAACTATCAATTTAATTACTTCAAATTTCATCAATACACATCTTGTAGTTTTTGAGTAAAATGCCTGTGGCATACGGAAGGACATGACGAAATAAAAATCGGCCCACTTTGTGATTATTTCAGCCGCAAATTGACATTAGTTTCAATGCAACTATACCTAACTTACAGCAGCGCCTTTTGAAAGTACCTAAAGGCTAGGGCTTAAAAACCGGCTTATTTTCCGTGTCGATTAGAGCCACAATTTGAGAGCCCCTTAATAAAGGTTACGCTCCCAAAAAGTCGCTCAGACTAACCGGTTAATATCTCGGAGCGCAAACAGGCAACGAAATCCATGAACCATAACCTAAACAATTAACCGGTTTAACCTAAAAAAAATACCGGTTTTTTGTAACCGGTTACAAGCCTTGCTAAAGAGGTGGTATATTATTCAAGTTCTACACATTCTCACGTCCTTCTATACCTACGTCTAAAGCGTGGCGGCAATTAATAGTTGACACAGAACAATAGCTAACGCGGTTGTACCGAAAATTGGAATCGACGAAGACAATCACCCTGATACGATTGTATCACCATTTAGGTCAATCAAGTTCCCCACAGTCAATAAACGTCTCAATCAATTTTCAACCTTAACACACAACCATGGAATCTATTCAGCGGTGGCTTTTGTAGTTCAAATTGAAATATATAATCCTCTTGCGTTAATTGGTTTGTTTTAACAAAAGTAATTTCGTAAACAATTTTGCCGGAATAAATCGGAGTATAGTTGGACCAGTTTCAATTTGGTTTTACGGTTTGTAATTAAATTGGTGTTGTGGTATGGGATTTTTGTAAAAATAAATTTAGTTTTATTCATGTAAGCGTATTATTGGGTTGTAGACATTTTTTTTCCCTGGTATGTTAAAGAACGACTTTTCAATAATTAATACATTGGTGAAATAACTAATTTAATCTCATAAAAGGTCATCGAGATACAATAATGTTAAAATCACATTTTTGGACTTTCTCAAAATTCGCTCCATACAAAAACCTAGGCTTACCTAGGTAAGTGTGACGTCGCACCTTACCTCCTTGTATGGGGAAATTAAGATTTTTGTTCTGCAGCTATGTTAAAAATTGCGTTTATCGATACGATTCGATAACAAAAGTTACTATACATTTCATGGGTTATTCAAGGGTATTATTAGTTATTCATGTTTTCATACTTTAAAAATGGACTTTCCCACCCAACTTTAAAGGCTCATAACACAAGCTAAACGTAAGGTATCGAACTCAAATTTTTCTTAGGATTTCTATCATAGAAACTACCATTTCGCATCAAAATGTTATTTTAATTTGAGTACAGTCAACATCCCAATTGTATTGTTGTGTGATACGAGAAGTAGATGTGCAACAAAGACTACTTTCGCCGCCGATACGAATATTTAACCTAGTTACTATACGGCGAATACGTATGGGAATAATTCAACAAGGCAATAAATAATACACCACTTTCTTACTATGATATTAAATAATTATAATTTACCACTGGCAATTTTTTGTTTCACAATCTTAACATTTGTAACTTCTCAGGCGTTAGGCGATTCAAATCTTATGTTGTCTCACTATTTTTATTTTATCACACTATTTGAGCCCATATCCCAGCAGATGAGGGGCCCGTTTCATAAACGCTTGTAACTTGTTTTACAAGCGGTAATATCTTTCCCACAATATGTGTTAAACAGAGACTTCCATTTCTATTACAAGTTAAACGGGCCGCTGATCTACGGGTATTTGATGAACTTAGCCGTAGTCAAAATGGCAAAAACGGAACTCTTATAGTTTCGTCATGTCCCGTCCGTATGTCAAAAACTACAAGATGTATATTGATAAATTGGGAGTATAGGTGTCTTGTAGAGGCCGCTACTTAGTTTGATAGTTAAATAATAAAAAATATATTAGAAAGGGACACTGCATACATGTACGTACGTAACTGAAAAAAAAAACGATGCGTGTCACATACTTCGACAGTACTTTTAAAATGATTTTGAGGTTGCTATAAAAAATATGTGGATATTTTCGGAAATAATCGCTCCGAAAGCTGCATAAATTGTTTCCTCCTTCAAAAATAAAGCTTGATAAATACTTTCAACGAAAATTGTTTTAAACATGATTGTATATACCGTTTTTGAGGTATTGACGAAAAACGGCGATTCTCACCAAAATAACGTAAGTGCCGCGGAGATATGCTCGTTTGCTAGTGCTTTTTTTTCATATCGTATTTTTTTCTATCGGTAGTGCATTTTTTCGCATATGGACGGCTGTGGAACCCTACACTGAGCATGCATGCTCTTGGTCGGTTTTTTTAAGCATAGTAATGCTCTAGTATGGGTCAGAGATTGAACAGGCATTTATTTGTTCAGTTACCCGAAATGATAAGCAATGCGGGTGAAACCCAATACAATAAAATAAATAAATATCAGGGACAATCTTACACAAATAAACGTAGTCCTAAGGTTTTACTCAGCAAAGGTTTTCCTATGGGTACCAGGCGACGATATACATACTTATATAGATAAATATAATACTTACATAAATATAAAACATCTAAGACCCAGGAACAACCCAACAACAACATTCGTGCTCATCACAAAAACAGTTGCCCTGGCTGGGGTTCGAACCCGGGACCGCCAGCTTCGTAAGCCGTTGTGCAACCAATTTAGCCAAACGTGTCGTCAATTATTAATTAATTCATATTACCAGAGGTCCCCACCGTTATGCAACATGAAGGGAAAGTACCTTAAATATGGTATATGGGATATTTTGCTGAATGGAGTCATTTTTTTATCTTTAAAAGTAAGTAATACTGCAATCAAAGATTACATAACAACTTTTTAATGGCAGTAAGTAATTAAAAAAAAAATTAAATTAAACATTTCACTTTGCTATCATAAAAATACTGATTTATTTTTCATATTTGGGCGTTTTGATTCCCAGACGAAGCAACTACTTTTTATAAAATCTTCGAATGTACTTACTTACTTTAAAAAATAAAATAATGTCTCCCTTCAGCAAAATATTATGTCTACAATCTTTAAAGTACTTTTCCCCGCATGCCGCATAGCCGTGATACACCCTGTATATACCCATTGAGTTTATAACGTAACTTATTTCAAAATTAACGATAATTAATTAAAAACCGTCCGTCATATTTTTATAAATGTCCAAGGATTTCTCGGCGCTATTAAAGCCGGGTATCGTATTTCCACGATCGTTAAAACCCGGCCTCGCCGCTTTGATCGCCGCTGCGCTTTATTAGCGGTGTAAATAGTCCCGTGACAGAGTTGCAAACACCTTTCATATTAGTAAACTCAATGCTTATTTGAAATTCAAATGAAGTTAGTCAATTGGCCGGTAAATCTATGCAATGCCAGGGTTTTCCAGTGGCTTTAGCCCGTGTCGGTGGCATATTTTGCAAATTCAGAACTGTGTAAATATTTTTCTTCCATATTTTATCTAATATAACATTATAATAACATTCAAATTAGGGCATCTCTAGATCCGCCCGGTCGGCCGCCCCAGATTCTTCGGGCTGATGCTGTGGAGGCTGATCTACGCGAGCTTCAAGCTGGCTCATGGAAAGAAATCACACAAGATCGGGATCAGTGAGGCCAAGACACACTTTGGGTCACTGCGCCAGAAAAGTAGCAGTAGTAACAAACACACTTTCTTTATATAAGGAGTCAATCCCTAGCTCATTTGCGGCAATTTAAATTATTCCTAGAAAGTCCTGGAAGTTGGGAACTCAGTTCTCAAGGTGAAAGTTATTGCTCGACCAACGTGCAACATATTTAAGTTTGACTACACCTTTCTAAGCATTCCGGACTTTCAAGTATTTGTTTTTGGCCAAGTTGAACCCTTTGTCCGTTTTATTTAAATTTTACTCAATGCCCATTCACATGTTGGTCCAAGTATTAAGTCATAACCAACCAGTTCGGATATTTCATCCACAAATGGACAGCACACGCGGGAAATTGTGACAATACCCGCAGGAAAATAGACTGGACATGTTCCGACAGATCCAAACATCTCTGCTACCCAATTACGAGTATTGGGAAACTCCGTATTCTCAGAGTGGAAATTTTGTCTCTGCTGCTTAAATAATAGCTAACAACAAAAGTAACATCAACCCGAAATATTTGGGACATACGCGCAATACTTATTTTTTACGAGCCATGAATCGTATAAAATATTGATAAAAGCAGTCTTGACCTAGATAAGAAATCGCAACAGCCATTTTTCACGACAGCAAACTATGTGGACCGCGGCAGCCAAACACTATAAAGTCGTGGGTGGGAGTCGTTAATTGTACCTACGTCATCATGTTACTATGTTTCCGAGAAGACAATGCCAAAGATTTGAATATATCTTAAACATGGCTACCCTTTGGGCCGTGGTCTATATCACCAACGATAAGAGAAGTTTATTCTTGTACATACAAGGGATAGCATCACTAATATAGGAATATGTTTATGTGGGATAGGCGAGCATTCGACGGGTGCTATCTATTTCGCAATATTTTTTTGTCCGAAACTGATTTCTCCGAACAGGTTTGGCATAATTTGATTTCGCCGAATGTTCATCTTGCCGAATCATTATTTGTCCGAATCTAAATACGCATAATTTAGTAGGTATCGCCGAATTTTCGTTAGCTGAAAATTCACCCTCTAACAATAAAAAAACTGCTGCCAGTAAAGTAGGTCAGGTTAGAACATCAATCCCGAACAGAAGATAACTGTTGCCAGAAAAATAGGTTAGGTTAGAACAGCAATCCCGAACAGAAGATGACTGCTGCCAGAAAAGTAGGTTTTCGGCATTAAAAAGTTATGCGTAAAGACCATTCCGCGAAAATTGATACGGCTAAAACATGATTCGGCGTAATGAAATTATGCTTATAGATCATTATGCCTATTGTGATTCTGCGATATAGAAATATGACAAAAAAATGCGTAAACAAGGGGAACCGCATTCGACATCAACAGGCGTGACGGACTGCTTGTAGCACCCTTAGAAGACATTCTAAGTACCCAGAATTGGTATTGCAATTGGTACTCGTTATCTCATTGTTAAAGTCGAAATTCAACTTTCGGCCCCGCAATCAGCACTTGCTTGCAGTTTCAAGAACACGCACCGTATCATGCTGTAAATTACTATTTGTACGAGCTTTACAGTGTCTTAGGGCCACTTGCGCAGTTCAAAGTTAACAAATTTAATATTCATACCAGAACTGTTAGATTAACTCTAGGTTAACATTTTGGTGCAAGCCCGCCTCAATGCGCTTCTCGCATAAGCACCTGAGTGCAATGTTTTTGAAAGTAGCTGCGCGGTTGTGTGTGATGTGTGTCTGAGGTTTTGTGAGGCGATGGATGACCGTCATATTTTTATTATCTGTCCTTAAATGTTACATTTACTACCCCTAGAACCTATAGTCTCTTACTAAGAATTCATATATCTACAATTATAATACTAGAAATAAAAACAAAATCGCCATTAGAAAGTTCCGCGTTCGTAAAGTAGCCAAATCATTCGTAGGCCAATGTATACATTTTTATAATAAGCTACCAGATGATGCTTTGAAATTACGGTTTCAAGCTCTCAAAAAGTACTTAAAAGAGTCTCTAATAGCAAAGGCATATTATAGGGTAGAGGACTATTTAACAGACAAAAATGCATGGCCCAAAACAGAAACCAAATAATTTACTCTTACCGGGACACAGTTCTTATAAGGTGGCATATCAAACGTATGTAAGTTGAATTAAATATAAAATCATTTTTTTCCTTTTTTTTATTCTTTATATATATTTTTTTACTTATATAAGTTTTGATATGTTTTCTTGAAGAACTACGCATTGAGTTTATACTCAAAACATATATTTAGGATAGGCTAAGTACAAATATTATTATAGATATAAGACTTATTTCGAAAAAATGACTGACTGTTGAGTTTGTTTCGGCTTTCTTCTCCTCAGTAGTCTCCTCTTGGGAAACGCCGTAGAGTCACACTTGTAAAAGTGCCCTTGTGGCCTACTCACAGAATAAAGATCATTATTTCATTATTTCATTACCTCCCGGGAAGTTTAGGTAAATAGGCACTACCTATTCCGACCTATGGTAATGTCGCCATGGTTACCGGTGAAATATAGTTTCCAATGTTTTGATGTCGTGGTCTACTTGATATTGCATTAGAATTTATGGGTTTATTATAAATTTAGTGGTATATGTCCGTTTTAAAACAATATATATATATATATATATATATATGTTATTAGGACACGCTCAGTCATATAAAATGCCATGCCGTAATATGTTGTATAGGTAATAAAATAAACTTTTATTTATTTAAGGATTACCAACTAATAATAATAATACATCACACTAAAGAATATAACAATTACACTAAGGATAAACAAGATGCTTACCCAATTATAGGTACTCACGGCTTACAAATTGGTATTTCAAAGAATAATAAACAGTAATAAACGGTCACCGTTTAGACAGTCAATACATTATTAATTGATACCAACGATAATCACTAAGCTTGGAAAAAAAACACTAATAAAAAGAAAAGGATGACAATACTGAAAAAGCATCTCATGCCGTCACCTCCCGGGTTCCAATGAAAGTAGATATGCGATTATTGATTTTCGGAATTTTGCTTTATTGTCGTAGAATATATCAACTCCCCTAGAAGCCAGGATGTGATTATAGGACTTCGTCATCCTACACATTGCTACGCCATCCTGCACTTTCACTTGATAACGTCTTATAATCGCACGCACAAAAAAGCCTGACTCATTGTCACCTTCCGCTGTCACGTTCCGCCTGAGCCGAACTTGTAAGCGAGAGCGTGGAACAAGCGATAGAGAGACATGTGAAGCGTTCGGCGTGTGAATTCATAAAAGTATGCAATTTTTAATCAATGTTTTCTTATGACGTTATCACGTAAAATTATCGTCCGTAAACCGACTATACAGACAACCATATTTCTATAAATAAAAAAGGTCAATTTCAAGTATACACTTCCATTGGACATATGAACATAGTATCGACGTACACGCCAGTAGATAAAGATGAGAAAATTCTATTGCGCAAGTTTCGGCTTCAAACAGCTCGTGCACCAGCCAACTGTCACTTTCATTCGAAAGCCAACGAACAAAAGTTTCTTCCGGAATTGGCTACCCAGGCGGAAACTTGTTGCTAATTAGCAACCGATAAAAAAATAATAATTCGAATTTCGAAAAAGAGCATCGGTTACGCAATCGGCGCCAAAAATACGGCGCCCGCTTAAAACAAAAGAGTGCTAAGTCGACGGAATTATCGCTTCTATTTTAAGCGTTGCAACAACTTTTAAAGGACGCTATTTCGATAGGGTTTTTTAATGATTAACTACATTCTAGTTTTGCGATGGCAATGTCGTTTCCCGCTCGCGACCTTGATGACGACGCTGATAGATCGTCCGCGTGTTCACACCGCTACCAACATGATAACGAAAGAGTGTTCTCGTAGAAATGGGTGGGCTTCGTTCATGGAAACTGTTATTAATCGCTTGGGAGTGAGCCGTGATTCACTTGCATAAGGATGGAGGACCTATCACTTTAGTAACAATCGATTGATCGATTCACCTATTTGTTTTCCATTAAATAACAACTAAAACAGACTCTTAGCTTTTCTGATTAGCTTGTTTCATCTAAATTTATTTATGTACATAAGTATTATATTTTATGAATATGTATGTATCTTAGTATTTATCTTCTTAAATTATGTCTGTAAACTAGTTGCACTGGCCACAATTCAATTACTATATTATTATATTATTGCCTTGCTTCAAGGTTGACTGGTAGAGAATGACCTATGGCATTAAGTCCGCCTTTTGTACGATAAGTTTTTCTTTTGTGCAATAAAGATCAAATAAATAAAAGGACTCCACATACCGAGACAATACGCTGAGTGGAGCTTCAGTTTTAACAGCCCTTTCGTATTTATCTATACTATTATAAAGTTGTAAAAATGAAATGTCTGTACATTGAAGATATTAAAAAAAAAATAAGTGATACGGACTATTTGAAGGGCACAATTGAAAAATATTTTTTTGGATTTTTGTATGTATGTTCGTATGTGTCGTTGTGGCTTCATCACGCCAAATCAGCTTAACGGATTTCAACTATTATTGGTACACGGGTAGCTGGGTATCTCCAGATGGTTATAGGATACTTTTTACCCGACTACGCTAAAAAAAGGGGGGTTACGACTTTAACTCCACCGCGAACGAAGTTCGTGCGTGCCTTCTAGAATGGAAAAAAAGCGTTAGTGACGGATTTTGTAATAAATATATTCTACATTTTGAATAGTTATTTGTATAAGTCAGTTCCTTATTGTAGGGACCTCAAATTTGTGTATCACTGAATATTTTAACAAAATTTACTCGATTAATGACGGTAGTTTTCTAAAGAGCGCGCGAAGTCATAAGTTTGAGCCCATGAAACTTTATGATATTAGATATGAAAACCTAGTTGTTTAAATGTTTTTATACAACCGCAATATATCCTCTTTTAAAGTGTGGCCTAAAAAGTTTTCGTCGTTTTTTACATATAAATATGTAAACCGTTCTTATTTACCATATTTTTCGTCAAAATCTCACTAAGAAACAAGGACTTTCTCATTGTCGTAAAATTGACTACTTCGGCCACATAATGAAGTGGGGAGATGAAAGCCTGATCATTGTTGGAAACACGGAGGGCAAACGAGCCCGAGGACGGTCCTCAACCAGATGGAGCGATCAAGTGAGAGGGGCCCCATTCTCAACCAAGTTTTGCTCGGTCGTGAGAGACGCGATGAACAGACGCTGGTGGAGGCAGATCTTAAAAACTAGGTGTAGACCATCCACATCCACTGATGACCACGATCCTCAGTCACGAGGGAGCGACCACAGAGAGAAAGAGAAAGTTGATATTAGTAGCAACGCAATTCAGTAAAAAAAAAAAAAAACTTAGTAAACCAAAAATATTTATTTTATTTATTCAACAGTTTAGAAAATATTCGGCGGCATGTGCGTAAAAGCCCTCAAAACCGCGAGCGTGTTTCGTAAAAGGGCTCTTAACATTTAAGATTTTGATTTGTACTATTTTTGTTTTGTTTTGTTCTACGCGCGAATAAACATGTTCCTTCTTCGTATATTTAGATGACGGCGCCTACGCTGGATGTGTAAATACGCACGCGCATTAGGATTTTTTTTTTAAATATGGAGCTTTCGTGGTTTCGGTCTCCCTACCAGAACGCTTCAGAAGTAGCCATTATAGCAAGAAATATATATTTCTATTGTTTTCTAGGTATTTTAAGTTTTCGTGTGGCGATTACAAAAGATGCAGTGTGAGTAGGCCCCTTAAAAGGTGAACCAACGATCTTGTGCGGTTCCTGAGAAATCGCTGGACGCTGGTAACGCAAAACCAGCTATCGTCAAAGGGGATGGCCAGTTTCTTCAAACAATTCGTTTTCTCAATCATGACCCGCGAGGTGGCGTCGCCGGGAGAAAGGGTGGCGTCATCAGTCCGACTGGACGACAGACGCAGAATCCCAGACTCCGCACTCCGAGCCTAAGGGGCTACTCAGAAGTTCGTATGGCGCCATCTCGCTCACTGAAATACAGTTTGAATGAGAGCGAGAGGGATGGCACGTTACAAACTTCGAATTTCGGGATTCAGAGTAACCCTTCTGAGCTTGTAGGCCATCAATGTGGGGTTTACTGGAATCTCCTTGTGATCAGTACGAGTGGGTGCTCGCGTTGGTGGGGGCAGCTAGTGCCCGGGATCGCTTTGTGATGAACAGCAGCTCTGGGTAGCGCCTGGGTGCTCCATCAGGGATTCTTCACGTGGGACTCTTGTAGGGCCAGCACTAAGGCTGGGTGATCCTGGCGGCCGCCAGAGGTGGTGGGGTCTAAGAGACGTTTACTGTAGGCTAGAGCGCCTGCTTCACTGCTAATTTAATGACACGCCCTGGGTACCTAGATAATTAAAACCGGCCCTGGGCCTTACATTAGTAGTGTGTGCAGGTTTTGGCTGCTTGCATTCTGTACATCGTGCGGTCGAGAAATGATGGTGAACCGTTTCTAATAGACCGGTAAGCCCTTGTGGGCTTGTGGACGCGTCAGAGAGCATAAGAGTCGTAAAACTCGGCCTATATAAAATCCCTTCGTAGCCCGCAGCCAGTCTATTAAAATAATTTTATACAATATTATTCACCGCCATCTATTAGTGGTAATTTATTACAAACATTAAATGCGGTTGCTTTGAATTTTAAGATGTAATATTTATCATCTCTCAATGAAGTTTCTCGTTCAAAACTATGTTTTAGCTCCACATTTAGTAAATAGTTTGGCGCGCAAAAATGTAACCTACTCAGCTTTTAGCACGACTTGTTTATTGTACTGGCTTAGGTACAAATGCCAATATATTTTTAAATGCTAAATATAAAATCTTGTTTGTGCAGACTTTCTGTGTTTGTACAAACATAACGCATAAATTACTAGACCAAGACAACCAAGTATATAATACTTATATATGATATATTTTACTTGACTAAAGAAAGTAATATAAATCGTTTTTTTTATCACAAACAAAATGCAGAAACTTTTAACCAGTGGTGGGCACAGGGTTTTCGGCTGTTTTTTTGTGCGTACATGGAGCCACGCCACTGTTTCTAACTACTAAATACAATTTAAAAACAACTTGCCAAAATATTCACGGAACTGATTCCATAAAAAACTTGGAACGAAGTTTAAAATATTTCTACCGAATTCCTTAAAAAATGTACTGTTTTAATTTGAATGATAAACAACGCAATAAATACATTATCACGATTTCATCATTTCGAGTCTCCCCAGCAGATGTTAGTGGCTAAAAAATGTTGTTTATCTATACAGTTATACAGATGACTGTCATTCAAATATTTTATTAGAGTCTCTTACTGCGAAACAATAGTCTTTGCAAGAGATATCATTTTATGTTCTTTCAGCCCGTATTTTACGGTTGATATAAGTTTTAGTAGCAGGTATAATCCGGCGACTAGTTCAGTTTGGTTTTATTATTTCTCAAGGACCTGCTTTCGGGAAACACGCTAGGAGAATTGGTATTTTTTGTATAAGAGTAATAGCGATATTTGACAACTATATTTCTGACTCCATTGAGCTAATTGTCTATTTGGCTATTTTTATTACACTCTTATTATCATTTATTTCTCATCTCAGGTACAGTCGAGTTCATAAATATATGAGCACTATCAAGGCTTCAAAAATAAATGTACATAAAAAGGTACCTAATCTGCTGTGGCGTGCTCAGGTTTTTTGGTCAAGTTAGACACTTAAAGAGTTATGTGATCACATAGATAGGCAGTTACTCCGTGCCTATATGGAGATAGGTCGTTATGAGTAGGCACTGCCTTTGTGCCTATATGGACCGCACGCCATTGCTGATATGAACAGATTTAACAGTCAAAATGATATAAACGTTTCATATATATAGCTATCAGTTTCGTATATATAGCAATCATCTCAATGGGCGTATAGTATACCTACCTGTTGATCGCTTCCTGCGTCCTCGTATTCGTAGCTCATTCGGGTGGGTAGAATTTGGCGGTAGCTGCCCTAGGAAGGGTGCAGGGGAGCGCTCACGCGGGTGAGGCCCTGCGCTGGTTTCTGCGGGACGGGATGTTCCTGGCTTTGCCGGGGACTCAGCCAGCGTAGCGAGGAGTCTGTCTATTGACTTCCCCCTCGCCTACTACGTAAGCAACTGAAAACGAATAATTATCTGTCCTAAGATTTCACAAAATTATTTAAACAAGGGAAAGGACATAAATATCTGCACAAATTAACGAATTGTACACATTTTCCCATCGAACCATCTGGAAAAATATTGACATAAATATATTATATCAATATTTTTAAATAATATCCAGCTATGTTTCCTCAAAAGTTTGGAGTAACTTTATGGAATGGGTGGAAATTTACGGAATTTTCAGCTGAAAGCTAGTTGCAACAAAACCCGTCTCAAACAGCAAGGAGGCAAATATTTCAGCAATTTTCTCGCACAAGGCTCGGCGTGCGCGCAAAATGGAGCAGAGTTTGGAAATTACGCGGATGCTTAAAGGTTCAGGCGCAAGATGGCGTCTGTTTATTGTGCGTTTAAAATGATACCGACGGATTACAGATTCACTTTTAAAATTAATAATAACTCTTCGTATCTTGAGTCTAATATACACAGATGTTTTACACTTTGATATAAACTTTGTAAAAGAGAGCAAAGAGAAACCTTACTTGAAAAGATATGCGTTGACAATGGCGTGTTTCAATTACTACCTTACAGTAAAGTATACGTCATGTTTACATCTGTTAGAAGGGTTGTCATTTGTTTTGTATTCATGTAAATAAAAAACATCCGGCCAAGTGCGAGTCAGACTCGCGCACCGAGGATTCCGTATAAAATATACACTACAAACGGCCGTATCTATGTAAATCCAGTGTTAGCAGAGCCCTACTCCTAAACAAAATGTACGTGGTGTTCGGTCATTTTATATAGACATGATAATATTCTGTTTTAAGTATGTGTTGTTATAGCGACTACAGAAATAGATCATCTGTGAAAATTTCAACTGTCTAATTATCACGGTTGATGAGATACAGCCTGGTGACAAACGGACAGAGTCCGTTTTACCCTTCGGGTTCGGGTTTCACGGTTGCGTGAAAATGATCATCATCATCATCTCAGCCCAAGGACTGAAAGAAAGAAGCGAAAGAAGGCCTTTGTCCAGCAGTGGACATTGCTGGACACAGGCCTTCCCCAAGAATTTCCATAACTACCGGTCGTGCGCCGCCCTCATCCAACGGTTACCCTACGTTGCTTCGTCCTGTACGTGGTCGCCTCTCGAGAACCTTTCAGCCCCATCGGCCATCAGTTCTACTAGCAATGTGCCCCGCCCATTGTCACTTAAATCTAGCAACTCTGAGCTACGTCGACGACCTTGGATCTTCAGCAGATCTCCCCATTTCCGATCCGATCACGCAAGGAGAAGAAAAAAAAGACACAGGAAAAAAATATTTGTTAGTTGTAGTTAGGGTTCAGCGCTAAGAAAAGACCAGGGTACTTAACACGAAGATGTTTTAGGGTCGGGCCGCGGAGCGTTTCAACCGCTGCACTTTTATGGAACGAATTTTTTACATCACACGTGACGAAATTCGATAAATTTTTTGAATGGAAATAGAAAATGATGCCTTGCCTACGTTATGCCTACAACTCTGATGCGTTTGTTATTTTATTCACCCAGTAATTTGTTACATAAAAGTATCGGCGGTCGAAACGTTCCGCGACCCGACCCTTTAATTTCCAAAAACACGGAATACAAAATATGTCACACAGAGGTCGCGTGATTAGGCTCGCGGGTAGAAGCGGACTGCCCGCTTTTGCCTGAACGGGTTTACATAAAACGCGAACCATTCTAATTATATACCTTAACACTAATATAATAAGGGTAAAAATCAAGTAACTAATTAATTTTAAGAATCCTAATGAGCGCATCGCTAACAATATTCATATAAAATTCCTGACAAATGGCCAAACTTTCTGATATGTCAGGAAAATTCCCGACGTCTGGTAACCCTAACTGTCTCCGTAAGCCGTTGTGCAACCAACTTAGCAAAACGTGTCATCTGCGGAGCTACTCCGAAGCTCGAAATTCGAAGATCGTATGATGCCGTCACACTCTTTTCCATGCAGTTCAACACAAGAGCAAAAAGGTACGGTACGATGAGAAATTCGAATTTCTAGGTTCACAGTAACCCCTCTGTATTTATATTGAGTAGCAGAAAGTATGAGTGTGAGCTGCTTCCGCTTGGGTTATTAACACGCATGCGGCTTCATTATGCATCCTTGACGAAGAGTCTTATATCAAACAAGGCTCTATTTGTACTGAAGATCGGGGGTAAACGAGTGCCGCGGAAACATTGTATAAACTTTCAAGTCGACGTAAATCGCCTAATCCGACTTTAATGAAACTTGGCGGTTTTATAGTCAACTACCCGTTGGATTAAAAAGGGCCTATATGCGCTTAATGCAAGGACACTTAAAGCCTTTTGGAAAGGTGAGGACAAACTCCTCGGCTGGAGACAACGCGGAACCATAATGCTTTATTGCTTCCAAAGTGTTCGTTAAAAATTGTTTATTTTAAGAGTTTGTATATTGACACGAACAATGTTGCCATTTTTGTTGAAGTATGTTATAAACACGGCGGTTTTATGTGCGTTTTTACGATATATTTTTAGGTGCATAAAGTAATAACATATAACGTTTGTGTTTCTGTTTAAAATTCAAATCGCACCGTCCAAGTCACTCAAATACGGTACAACATGAGAGCGAAGGGCACGGAACGATACAAACATCGAAATTTCAGACTTTTCAGAGTAATCACTCTGAATCTCAACGGCTAAGATCTGGCATTAAATAGCTCTGGTTATATGGAGTGTAGAAAACTAAGGAGAACTGTTTCTATATATTGAAGAAGAAGGAAGGATTGAGTTGCATTTCGATAAAATTGTTTTGTAATTGGTTGTTGACTTCATGCTATCTTGCTATTCTAGCGTCATTCAGGATGGATTTGGAACTATTATTTACTGCTTTCTCTATAGATCGGAACTGCACTTAGGCACCGACGTCTCCGCCGGCGGGGACGCCCACCGCGTAAACAATAAGTCATACACGATAGAATCAAGCTTAGGTCGATACATGACATACAAACTGACTGACTCCAAATTTAAATAGTGTAGACTAGGCACACTATCACCCTCACGCTAGGTGCCAAGGACGCTGCGGCGCCCTACCGCCTACCACACCGATGGCGGTCAAAGCTGTAATGCTACTGTTTATATTAAAGTTATGCTATGCTATGCCGCTGGACGCTTTTTCAACTGTTTTCCTATGATTTATTTTTTTCTTTACTTACTCCATGTGTGGTATCATTAGCTATAGCACGACTCGTACGCCTTCTGCGGTTGTACCATTATTTAATCTGTGTCCAGACTACAAGACAATAGAACGCGGCATCATACTAAAGGGCTTATACAATCGATCATATTTTTCGAGGCTGAACCATGCATAGCTCGTAAAGCTATAACGTAGGAGACACACGAAATGTATGTATGTCGCAGGGAAATAGCCAAAACAGAGATTTGATCAAATCCCTAAGGGATATGACCAAATCACGCAGGACGTTAAAATGGCGAATCAATTTTATAATTTGTCTAGAAAAAGTCAGTCATTTGATCATTAAATCCCTGAATCAGTTTAGTGAAATGACGAAATCAGCCAAAAAATGCAACTCGTTTTGTCATTTCACCAGATTTGTTTAGTGACTTGATAAAATCCCTGAAACACGTCAGTGAGTTGACAAAACGAACTTGCAAAGTAAATTCGTTTTAACATTTCACTAGACAAGTTCAGTGATATTATAAAGTTTCTTATGTATCACGTTTAGTGATATGATAAAGATCAACATTTCACTAGACAAGTTCAGTGATATTATAAAGTCTCTTATGTATCACGTTTAGTGATATGATAAAGATTTTGATCATATCACTGAACGTGTGTTTAGTGATATGATAAAGATATTATCATATCACTGAACGTGTCTAGTGACATGATAAAACGAGTTGACTTTGCGATTTCGTTTCGTCAAATCACTGGCGTGTTTCAGGGATTTATCAAGTCACTAAACAAATCTGGTGAAATGACAAAACGAGTAGCCTTTTTTGGCTGATTTCGTCATTTCACTAAACTGATTCAGGGATTTAATCAAATGACTGACTTTTCTAGACAAATGATAAAATTGATTCGCCATTTTAATATCCTGCGTGATTTGGTCATATCCCTTAGGGATTTGATCGAATCTATGTTTTGGCTATTTCCCTGCGACATGTTTATGACCAAATTTTATACCATTACAAGCTCTCAACTTGGTTCACTGACGATGAAAAAAGCATAATTTATTTCAGCGTAGTTGGGTAAAAATATCCCAGAACCTATCCTAATTTGTCCTTGTATTCAAAATTCATAAAAATCTTAAAATTAATCCAGTCGATCTGGGGTGATGAGAACACAACGATATACCGATCGAGAGATGAAGTTACGATGGCAACCGTTATCACGTACCATGTGGCGTGGCCTCCATGTAAGCCGATTCCCACCGGGTTGCCCAAGTACAGGCTTATAACCACCTTTTTACTTAAGTATGAGAAAATGAATACGCTGCGGCTTCCCTTGTATTTTTTCTGACGCCACGCCTCTGATGTATAAAATTTTAACCAGCTCGTGTATTTAAATGTTAATTTTTTTTCTTGGAAATTGTAAATTGTAAATTGTAAATTGTTGATCTTATAGATAGATGTAAATTGTTGAACGTAAAGTGTCAAACATAGACCCCGCTAGGGTATGCAATATTTACAGTTAAACTAACAATAATAATAATTCTTACAACTAATAAGCACCTTGTTTATCGTTTAGATATTCAGCTGCAGAATAGGCCTTTTCCGCATAACCTTCCAGCGGTGGTAACAGCAGAAGTGTAACGGCTAGGCTGTACGTAGCACAAGCCCACACATGCTACGGGCTACGAACGCGCTACGTCGCTACGAGTCTTAGAGTACCATTGGAGGTAGTGGGGATGGCATACACACGCATTCCCATCTGCCAAAGTACATGATATACTAGGTGCCCGCAAGCCCCGTTCGCGGAGGAGAAAAAGTCATAACCCCTCTTTTTTTCATTAGCGTATTCGGGTAAAAAGTATCCTATAACAATATTCGGATACCCAGTTATCCGTGTACCAAAAATAGTTGAAATTCGTTTAGCCGTTTTGGTGTGATGAAGCCACAATGGATCATACAAACAATAAAAAAAAATTCAATTCCGTGACCTCTTTTTTTATATTTTCAATGTACAGATATTTCATTTTGACAACTTTATAATAAGTATGTCAGGTCACTATAATCCTTAATGTGAGAACAACACATAGGTATCCTTACTCCTTACATGTCCTTACTATATTATAAACGTGAAAAGTATGTACGTACGTTCCACTTAATCTCAAAAAGTAATGGGCGATTTTTTATGAATCTTTCCAGTTGTGTACCTTATATATCAGAATAGGACATAGGCTATAATTTATGTCAAATTTCATCCCTTTTAGGGACAAAGATGGGATGAAAATTTGTATGGGCAGTACTAAATATTTTTTTACGCTAGGAACTTGAAATCTTGCTAATATGCTTCACATTAAATTAGTAAAATATTAAGTTTTGGGGAAAGACATAAGCTACTTTTTATCCAGAAAAAATACCTTTTATCCGCGATAAACGAATCTAAGGCGGACGATTTTTTGCTTTAGTCAAAGCTTATACATGTAACAGTATAAAAACATATTTTTCGAATAACTATAAAAATAACCAAGATATGAGTCATCAAACATTGTGTCTATCTTTTTTGAGCAAAACGCAATTAAGCATGAAGTTCATATGTCTGTAGTGTGACGTAACAGTATATGTCGGGCCTCTTTGTCAAATCGCTGTCTATTTAATAGTTTCAAACCCCTACAACATCCGTATATCTTGGTTTTAATTTTAATTTCACTTTTTGATATCTTTGTTACGGTACGTTTATATTACGTTGAGAAATGCAATAAAAAAATCATAAAAGATCTCAGTGGAAACAAAAAATAATTACGATAGATGGTCTAATGGTTTAGGACGCTATTCCGGTAAAACAGAGGTTGCGACCTATTCTGCATACCAACTATGGTTAAACATGTAAACCTACCAACACTTTATTTAGATCTAAGTGAATGTAACCAATGGTAATGTTTATTGCAAATAAATGATGATTATGATTAAATTATGAACATGAACTTTAACAGGTACCACACCCAGCCAGGACGGAGCCCGACCCGGACAAGCCGGATGCACCAGGGGCACAGATTTATAAGGAATGATATGCTCCGGGTTGAAGAAGGAGAACTGACTAGCCGCAACCGGTCGGCCATAATCAGCCGATTATGCAACCTTTAGCCAATATTGGAAGTTAAGAGAGTTGAGATAGAGCATCGGAGAGTTCTAGTACTCTGTTTATCTCCGTCCGATTCACTGTCCCTTTCTTCTAGTTGGTAGATTTTTTGAGCTGCCGCGATATATTTACTCCTGTCTGATGCTACTTAGATGAAATTTATGGACATAATACCTAGTATAGATTTACAAACACAAAATTGTAATTTTCTGATTTCAAAAAGGGAAATTATTGTGCGATTCATAGTCAATGTCTAGGCAAAGAAGCACGTTGATTCGTTGTCTATTGATGCGTTAAAACAAGACAAACCAAATGGGCAAATATTTCAGCTTTTAGGTTAAAAATATCGGACAGTCACTAACTGCATCAAGATAATAATCGAAACTATCGGTTCTAACTAGTAGTTTGAGCATCATTGTTATTACTTGCCATTATATTCTTAGCGCTATAGCGTGCGCGTGCGCATAAAATGGCGATAAATCGCGTTTAAAAGAAGCAAGGTCACAAGATGGCCGGCTCTATTGAGAACTTGCAGCTTTCAAAATATTGATCTTTAGGATTATTCGTTATGACTGAGCGCGTATTTTGGTGAAGTTGAACTGGTATTAACTACTCGTATTTTTACGCTAATAGGAACCATAATAAATAAAATAATGCTGAAAAATAACCGTTATCGATCTATTTATTGACAATAAAAATCAGTATCCCCGCCAAAGCGAAGCGCAAGGGCCCTTTTCTTTGAAGCTTTTCGTCGTTTTATGGTTCCGTACCTCAAATGGAAAAAACGGAAACCTTATAGGATCACTTTGTTGTCCGTCCGTCTGTTTTTTTTTTCCTAAACTGTTGATCAGAAAGCCTTTTTGGCTCCATCTGGAGTCCTTGATTGTAGGGGGCGGGGTAATCCCGCGAACCCTATGGTAAAAAATGTGCGCCATCTTGCGCATGGGTGAGTTCGGTACTGTGGGTGTGGCTAAAAATAGGCCAAGATCCGGCGCTATTTTTATTTTCATTCTTTTTGAAAGAATGTAAATGTGTAGTAGTAAATGTGTTTCGGGTAAAAAGTGTCCTAATAAGATATAAGGTGTATTTAAACAAGAGATGGGAAGTGGTAGCTTAGTCGGGAGGGCGACCTCTACGTCTGGTCCTAACCAGAACGGGGTCGCTTCTGCAAGTGTCCTCGTCAGAGGACGGCGGGATTGAGGCCTTCCATTTTTCAATGGTGGCGTCAATCTCGTCCTCTGGGTCCTTAAGTGCATGTCTTTTCACTCGTCGCATAGTCCTAAGACGTCGTTTTCCCCTAGTCATGTTTGAGTCCGAGTCCAAGTCTGTTGAAGCTCCATGGTCCGAGGGGTAATTAGTTAGGTCCTTGATTAATGGGTTTTCATGGGATGGAATATTATCTATAAACCGTTTGGTGTTTGAATTCAAAAATTTGTATAAAGTTGGAATATCTGCGTCATAATTGGGTGCTGAGGTTTGATTGGTACCATGGAGCTTGCAACACACGTCGAAGTAACTTGTTTTGAAGTATTTGTAATGGGCTAAGCCTGTCTTTTCCTACGTGTGTGAACACAGGATATGCGTAGGAAAGGATTGGTCTTATACAAGTTTTATAGAGTCTCAGTTTATTCTGGATCGAAAGCTTACTCCTTTTGTTCAGCATAGGCCCAAGCCTACTCTGAACAAAAAGAGCCTTCCCCCTTATGGTCCTAAGCTTTCGATCCAGAATAACTCCGAGACATTTGGTCTGACTGGTCCATGGTATGGGTACACTGGACATGGTGATTGGTTTTCTTTTCTGCTCAAGTCGGTTTTTTGTCCTTGTGAAGAGCGCGGCTGCGCTCTTACCTGCATTGACTTCAATCCGCCAGCGATGAAACTATACTTCCAGGTCATCGATGGCGGATTGAAGGTCGCGACGTAGACTTTGGGGATGGTTGTTAGTTGTGTATAGTGCGGTGTCATCCGCGAATAAGGCTAGGGGTACAGACGGGCTATTTCGGGGAATGTCATTTGTACAACGTCGGGGAAAGAGTGGATCCTTGGGGAACACCCGCTGTAACCGGGTGGGGGTCCCCTCCACTCTGTACCTGAAGGTTCTGTCAGTTAGGAAGTCTCTAATGATTAGAGTCAGTCTGTCTGGCATGCCGATCTCATACAGTTTGTGTATGAGCCCGACATGCCTGACTTTATCGAAAGCTTTGGAGACATCTAAGAAGATGGCTCCTGTTGTTTGGCCTCCTAGTTTGCTGAATCCCTCTAGCACGTGTTCGGAGATCCGGAGTAGCTGATGTACGCACGAGTGGCCCTTGCGGAAACCGAACTGTTCATTTATTAAGATATTGTTGTCGTCCAGGAATCTCCGAACACGGGCCAGAATGACCCTTTCGTAAAGTTTTGCTCGGGAGCTGAGTAGGGAGATGGGTCTAAAACTCGTGGGTACTGTCCTTGGGTTGCCGGGTTTTGGGATTCCAATGACAATGGCCTGTTTCCAGGCCCCTGGGAAGTAGGAGAGTTGGAGAGCTGCATTGAAAATCCAAGTGATGATGAGTAAGATGTCATCAGGGCACATCTTGAGTACTCTGTTTGAAATCCCATCCTCCCCGGGGGCCTTTCGTATCTGGAGTTGCTTCGTCAGCTTGAGTAATTCATCGTAGGTCACGGCTTCTATGGGGGTGTCGTTGGTTGTGTACTCAAGTCTGTCATTTATGTCATTTTCGATAAAGTTGATGTGTCCCGGGTCTGTGTGCTGAGTGCTTAACGAACACTGCCTTTCCAGGCTTTCCGCCAAACACTCCGCCTTGTCATCGTCTTCGAATGCTGGGATCGGATTATTTGGTCTATTTAGGGGAGGAGTGGAGTAGACGACCTCGGTTTTGAGAGATCTCGCCAGCTTCCAGTAAGCCTGGTGATGTGGCGTGATCGCCCCTAACCAGTCGTCGAATTCGTTGGCCCGAAAAGCGTTCAGTCGCTGCTTGGTCTCGCGCTGCAAGGCCCACAGCCGACGACGATTATCGGGTGAAGGGAATCTCGACAGTGCCTTAAGGGCGTCGTTCTTTCTTCTTAGTAGCTCCTTCAGCTTCGGCGTTAATGGCCTTCGCTGTGCGTAGTCGGCTGGTACCTCCTTGGAGGCACTGCCCACCACGTCACGGAAATAGTTACTAAGAAGAGAGATGGAAGTGTCGATGTTGGTCGGTTCCGATAAGTCCGAGGGGAGTGAATTTATGAGAGGAGTGGTTGCCTGGAAGAGGCCTTCTCTCACCCTTTCCCAATCGACTAGCATCTTGGTACATTGGATGGAGTTTATGGGGTCTGGACCCAGTCGCAAGATGACTGGGCGATGGTCTGAGCTCAGCTCGTGTGCCACTTCTATAGAACGCAACCTCATGGACACGATCTTTAGAAGGGTTACGTCTAGAATGTCCGGTCTGTGGTCTGCATTTACAGGGTAATGGGTGGGTTCTAGGGGACTGATAAGGTCAAAGGTAAGTCCGTCTCCCAGCAGATGGTATAGTCTTATGCCGTTTTTATTGTTTGCGATACAGTTCCAGCTTTTGTGTTTGCTGTTTAGGTCCCCTGCCAAGATGACAGAGGGACCTAACGCAGCAATTGTGTCCAAGTCTGATTTAAGTAAGTCTGAATTTGGGGACTGATAGGCCGAGACAACATGTAATAAAGCGTGTCCAGCTACCGCTACGCGGCAGACTGAAGCCTCGAGGTTGGAAAGTTGGGGTGGGTCCAGTCCCGAGCAGTGTAGTCTCGATTTGAAAAAGATGGCAGTGCCCCCCTTAGGCCTGTCTGGACGGTCGTTACGTACCATAGTGTAGCCCGGTATGCGAAAGACTCTACATTGAGGCTTGTAAAAGGTCTCTTGTATAAGAAGGATGTCTATGTCGTGCCTATTTAAGTATTCGAGTATTTCCTCTTTGCTGCCCCTGAGCCCGTCGGCGTTGTATGTCGTTATGTTTAAGGTAAACGGTTTTATTTTAAGGGATTGAAACATTATTGGTCTTGGAAGGATGCCTGGTATTCCGCCCAGGCAGCGTCATATTCTGTAAGTATGGCTAGTGTGGTTGGGCTGTCGGCACCTCGCAGTCTCCTGTTTATGTCAATAAGGCGCATCCTATAAAGGAGTGCGCCCTTTAACGTAGGAGGATGTTCTGCGAAACCGGCCGACCCCTGCACTAGCTGCTGAATGGAAGGGACATGTGTGGGTGCCCTTTGACTGGCGGCGTAAGCCCCCGGGGGCCTGATTATACGTAGCTTGGGGGGAGAATTTGTCTGTTGTGTACATTGTGATAGAGGGATGAGCTGCTCGTCCTGAGACGGGGGTTGTGTGAGAACCACATGTGAGTACAGGTTGCGGTTAGCTGAGTTTGTCTGTCGGTCTGTTCTTTGGTTAGGGAGAGAGGGGAAGTGGGCCTGATTGTGTTGGGTCTGGGACAGGGGCAGCAGATTTTGTTCCTGTCTTTGAGATTATCCTGTTTGCTGGCTCTGGGAATATCCCTGGGAGCAGGTGACTCCCTGGGAGCTCGTGTACGTCGGGTGGGGGGGGAGGTTGGTCCTTGGGAGACTTGGGAATTGACGGGCAGTCTGGGTTTCGGGTTGTTATGGTTTGAACGTCTTCTAGTCTTAGGTTGGGGGCGGAAGGGACATCCCCAGGAGCTGGCTCGGTGAGGCCCCCCACATAGTGCGCACTTGATTGGGTCCTCTTTGTCACACGTTCTGGACTCGTGGGATCCAGCACATGAGACGCATCTAGGTGGGGAGCTGCACACCGACTGACCGTGTCCGTAGTGCTGGCAGTTGAAGCACTGAATTATTATGGTCTTGTTGTCAGGCTCCTCTATTGCCAGACCTGAAAGGAGGCAGATGTCCGAGATATTAAAGATGTCTTCCCTTGTTTTGGGGTCCGGGTCTACTTTAACTTTTATGATGTCGAAAGTCATACGTTTGTTCCTAAGGCGTTGGACTTCTCTGACTTTTATTCCCTTTTTATCAGATCGGGCTTTTTAAATCCTCAGGAGCAATCTCCCTGGGAACTCCCCTGATCATCACGTTGTAAGTGTATTCCTCAGGGAGCTTGCTCCTGTTGTAGGGTATGCCCATGTCCTTTAGCAGGGTGGATACTGCTCTGAAATTGTCTGATCTTTTTATTTTAATGCAGATGCCCCTATTGGCGTCGTAGACCCTATCCGCCAAGTTGTATGCGGATTTTCGTGTGGTCGATTATACGGCCACCGTCACCCCTCTCGAGGGGGATGATTATTGGGGAATTTCTGGTCCTGCCCTCCAGAGGGGATCTTGAAGCCGAGCGGGCCCTGCCTCTCTCGGAGGCCCTCGGCGGCCTGAGGGAGGGAGTCGCTCTCCGAGCCCGAGGAGGAGCGGGCCCTTGAAGTCCGTCCGTCTGTCTGTCTGTATATTCTGTCTGGATACTCAAGTCTACGATCCCTTGAAGCTGAGAAAAATCAAACTTCTCACTTTACGTTAAAAAGATAAGATACGGTCGTTTATGCCGCAAAAACGTATATATCGACACTTTTTGAAATTCATTGACTTCCAGTTGTACTAGAAACTTGCAATTTGGTATGAAGGAAGCTCTTATAGCACTAAATAAATCTGAAAAACTATTTTTTTATGTCCGTCTGTCTATATCAGTAACCATTATAAAATGATACAGCACCGCGTACATTTTGCTTAAGAGTAAGGCTCTGCTAACACTGGATTTTATAGATACGGCCATTTGTAGCGTGTATTTTGTACGGAACCCTCGGTGCGCAAGTCCGACTCTCACTTGGCCGGTTTTTTGAACCCTTATAACTTGAGTTTCTATGCATGACTGAATCAGCCATGCATAGAACACGTCGTTCCGTACATATATATTCTATTCTATTAAAAAATTACAATCAGGCACCCACAGCTTCGTTCGCAGAGGTGAAAAAAGTCATAATCTCCTTTTATGCATCAGATATTCGAGTACACATTACAGTTTTATGATATATTTTGCTCGACTAATACTGAATAAAAAAAAGGGGTTAGCCATCTTTATCTTCTCCAAACGAAGTTGCAGGGATTTTTTTTGTATACTACCATCATTTTAAAACACACTAGCTTCTGCCCGCGACTTTAACCGCCTTAAATTCGTTTATCGCGGAAAAGGGTATTTTTCCGGGATAAAAAGTAACCAATGTCCTTCCCCGGGATTCAAACTACCTCCATACCAAATTTCATCCAAATCGGTTCAGCGGTTTAAGCGTGAAGAGGTTACAGACAGATAGATAGACAGACAGACAGACAGAGAGACACACTTTCGCATTTATAATATTAGTATGGATTTCAGAACACCGGGGTCGTGGTTTGCTTAAGAGAATATATTATTATTAATACATTAAATAATTGAGAAATTCTTTGTCTAGCATTGGGACACTATATAGGTATTATGAAATTAATAATGAACTTTATTCTCTAAGGGCCGATTTCACCAATCTTTTATTCCGAGAATTACGCTTCTTCTGAAATAGTTATGTCAAATTAATATGGGGTTTTAACATTACTATAAGCGTTATTCTCCGAATAAAAGTTTGGTGAAATCCAGCCTAAGTAGGCCACAGGGGCAGTTTTACAAGTCTGAGGTTACTGGCATTTCCCAATAGCCAGTGTTGAGAAGAAAGCCGAAATAACCTCAACAGTCAGTTATTTTTTCTATTATTTCTATATTTGTTAACTATTACGAGTCCAATGTGTGTAGTTCTACAAGAAAACATATCAATTTTACTCGTTAAATTATAATATACTATTTAGAAGACCCCTGCAAATTCGTTTGCGGAATAAAAAAGGCATAACCCCTCTCCTTTTCAACAGCGTAGTCGGGTAAAAAGTATTTTATAACCATCTGAAGATACTTAGCTACCCTTGTACCAAAAATAGTACGAGTTTGATATGCCTTTTTATAAGAACCATGCCCCGGTAAAAGAGAGTTATTTGGTTTCTGGTTTGGGCCATGCATTTTTGTGTGTTAAGTAATCCTCTACACCTAATATGCTTTTGACATTAGAGATTTTCTCAAGTAGTTTTTGAGAGCTGAAAAGTGCAGATTTAAATCATTATCTCGTAACTTATTATACAAATTAATACATCGGCCTACTAAAAAGATATTAAATAATTACTATTTAATTATCTATAACGTTGTTTCCGTGTCAGATTTTTTCTAAAGCGACACTCAGACAGACGTGTTTACTTTGGAAAGACGGAATGTTTTGAGACGCACGGAATACATCGCATTATTACATTTTACATTGTTCTGCTAGCGTGCAGTGCAAAATTTGACGTGCAAACTAAACGTGTAAAAGCGGGGATAACAATTGCTACAATATGCTAATTAGACGTGTGTCAATGTGTGGGATGAGTTACTAAGACAGACTTTCAAAGTTCGGATAATCTACCTTCTCATATGTCTTAAATACATTGACATTTTTTACGCTACATAAGTATTGAGTTACCTGAAATATAAGGCTATCAAGTGGCTTTTCTTAATAATGATGATTGAAATTTCTTAATAGATTCGATCACAATATGAACAAACTCAGTACTTAACACATAGGTAATAGGGTACATGCATTTTATCGTTTTTCTTAACAAAATATGAAAATACCGTAAAATCGATTTCAAAAAGTGAAATTAAAATTAAAATCGGCCAAGATATATCGTATATATCGTCCTCCTTGACGTATCCGTCAATGGCGAAACCTGACATCATGACCTTCCCCAAGCCAAGATATACGCATTATACAGGCATTTTAAACTGCTAATTAGACGGCCATTTGACAGAGAGGTACTGTTACGTTATAGTCTACGCCGGCCATATAAACTTCATATTAAATACCGTTTTGCTAGAAAGAGACAGAATGAAATGTTTGATGGCTTATATCTTGGTTATTTTTAAAGTTAGTCGAAAAAATATTTTTGCCTACTGTTTGTTACTGTGAATGAGCTTTTAATAAAGCAATAATAACAAATCACGATAATTCCCTACGATTTAAAATGTTGAAACATTTGAACATTTTACTTAGTTGACCTTAACCAGGTCGCATTGTAACAGAAAACAGACGAAGAAAATGTTTAGTTCCACCAAAACTGATGTTTGTTTCAATCACATTAATTAGAATTTGATTGAACTTATACTAACTTGTTTAGCGCAATCCATTTATTGTGCCTATCGCATGCAAACATCTTATTTTAAAGAATCAATTTTAAACTTGACAGCAATTTACAGCTTTTATGATATCTTTATGCAACCTCCAAGCCTTCAAGAAAAGAGCGTACCTGAATGGCCGGCAACGCACTTGTGACTCCTCTGGTGTTGCAGGTAACAAGGGCGACGGTGATTGCTTACAATCAGGCGATTCGTTTGCTCCTTTGCCCCTAAAAGTAAAAGAAAAAACCTATTCAAAAGTAATGCTGCGCACCATGAAATATGAGAATGATAGTTTTTCCCTAGTGCATGCATCTGCACTTTGACTCTGCATAACTTACATATAGATTCGGGGCGCAGCCGCGACGCAGTGTTTTTCTTTGGCATTACACGCCAACGGCATCAGTATGTTCGTGTGTTGTGATTAATTCATAGTTTCAGAAAGCATTACAATATTAATGCAAACGGTCAATCATAAAGAGACAAATTCTTTACTATTTTATCTACTGCAATGTCTTCACTTTTTTTATATTCAATGTTACAGGCTTTTCATATTTACAACTTTATAATAGAATAGAGAATCACAATGGTCTCCTTTTCAAAATTAATACTGACAACCGTATAATGTTAGTTATACTTTTTCCAAGCGTATGCAGTTTGACTCTTGAGTCTGCATAATTTGCTTAGGAACGCAGGTCAAGGTGAGGCTGGAGTGTTTTTCTGTGGAATTACACGGCAACCGCATCCGAGACGAGCTTGAGTGCAGTGTTACATCAAAGTGTTTCATAAAGTGAATAAATTATCTTTTGAACAAAAAAAAAAAACGACTCCAAAAAGAAAAGACTAAAAAGTAAAATATTTAGTAACTGCATAATTTAGTTTCTTCAATTTACTCAATTAATCTAATTTTGGCGTTGGTGCCATCTAAAGCATGTGTGAAATGTTAAAAATTTACCCTATTACTTAATCTCCACTGTTTAATTGTCTGTCTGTTCTCAGACAGGGCTCAAACTCCAGAACCATAATAGGTTAGCATTTATTTTACAGAGCATGTAGTACTGCAGTCGCTTTAAAAATAAATAATTAAATTAGAAATTTAAGGGGGCACCATACAAGAAACGTATGCCTAAGGCGTTTTTCGAGTAAGGTGCTACGGAACCCTACCTGCGTGAGTTCAACTCGATTTTACCCAGTTGATACTCATATTGTTGTTAAAAGAAAGGTTAGGAAAGCTTAACCCTTAGGTGCATATCATGCGTTCATAGTTCTGAAATTCCAAAATAATCAATTTGTACACGTCGATTCACAAGAGCTGGCATGAATGGATTGAATGAGTGAATGGTATTATCTATGTATGCATAACAAAATGATTAAATACAGGTTGATTCAGTAAGTGATTATAAATCGTGTTTTTTGGACCCATAAATAAAATCCTCATCATGGAGTCTAATATTTGTATCGAACCGTTAAATTTACCTTTCGCGTACGGTTTACCTGCTTAGTCCCAATAGCGTGCAGATTAGTTAATTTTTTATATTTTTCTTGAATAATAAAAACATATTATGTATTTGTTTACAACATATTAGGAGGTCCTTGTATAAGTACAACACTCACACTGCCACTCACAGTGACAAGTGACATTAATTTCGTTCAATCCATTCATGCTTTTATGAATTGACCTGCGGGCCTATGATGGTCGCGTTTATCACGCGATAAATGATATGATAACGCGCCTGTCACTCGCACTCACATACGTGTCAGAAGGTGACGGCAGCTATGTCACTTATTTATCGCGTGCCAAACGCAACCATCATAGGCCTGCTGTACTTCATGTCAATTTGAGACTGTCATGACTTTACCAAGTCTCTAATTGACGTTGATTTTTACTAGAGTTGAGACTCGACATTTTCAATCCAATTTTTTTTATGATATGGAGCTCGCCGTCGAGCACGCGCGTTAACAAACGGTTAGTTTATCGATTTGTTAGTTTAAAGGTACAGCTCTCTTTAGTTGAATTACAAATAAGTGGGCACGGCGTATGTGTCCAAATTAAAATTTAAATTGTAATTAGGTATGTTTTTTTATTATCTTTATATAAACATGCGTTCCTTCGAAACGAGTATCAAAAAAAATGGGAGGCCTTTGCCCAGCAGTGGGACACAAATTGTGTGTATGCAACATGAAGGGAAAGTGCCTTAAATATTGTAGGCAGGACATTTTACTGCATGGATACATTATTTTATTTGAATGTGGTATTACTTGCTTTAAAAAAAAAACATTGCACCATTCAGCATAATATCCTATTTACAAGATTTAAGGTACGTTCCCTTCATGTCGCATAACGGTGGGACAGCCTGTATGAAGGTCGTAATGAAATATAAATTTATAGGACTGGTATATCAGCAACAATAACCATTTATTGCCGTGATACTTACATGTTTAGGAAGCAGTTAGAATGACAAATTGATCTGTTGCAGAACATCTTTCCTACGGTTTTGCGTGTACCCATTATTTGGGTTACATTTTATATACTTTAAAATAGACCTATTTTCTGTAATCATACTTTCTGCGTACCTACTTAAATTAAAAGTTCTGCTAAACATAACTATTTTGTCGACCGCTTTGGCTCAGTGGGAGTAACGTTGCCTGCGAAGCTGAGGTCCTGGGTTCAAATCCCGGTAAGGGCAAATATTTGTGTGATGAGCATAGATATTTGTTCCTGAGTCTTGGATGTTTTCTATGTATATAAGTAATATATCTATTAAATATATCGTCGGCTAGTACCCATAACACAAGCCTTATTGAGCTTACCATGCGGCTAGATCGATTTGTGTAAAATTGTCCCGTAATATTTATTTATTTATTTAACTATCTTAAATTCTAGGATATACTTTTATTTGGAATACTTACCCAGTATACGCAAGATTTTTTTTGACAAAACGATTGTTTTATGACATAAAATACAAGTACATAATTTTTTCTTGCCACCTGCAAAAATGTTTACACTTTTTGTCAATAAAAATCTTCCGCCCAAAGTCAGTTAAATACTTAGGGTTGCCTAATGGAGGAACTTTACATTAATTTTGATGGATTTAGATGCATGAACTTTATTTATCGCTTTTCTTAACAAAATATAAAAAAAAACTGTAAAAAAAATTGTCAAACTGCGAAATTAAAATTAAAATCGGCGTAGAAATACGGATGAAATTAGGCATTTTAAACTACTAATTAGACAGCGATTTGACAAAGAGCTACGACATGTATTGTTACGGCACACGACAATTTAAACTCCATATTAAATTCTTTTTCGCTAGAAAGAGATAGAATCAAATGTTTGATGACTTATATCTTCGAAAAAATATTTTTCTCTACTGTTCGTTACACGAATGAGCACACACTACAGCACTAGTTTTATGTCCAAATCCTTCTCTGTTCAAGCAATTCGTTTATGGAACGATCTTCATCTCTCTATAAGACAAGCTCAGAGCATTTTCTCTTTCAAGCGCATGTTGCGCAATCATCTCTTCAATAAATCTCAAGATTGATTGTCTGTGTGATGCTTTGCAGGTGTAAGGGTACATATATATTTTATAATTGTATTGTATTTATCTATTTGTATTTTAATGTAATATGTGTGTATGTATATAATATTTATACGTATATATTGACTTGTTGATTTGTGTCTCTTGTCTTTACTTTTTTTTGTATTCTCAACATTAAGATCCTGCACTAACTACTAGTTTCTGTTTGGCCCTATGGTTGTCTGGTAGAGAATGCCTTAAGGCATTAAGTCCGCGATTTGTAACAGTTTGTATTGTGCAATAAAGTTTAAATAAATAAATAAATGAGTTTAATCATGCATATTTTCTATTGATTTACCCATCACGACGCGAAAATATTATGTTTATCCAGTTTAAATAGAGTTAGAAAGAACCGTGTTTAAGAATAAAAGCTGAAAAATTGATTTTTTCTGCGTACTTCCCAAAAATACAAAGAAATTTAAATAAAACAATTTAACGGATCAGGATATTGCGTATATTATCTCGTTTGAGTTCCCTACGTTTTGGAAGCTTTTGAGCTTTCCACGGTCACGGGTTGACTGAGAAAAGTGCGCTATAATCCGTTAAATTATTTTATTTCAATGAGTAATCGCAGAAACAGAAGAAAATATTATAACAAGAAATATTCAAACAAACAAACACTTTGCCATTATAACATATGGATAACGTCTGCGAGAGTAAAATTAGTCAATCACGTGACAACCACTGTTGTGTTACTTTGTAGCGTAACGTAAATACTAGTATTTACAAAGTTAGGTCTTGTACTCGTTGTTTCTAGAAATGTTATTATTAAACTAACACACTTCACACGTTTATTGTAGTAAATAACGTTCAATGCAAATATTCAGACGGAATATTGTGAGCGAGATGCAGGGATTTCCTATGTCGATAAACTCGCTTATCGATGCTTTTCGCCTATACTAGTGATCGCTCACTGCTTTATTTTTAAGTGTGTATTTTTTGTAAGATTTATTTTGGAGACAGAATGTAGGTTACTACTATAGAACACTGATTGTAGATTTTATATTTATACAATCTTAAAGTTGTAAATAGAAATGTCTGTACATTGAAGACATTTTCAAAAATATGATTGAACCGAATTATTTGGAGGTCACTGAATCGAGAAATATTGTTTTTGGATTTTTGTACATTTACATGTGTCGTTGTGGCTTCATCACGCCAAATTGGCTAAACGTTGCGTCACGGGTTGCTACCCGTGTGCAAAAAATGCTTGAAATGGGTATCTACAGATACTTATAGGATACTTTTTACCTGACTACGCTGACGATAAAAAGGGGGGTTATGACTTTTTCGCCTCCATGAATGAAGTTGCGGTCACCTTCTAGTATATTATACATATACTCTAAAGAAAATCACGATGATAAGTGAGCATTTAAATTAAAGAAGTTTATGGATTTTTTATTAAAAAGGAAAACGGATTTTTAAAAGATAGTAAATGAAGTGACATTTACTTTCGCTTTGATACTCTCAAGAAAATTATATTTCTACAAACAAAATTTACTGCGAACGCTGGTATACTGGAAAAGCATCAATAAGTGAGTTTATCGATATATCAAATCCCTACATCTCGCCCCGAATATTCCGATGTCTGCAAATATGTGTCCCTAAGTGTACTACCTACACATTCACGCATAATAAAGTGATGTTTGCGTATTTTGGTATTGAAGAATATTTCGAAAACATATGAGCAGCAGTCCTAGCAAGCTGTATTTATTTTAACGTCATATTGTTTATTTAATAAAATCATATAAGTATACTCGTATTCTCTAATTTCAGTACTCAACGGTTCGAAAGTTCTTCTCAGTCTAACTGTGAATTCGAGAGATGTACAGTTTCCGTAACGTTTAAATTCTTTCATTTAAATTAATGATAATCACGAAAACGCAAGAATCTGGCATTTTGACTGTACTCAAATATAAATAAATATTTGATGCGAAATGGTAGTTTCTATGATAGAAATCCTAAATATAAAAATCGAGTTCGATACCTTACGTGTAGCTTGTTTTATGAGCCTTTAAAGTTGGGTCGGAAAGTCCATTTTTAAAGTACGAAATCAATAACTAATAATACCATTGAATAAACCCATGAAATGTATTGTAACTTTTGTTATCAAACCATATCGATAAACGCAAGTTTTAACATTGTTGCAGAACGAAAAGCAAAGCAGGTGTGACGTCACACTTACCTACGCTTTTGTATGGAGCGTTTTTGGAAAAGTCCAAAAATGAGATTTTAACACTGTTGTATCTTGGTGAGGTTTAATGAGATTCTAGTCATTTTTTCACCAATGTATCAATGATTGAGAAGTTGTTCTATAACATATCACAAAAATAAATTGTCAACATCCCAATTATATAATGAGGAAGGGAGACAAAAGTTTGGAGAGGTTAATCGTTGTTGGTAGTACTGAAGGCAAGAGATCTCGTGGCAGATCCCCAGCACGATGTCCGACCAGCTTAAATGCGAGGAACTGTCCCAAAAGTTTTATGATATGGTGAGGATTGCGATGACCAGGAATCGATGGAAGGCTTGCATTCGTGCCCGAATGACAACAACCAACCACGATCGCATGATCGTGATGATGATGACGATTCATGATACTACCAAGAAGAAAAGAATCGCGAAAAGCAAAGAGAATGCCACAATGTGTACCTACATACATTCTTACAACATATTAAATTTAATCGGCAAAAATTATAAGGCAATGTTGATGAGATTATATCATAGTGGTATGCTGAAAACTGAGTCATGCCAAATGTCATGATACGAGCCAAAGTCATGAGACGTTACAAATATTCCTGATAAGGAACGGGAGAGGTACGATAGGGAAAACTAGTTATGATGATAAGAACGATTATATATGTACAAAGACCATTAAAACAAGAGGACTGTCATTAGCCATACTTTGGATCGTACCTCAATCGCAAGGAGGTATTCTGGCAAAAACTAGATGGCGCTTTAAAACTAAATGTTTAACGATGTTATAATTGTACTAAGAAACATAGTACAGTAAAAATTAGTTCGTAAACAGATAGTAAATAAATAAATCTGACAATTAAATCCTGTGTCACGCTTGCAAACTTGAATAATCGTAAATCATATTTTTTATACAAAGATGGCTTGCATATCGGTGAACGGTTTTATATGGAGTTTGACGGTCCTCTTGTTTTAATGGTCCTTGGTATGTATTAGTAAGGCACCTGTCGCTCCGCGAAAGTAATACTTAAATATCGTGTAAAGTTTTGTTTTGTCTACATTGTAGTATTAACATTAGAGATATTAAACCTATGGACTTCTAGTCTGAAATAAAATATTTGAATTTGAATATGCATTAAGGATATATTATATTATAGGAAGCATTTTTATGACCACAGTCATGTGTGTTTATTTACTTTTTTTTTAAGACCCTAAAGAAACAAAGTATATATAAGTATCAGACAACTTCCCAAGTGCACTTTTCTTAATAGTCTCGAACGTATTGACGGCTGAAGTGAAAAATGAGCCCGCTCCGAACCTGCGCAACTTGACTGCATTTTAAAGATCATTAGGCTCCAAGAATTTTTAATTCAAATTCTAGACTTGGACGAAGATTGATATTATTGGAGACTCACAGGACACTGTCGTATTAGCTTTAATACTTTAGATTTTAATTAAATATGTGCTTTGAAGACTACGTTGTGTGATTTTTTAGCAACACTATCCTGCTTGAAGTCACAAAATTTCTAAGAAGTTTCTGAAATCTTCGTGTAACCAAACACTTTTGATAATTCTGAATTATAGTTTGAAAAAAAACAACTGAACTCGCGCAGAATTGCACTTTTCTGTTTTAGTCAAATAATGCCCAACGTGCACCGATCCATCTTTTGTTTGCGCAAATATTTATCTGTAAATTATTTGACGTTATTTATTGCTTCCGCTGTCCTCTGAATAATGACCTTGAAGTTTCTCCATAACCACGAAAGTTTACATGATTGCCTGGAGAACAAGTGTGGTGGGCATCAGCCCTCGCTAGGGTCCGAATCGCCGCGAACGCGATACTATTGGCAGTTGGCATTTGAGTAGCGACCGGCGCGCGCACTTCTCGTCTCTAGAATTTCGTCCAAACAATAAAATTATAAGCGAATTTAAAAATAGCCGTTGGCGTTGAAGAACTGCGTAGATCTAGTGGAGGAGGAGCGTGCGGCGCGCGCAGCAACTGCCGACTGTCAGGTTTGTTACCTGTGCTACCTACAATGTCATTATCACCATTATACGCTTATCAGTCATCGCCCTCCCGCTTCCGGACTCCATCATCACAAACACAAGTGCTCTCATCGACTTTTAAGAATGCCTTCATCAACTTTTAAGGAAGTGCTTTTTTTAACTTCTAAGGATTTTATTTTCATTAATCTTGAAGTGCGTGTATTCATATTACGGGATTTTTAAATAAATTTCCAGACGTCGTTTCGATTTCTCAAAATAGACATTTGTAATTTTGTTTACGACACCGAAAATAAGTGTTCTTGATCTCGTTTTTAATTTGATCTCATATGAATCTGTAAACAACGTTCCGGCTGAAGTGGCATGGATACATTTTCAGCAAATCGGTTAGGAGTAAGTATAATATGACTGTTGAAAAAACGACTCTAAATCTACTGAAATAGAATATTTCAGTGTATGCATATAACGATGACGGCATCTGCCGATTTCTACTAAACTTTATCTTAGTCCTTTGTATCTTTGCCAATCCCCTAACGCTGCAAACAGTTTTTAACACTTCAATTGACAACAAATAAATTGATATTTAACTGGTATACTAGTTTATAATTATCGCTCAACATGTATTATACTTATGTTTCGAAAAACTTTTCCCGGAGTAAAATGTGGCTTATGATATTTTCCAACTCATACCGTCCCTTTGCAAAAAATCACGTCAACAAGTTACTCTGTCGTGAAATATAACTTTTTATCGTATGGTTTATAATAGATTAGATTATACGTTACGTCTCACACATTTTTAAAAATAAATAATCATAACCCGTAACATTTCCGATGTCACTCAATGTATTCTTATAGCCAATTATTAATACTGATTTCGAAACCAAGGCCCCAGTCCGCTGGTTTTATAAGATATTTTTGGGACGGTGGGCGGTTCTGTAACTTTCTATGACACGTTATTTTGCAACGTTGGTTTAATTTCAAATCTATTCCTGGCGACCTCATCTTGACATTCAAATTAATCTCGCTTTATGTAAAGAGAAATACACTAAAACATTCTTCTATTATTTCAGTTGCTTTAACAATAACTAGATAGGTAATTTACAATATATTTTGAAACATTCATAATAGGGTGTTTTCGACACGCAACAAATTAATATTCGGATTGAATTTTTTGTGTACAATATTTAAATCTGAATATTCTGACTGAATAATAATAGTATGTAAGTTTTTCCCCAAATACTAATTAAGATAGGTATCTAGTTATTTTCACAATAAGTGTGTCGACGCATATCAATTTTGATTGACCTACGTCCACATAAATTACTCACGATATTTGAGTTTTTTTGAACAATAAATACACATAACTACTTACTTCAAAATAGCATATCAAATTTTGAGAACTTGTTTGATTTTGATAATATCATACATATTATGTATCGACACATATTGTATATCAGCTTCTTAAATGTATATACTTATGACTGCTATAAATATAAAAATGGATAAATGTATTCATAGATCAACATTAACACAGATATATATTTCGCTGTGACAAATTTCGTAAATAAACATTACATAAACAAATTACAAAAAGTACACTAAGTATTTAATTTTCAATATATTGGCCATGATCGTATTGATATAAGCTAACCGACGTACGTCAGGAGTAATTGGGAACGAGACAAATACCTAATTAGGCTAATGCTTGAAATTCCATGGAAATTGGACATTTCACATTCTAATCGGTGAAGTCCTGTGTCGGTGGTGCGGAAAACGCGTTGTCGCTAGAACCGTGTAGTCGACCGTCACATAGTGGAAAATCGCGGGTTTCAGTTCCCCAGTGGACAATTCCGCGTAACGTAATAACGCGTAACGATCTTTATTAATGTTAAACGTTTCTGAAACCAGGCAATTGTGAAATAGTCACTTGAAATAGTTATGTCCTGCACAAATTTTCTTAATATAATGTCTAATGTCTTTAAATAGTAAAAGGAAATTACTATAGTACAATTTTTTATAGTAAAATATCTTTACTTTGGCGTAGAGAACCTTGTCGTATTGTTATAGACTGAAAATCAAACTGAGCACATTTAATGCTTACCAGAGCCCACATCAAAGCGAGAACAGTAAAACAATAAACCAGTTAACGAAACTCATCTCATTTGTTTGACGTAACTATTTGAAATCTTGCAACATGTTAGAACGCTTGTTTTTGTTTGGATCAAAAGTTAAATAACGATTTTCAATAACAAAGACGTATCTCCGATTTAACACTGGCAAGGCATTGAAAAACTACTTAGTCAAAATTATAATGCCTATTAGTTCCACAAAACTGTACTAGTTAACATAACTACTCTTTCCCGCAGCTTCGTCCGCGAAGGAAGCTTATTTTGTTTCTCCATTGCTATCCTTCAAGCCTTCAACTAAAAGGTCGGCAAGGCAATTGTGACTCCTCCGGTGTTGAGGCGTCTATGGGCAACGGTGATCGCTTACCATCAAGCAACCCGTCTCCTCGTTTGCCCCTTATAACGTAAAAAAAATCCATCCAGTGCATTTTTTCGCATATTGGGAACCTTAGATTTTTTATAAACTTGCTTATGACCTACAAACTGATCCGCTGTTATTTTGCAGTAAGGAGGTTGGTTTCAAGAAACAGACAATAATTATAGTTTCGCATTTGTAACAATAGATTATGTTACGCGATTCGTGGACTTCCAAATTTTTTAAACAAACTTTCATACACTTAGAGATTTATTGTAGGAAAATCCTTTAGCGTAAGCTCTACAGTTTCCAAGGAAGATGCGTTCCAATTGTTTTCCTCTCCTATCTTAGGTTAAGGCTGTGTTGTTTACATAATATAAATAATTTTCCTTTTTTCAATTCTCTCCCTCTCCCACAATTTAGGTTGAACTGGTTCAACCTCCGCACAGCGTAACACCCTTCCAGTAGCGTGGTGTGTCACTCAGGTCCCTGGGCGAGACGAAGCTAATTTGGTTTGCTTTTTCTTTCAGAGTCACAGAAAAGAGTACTCACGCGGCCTAAAATAGGCAAGCTGGTGGTTATCGGGTTTTATAGACACCACGCCACTTCATCCTTCGCAAAGTAGTAGTCTCGGCCGCCATTACCTTTTCACACTTCAATGTCAGGTTTCAAAAATGCCAATCGTGGATCTGATTCACAAATATACTTGTAGGTTTTACATATACGTTCGGCACGGCATATGGTTGCATTCCCCTCTGCCGAAGTATACGATAAATTATCAGTGTTGTGTTTTTTTTTCGTTTGTAGACGATTTTATTTTAAATGCGTGTGTTGGTAGAAACAGGAATATTGTCGTGGTGTACTTGCTGTATGTGTTTGCCCCGCCTCCAGATAAAAGTGCGTGAATAATATTATGTTCGAGAATGATACTGCTTCCGATCTCCAGTAGTTAAATGCTCTAAGAGGTTAAGTAGCATCGTGGCCCATTCATTCCGTTATCACCTATAATATTATTATCAGAAGCTTGGCGCGGAGCCAGCCACGTGAGACAGGTAGCGTAAACTTTGCCAAGAGTTAATGAACTTAAAGGTGCGTGGACGCACTTCCTTGACACGTAGAGAAAGTGTTAGGGTGTGGCGTATTTACAGATATATATATATATATAAACTATCTTCTTCGTCGTTTGACTCTTGACTGAGTAGTCGTGGTCATAATTTCAGGCGCTGGTAGCAAGCTTTACAACACGCCTCCATTCCTCTGGCAACTGCTTATGCTTGCGTGTAGTTAGTGTTCAATCTACTGCAGCTTTAATCTGGTCAGTCCATTTCAATGGTGATCTGCCTCGTGGTCTGGTGCCTTCGACTTTTCCATGAACCACAAGTCGCTCAATAGCCTCGTCTCCCCGACGACACATGTGGCCGAAAAAATCAAAGAATGCAGGACTGTAGTATGGAAGGTAGACGTTGCTTGATGCCGAGTTCCTGGAGCATAGACTCATTAGTACAGAATTCAGTCCATGATACTCCCAGCATTCTCCTCCAGCACCACTTTTCTGGTTCTATCACTCTAGTTCTCGTAGCGTCCATGTCTCTGTAGTGTAGAGGAATATGGGGAACACGAGCGCTCGATATACTATACTAAAAACTGCTACAACCAATACTCGACTGGTCCGTCGGTTTAGCACTTATCAAAGTCAAAGTAACCGTTGATGGCTTTCTCACTTACAGGACTGGACGTTCCCAACTGGGTTAGGGTCTATTCACCAAAAAGTGGTGACGCAGTGGTTACGTGTGAATAGTTGCGCGGCAGCTTCTTGCAGTTGCTTTGGTGTGGTCGGACCAACCACACGGTTGCGTTAGACGGCAAAATGTGAATAAAACTTGGTTGTCGTTGTGGTGTGGTTGTGCAATGCTCGGTGTTTTTCTGAAGGATCGAATCGGAAATGAGGTGAACTTGTCGATATAGCCCAAAGGGTTAGCAGAATGGAATGTTAGTGGTCACGTCAGTCGTAGAACTGGTAGCCGGTGGAGTATACGTGTGGAATGGAGCCGCGTCTTGACAAACGTAGTGTAGAAGTTTTAATTATTAGTCACTCTACTTTTCAACACATACGTCAAGTACCGATCTTCGTCGCTTTATCTAACAACTTCAATGTCTAGTAATGTCCGGTTACGGCGGTTACTTTTGAAACATATTAACATTGATAAAATGTGTCATCTAAAATATTAAATCGTTATCATATACCAGTTCTTAAGAGCTTTATTAGTTATTGCACGGTGGCTATTATTGTAAGGAATTAAATGTTTGACTTACAAAAAAAGTGATAATACTATGGTGAAAGATCCATAATCATTTACCGACTCGTTTAAGGTTGAGCACAGATTATGACTCCTAAATCATCGTGTATAGTCGGCGCGTTATGCTTTAATGAATTTTAGACACTATGTCGCTAATTGCTATGCCGTCTTCATCTGAATAATATGCCACACCGCATTTACGAGTTAGTGCAGGCCATTTATCACGGCGGAGTCATAATTGCAGCGGCCACAGCTGCAGTCGCAAAATACTTGATAGTGTTTAGTCTTAGGTATGTACCCACCTTCAGGGACGTAAAGATTCCGAAAAGATTTTTACAAAACATAGATTTCAACTTACACGATCTTCACTCATTATCACAACCCAACAAAACGGGGCTTAATCGCGTATATATATGATTTATTTAATAACCTTTCATTGGTAATTCTTCGACGTTTCGAACGTCGCGTTACATCCACGGTACATCGTCTCGAAGGGACGGGAATTAAATAAATCATATTTATACGCGATTAAGCCCCGTTTTGTAGTGTTGTGATAACGATTTTTACGGTCTAACATCATACTATTTTTAACCGACTCCCAAAAAGGAGGTCATCGTGTTACAACTTACTAAAATCGACAATTTTCAATATTTTACATATTCTTTATATGGCACCGACGCCAAAATAAGATTAATTGTATATACTGTATAGATTGAGTAGACAAACGGTTACTTGTAAGTAAATTAAAGACACTGAATTATGCAGTTATTTTTTTACTTTTAGTTTTTTTTTGGAACCGGTTTTATTTTTTGTTAAAAAGTTACTAAGAAATAGAAGGTGCCCGCTGCTTCGTCCACGGAGGTGAAAAAAGTCATAACCCTTTTTTTGCTTCACTGTAGTCGGGTAAAAAGTATTTTATAATAATCATCAGACGTTCAGCTACCTTTGTACCAAAAATGATTGACATCCGTCAAGCCTTTTTGACACCCTACATATAAAAAAATACAACCGAATTGAGAATCTCCTCTTTTAACGGAGTCGGTTAATAAAATAAAGTCCCCGTCGCGTCAGTCAGTCGGTTTCCCCTAATAGTCAAGAAATAGTCTACTTGGTAAGAATTGACAAGAAAAAGACATGAACCCGGAATCTCTCTACGAGATCGAATCAGAAATGGGGAGATTCGTAGACGAACCAAGGTCACCGACATATCAAACAGGGTAAGCAAACTGAAGTGGTAATGGGCAGGGAAAATAGTGCGACGAACCGATGGCCGGGGCAAATAGGTTCTCGAGTGGACACCGTGTACTGGCAAGCGCAGCATGGGACGGCCACCCTCAAGGTGGTCGGACGACCTGGTTAGGTTTGCGGGGACTCGTTGGATGCGGGTCGCCTCTATCCGGCCCATGTGGAAATCTATTGAGGAAGCCTGTCTCCAGCAGTGGAAGGCTTATGGCGGAAATGATGATGATGATGAGACATGAACTGTGTTCATAGATTGTTATTCAGTCACTGTTAGCCTCAGTAGAATATAAATTAGACGTATAGAAAATTATATGCTAACGACCTCCCTCTGTTTTAATATATTGTACAAACCTACTAAGTTACAATACATATTAAAAAAAAATAATGCATTCTAATTGGTTCAACGCGTTTAGAAATTAAAGTATGCATACAAACACGAGTATCCACTATAACGTTTAAACTTATAACATCCTTTAAGTTTAATATCACCTTTTAAATTTAAATTACAAACATCTTGTCAATTACTACTAAATGGGACGCTGCGAGAAACAATTATTATTGTTAATGAAATGAATACAGGCTTGAAATTGATGAATTGGCAATATAAATTGATTATGAATTCATAATTGGTTCTAGATTTGTGCTGCGAATGTAGATTCTCCTTGAACGTGAGTTTATATTGGAATATCATTCGCGGCACCGGGCCAACTGAAATGTGTATACAATAGCTATTATCTGCGAGGTTATTATTGTTCCATCCCAACTATTAACGTCTAACGTCTGGAGTAATCTAAAATCTAAGGAATTTACCTCATCTTGCGGGATTTGCCCCGGCTAGGGTGCCAAATATGTGCTGAATGCTCCATCAGGCAGGAACAAAATAAATGGAGATTCTTGTTACGATAATTGTTACTAAATGACTACTGTACGTGAATGCAAAGCCATTGTCTCCATTGTGGACTAAAACCACAATTGTTTACTTTAAAGTGTATCCCACTGTAAGTAACTATGTGTATCATCATGTACGCAATCTAGTCACATCTGTAAGTAGATTCCAAAAACTTTTGTCACACTAAGGGCAACTTACAATTTACGACAAGAAGGTTCACATTAAAATAAAGGCCTCAAAAGGCACGACGTCTTTTACAAAGGAATAATTGACCTAAATAATATTTCACACTGAAAATTTATACTTATGTTTAAGGTTTAACTAATCGCTTTCGGTGTCGAAAAAGGATTCCAAGTATATTATGCTCACTTCTTTAAAATATGCAACAGGATGATAGCAGCTGAAAAACCTGTAGCCTATAATCGAACAAACACAGCGAGATTTTGTCTGATGCCTTAATCAGAACTGGGGCAAGAATTTTTCGCCAAAGTGACGAAACAATTTCTAGAAACTCTAATCGACCATTCAAGCTTTAATCTGCTTCAAAGTTGTCAGAAATCGAATTAAAATAGCTTGCGCATCAACTTAGACTACAGTTCGATGGAGTTAATACTATTAAGTAATAATTGAAATCGAAGGTCCGGGAATGTGTCTGGAGTCCAGACGGGAATTCGCTCCTTTTGGTCCGCCATATCTCGCGATAGAGGTGACCTTATTTATTGGAGTTCGAAGTTTTACGTAGGGCAGTAGTCAACCTAAGTAAGTAGCCTGGCCTATTTACTGTGACTGTTGCCGTTAATCCTCCCATCTAGTAGTAATGGCAATAGTTTGTGTTGAAGTGGAGGCTATTCCAGCTAACATCTGAATCCACGCTGTGTTAAAAAGAAAAACTTTACTCCATAACTTAAAAACTACCGGTGTAGTGCCAAAAGACCTCAGCAAGTTACAGAAGGTTTCGAAACTTCACATTGAATTGGGGCATCTATTGATTTTAATGAACGGTGCACTAAAACTGCCTTTTTATCTTAATCACAAATTAGGTACCTATTTACAATTGAGACTAAAATTAAAAGTGCATAAGCTTAAATAATTTCTTAATAAACAGGAAACATACTGACAAAATATAGCTATAATGGTCCGTTTACAATAGGTATTATAAAGTTGTAAAAATTAAATGACATTGAAGATATTTTCAACAATATACGTGCAACAGACTATTCGAAGGTTTTGGAATTAAATATAGGTTTTTTTTTAAGTGTCGTTGCGGCTTCATCGCTCCAAAACGGCTTAACGGATTTCAAGTGTTTTTGGTACACGGCCAGCTAGGAGACCACAGATGGTTATGGGATACTTTTTACCCGACTACGCTGAAGTAAAAAAGAAAATGATGGCTTTATCCTCCTCCAAGAATGAAGTCGCCCACGTTCTATATTATATACGTAATATATTACCAAAGCTTTTTATCTAAAAGTTGCCTATGATCTGCAGCCTAGAGGAGTTTCCGGCAGATATCGGCCAGACGCCAACGAATGATGCACTGAAACAAAAATGGCGGATAAGTCTTAAAAGTTCTCTGCACATACGACATTTTGCAATCCGTTAGAGTCCAAGGTCGAGTCGGCGTCGGCGCATCCATCACGGCCGAACGACCGATTATCGATGAATAACGATTCAAACTTGGGGTTTCAAATATTATTACTTACAAACGTAATATATTATTGCACAGGACCGATTATCGTAAATTGGCTTATACTTGCGTTAAACATGTTTAGACTTTTGATTTACAACCGTGGATTTTTTCCGTTTCCACTCAAAATTACGTGTGTTTATTTAATTTGGGATGTGTTATTACATATTAAAAATTCCTTACACCTAAAATAAGAAGCAGCAATAAGCAGCAGTAAAGTCCTGAAATAGGTGGACGGATGACCACGTGAGGGTCGTGGGGAGTCGGTGAATGCGGTATGTGCAGGATCGAATCCTGCGGCGAACTGTTGGAGAGGCCTATGTTCAGCAGTGGACGACCGTGGCTATTAGATAGATAGAAAATAAGAAAATATCGTTTATCTGCTACACAAATACCCGTCCCTTCTCTAGATACAGGGTGGAAAAATCAAACGCCAGTTGAAGAGCAACTACTTTAAATATTGGAAATAGACATATGCAGGGCATATAAAGATCTTTGAAAACAAGAAATAACTCATTCGTGGACATTGAAAAATTTGACTGGCTTATTTGGGAATCGTTTTGTTTTAGTAAAACACCCTCCAGTGGAGGGCCTCCACCACTAACACTTTTAAAACAAATTGAGACCGTAAAACTCTTTAACAACTTAGACTTAATTCCCGATTAGGAGACATACATTTTCATAACCTGAGATTGCAGCTGTAATAAAAGAGGGTAATAGATAGATCATTCTCCAGGCGTATGCCTGGGGACCAAAATCCAATTAAAAGTTGGTCGGCAGTTGTATTTATGCAACCAACTTAGAACACTTCGTTAGCGCGATGCAGTACATGTCAGAATTGACAGATGATTAGATGACAGAAGCTACGTCACATCAGCCCCTCTTTGAGATAGGAGGCCGAGAAAGAAGTGCAGTTAGTTTCGCATGCACGTGCCAGAGCTCAGAGCCAGGATGGCGAGTGCACTCAGAGTTAGAGAGGTGAAGCGAGGGGGCGACAACTGCGAGTAGAGGACCAGTAGTTTGCAGTCGAGTCGCAAGTAGGTTAGGTACCAGGCATTTGTAAATAGCATGCAAGGTGGTAAACTCGGGAAAGTCTGGATTTCTGTGAAGCTGCGTCATAGTTTGCAGAGTTGCATTATGTCCATTGTCTGAGATCACCAATGTAGAAAGAGAGGGAAATAGGGCTCTCCCCAGGCGGTGTTATGCTTGGAGACCAAAGCCCAATGACAGTTGGTCGGAAGTTGTATTTATGGAAACGTCTTAGAAAACTTCTTTGGCGCGACGCAGAACATGTCAGAATTGACAGATGTTGTTGTGTTGTGTTTTCCAACATAAAAGTAAGTCTTCTTGGCATTATAATTAGTGATTTCCAATATTTTCCCACCCTGTATACCTCCAAAAGTAGGTTTAACACAAATATTTTTAGAAACGGTTCTAAGTAAATATCCAAATAGCAGACTTACCTCGACTAACCTTAACCCGAGCTTAGGTATCGGAATGCATTGCGCCGCGCATTATGTATTTTGGAACTCTGTCAAATGTGTTTAGGCTATTAATAAGGTGTTTAATGGCTCGAATGTCTGTAAAATAATGTTTTGTTTGTCATCAATAAAACTGGGGATGTCTTTATAACATTAAAGACGTTGGAACAAGACCAAACATAATACCTAATAGTCTAACTTCTGTTCAGTTTTAGTAGAGATCGACTATAGGGAGGAGCGGCAAAAGTGACATTTAGGAAAAAGAAAGAAATAAAAAGATTTTTCTTAAACATCCAAGGAAATGTCGTTCTTATTTTCGTGATAATAGAACGCGAAGTACATTTTGTATAGCACTTGATGAAAATTCTTTCTAATTTCAAATTAGAGGACGATAATGGAATTTCATATAACATTGATAGCCATGGCTAATAAAGAGATTGTTTTTAATAAAAATATACAGTTTGTGAAGGTGTATTTACTTTTTAATTTCTTATTTAACTAGAATATTTAGTTGGATTAAATCGGGTATTCAATAAAATACACAAGGAATGCGTACTGACATTTTTTAAATCAACAACCATTAGATTTACGTATGGGTTATACCTAAAGCGAGTTGTTTTTAATTAGTGGAACATTGTACTATTTCCTTGGATTTATTTGAGAAAAGCAAGATACAAGCCTCGGCGCGAATAGGGATTGTGGGCCTCGTCGACACTCGGCCATCTAACTACTCGGCCGGCAATCCCCTATTTCGCAGCCTCTGCAGTAATATAGTATTTTTTTCGAGGCTCTTTTCTCCGTCTGTTCCGCATTATTATCGAGGTTACGCTAGACTTCCCTACACCACTCTCAGGTAGGCCCTTTATTTCAAACTCTAAAAAACTCGTAAAAATCACTTTTAAATGCCTGAAGATAGGCAAACCAATAATCACTTTTCACATTTATAGTCATACTTATAGTCATTAATAGTATTTGAAATATGCCATTGTAAATATGAATACGTCTGGTTACTGTCTTATTAATTGTATTGGCAGTGTTAGTAGAATAAGATAGGTTGTTGAATCATTAGCGGGCTGGCATGCAAGCGGTATGTAAATCAATCTAGAATAATACATGCACTATGCACTAAAGCATTATGTATGTTTGTGCATTATTGAGTTCTAAATGTGCATGCTTTTGCGATGAGCCAAAAAGTTTGTCCTTGATTTTTTCCCGTTAATATAGGCTATTCTAAGATACTAAATTTATGCGTTGTACATTTGGATGCTTTTAATTTTTTTATTACCCAGGAGATATTTTGAGTGATGTCACTATTGTCTGACGTCTATACCTAAACTAGGGTTTGGCAAGGACAATAAACTATCTATCTATCAGCCACGGACGTCCACTGCTGAACATAGGCTCTCCCTATAGTTCGCCACAGTGTGAGATCCTGTGCAGAGTGCATCCACCGACTCCCCGCGACCATTACGAGGTCATCCGTCCACCTAATCAGGGTCCTACGCTACGCTGTAAAAACTGGCTCAACCCAATTGTTAGTATTATCCATTAACAATTGATTCTAATACGTTGGAAAACTTTCTATTAATAAGTTTTTCACTTCTCCTGCTCAAAAAGTAAGTTATATTAGCTTCGCGAAGCGAGACTAAACTAGTACATTTAGTCCCTAGGGTTTAAAAGAAAGCCATATAATATCATACCAATTTCTATGACACTGAAAAAAAAATTGCGGGCAGCTACATACTCCTTACGAATAATTAAAAACAAACAAACCAACCTGATCAGATTGGCCAAACATTCTAGAAGATAGAATTGCTCAAACTGTACTTTTAGTTTTTCATGAAATATACAATTTTAATGTTAAGTCTTTTTATTTTCTCGCAGTCGAAGTGAAAAGCAGAGTGTTTAACACGTGGCTAAAAGCCATTATGACACTCAGATATATTTGTCCTCGCTCACTTCGTGAGCTCGTCCAAGTAATCATTTCGTGTCATAATGGCTTATTTTAGCCCATTGTCAAACAATCTACTATTTCATTGCTCTAGGTACTTTCAATTGGTAATTATTCTCTTGAGAAAACATCTGATCGGGAGTCGTTAAGATCTAAGGGGGAGGCCTTTCTTTGCTTGATAGTGGGCTGATATATTTGACCACACGTTTGACTCAGTGGGTTGTAAAACTGCCTACGAAGCTAGCGGTCCCGGTTTCGAAACCCGGCCAGGGCAAGTGTTTATGTGACGAGCACGAATGTTTGTTCCTGGGTCTTGAATGTTTTCGATGTGTTAAAATATGATCATTTATCTATATATTATGTTGTATATCGTCGCCTAGTATGGCTAGTATATTTATTTATTATTATTTATTATACAGACTGAAAAAAAATGTGACTAATTTGTGGCATTTATTTCAACAAAAATCTAGTCTAGAATCAATTTCATTGGAAGCGGAATAAATCACTCGCATATGCATAACTTAGCAAAAGCAGCCACTTTCCATATTTTTCCTTTAAAGCCTGGTTTAATGATATTTGTTCAAATCTCTCAAATCTGCATGAAAATTGCTTTCAGTTCGCTTTGAACAAATAGTTTGAATATGAATATAAAGTTAAGTATAAACTTGTTTTAGTTAGGATGAGTCCTCCCAATGCTTTCCAGCTTGCATCAAGCTAGTAACTGCGGATTTTTAAACAGGTTTTGAGAAAATTTAAGTTATTCTTACTTAGATTCTTATCATCATGATATTAGCCTTTACATCTATATCGGATGATTTATAAAGCCTTCTTGTGGCAGTGTTTTGACTAGTCCAGTCCGATGCGGCAGCGACTTTGACGTTCGTAAGAGTCTAAGGTAATATTTAATCTACTAAAAGAAAATCGGCCAAGAGCATGTCGGACCACGCTCAGTGAAGGGTTCCGCAGGCGTTCATAAAAAAATGCATTACAGGTGAAAAAAATAAAAAATGCACGATCAGAAGAGCGTATCTTCAGGGCATCTTTTGCTTGGAAGCGCAGTTTTTTGGCAATAACTCAAAAACGGTATTTCCGATTGTTGAAAGCAATTTCTATTGAAAGTATTTATTAAGCTTTATCTTTGTAATTTTTTCATATTTTTGGACATAGGTACTGTTTAGAAAATAGTGCGGGGACACAATTTATTCTACTTTCGGAGCGATTATTTCCGAAAATATTCGCTAAATATTTTTTTTATGGTATCTAAAAAACATCTTTAGAAACCTCAAAATATTTTTAAAAGTACTGTCGAAATACTTCGCTGAAATTTTTGTTTGTGTTTCTGTTACATGTATGTAATGCTCCACCTAGAACCTATTTTTGGTAATTTATTATCAAACTAAGCAACGGCTTGTACAAGACTCCTGTACTCCAAATATCATCAATATACATCTTGTAGTTTTTGAGTAACAGGCTTGTGACATACGGACAGGCATGACGAAACTATAAGGGTTCCGTTTTTGGCATTTTGGCCACAGAACCCTAAAAAAAGGAGTCGCCTTACTTCTGATTATATTTCCAGTACTTTTCTACGTGTATGAAAAATAGAAAATAGTATGAACAAATGAATGCGCACTTCATTTCCTAATAAAATGAAGTAGGATTCTAGGAAAAATTCAAAACTTCTCGAAGTCCAAATAACACGTGGAGCAATACTTTTTCTGAATACACAACTGAGCAAGTACGTAGATAAAATTATAAAGACCCGCAAAGACGATAAAAAAGCGGAAAAGTGCGAGTCGGACTCGCACTACAGATGAAAAATAATAATTAAAAACACAAAAACCCGGCTGCGTAAAAAAACTAAAAAGAAAAGAAACAATTCCAATACCCCAGAAATTTGTTAAGTTATACATGATCGATACTCACAATATAACAAATAATAAATTCTTATATGGAACATAGCGATTTTGAACCGTCGGGATCCATAAGAAATCTAGATCTACGCAAATCTTCCCAACAATGGGTCCGGACTGTTCAAAATCGCTATGTCTTCAGTAACATTCGGAAAGTTAAGACAAATCGATTGACGTAAGAATCGTCAAAATCGGTCCACGCGTTTGGTCTCTAGAGTGCCAGATAGGAACAAACGTACATACATACATACATACATACATACGTATACATAGACTGATAAACACATTACCACTCCTTTGCGTCGCATAGTCGGGTAAAAAATACGATATGAAAAAAAAAAACATTAAAAAAGAGCGTATCTCTCCGGCACTTACGTCCTTTTGCTGAGAAGCGCAGTTTTTTGGCAATAACTTAAAAACGGTATGTCCGATCATGTTGAAAACAATTTTCGTTGCAAGTATTTATTAAGCTTTATATTTGTAATTTTTTCCATATTTTTTGAACTTACCGTTTAGAAAATAGATTGGGGGACACAATATTTGCTACTTTCGTAGCGAATATTCACTAAACGAATTTTTTTTTTTAGAAACCTCAAAATGTTTTTAGAAGGACTGTCGAAATACACACCTTGATATATGCTGAATTTTTGTTTTTTCAGTTTCGGTTACATGTATGGAGTGCCCCCCCTATAAATATATATATTTTTTATTTAACTATCAAACTAAGTAGCGGTTAACACATGACACCGATGCTCCAAATTTCATCAATGTAGATCTTATAGTTTGTGAGTAAAATGACTGTGACATACGGACGGACAGACAGACAGACAGACAGACAGAGAGACAGACAGACATGACGAATCTATAAGGGTTCCGTTTTTGCCATTTTGGCTACGGAACCCTAAAAAGGTATTTATAACAAAGTAAAATATCTTGCAAAATAAAGCGAAAAGTTCTTTTAAAAGATTTACAAGCCGACTTCCCGGACGCTCCCGACTTAAGATCCATGAAAAAATTACGCACGCTTGACATTGTTTCAAGTTTATTAAAGTTTTTAAAAAGGTCGTGTTCCACTGGCCATGAAATTAGTGTTCCTGGAAAGCTGGACTGTGCGTGGGTGAAATATTTTGCTGCCATCTAATAAGTGTTATTATTTCGGAGCTGTATTAACTTTTGACATAATTTGGTGTTCATTATTTGTCTGTCGTGCTCGTTGTAGCGTATAAATATTTATATTAGAACTTAGAGTATCTATAAATAGCTATAAATAAAAAATAAAAATTGGAAAATATGGAAACAGTTGGAGGAGGCATATACCCAAAGTGGGGCCATGTCTTGATTGGATATACAAATCATACATCACATTTCATTTATGTTTATTTTTATAAGTATAAGCCATGGTAATAAAGGCTTTATTAATATTATTATTATAAATACCTATCCTGAAAGTTATTATAGTTTAGGTGCCCGCAACTTCGTTCGCGGAGGAGTAAAAGTCATTACCCCTATTTTGTCTTCATCGCAGTCGGGTAAAAGTTATCCTATAACCATTTGTGGAAACCCAGCTACTCGTGTACCAAAAATACTTGAACTCTTTTTAGCCGTTTTGACGTGATGAAGCCACATACAAACACATACAAACATACAAAAAATATATATATATATTTTTCGATTCAGTGACCGTCAAATAGTCCATATCCATACTTAATATTATAAATGCGATAGTGTATTTGTCTGTCTGTTACCTGTTCACGCTTAAACCGCTGAACCGATTTGGATGAAATTTGGTGTGGAGATAGTTTGAGTCCCGGAAAAATACCCTTATCCGCGATAAACGAATTTAAGGCGGACGAAGTCGCGGGCAGCAGCTAGTCACTTATATTTTTGTAAATATCTCGAATGTACAGACATTTCATTTTACAATAATATAGATGTGATGATGGAATAAAAATATTTATTTTTGTGTAACCAAGTACATGCCAAGTACTAGCTATTCTAGAGACATGATTGTTAGGATTTTTAGTAAACCCATAATTTTAACAAAACAGAAATCTCATGTTGTAGCATAGTTTTTCTTCAAGATGTTGATGGATAGCCGCAGTCATCTGTGACGTCACAACATGGCTGACCTTAGCTAATATTAGAATCTGGATCGTGTCTGTCCGACTTTATATGAGATTTAGATGTGAGTTGGAATTCAGTTCAATGGACGAAATTCATTTCTGATGTATATTATCCGTACATTTGTTGTGTCTGTGTGTGTGTACTAATTTGTTAGTTTATATTGATAAGTAACAAATAAATAACAAACTCTCGAAGATCTGATTACCCTTAACGACGCCGTCATTTAGTGGCTGACTAATCTTAACCTTAACTTATAAATTGTGTATCCGTCTTAAGGAAAACGTAGTGCTAAATTATTAAATATGTACATAAACCTGTAAGTTGGCCTTTAGTTTATTGATGGTATTACAATTATTCGCAAAAAGCATTTCGCTTAATCTACCACGCATAATCTATTCCATTATAAAGTTGTAAAAATGAAATGTCTGTAAATTGAAGATATTTTTCAAAAAGATGCTTGAGCTGGACTATTTGGAGGTGTTTGTATGTTTTGTTGTGACTTCATCGCGCCAAAACGGCTAAACGAATTTCAACTATTTTTGGTACACGCTGATCATCTACAGAAGTTTATAAAACACTTTTTATCCGACTTCGCTAAAAAAAGAGGGGTTATGACTTATTCTCCAATTTGGATTTACTCTCACTGAGATCAATGGATACTATGAACAATGCCCCAAATTTTTGATAACAAAAAAAATCCGTTCCTAAGCCATAGATTTTGCCACCTTAGGCACTAGCCCCCAATGTCCCATGTAACTTCTGTGCTGAGTGAAAAGGAAAACATTCCGCCTCCTGATTTCCTTGCAAATAGAATATAATAGAATATCTTTAAGGTAGATATACACTGTTGTTGCAGTCTTACTAGTGTTATAAGTACTATTTTATCGATATCGATACTTCTGAAATAGACGAAAACACGGTCCACTAAATGATATGATTATGATTTAACATAAACTCTTACGTGAGAGGTCATTGTAGTTTTTAATAAAATTGTATAGAAACAGGTCTAAGTTCACACAGCACATGATATTTTATCTGCTTTGTGATAGAAGTAAAAAACAATTAGTTTCTGGATCACACTTATTTATCACTGATAATCTCTCCCAATCTGAACATCATATCCATTACAATAAGTTGTATAAATTTGTTACCCCGACGTTGAGTACCTAAAGATGAACGTCCTTTGAAGCCATTTATGTATAAGTATACATAAATGGCTTTATAGTTAAAATAAGAAAGATTATTTCCCGCTTATTCTTCTATTTCAAAACTATCGATATCGATAAAAAATACTTCTCACTAGTTGGATTAAGACAGTCTTATGTTTAGCCGCGAAAATTCCGACCTCTGGTTAATAAACAGCGATTCTACGATTCTTGCGTGATCACAAAACGTTTTATGTAATTAATTTAGAAGTAAAATAAATAAAAACGTGCTTAACTATACACAGACTACACAGTGTTAATGCACGTACGCGAATTCATACATTCTTAATAGTTCCGAGAACACGACACAGATGGCGCTATCAGAGCCATATATCCGCGGGGACCGCATTATGCGAGCAATCGCCAAGATTCTCGAGTGGACTTATGTCACATGAACACAATTTTCCTTTCGAGCGGGCAGGCGCTCGCATTATTTTGCACAAGTTACTGCACATTGAGGAGGTATTTCATTTGCCTGTGAATTTTATCGGGCATTTAGGAAATGTGAACGCTTTATTCCGAATATCAGGCTAGATTTTGTTTATACCGGTCTATGCGTTATTTGTTCTTGATAAATATTGTTTGTAATTTTAAAGTGGAAAAAATGTTTGGCCTGCATAAAATAAAAAAAGGAGAAAAAAGTGTGACTTACATGGTTTCGTAGCTGTTGGCATTCGGTAAACTACTTAATGTGCTAATACTATATCTACGAGTATGAAAACATTTCTAAAGCAGAATTTATTAAGGTGGTGCCCACCAAACATAATAAACGTGCCGCAGATACCGTAATTATTTTCTCTGTTTTTTTTTTACTGACGATTTTTTTATGTCCTGGGATATAACCCGTTTACTATTCGCTATATCCTTGTTAATATTAGTAAATATTAAAGCAAAAAGTTGCGAGACCTTAATTACTTTTTGATTTCTAGAGTTACGAGATTTTATAAGCAGATTTAGTTACTAAAATAAGATATTTGCTGTCTAACCGTTAGTGTTATGTTCGTAGAAAAATACTTTGTGAGTTTTTAGAATGTGCAAAATTTTGTGGTTTCGCAAATTCCTGTATTTATGAATAATGAAATTATATATTGAAATATAATTCAAATTAAATATTGAAAAGAAAAGTGGAGTTTATGGATGAAGAAAAGTGTGTTTCTAATTTTGTGGTTACTTTGAAATAATTTATTATGACTGTCGTCAAACGCCGTATTACATCATATTTTGGTGCTAAATTTTCACAGTTTAAACGGTATAACGTCATTCTTTATAATGAAAAATCAGCAGCAGACTTAGTGGTGGATTGTTTTTTTATGTCAAGAAGGTGCAACTTCGTCAGCTGACGAGAAATAAACATAATCTTATAGTTTCTGCAGCGTAGTCGGGCAAAAAGTAGATTTAACCATTTTGTTTTTGGATTTTTTGTATAGCTTTGTGGCTTTACAACGATAGACATAATATATGTATAGATAAAATGATAATACTTAAATACATAGAAAACATCCAAGACCCAGGAACAAACATTCGTGCTCATCACACAAAGACTTGCCCTGGCCAGGATTCAAACCCGGGACAGCCAACTTCGTAGGCCGTTGTACAACCCACTGAGCCAAACGTGTCGTCAAAAAGAGGGTTATGGTTATTTCTTCCTTCACGAACGAAGCTGTGGGCATCCTCTAGTATAATGATATATCTACAACAGACTTCGTGCATACTATTTTTACATGGCGAAAAAATGTTTTATTATGACATAGATTTCCAGTGGTGTTGATAACGAGGTGAACGCTCGTGTTGGATGGCTGCCTAATGTTCTCGACATACGGGGTTTGTTTTAAACTGCAAAAGGTGGTCGATCTATTCGATCATTGAACCTTTTTTACGCTTATTCCTGATTCTGAGTGGCGCATTTGTTTTTGCAAAAAATGCTTCACGCAAAAAGACATTTCGTGTATGGGGAGCTTTCCAGTTTTAGCTTTGAGTTATGTTAACGCTTAGAGCCTGAAGATTGGTATATGAGAGAATTACTGGAGGGTGACCTTTATTTAGCTCTCAAACAGAGACTCGTTGACGTGTTTACTGCCTGTGGTGCCCAGACCTGGTCACTTGCTGAATTACAGGAGACCAAATGGAAGGTTTGTCAATGATCCATGGAGTGCAGTGTGTTCGATGTGAATAAGATCGACCGGATCCGAAACACAGCGCACCGCTCAAAAACATGGTTTGTCGATGTTGGTGTAAGACCGCCAGACTTGAATGTTACTGGGCAGGCTATAGAGGGTACCACAGAGGTGGGCTAAGACAGCCACGGAGTGGGTGCCCCAAGATGTGCACCGGTGCCGCGGTCGGCCGGGGAGGAGATGGCGGGATGACATGCATGCATATCTCAGAGACGGGCCAGATGTCGCTTTGAATCGGGACGACTAGAAATGTAGGGGGAGGCCTTTTAGCTTAGCAGTGGAACACTACGTAGGCTATGCCGGTAACGCACTTGTGACTCCTCAGGAATCAATGTCACCCATTGAAACCCACCCCGGTGAAATAAGATGAAAAAAGGCTTTATAAAAACAGTTACAGCGGCCACAGTGATACAGGTTCTGTAAAACGATTTCATGTCTACCCATTACGGTTTAAGAGTTAGAGCCCCGTGACAAACACACAGCGGAGGCTTAGTAATAGGTTTCCGTTGGTACCCTTTAAGTACGGAACCCTAAAAAGAAAAACATTACCACCCTGCCCGCACAAACGGGGATAGCGAAAGAGCGATAATAATGTTATAACACGCGCGTTATTGCGACTACATATTGTCTGGCGGCAGTAAACTCGGATTTGTGCACTCACCACTGAAAAATATGGAGGTGCCGTTACAAGTTAAAGACCGTCTCAAGAATGAGAACGTTTCAAGAATCCAAATCCATTATCACCAAACAACAAAACGGGGCTTAATCGCGTATAAATATGAGTTATTTCATTACCTTTCGTTGGTAATTCTTCGACGTTTCGGACGTCGCGTTACATACTACTGTTTGCTTTGAACAGTACTTACTGCTTGTTCGTCATATCTGCTAGTAGGTACGCCTGCAGTTGCTTAGAGGTATGTGTGAGTGATATGCACTTTAGTGTTAACCTTTGATCTGGCATACTTAACGGTCAGCTAATCGGGCTCTTTCAGCTGCCAGACCGCTTGGGCGGCAATCACTTTTTAAATTTTCTGCAGTGTGATGGTGCACCATGCCATTTTGCCTTGGACGTAAGAAACTATTTCAATCAAAGATACCCTGAAAGATGGATTGCTCGTTGCGGCCGGGGTGACGCCTGCCTTATAGCCTGGCCTCCACGGTCCCCCGACCTAAACCCCATTGATTTTTTTGTATAGGGATACTACAAAGACCTCGTCTACTCAAGATAATGCCGCAATTTGGACGAGTTAACCCGGAAATTGAGAGTAGCAGAAGAAACCATTAAAAATAATAGAAGTGCATTCAGACGTTTAAAAGAAAACTTTTTTCGGCGATGTCGCACTTGCATTGAGCAACAGGGCCCTCCTGTTTTGAAAATTTCTTGTAATTAAACACCTTATTATTGGTTTTACTTTGTTTGTATTAATCATCATGTGAATTAAAATTTTGCACTTACCACATTTAGATTTCAATTTTTTGATTGAAGCCTTACGAATAATAAAATGAAATTTTCAGGGTAGCTACCTGATAGATAGAGCAAGTTTTTAAAAGCAAAACGGTAATTTTTTTTTATGTGATTTTATCTTTTTAAAGCCCCTTGAAGTTGTGAACATATTGGGTAATTTTATCATTCTTGGCATTTTTTTTTTATTCCATTCAAAGATTTAACGATAGTAAATTTTACCATACTGAATTGGCCTATCTATCAGCTTAGCACACAAAAAAAAATCAAGCATCTAGCGCAATAATTCACGTCACCATAAATAAAAATCTCATCGTACTCGGCGATAGGTGAAGAATTAAAAAAAAAGTCATAACTCCGAAAATACGAAAAATCGCGGAACATACATGGGGGGTGATTTAGATAGCCCTCTAGGTCCTCTACGTCCCAGCTTCAGTATATCACTACTTCTTGGGACACCCTGTATATTATAACATTCACATTAACATTTATGTGTAATTTATCTATAGATATATTATGCATATCGTTGCCTAGTACCCATAGCACAAGCTTTGCTTAGTTTGGGACTAGGTCGATTTGTGTATAAAGCTCGTCCCTGTGTTATTTAGGTATTATTTATATTCCGACGGCTAATGCCTGCAATATTCGTTTCATAAAATATTATAGTCCCAAAATGTTTGCTTTATCACAATGTCAAGCAGCAATCATACCACAGACGTGCTGACATTATGGAACGACATTTTGGGGAAAAGGACTTTTTTAGGAAAGCGGACATTTCAGTCCTGAGCCATTCCGACGACAATAGTTTCTACTCCACATACTTCCTTGCTCCCTGTGTTTACGCCATATTGTCCAGTAAATATATAAAGTTTGATTGAATCGTTAAATTAACAATTACCTGGCTACACTACACTAGTTAACTCTACTGGTGTGATACATTAAATACGCATGCGCCTAATAAAGATCATATGAGTTACATACATTATACTAGAAGGTGCTCGCAACTTTGTTCGTGGAGGAGGAAAGTCATAAGCCTCTTTTTTGCTTCGGTGTAGTCGGAACTTAAGGTATCCATAACCATCCACGGATATTTACTCGTATCTGATAAAGCTCTTACGAGCATTTGATGACCCGTTTGAATCGATTCCTTAGTTTCTCGTGAGCGATAGAACCTGCTAAGAGTTCATTATTCAAATTTTCATTCACAGACTTTCACTACCGAACACATGTCTCCCCAAAGACTTTCATTACGAACAATCCTGAAATGTAACATTCAATCAAAAAACGTTATATAGTCGGACCATTTTATCTCTTCCAAGCAAATGAACTGTCAAATATATAAAAACTCAATATGGCAATGTTTTGTATCTGTCACAGACGTCAAGTTGTTTATGTGTCTTAAGAAACAATTTATCTTTACGTGCGTTGGTTTTAAAAAAAATAATGGTTTAATGTGGGATAACCATATAAAAGTGGTCAGCGAGAACTGCTTTTCCGCATGATCATTAACTTCGATGCTGTAAAGTCACAGCAAGAAGCGATTATCGCTGAAAAGCGGCAATGTTTACATTGCATTAGGACTTTGGCTGGTAAGATTAACCAATCTTAGTACTTTTGAATAACACCAATATGGTTTATGTTTAAAATAATGTTCAAGTGAAGCCATTTAGCTTTTAGCAGCCTCTTAAGTGCACTGAGAATATATTATGTGGTGTTAGTGACTTATTTATTATTCCTAAGACTAATTAGTGTCCTTATTCAGTGTTGCCATATACCAAAGCACAGATAAAACAATTAAAATTGGTGGGGTAAAGATATTATAGCCAGACTCTATGAAACGTCAGGAACAGAAAGCGATCAATATTTCATTTTTACGACCATCTGTTCAAACAAATCACAGATAACGCAATGCAATTAGGTAATAAAACTTTTTCTATGAGACTACATCAATGCCTGTCGGGCTAATGAACCGTAATGCAGAGTTACTATCGAAATAGACATTTTTATTACTATTCATTTGCGTATTGTATACAGGGAGAATGATAAACCGGGGTCCAAATAGGTTACTCGTACCTACCTGCAAGCTTCAAAAAATAAGAGGGCTGGGGCTCCCACACGGTCTCTAGAGTCACAGGGCAGCACAGTACCGGCCATGGAGATAATATACAGATAAGACTGATAAAGTTCCTCGTAAGTAAAAATGTTAAAAATAAGTGTAATGGAGAATATGACAAGCTATTTAATTTCTTTAAAATTCTACCAGTTGCTAAGAAAGTTAAATATCTGATAGGTTTAGAGTATTTCTATGGTGATGAGCACAAAGTAGCTAAAAATAACAGAATTAATACTAGAAGTGTTACACAGAGAAAATTAATTCAACCGAGTGTAAAAAACTACTACGGTGAAAGGACCTCAAAATATTTAGTACCAAAAATTTTTAATAAGATTCATTTACTTAGACACGACTGTAAAATAAGTAAAACTGTTTTAAAATCAAAACTGAAGGACTTCCTCCTCGAAGATAAGCCAGTGCAGCAGTGTCATCGTAAACACGCTGACGCGCTGTCCTCGAGGACGAAGTACCTACATAATAAATATGATGCGTGTGCAGATTTTTCTAACCGGCTCCTTTGTATATTAGGTAGTATATAATATAAGTTATATTAAGTGTTTGAAAACTGAGTGCTTTTCGCCATTAAACGTCACAGTTTGGCGACTAATAATTACTTTGTAAAATGTTATTTTTATAAGTTAAATAAATAAAAAAATAAAAAGCAGGGACCGTTGCCGGTATTAATTTAAACTGAAATATAGTAATATATTCCCAATTTTTTTAATGTTTTTTAATGGTATTTACTCGTAGGTAATTATGAACTTTGAATTATAAAGTATAAAAATTTATATTAATAAGCGAGATACTGAAATTTAATACCGGTTATTTTGTATGGAATTAATACCGTTATTCAGTCCCTGCGGTCATAGTGTGGTTTCTTTGGGAGAGGCCTATGTTAAACAGTTGCCGTCTTTTGGCTGATGTCGATGATGAGGGCAGGGCTTACTCTTATAAACAATATCGTCGATTTTACAAATAACTAGGTATTCTGCGTTCATTTTACTAAGCTTCCTCTGTCTGCTTGTTGGTCTGTCTTATAGACCTCACATAAGAAACGGGTTTTTAAGGCGTTTTTCACGTAATATTACGAATTTCAATTTCTTTTAACTGTAACGGGTATGTACTTGAAATTTCACATTGTAAACCTATTACTATTATTTTGCTGTAACAAAAAATAGTGAAAGGAAAAATAAAGTCATATATATGAAAACCATACAGAAAAACTCGTTTTCTCCGGTTTTTTCACACGGTGGTACGGAACCCGTTGTGTGCGAGTCCGACTTGCACATTGATGGTTTTTAAAATAAGTATCCATGACTTGGTTAAGCAGCTTGTTTGAAAAGGTTCGAAAAAAAAATTAAGCGGTTCAGTGACTGAATTCGCGGATATAACAATCATCTTACAAGTATACGATTAGATGTATAGTTTTTTTCAGTGTCATTAACACATTCACGACCGGGAGGCGCGCGCTCCGCTCGTAGCAAGTTTTCGCTACGTACGATTTTTTTTCATGTTATTGGCTACGAGCGTAGCGCTGCGAAAATATCGGTTGCGAAGGTGTTAATAATTTCCCTTATTGTTTTTTATTGTATATTCGTCAAAAAGCATTTTTTTATAAGTGGTTTTTTTCTTCAACAGGATGGCGACTAACGGAGAATCAGCGACCACTGAGGTCACGGTAAGTTACCACGGGCAATTTTACTATTGCATTTTTATACAGCGTGGAAGAAATGATGATGTTATGGGATAGATAACTTTTAATAAAAATAAAACGTTTAATTATAGCTAAGCCCTATCGTGAAAAGTATCAACTATGCTTAAAATTAAATCAGATACCAACGAGGCATAGCATCTTATTACAAAGCTACTATGTGAGAAACGCGTGAAGTTTGACATATTGTTACATAACATTTTCTTCTGTTTCCGCGATTATACTTATTTAAATAAAACAATTTAACGGATTATATCGCGTATAGTCAACCCGTGACAATGGAGAGCTGAAATGCATCCGAAAAGTCGGGAACTGATGATGAACAAATGAGATAATATACGCGATATAATCCGTTAAATGGTTTTATTTAAATATTGTTACTTAACTTGACTTAAACGATACAAAACAAGACCTAGGTAAAAACACTATCTTAAACTATTTTTAATTTCCATCATCCCAAGTCAAAAGGTCAAAATCAAAGGGGCGGCTAATCCGCGCCTTTCACAGGCCCCGTTGAGAGTTCTTATAAATTGTTAAACGCATCAAGTTCGGAGGCGCCGGGATCACCTGGGACGTAAACCTAAGTCAGAAATTTTAAGTTCGTGTCATCTCTCTCACTCATGTGATACGCAACATTCGAGTGAGCGAGACGGCACGATGCGAATTTATCATTTAGAACTTCGAAGTATTAGACTTGTCTCGGAAAGCCGATATTAAATGGAACATATGTTTATATAAATATTAAATAAGGTAAAATTATTTTGGTCACGTGATGTGTGTCAGTTTTTTTAATATTTCATGTGAGCGTTTGACTAAATCATGTAATGTAAATAATGTAATGGCCACGTATATTGGTAATGTTTTAGAAATCATTTGTTTTATTGTAATGGTTGGGGTGACCAGAGGGCTGGCACTTTCTTAGCGCAGAGTAATAGCATTGCCATTCAGCGTGGCAATGCTGCCAGACTCCTGGGCATCCTGCTATCCGGGAGGGAGATACTTTATCTATAGTTTTAAGTTTTATACATGTAATCATTTAGAAATCGTGCTATTTTAGAAAATCTGACTGCTGAATGATGTCAAGACTGTCTGAAAATGAAATCAATAAACACATTTTTGCATTTGTAATATAGATCATTGATTTAAAATTACACCATCTTCACTCATTATCACAACACAACAAAACGAGGCTTAATCGCGTATAAATATGATTTATTTAATTACCTTTCCTTGTTAATTATTTGACGTTTTGGATTACGTCCACGGTCTCGAAGGAACTGGAGAGGCAAATCAACGTCTCGCGCGGCTAAAAGACGTTCCTAAGCATTTCTATAAATGGTCAAAAATTAACGTATTGCAAAAGGATGTACTTTTGTGTATAGCCATATTTATTTATAAATATTGTATATATTTTTTTTCCTGTTTCCTTTTTTTCTTCTGTAGTAGATAGATTTAGTATATAACATTTAGATGTAATTGATGAAAAACTTATTGCTGATGATAATATAAAAAGATGATAGGTATACTTGGAAGACCGCTCGGTTGCCGTCTTATTGGGGATATGTTAGAGGCGAATCTGTGCCTGCTGCCCTGCGATAGATGGCAGGAAGGCGCAAGATCGGGCAAGTTGGCGTACTTTTGTGCTGGAGGCCAAAACTCATTTCGGGTTGCCGTGCCGAAAATGTTAGATGAAAACAATACTTATTAAGTAGGAGCAAGAGAAAATGGCGATAAGCTTCAAATTGGTAAAAGAAAAAAGCTCGAGAGAGGCGGTAGAAAAATAGGTAGTGCCCTGAACACATAGGACCATTTTGAAAATTGCTGTGGCATACACCTACATAAATCTTACATAAATCAACCCACATCGAACATCCAAGATCCAGGAATAAACATTCATGCTCAACACACAAACACTTGCCCTGGCTGGGATTCGAATCCGGGACTGGTAGCTGCGTTGGCCGTTGTACAACCAAGGGAGCCAAACGTGACGCCAATACCAATTAGGATTAAAATTATAAACTAGAAGGTGTATCGCAACTTCGTTCGGGGAGGTGAAAAAAAAAAGATTTAGTGACCTCCATAGTAGTTCATTAAAATCATCTTTTTAAATATCTACTACAATGTACAGACATTTCATTTTTACAATTTTATAATAATAATACTAAAAGACGCCCGCAATTTCGTTCGCGGAGGAGAATTGTCATAACCGCGACTTAACAGCTAATTGTTGAAATCCGTTTAACCGATTTGGCACGACGAAGCAACACACAAACATAAAAGAATTATTTTCTTCTGTTTCCGCGATTATTACTCATTGAAATAAAACAATTTAACGGATTATATCGCGTATATTATCTCATTTTAGTTCCGACGTTTCGGAAGCTTTCCAGCTTTCCATGGTCACGATATACGCGATATAATCCGTTAAATTGTTTTATTTCAATAAAAGAATTAGTGACCTCCAAATAGTCCGTTAAAATATTTTTTTGAAAATAACGTCAATATACAAACTGTAATTTCAATTCAATTTTCAATTTCAAGGTAATGAATAGCTAGAAATAATCATAAAGTTTTGTTTATACGTATTTTTAGGGTTCCGTAGCCAAAATGGCAGAAACGGAACCCTTATAGTTTCGTCATGTTCGTCCGTCCGTCCGTCCGTATGTCACAGGCATTTTACTATTTTTACTATTAAACTACATGATTTTATATTGGTGAAATTTGGAGTGTATGTGTCTTGTATAAACCGCTACTTAGTTTAATAGTTAAATGATACTAATAAATATTTCTGAGGGGGCACTCAATACATGTATCCGAAAATGAAAAAAAAATCCGCAAGTATTAATGTGTGGCACATATTTCGACCGTTCTTTAAAAAAAAGGTAAATACCTTCGAAGATTATTGCTCCGAAAGTTGCATAAATTGTGTCCCCCTTTATTTTCTAAACGGTATGTCCAAAAAATATGAAAAAATAAATGAAATTAAAGCTTAATAAATACTTTCAACGAAAATTGTTTTCAACGTGTGCGAATGTACAGTTTTTGAGTTATTGTCAAAGATGTGGAAGTTTGCTTAAGTGTATCTTTGTTACTCAATAACGCTTTAAATTTCGAACCTATTTAGATAACATGATTAGATCATGAATTAAAACATAGACTACTTAATTTTAGGTTTTGCTAGCTAAGCCAAGGGTAAATGCAAGTTAAGGGCCTACTTCGTCATTTGTAAATCACGCCCCAAACGCGGAGCCAGCCAATAAGCGTGATTTGTAATAAGGGACGCATGTATTGCTCGCGCGCATCAAAGAAAGAGAAAGCTAATACACTACTTGCTTGAGGTTTTTTGGCGTAAGCGCCAGATGTAAAAGTACCATGAAATCGAAGATATTATTATGTTTTGTTAACATTTAAGTCAATGACTTAAAAGATAAAGGGAAGAATGACATTTTAACATAATTTAGCCGTTTATTATCTGTCGTTTGTTCAAACTAGACAAAAAACGGGAAATGAAAACGCGTTTTCGGATAACTTTTCCATCGAGGAAATTTTCATTAAACATGTTTCCGCGTTAATCTGAAAACAAGCCTGTTTTTTGGGCTTATTGTTCTCATAATCGTTTATATATTCGAACCTCATACAAGAAAAAATATGTCCAAACTTTCCATTTCAGTTCGTTACATTTTTGTATAAATGTTTTTATTTGTTCTATGAACGTACCGTACCTTAGGAATGTGAATGTATACAAAATTTTGCGGCATTTTTATGTAATAATAATAATAATAATAATAATAAGTCTTTATTTTCAGATAACTATGATCCATACATTATTTTTTTTTAGTAAAATACTTATACCTATGTTAGTTTAAAAATAATAATAAATACGTTAATACATTAAAAACAAATTTCCAATAAAATTCCATCAAAATCCCAATTAAAATAAAATGTCTGATTACAAAAAAAAAAAAACAACGACAAGATAAGTAATAAATTTTAAAACCTAATAAAATGAAATAAAGAAATTAATATAAAATTGACAAACTAAAATTGTATAAAAAGATTAAAATTGTAAAATTAAAATTGTATAACTAAATAAATTGAGAATTAATAAAATAAGTTAATACATTAAAACAAATTTTCAATAAAATTCCTTCAAAATTCCAATTAAAATAAAATAAAATGTCACATTACAAACATAAGAACAAAATAAGTAATTAATTTTAAATCTAATAAAATGAAATGAAGGAAATAAAATAAAATTGTCAAATTAAAATTGTATAAACAGATTAAAATAGTAAAATTAAAATTGTGTAATTAAATTAAATTGAGAATCAATAGATAGTGCGAGCCACCGGTTTGACTTGCCCTATCCAGTATATTAATATTGGGCAATCATATTTGTCAGCAATTGCATTCAGAATACTGTTGGAGCTCTGCCTTACCCGTCCTAGGAGAGACACAATCTTCTTGCGCATGATGGCCTGGAAGCCGTCAGTGCGCATCTCGCAGAACATGCCGGACGCACTACACCTGCGTGGCAGGCCCAGCAACATTCTGAATGCATTGTTGTACTGAACTCTGAGGGCGCTGTAGGCTCGCTTCGTGTACCTGGTCCATAGGCTACTCGAGTAAAAGGATTGGCAGTATGCCTTAAATAGAGTGACTTTCACTTCCGTAGAGCAACGAGCAAACCTCCGGGCCAGCATGTTACTACGAACCGACAGCGCTCTTCGTTCTCGTTCAATATCTAGGTCATCATTTAAGTCACTCGTAATAATGTGACCTAGATACTTAAATTTTTCTACTCGCGTCAACGGCTCACCATCCAGCGAAATAGGTGGAACGTGGTAAGGCTTAATTTTCCCAGCACTAAACACCATCACCTCACTCTTCTTGGCATTATACTGTAGGCCATGGGACCGGGCATACGTCTCACAAAGGCTCAACAGTTTCGTAAGCGCGCCAACAGATGGCGCCAGCAGCACCATGTCGTCGGCATAGCTTATGTTATTGACAGCCATGCCGTCTATATAGCATCCCGCATGGATGCTGCTAAGGCCAACTATTAGCTCGTTCACATACAAGTTGAACAGTTTGGGAGACGTTAGCCCACCCTGCCTAACACCACACTCCAGCCGATATTCACTAGACAGTGCATCGGCCCATCTCACCTGATTAGACTGATTTGTGTACCAGTATTTGAGTATATTTACACACTCACCGGGCATGTCTGTTTTCCCGAGTTTCCTCCAAAGAATATTATAGTCCACGCGATCGAACGCCTTGGATAAATCAAGAAAACAGGCATAAACAGGCGTTTTTCTGGCTGTGTAGTACCCGACAGTATGCTTCAGACTAAGTATTGCACTCTCGGTCGACAGCCCCGCCCTAAAACCGAACTGCGCGTCATGGATATTTAGGTGCTTCTCAAGAAGAGAGACCTGAATGGTAATAAAGTTACCATTTCAGTTTCGTTACACTTAATGGTATTTTTTTCTGCAAATCACCCGGTACAGTATGCGTTTAGCAGTAATATATCGCCGTCCTTTTGTGAATATGAGTCCGGTGTCCGGATTTTAATATTTCTTTAATTTCCAATTAGGGCAAACTTCAAAGACGTCGGAGTTTCTCTCAATAAAACATTAGAACTGGGGCGAAACGAAATTCTTAATAAATATTTTATGAGAACAATATCGTCTCCTCAATTGTAGGTAAGGGGAACTTAAACTCGAAAGTATTAAATAGGCAACCGGCAAAAAAATTTACTCACTCATTATTCTTTCCATACAATTGGGATGAGACAAAAAAATGATTGTTTTTTTTTCGTTAAAATAGGATATTTTAAGATACTAATTACATGCGTTTTACATATGGATGCGTTGAAGTTTTTTATTACTAGGAGATAATTCGAGTGACGTCACTACTGACTGATGTTGTAGTAGGGTTTGGCAAGGTCTAAAAACTAGAGTCTAGACTAGGCTTTAAGTTTGGTAGATGAGTACATATTTTATACATATTAAAGTAAGTTCAATGCCCTCCAAAACAGCATTTTTAAAAGTGTACTTGGTATGGCTACAAAAATGTACAACTATTATATATGTTCCAAATCACATAAGTAGTATACAGGATATAGCAACATTCAAAAGTAAATTGTTGAAATTGTTAGTGGACAAAGCATATTACTCGGTAAATGTTTTTTTATCAGACTGCAATTAATTGTACCTGTACACTCCGTAGTGACATTTAGTGATGTCGCTTTTTAACCGACTTCCAAAAAAAGGAGGAGGTTCTCAATTCGACGTAATGTTTTTTTTTTTTTTTTTATGGATGTTCACCGATTACTCAAAGACTATTTGACCGATTTCAATTTTTTTTTTGGTTTTATAGAAGGTACTTTCTAGTTGGTCCCATTTAATTTTAGTGAAGATCTAATGATGGAATCCATGAGGAATTGAAGGATCTCTTCAAATATTGTAGGCATACATATAGCGATTTTGGTATTATAAGAAACATAATAAGCATTTACATTCAGAAAGTGTAAATTGGTGAAGTGGAACTGATGCAGAAGACCACAGAATGCTATCGGAACTCCTCAATGATAAATGATTTACGGGTGGCGACAAAATATCTTGATTAATTTAGCTGAGCAACTTCATAGTCACAAATTTAAATGTTCCTGATGAGAATGGTACCATCGAATTGATTTCATGATGGAGCCGGAAGGTAGGCCCCAGATCTATGTAATAAAATAATGTATCCTAGCCGTGTTTGGGCTTGTTCGAATCGTCACGAGATACACTTTTAAGTAACGATTAACTAAAAAGTGTAAAATAAATAAACTTTTAAACAAAAAAATAAAACCGACTCCAAAAAAAAATAAAAAGTAAAAAATAACGCCATAATTCAGTTTCTTCAAATTACTTACGAGTAACTGTTTGTATACTCAATCTATACAGTATATACAATTAATGTTATTTTGGAGTCGGTGCCATCGTGTCACAACTTACTAAAATCGTCAATTTTCAATATTTTACACATTCTTTACATGGCACCGACGCCAAAATAAGATTAATTGTATATATTGTATAGATTGAGTATACAAACGGTTACTTGTAAGTAATTTGAAGAAACTGAATTATGGCGTTATTTTTTACTTTTTAGCTTTTTTTGGAGTCGGTTTTATTTTTTTGTTTAAAAGTTTTATATTATAAGATCTGTGCCTATATACAATTTTAGCCGTTTTGAACAAATAAACTATTTGTATTTTGTGTTAGTTTGAGACCATCATGCAATAATACCACATATAATATTAAGTATTTTCATCAGCAGATAACTCTTAACTTTAAAGATTGTGAGAATAGTAACTCCTGTGTATCAGCTTTAAGATAATTACTACAAGACGTAGGCCTCAGTCAAAGAACGCTATCATGACCAATCCTGTACCGAAATGAAAATCCGTATTAAAAAATTGGAGCCAGTCAGAAGCAGTGGAATAGAACGGTTAAAATTCGGTCGTCTGTGAGTCGTCGGCCGCTACATTGCGGGAATTGCGGCGCAGGAAGCGTTTTATCTGTTCATTGCGCGGTCGGGACGCGCAACGCACTGTGGCTAGTTGGGTTCACACGCAATGAATTAAAAAAACCGCTGCCGCTGCCGTCGCCGCTCGCTGTCGTGGCCAGGCCGTTGACTAGTTCATTTGTTGCACGCGTAAGATTCGGATATTGTTATTCGCTAATACTGCTCATAATATTGCAAAACCTTAATTTTCGAACGGTGTAAAAATATGTTACGGCCTGGCAACGACTTCGAGCGGCGGCACTAGCGGCAGCGGTTTTTCTAATTCATTGCGTGTGATCCTAACTAAACACAGTGCGTTGCGCGTCTGGACCGCGCAATGGACAGATAACCGGCAAGCCGAGTCGTTATAGCTGTTGAATAGTGTCATTGTTTTTAAAATAATATAATTATTAACAAGGTAGACGGGAGTTTCTTTGCGGCGTTTTTTCTCTTCAGTAAACCTTTTTCTGTGAAACGCTGGTAGTTAATTTTAAATTAAAATAATTAAGCCCTTCTGGCACATTTGTAACTGTCTCTACATATTAGGCTCATCTAGCATTACGTACACCTTTATAGGTTTTCTCAAAGTAGTTAGTTCGCACAGGGTCGTATTTTTTAAATTTGGCGCCCTGGGCCAGTACCGTAAATAGGGTGGTGCCAGCGGTGCCCAGGCACAGGGCGCAGAACCTGAAGGGGCGAAGAAATTACCAGGACCACAAATAGAATGTTTTTCACGGACGCATTTATAGAAGCCTGCACAGGGCGCATAAAAGGCTGGTTACGGCACTGCCCTGGGCCAATAACTTTCGCCGCTCCGGAACTTAAGGAAAAAACCGGCCAAGTGCGAGTTGGACTCGCGCACCGAGGGTTAATACGCCGCTCTTGGCTGTTTGTCGCCCGGGCCATGGCCCTAGGGTAAATATGCCTCTGAGTTCGCATGGATTGTAACTTTGACAGAGGGAAATATAACTTTTCCTTCCAAAAGTCGTCTCCAATGAGATAAGATACGCGATATATCCCGTTTAAATTGTTTTATTTATACATAATATTGCTCTCAACAGATAACTCTTTACTTCACATCTGTGATAATGAATGAGCTGTCACGTCACTGGGTTTGTAACACGTGGACTAAATACGAGTAGTAAGGGCATCGAAACTATTATGCGTGTGCGCTGTTTAGTAAACATAGTTGCGTAAACATGCAAACGTGTTGCATTCGAAATACATTTTCATCGTCGACTGATACTGGTGTGGTATTAAAAACCCACCATGTAAACGTAATATTTGCATTAATAAATTGCAAACTAGAAGGCGCTCGCCACTCCGTTCGCGAAGGAGAAAAAGTTACAACCCCCCTTTTTTTCTTAAGCATAGTCGGGTAAAAAGGATCCTTTAACCATCTGGAGCTACCCAGCTACCCGTGTACCACAAGAGTTGAAATCCGTTCAGCCGATTTAGCGTGATGAATCCGCAACGACACATACAAACATTTCATTTTTACAACTTAGAATGCCTTTTGGTTTTTAGATATATTGGTATCATTAATGACGAGAATGCATGTTTATTCGAAGGGTAAATAAGGCTGGAAAAGGCGTAAGTAGCATTTACCACCCTAAATTCTGTTTCCTCCCCTGTAATAAATAATGTCTCTGATCGCAAGTTTATCGCCTACGCCGGCGGCTCGTGCAGGAAATACTTTAAATCTATCTAGAAATTGTGAATTATTTTACATACCCAAGCACAATGAGAAGCACTTATAGAATTATCTTATTTTTCAATAAAGTGTGTAATTTCAACATCTCTCATAGTTTTATGATGGATAAAACCAATTTTTTTTTTTACAATAACACTCGGAATCCTGTAAAGTCAAACTTCCCTTTTTAATTCATCGCGCATCGAATATCCCGATATCACGTGAAATACTAGTACTTATTTACTGTTTTATTAACAAAATAAATGGATGTTAGAATTAATGAGAGTTCACTTATTTGTTTTATTAAACGTAATACGATACGTTCAGCGTCGATATTCTTTAATGCAAACATTTCATGTGCAATGAATCTAGGAAACTTCGAATCATATGTTTGGTGGAGAGCCAAGAGTAACAATCCTGAGCTTCGCCGCTGTCCGCACTAAATCTCAGACGCTTTTAAATAAAGACTCCTACCCACCATTAGTACGGATCAACAGATTTCTTCGTTGAAAAGGTGGATGAACCTTAATGAGTCTAGATTAGTTGTCAGCCTCAAAAATGCTCTTTGCGGATTAACAACATCTCAGAGAAAACTTCACGTAAAAGTGGACCAATGATGTGTTGCGGAATATTGCTCGGAATATTACCGTCGACATAGAAGGGTCATATTGCGGGACAGAAAAGTCAGTTGTTTACAAACAATTTACAAACCTATAAAACCGCTGAATAAACATAGAACTCATATTTGGATTTTGGAATTGAGAAAAAAAATATATTATGGTTATATTGTCTGGCTGGCTGGCAATATATCCTGGGGAATAGGACGACTGGCAATGGCACATCACTAAGTTCGACGACCTTGACCAAGCTTAAGTTCCGCTGGTTAAAGAATAAAAATCAGTGCTAACAAACTGATATTTTAATCAAGACAAATTGAAACCGCCCGAAGATCACCGACAACAATTAATTAACCCAGGAACGAGCAGCTGTTCAAGCCGCATCCGATACGACCGACCTTCTAAAAATCGAACGCGCACGGAAATAGCTCACGTGTAAGGGACACGTTTTCACTTTTATTGTCGCTGCACGTGTGCTAATAAGATGACTGGCGGAACCGGAATGAATGGAGCCGTTGATATGCAATAAATAGTAATCGCGAAGTCGGAAGTATCAGCCGTTGTTGTGACGATTCGTTTAAGACAAATTGTAGACGAGGCGGCCGATAATATTGGGGCCGCGACCAAAATACATGGCGGGTCCGCGCAGACGGCAGTAGGCCGCCATCGGCGCACGCGCCGCCTCGCGCCTCCCGGATTCAAACGTACCGGCCCGTTTACAACTCCGCGCTAAAATTAACCGCTCGTCGCATTCATATCTGCATGTTCCCTGTTCCGCCTCAAATATACGCGACCTGTCACATACACCGACCATGTGAGAAAGATACAAGTGCCGCAGTGTTACGCGTGGAGCGCGATTACGCCCGCCCTGCACACAGGAAGTAAATATAATATCGTGCGGTTAGCATTGGACCTCGTGAGTAACTCATATCTATTTTCTACTGTTTTGTCAAATTGCCAAATCGTTGCCATTGTATACGTCCGTTCGATGCCTCTGGCGTTTTTACTGGAATATTTATGTTGTCTACAAGACGTACATTCGATTGTAATCTGGAAAAACTTATTTCAGTGATATGAATACGCCGTCAGCGCTGCACAGCGCCATGGGGCGGGAGAGGAAGCCGTTCTCGTATCTCCCTGGAGGGCTGGACTTCTCGCAGATCAAGTCCGAACGCATGGCGCAGCGGCTGATGCGAAATGCGATGAACCAGGGGGTGCCTGAGGTGCCTGTTCATGCGATACAGTCGCCACCGACTCCGTCCACTCCAGTGGCTGTGCCGAACTTCAGTTGTCTACCTGTTCAAGTCTTGCCACCTGGCTTCTCGTTGCCAGCTAATCCTAAATCACTACTAAGGTCCAGAAGCAATCCAAACCGTGAGGCGCAACAGAAGGCACCACAGTTCATGAACCCTCAACCTATACCTCAGCCGAGCATTGAGCAACTGCAGAATAACATAAACAAACCCGCGCCGCAGCTTCCCCAAACAAACACTACTTACAATAACAGACCTACATCGATGTTTGAATACGGTTATTCGCCAAATAGCAATGCCGCGAAGACGAGCTATGGAAGTGATGGCTATACTGCGCCTGCATTACCAGAGATTTGTTATGAAGCTGAATATTTAATGGTGGCACCAAAAAGTAATGATAGTCAAGAAAATAAAAAATATTTACCTTTTAACACTCAAGATACTGCACAGCCGAAAGAAACTATAGACAATTTGAAAACTGAATGTTCGCCAAATTTACATGACACAAATGCTAATGTGACGTCATGTGAGGGAGAAACGAAATTGTCTTCATATAATAACGATGTACAAAGGCCTGCATTTTCGGAAAATAGTAATCGTACAACCGAATTAAATATTGAACCAATATCGTTTGATAATAATATAGTGAATGATTCCTTCTCTTTACAAAATGAAAACATGTTACAAGTAAAGCCAACAGAAAACATTGCTGTTGATATGGGAGAATATACAAAGTCGGATTTCACTGTGAAATTACCAGAAAATGATGTAAATGTTACCTTAGAAAGTAAACCTGCTGAAGATCTGTTGGAGAGCAGTAATGATCAGGTTGATGTAAAATTACTGTATACATATTACATTTATATATATTTATGTGTTTATCTAGTCTGCTATGCGTATTTAGTATACAATGTTAAAGATTTTTAAGAAGTCTTGAGAACATGTCGATTGTGAGTCAAAGTTTACTTTCAAATTACAAATAAATTGTTTTTTTTTTAATGCACGCTTTAAATCCATTTTTGTTTGTAATTATTTGAAAACTGTCATTTTTAATAGTATGCTGAATTTAATTAATCGCGGAAACAGAAGAAAATAAAAAGTATGCTGTATGTTTTAGAGATAAAGAAGTATATCACATGATTTGGATATAAAAACGATGAGATATATTGGATGTAGTAAATTATTTATTAGATATTTATACATTTTTAACTATATAAGCTTATCACTGAAATGACTTATAACTATCTTTTCTGTTTCAGAAACAAGTCAAAGTGGTAAAGAAGCAAGTTAAAAAAGAAAAGAAAGTTGAAGAGTCCACCACTAATGTTGAAGATCAAAATGGAAATCAAAACGTAGACAATGAGGCGGAATTAGTCGTAAAATTACCGACGAAGAAATCGGGAACGAAAGTTGAGACAAAAGTTGAAGTGATGAAAAAAAGTTTGCCAGACGGCTCATTAGAGGAAACAACCAAGACAACTACCAAAACCACTACAGATGGCAAAACATCTATTAAAACCAAAACTGAAACACGAATTATTCCTAAGGAAGAACTCTCCGAGGAGGAGGTCGAGGAAGAAGATGAAGATGTTGAAGAAGAAATTGAAGAAGAACCACAACCTGCGGTGGTCAAAGAAAATGGTCACAAAGAAGTAATTATAAAAAAAGCAGAAAGCACGGTAACTACATCAGCTAAAAAGGTTGTAGTAACACAATCGAATGAACAAGAGGAGGAAGAGGAAGAGGAAGTTGCTGAACCGGTAACAGAAACTAAAGTAATTTTGAAAGCGCCTGTAAAAGAGGAGGTAAAACAAGTAGAGGCTAAGGAAGCTGAAGAGGAAGAAGAAGAGGAAGAAGAAGAAGAAGAAGTTGTGGTTCTGAAGGAAGCTGTTACTGCACCAGTGGTAAAACCTGAACCTGAACCAGAGCAAGAGGAGGGAGAAGAAGAAGAACAAGAGGAGGAGGAAGAAGTAGTTATTGTTAAAAAAATTGCACCGATCGAAAAAAAACCAGTAGAGGTTATTCAGAAAGAGGAAGAAGAAGAGGTTGAAGAAGAGGAGGAATATGAAGAAGCCGAAGAAGAAGTAAAGGGAGAAGCTAAAAAACCTGAAACAAAACCTGAAACAATACCTGAACCAGTACAGGAGAAACTCACAGACCAAGATGAAGATTCAGAATATACAGAAGAAGAAGTAGAATCAGAACATGAGGAGACGCCTAAGCCACCTCCCGTTGAAAAGAAAGAAGTTGAGCTGGAACCCAAAGAACAAAAACCTGAAACGCAGGCATCGAAACCGGAACCCAATGAAGAAAAACCTGAAGAGCCAGCACAAGCAGTACCACAGCCGGAGCGAAACGTGCCATTAAGAGAACCATCTATTCCACTTGAAAAGGTGGAAGAGGTCGAAATTAAACCAATAGGAGAGGCCCAATCAGTGTCTAAAACTCACACAGAAAACACTGAAATTATCACGAGTTCTTCTGCGCCCGCGGGCTCGTTAAGTACGCAAACAGAATATAATAGAGTTGAAAACATTGTTACTGTTAATCGTACAACAAAAACGTTAGATAATACCTACGAACAGTTGACGCAATCCGGTATTCCAACAATGAAGACCTACTTTGCACCGAATCGTGAAAGGGTTTCTACGTCTCCACAGCCCTCAAAGCCTTATCAGTCTACTTACACCCCTCCTGAACCACCCAAGACAGAGAGGCGGCACAGCTTACTATTAGAGAGGCTGAGTACGGAACGCCAGATGCCAGGATCAGAAGTATACCAAAATAATTACAACAGTCAATATACCAACCAGTCTTATGAACAGAAGCAGTGGTCTCAGCAAGAACCCCAGTCGGAGGTTATTAATGTCAGCAATGTTAAACCGAGTACAATCTCAAATTCCCAGTGGTACCAGCAGAGCAGAAGTGAGAATATTCTTTATAATAATGTGACGCCCACCGCTGCCCCTTCCGCTGCCCAACTGTGGAACCAACAGCAATCCCAAGCCCCTTCTCAAGCCCAACCACAATACCAACCTTCATATACACAAAGTACACAACAAGATTACTCTAAATTGTCAAACACCTACCAACAGAGCAGCTACCCGAGTTACACCCCACAACCATCAAGCTGGGGCAACAACAACCTAAGCAGCGTTGATACCATCCCCAAAATTAACGTTCAATCTAACCAATCATACTCGTCCCAAGAAACACAAAATTACCAAAAAACTTCGCAGCAATACTCTTCCTCTTATGTTCCTCCGCCTTGGGAGCAGGATTCTAACTACGTGGCCCCTGCTACCTCTAGCTTTTACCAACCGAGAACAGATGCTGTTCAACCACCGCCCACGACAAACACATTCAGTCCCAACACTCACCCGGGATGGACACCGACCTTGCCGAAAACCAAGTTCTCTAAACCCCCTCCCAAGGCCTATGTTCCTCCGGCGCCAAACCAGTCGTTTGTTAAGAACGTAAACGTCGCAGAACCTCCCTCTCAGCCGGGCCGCAAAACTTACTATAGCGAATATGAAAGACGTTACATCACCGTTCCAGAATCGAACTACGTACCCGCCGAGAACAAGTTCCAAGCTCAACCTGATCCATCGCCACAATATTATTATGATACCAATGAACAGCCGGCAGAACCAGCGGAACCGCAATGGCGCAAGGAGCTCAGGGAATTCACAGAGAAGACATCTCAGACCCAATACCAGACTCAGCAGACGTCTGCGATACCGCCATGGGAATCTGAACCTAACTATGAGAAGACCCCAACGGTAAAGTACACACCTACTCCATCGTGGAGCCAGACGCTGCGGCCGCAGTCATGGCGCGAAAGGAGTTTTGAATCTGAATTGGTATCTGAATCGCAGGAGTGGGCCAAGAGCAATACTTTGGGTCGCAACCGGCCAATGAGTTCCTACGTGAAGAGCGCAGAAGCGCCAGCCCCCGAGCGGCCGCGCGGCGTGTCCGTCGACAGGTTCAACCCAAACAACTACAGCGGGCCGATCCTGTCGGAGCACCAGCCTGTGCACGTGCAGACCCTGACACCTACCAACGCTCCTCATTCGAAGGGCTACCACAACCCTAACGTGCCTGCTTACCACGCGCGTGCCTCAGCTGAACCTAGGTAAGAAAATAATAATGTACACTGCTAACTGCGTCTCTTTTGACTAATAGGATTTTTTCACAAAACATCCGCTATACAGTCTGCAATATTGGCGAATTTCAATAAGCCAAGTTTTTGATTAGAAAGGGCATGGGAAAGTAATTTTGTTAAAGTAGTTCGTTTTTTAAAGTGCGTTGAGCTGCAATGTGCATAATCTGACGTGCGTGTACGTAGATACGTAAATTAATCGATTAGGTAGATGTTATTACATTGCGTGCTCGGTATGTATTATGTATGGAAAAAAATAAGCAATTTTTAACGAAATATATGTAAATTCGTTCTGTAGGAGCTATATTAATCTCTCTTACTTCATTAAAGTCAACTACACATAGTTATCAATTAATATAGTACACAGTTGCATGCTTCTAGACCTATTGTACCCTATTGGTCAGTCACTTTTATGATTTTTATATAGATGGCCGTTTGGGCAGAAAGGTTCTCGAGTGGTGACCGCGTACCGGCAAGCGCAGTGACCTGGTTAGGGTTACGGGGACTCGCTGGATGCGGGTCGCCTCTATCCGACCCATGTGGAAATCTATTGGGAGGCCTGTGTCCAGCAGTGGACGTCCACTGGCTGAAATGATGATGATGATGATACATAGATGGACCTTGAAAGATATTTTATCCTTTTTTGAAGGATCATTTGGCAGGTTCCTATTCCCTTCGCTCAGACAGTTTTTGTGATACGCCATTCTAATGTTCAATATGTCTCATGTTCTCAGTTTGTATAGGGTTAAGGTGTTTAATTGTTGTAAATTAATAAATTTCCTTGTATTTTTCAGAGAGCAGCCAGCCTACCAGTCGCGCGCGTACGCCTTGGATGCCCGCGCCAGCCCCCTTCAGTCGCGCTCCTTTAAGTATTTGCAGTGGATCACGGGCACCGAAGAATAGGAGTAGCGTAATCTTAAGTTAATTTACTGTAAAATATGAACATAATTGCGACCACGTGGCAGATTTCAATACTACGCCACTTGAAAACATTTGCGGCGTTGCGAAAACAATGCAGACAAATGACTCGAGTATCAAAGCTATTCGGAACCAGCGCTGGTTATGAAATCTCCTACGTGATATAGTTTAATGTAAGTTGTACAAATCGAAACGACCGATGGTGTAAATTTAGTTTTAAGATAGCCTCTGTTAGACTTTTTTCTGTAACTCGAAACTGTACTTAATTTTCTTCTTTCATTATAATGAGTAACTCTGCGGTCTTCAATATATACGTAACGTGTGCTTGCCAGGTTTAATTAATCGTTACATATAAAGGCTTCGTATTTTCTACTATCGCATCCAATTATCGTTATATCGACGGATTGTTAGGGCTTTCTGCTCGGCAACCGTTGATTTTCTCTACGTATTAATTTACAAATTGTTTGTGAGTTATTGGAAAGATATCGAAGTGGAATAAATATTTGATCATATTTATAAAACTGAAAATCTTCTAAAAGGCGTATGTTTATTCGACATTGTGATAAATAGTCAAGCTCAGTGTTACCTGATTAAAATTACACGCCTTTGTAAGTACGTACTCATTAATAGATTTCAATGAGCCGAAGATATGATTATCATTACAGATAGAGCCAAGATTTATCTCATTACATACAAACCATGGTCTGTACTCGTGGATTCTTGTAGCTATCAACTCACGCGGGTTGCGATAGTGGGAAGTATCTATAGATTTTGTCATTATTTAGATCTTAGTTACCTGAGGCGAGTTTTGCGAGTCTCTAATTCTGGCGACAGCTTTCTATATATAAAAATTATAGCTCGCGTCGTGTAACTAAGGCCTAACGCCGGATTCCACTATGCTCTGTTAGTTACTAACGGCGGATTACTCATGTTAATTTAAAATGATCCTATGTCTAATAGCGCAATAACTTGTAATGGAGCTTCAGGCAAATTGCATCCGTTAACTTTAACAGAGCATGGTGAATTTCGGCCTTAATCTGCGCTATACGCAATGTGATACGTGTCCTCGCTAACCTAGACTAGCCCTCGCTAGTTAATAGTATAACTTATCGACCTTATCGTAACTACGAATGCATTTCAGCTTCATTTTCAACTAATTTATTGTAATTTGTTTAAATAGTTTTTTATACTATGTTAAACATAAGTGTCGTTTCTTTGAAAGACTATGGTTTATATTTCTTATACTATATGCATAACATATAGTATAAGAAAATCAGCATTTTTTTATATTTCGTATTTCTGTTTCGATTTTGCTGGACGTCGGGTCAAATATGCTGAAAAATCTACAAATTAGGAATAAATAAAATAAATATAAGTGATAATCTTACACTAATTGATCTAGTCCCAAACTAAACAAAGCTTGTAATATGGGTACGTGGTGACGATATACATAATATATAGATAAATAATAATACTTAAATACGTAGACAATATTCAAGATCCAGGATCTGCTCATCACACAAACACTTGCCTTGGCCGGGTTTCGACTCCGGGACCGCCAACTTCGTAGCTCGTTGTGCAACCCACTGAGCCAAACGTGTCGTCAAAATGAACCACGAAATCAATTTTTGACACTTGTTAGGATTTTGAAAAGACATACACTGACTGTCTTTTAAAGCCGTTTCACTAGCAATTAACAAAAAGAAACGAATAAAATACGCCATGATTCCTGAATTGTTCTAGAAACAGACGTAGGGTCAAGCCCTAACATAGATTTCAAAGTGAATCCACGCTTCCTTCGCAGAAACGACACTTACACTAAAATAATGGATATGGGGGCACGGAAGTGAACCCAGCAAGTTTTACTCGTCTTTCCTCATTTGTAGAAAGTGTACTCTTGTAACTTTCCATTTTTATTGAAAGAAAAAGATGGCTAAGTGCTTTTGTACACTTAGTAACGTATACTACGAATTTAATTTATTTAATTTTTAAATCGCGAACTCGAGTCAGGATGTGTTATTTTATTAATAACCTTTTGCAAGGTTTTATTGTAAGGTGCATGGTCCATTAAATAGTAACAATACATTCTTATAGTTAATACAAAGATCTCAATAATGAAAAAAAAAAAACAATACTCCGACTGGATTGATTCTCACCACGGTGATGCTGACCTCAAAAAGCCGGTTAAGATGCAAAAATCTTGTAACAAATAGTCACAAAATTTGAAGACAAGCTGACTGGACTCTGTAGCTCAATTGGTAGAGCATGCGCCCCGGCACGGCACAAGGCACTGGTTCAAATCCACTTGGTCTTGAATTTTTTTCATTATGTAGATCTTTGTATTTATAAGAATATAGTTTATTAGTGAAGAAATTCACTGTAAAAAGCACGAAGATCGTGAACATCAAGAATTTCGTAAAAATCAGTAACAATACATTTTCCTTTATTTAATTACGTTATTTGTGAGGTTATTGTTGAGTTTCGTTTAATAAAATATAAACATTTTGGATCTCTTTAGATTTACTAATTTTACATCCTACTGACTTCCCTTAGTATTCGTTTTAGGACGTCTTCGGATGTTGTTATTCTGTTCTACAGATATCTACACTATTATAAAGTTGTATAAATGAAATTTCTATACATTTAAGCTATTAAAAAAAGTGAGACGGACCATTTGAACTGAATCGAAAAAGTTATTTAAGGATATTTTATATGGTTTGGCGTGTCGTTGTGGGTACGTCAGCGAGAAAAAAAACACAACCCTCTTTTGTCTTCAGCGAAGTCGAGTAAAAAGTATCCTATAACCATTTTAACCATTTAAGGACGCTAAGCTACCCTGTACCAGAAATATTTGAAATCCGTTTAGCCGTTTCTGCGTGATGAAGCCACAATACACATAAAAAAAACCAAATATATACATATTTTTTGAAATAAAACAATTTAACGGATTATATCGCGTATATTATCTCATTTTAGTTCCCAAACCAAACCACTCAATTAAGTTTGATAAACCTTCTATCCTTGCCAAAGAAAAAAGATATTTTCCCAGGATGCTACGCGAGGCTATTGAGATTAAAAAGCATCCTAATTTCAATAGAGAAGATGGATTGTCACTACCACCAGCTTGGGATCTTGTAATACATCTCATCAAGGAACAAGCGAGACACAGGACTGCAAAACCTTAATTTCCGAACGGTGTAAAATATCTTATCTGTTTAAAAGTAGTTTAATAGTCTCTGTTTTTTAAATATTATAATTAGTAATGAGGTAGCCTGGGAGTTTTTCTTTGCAGCGTTTCTTTTCTCCTCAGTACGCCTCATTTGTGAAATGCTGCTTGGTAAATTATTAGAATAAAATAATTAAGCCTTTCTGGCACATGTGTAACTGTCTTTACAGCTTAGGCCCATCTTGCATGTATGGACACCTTTATTTGTGTTTTTTCAAAAAATGGGTAGTTTTCACAAATTGTAACTTTGACAGAGGAAAATAAATCTTTTCTCAGTCCTCCCGTGACCATGGAAAGCTGGAAAGCTTCCGAAACGTCGGGAACTAAAATGAGATAATATACGCGATACAATCCGTTAAATTGTTTTATTTCAATGAGTAATAATCGCGGAAACAGAAGAAAATATTATATACATATTTTTTCAATGACCTTCAAATATACGGAATATTTATCACTTTTTTTTATAAAATATCTACAATAAACAAACATTTCATTTTTACAACTTTATAATAGTATAGACTAGGTGGTGCCCGCAATTTTGTCAGCGGAGGAGAAAACAATCATAACCCTCTTTCTTTCTTCAACATAGTCGAGTAAAAATTATCCTTTAACCATCTGCGGATACCCAGCTAGATGTATAGAGGCAAACCTCAAGGTTAGTATTCTAGAACCGAAAGTACTTACTTTAACAAATGAAGCGCTTAATAAAATATTTCCTTTACAGAAACCTAACGTTATCAGCAATTAAAATCCTCATTATACATATTATTTCGAACACATTTCACTAAAATGCAAAGCTGTGGTCACGTACGGGTGCAAATAAGAACATACGGTCTCCCCCTCTCCTTGTTCCCCCCTACTTTCCCCCCTAAGACCGTAAAAATCTCTTTTTACAATCGTGATACAGGGAAACGCTCTCTTCGTGCGACCGGACTGTTTCTCGGCATTGAACGTACAGTCGGGGACTTGACTTAAAATCTCGGTAGATGGCGATACTTTAATTGGGATGTTGACAATTTTTGATAACTTTTTTCCGTGGCGTGTTATAGAACGACCTTTCAATAATAGAAAATAATGGTGAAAAAGCTACCTCAATGTCATTAAAACTCACCGAGATACTACAATGTTAAAATCACGTTTCTGGACTTTTCCAAAAAACGCTCCATAAAGCCTAGGACCGTGTGATGTATGACTTCACACCTTGTTTGAGGAAATTAAGAACTCTGTTCTGCAGCTATGTTAAAACTTGCGTCTCTTGGATCGGTGTCATAATAAGTTACTATACATTTCATGGGTTATTTTATGGTATTATTAGTGATTAATATTTTTATACTTTAAAAATGGACTTTTCCATCCTACTTTACAGGCTCATACATAAAATAAGCTACACGTAAGATATCTTTAAAAAATATATGATTTCTAGCATACATTTTTTTAGGATTTCTACAAAAATATTGAATTTTATTTGAGCACAGTCAACATACTCATTGATACTAGCTTTAAAAGTAGTCTACTGATGGCCGCTGGGGCAGAAAGGATTTTGAGTGACGCAGCATGAGAAGACCGACAAAATTGACCACCGATCTAGTTAGGAACGCGGAAAACTGTTGGATAAAGGTGGAGCACGAACAGTTGTTCTGGAGAACTTTTGGGGAGACTTTGGAGCAGTGGAAGTCTTTAGCACGACTCGGAAACGGTATTTATAAATCTTCTAAATACACACAATTTCTGGAATGTTTTAAAATTGTGGGAAGACAAATATCAGTGGAAACACCTGATTCAAGTTCTAAGATTTTAAAAAAATATACGTAATAATTAAATCTCGTAATTGAACGAATAAAATTGGTTATTTTGTATGACGAGAATACCGGTTTCCGAGCCCTGGTCTTTAGGCTGGGTGTCCTGGAAGTTTCCTAGAATGCTTTAATTCATAGAATTTTCATTTCATCGACAAGTTTTGCCCCTGAAACCATAGAATTTTCATAATTATTGAAAAGATTGGGTTTGTTTTATACCAATCCCAAATTATGAACTGTTTCAGAGAAAAATGTTCTCTATTATAAGATATATCGACAAAACGAAGTATTTGATGAAATTTTTTTGTTTTAACAAAGTACAACCCGTTCTGGTACTCGTATAACATAGACGCTGGTTCCATTCCGGCTTAGACAGGAGTGGATCACAATTATTATTATTTTCTACTTAGATCTTTCTATAAATATTTAAAAGATTGTGTGATGTTTTCACATTATAAAATATAACCGAAAAACAATATAGTGATCACAGCGCCATCTCTCTCGTGAGCTTGACACTACTGACGCAGCAGCTCAGCTTGAAGAATGCTGTGTAACCGCACGTTCTTAGAGTGGTGCTATAAGGTACTAAGCCTTTCAAAAATTAACGGTAATAGGTCGTGAGTAACGTATCATTACCAAAGGTAGAGGATTAATTCGTTGTGAATCACAAGCGGTCTGATGGTCTTATGATGCAAGACGCTGTTCCGGTATAACAGAGACGCTGGTTCAATTCCGGCTTAGATTGCAGTGGATCGCGATTATTTTTTTCATTCTACTTAGATCAATATATATTTGGATCGATATAGTAATTTAAAAGGTACAAAGTTGTAGGCTGGCTTCCCATTAGAGCGGAGCGGAGCAAAGCTGTGCGAAACGGACCAATTAAGAGTCCGCAGTAAGCTCGGGCGAATTTCACCTTCCCATACAAACGATGTTTCGTTCTTATTTTAAAACTACGTGTTGGATTGTAACGAAAATTTGCATATACAATGACATGAGGTATATCTAGGCCGGAAACTAGTTTATATGGCTGCAGCTTATAAAACAAACGAAATACAGCAAAAACGAGTTTTGTATGAAAAACTTAAATTCGCTTTATTTTTTTACTATGGTATCTGATGCTACATAAACTAATTACAGGCCTGCATATACCTAAACTTGTTCTTAGTACAAAGTATCAGAGCAAACTAGCTAGTCGTTTGAAAATGAGAGCGTAACTACGTTTGTATGGAGAACCGAGCTTACTGGGGACTCTTAAGGTGCGTCGCTGTTGAAACCCACCCAAGCAAATTTGAATCTACGTAATGTGATTGGTTAATTTCGCACAGGACAGGTAGCCTTAGGCTGATAGGATGATTTATTTATTTAATCGTATGGCATAACATAATAATTAGAATAGGGGCCCGTTTCTCAAAAGCTTGTAAAGTCTTTCTAACAATCATCATCATCATTTCAGCCGTAGGACGTCCACTGCTGGACACAGGCCTCCTCAATAGATTTCCACATGGGCCGGATAGAGGCGACCCGCATCCAGCGGGTCCCCGCAACCCTAAGCAGGTCGTCGGACCACCTTGTGGGTGGCCTTCCCACGCTGCGCTTGCCGTTACGCGGTCTCCACTCTAGAACCTTTCTGCCCCAACGGCCGTCGGTTCTTCGAACTATGTGCCCCGCCCATTGCCACTTCAGTTTGCTTACCCTGTATGCTATGTCGGTGGCCTTGGTTCGTCTACGGATCTCCTCATTCCTGATTCGATCTCGTAGAGAAATACCGAGCATAGCCCTTTCCATAACACACTGAGTAACTCTGAGCTTCCTTAAGAGGCCCATGGTCAGAGACCACGTCTCGGCTCCGTAGGTCATCACCGGTAATACGCACTGGTTCAAGACTTTCGTCTTCAAGCACTGAGGTATGCTGGATGAGAAGACACTTCGCAGTTTCCCAAACGCTGCCCATCCGAGTTGGATCCGTCGATTGATCTCTTTCTCGAAGTTGGACCTGCCTAACTGGATTGTTTGTCCTAGATAGACGTATTCGTCAACAACTTCGAGGACCGAGTTACCAACCAATACTCCCCAGTATGGGCGCTACATGGACATACGACATGATCTTCGTCTTGTCCATGTTCATCTTAAGGCCCACCTGTTGGGATACTCTGTACTTTCTGATAATATGAATTAAAAAGCGACTCCCGCTTGTAATACAAGTTACAAACGTTTATGAAACGGGCCCCAGGTCGTATATTTATTTATTATTAAGTACAGCCACATTGTATATCTTATAACATTCACATTATAGGTATCTACATCTGATATACACAACAATAACGTTGTACATAACACTTTTTAAATATATTTATGCAGTGAGATTAATAATAATAATAATAATAATGTAATGATAACAATTTAATAATTTTAAATCCAATTTAAGTATACACTAATTTCAAATCTAATTTAAGATCCTTTAGCCATTCAATAGTTTCGTCACTGAGGGAGACTAGGTCTTCAGGAGGGCCGCAGGCATAGCGCGGTATGTGGCGGTCGTAGATGATGTGCTGAATGGTTTGCTCCTCGGCTCCGTATGCGCAGGCAGCGGGAGAGTCCACCAGATATGATGATGATGAGTTTTAGTTTATATTTAGTAACAATTAAATTGGATTAAATTCAACCTCAATACTCATGCGCATTGGAAGTATATTAAAAGAGTACATTTTAACAAGAGAAGTACATGATCATGTGTCTAGTTTCCGTTCACAACTCAAGTGGCTCCCTATCCGTCTTCGTTGTAACACTCACATTCTTTCTCTTCTCTATAATACACTCTTTCATCCTGCGACTCCCCGCTATCTCAAATGTTTTAGATATCTTCTATCAGCAAGGTCCGCTCAAAACTTTCTTCTAGCTGTTCCATCATCAAAGTCAAAGTTTTATACAAATTCTTTTACATTCCGGGCTACTGTGTTGTGGAACTTTCTTCCACTCGATTTAAGGCAAGCGAAGTCATTGCCTATTTTTAAAACTAAGTTGAAGGATCATTATTTATCTCTCCCATAATTTCTATTTTTAATTCTGCTTCTGGGTTTCTAATCACTTTGATGTCAACAGTATCATAGTTTTCTTTCTTACTTTGTATATATATATATATATTTATAATAGTATGTATGTTTAGTATATGTATATGTATAATATATATGTTTGTTTTTATTTATTTTTGTAATATATGTAATCTTATCTCACCACCTACTCATTTTAGGTAGCTGAAATTACATAAAATAGCTAGACCCAAAGGTTGTCTGGAAGAGATCGCTCTTTAGCGATAAGACCGCCTATTGTTTACCTATTTTATGTTAAGGCTCTATTGTACTGTTTCTGTTGTTAGTGTGCAATAAATAATTGTTGTTGTTGTACCGTGAGACTCAGACATATATATACTACACTAGCGGTTAGTCATATCGTAAAAACATTGGTACTTTGAGTAGCCGGGTTGTCAGAGCCTTGGCGCGTAGTGCAAGAACGGAAGCTTCTCGGTCCACTCGTGTTCATGACTAAGGTCCTCGCAACGGACCGAAACATGTCGAGCAGTAATCGGCTTTTACTACGTGATTAACCACTAATGTAATATTAAAAGAGTATGTCTATTTCCCTTTAACCCACGATACAAAAGGGTTGTTCTAATTTCGACGTATGTATAATCATATAAGCCTGCGGCACAGCAGCTTTCACACTATATGTACTTCATTACAAAATGGATATTTTTCCAATAGTTTTTGGGGTATGTATGAAGAAAAAAATAGTTTTTCTCACCTGTTAGTAAGAGACGATGAACCCGACGATGGAACATTCTTACCTGTCTATTCACTATCGTCTTGAAGAAATCGAAGTTATAGTGTTCCAGGAAAAGATATGCTGGAAGAGAGTTCCACTCTTTAGCCATCCCAACTAGGAATGTAGAATGTAGAAGCAAATCGCTTCAACAAAAACATAAATACGCAAAAAAGCTATAAAAAGCATGAAAGATATGCAAACTTTCAACTTTTATTCAATTGCACTTTCTTCTCCGAGTGTACACTGTCCGCAAATTTAAAATGCACTGATTTAGCCCCAGCACGGTGATAGTGCATTTTTATTACACTGGAGGATCTTACATAAGTATTTCATCCACTTCTTCTTTTCATTCAGATAATTCCGCATTCCCGCTGGCGTAAAACGTGGCAAATCTATTTACATAAAAAAAAAAGAAATATACGAGAACCGCACCTATTACGATAATTATTTTTTTCTTATGTTTGTGTTATTGTCAAGAGAAGGTCTGTAAGAAAATATGACAAAAATTGCACGGAAAAGTGTAAATTTTGGTTTTGAAAATCTCCATATAGGAAGTGAGTAAGTGAGACAAAAATATAAGGAATCTTCAAAAAGTATTACATTACATGGTCATTATAGTTACGAAGTTTATTATCACAACACAACAAACGGGGCTTAATCACGTATAAATATAATTTTATTTAATTACCTTTTGTTGGTAATTCTTCGATGTTTCGGACGTCGCGTTACGTCCATGATCTCGATGGAACTGGAAAGGCGGGTATCAACATCTAGCCGTGCGAGTTTTCCGATCTACCCGCGGTTGGCCTTGATTATTCATTTGAACACTATGGTTGCCACTAAGCCGACAAAGTACACTCAAGACATCTGGCGCTTCATCGGATGATGTTTGATGCTGTTTACATTTACTAATAACTGGATTCCATGAAGATGAATGTTTGAAATCGTCGTGCCTGCCTTCAGGATACTGTTATTACTGAGACGTTCCATGATTAATACAATATTTTTTCGTATTATGGCTTGAAGTCCATCTGTGCGCGCCTCAGTGAACATGGTACTACACCATCTTGGGAGCTCTAACAGCATCCTGAAAGCTTTATTATATTGGACGCGAATGGCGTTATGAGCTAGTTTGTATACTTTTCCTACTTAGTTGCTTACCCTTACGCTACTAGCTTTTATTGCCGACTGTACATTGCTTTGAACATCCATCAACTATTCACCGAGACGATTCTAAAGAGCCCAAACTCGGTAGGATTGCGTTATTCTATTACAGAGTTCCTATGACCACCTTCCTGCTCCATCATCAGATCAGCTCGATAGTATCATACTATTGCATTGTCATCGAACTAATAAGCATTCCAAATTTAAGCTCAATTGGAAACCGGGAACTAGGTCAAATTGGGGCTTGTGTCCTGAAAACATAGAATAAGTCCGTCAGTTAGTTTAACAGAAAATAATTAGTAGATTCCCCGATTATTACTCATTGAAATAAAAAATATATAGGAAACCTACGCATACATCCCTGTCAACTTGCTACAGTGGGTAAATCTTTGTTTCAGAGAGCCAGGGGTATCTGCGACAATCAACATCTGACTGCTGAGTTACAGAATGTCAAACGTGCGCTTCGAGCCAACGAGCTCCAGATACCACGTTCCAAGCAGAATCCCAGTATGAAGAAACCAACAGTCGAGCGTAAACCTGCCGTATTACCATATGTGAAAGGGGTCACAGACAAGATCGGAAACATCTTGAAGCGTGCTTCTATAAAAACATATTTCAAGCCGTTGAAGAAGGTGTTTCAATACCTTAGACCCGTGAAGAGTAGCACCCCTTTGCAGAGTGCAGGCATTTATAAGCTGGACTGCGAGTGTGGTCTTTCATACATTGGTCAAACGAAACGCAGTGTATCAACCCGGGTGAAGGAGCACATAGCAGATGTCAAGCACCGTCGGTGTAATAGGTCTGCAGTTTGTGAACATGTCATTGACAAACCAAACCACTCAATTAAGTTTGATAAACCTTCTATCCTTGCCAAAGAAAAAAGATATTTTCCCAGGATGCTACGCGAGGCTATTGAGATTAAAAAGCATCCTAATTTCAATAGAGAAGATGGATTGTCACTACCACCAGCTTGGGATCCTGTAATACATCTCATCAAGGAACAAGCAAGACACAGGACTGCAAAACCTTAATTTCCGAACGGTGTGAAATATCTTATCTGTTTAAAAGTAGTTTAATAGTCTCTGTTTTTAAATATTATAATTAGTAATGAGGTAGCCTGGGAGTTTTTCTTTGCAGCGTTTCTTTTCTCCTCAGTACGCCTCATTTGTGAAATGCTGCTTGGTAAATTATTAGAATAAAATAATTAAGCCCTTCTGGCACATGTGTAACTGTCTTTACAGCTTAGGCCCATCTGGCATGTATGTACACCTTTATTTGTGTTTTTTCAAAAAATGGGTAGTTTGCACAAATTGTAACTTTGACAGAGGAAAATACATCTTTTCTCAGTCCTCCCGTGACCATGGAAAGCTGGAAAGCTTCCGAAACGTCGGGAACTAAAATGAGATAATATACGCGATATAATCCGTTAAATTGTTTTATTTCAATTAGTAGATTGTTTGACAAGGGGCTAAAATAAGCCATCATGACAAGAAGTGATTATTTGGACGAGCTCACGAAGTGAGCGAGGACAAATATGTCTGAGTGTCATAATGGATTTTAGCCACGTGTTAAACACTCTGCTTTTCACTTCGACTGCGAGAAAATAAAAAATCCCTAACATTAAAATTAGTATATTTCATGAAAAATAAAAAAGACACTTTGAGCAATTCTATTAGAAAGTTTGGCCAATCTGATTAGGTTCATTTGTTTGTGTTTGATTATTCGTATGTAGCTGTCCGCAAGTTTTTTTTTCAGTGTCATAGAAATTTGTAAGGGATTATATGGCTTTCTTTTAAACCCTAGGGGCTAAATTTACTGTTTTAGTCTTGCTTCGCGAAGCTAATATGACGTAATTTTTGAGCAGGAGAAGTGAAAAATATTAATTAATACTACGTATATTTTTTTGTCAACCTAACAAAAAATTATGAGGATGCGACCATTTTTCACACGGCGGCGTGACCTCATGCGCCCCCACTCCCAAAATTTGAGGCGCTTTATCTTTGTCTTTTTTTGTTTGATTGAAAAAAAAAAATAGGCCTCCAATATTTTTTTATAATCTATCTGACGGACTAATTAGAATAATATTTTTTGAACCCGGAAACTACCCTAATTAACTTGCAAGATTCCATCCGAACGTTACATTTCAAGTTAAATAAAAGCTTGTACAATAGTTAAAAGGTTATGTATCACTGGTGTAATAATAATGAAATAATAATAATGAAATAATGATCTTTATTCTGTAAGTAGGCCGCAAGGGCATTTTTACAAGTCTGACTCTACGGCGTTTCCCAAGAGGAGACCACTGAAGAGAAGAAAGCCGAAACAAACTCAACAGTCAGTCATTAATATTTTCTTCTGTTTCCGCGATTATTACTCATTGAAATAAAACAATTTAACGGATTATATCGCGTATATTATCTCATTTTAGTTCCCGACGTTTCGGAAGCTTTCCAGCTTTCCATGGTCACGGGAGGACTGAGAAAAGATGTTTTTCCTCTGTCAAAGTTACAATTTGTGCAAACTACCCATTTTTTTTGAAAAAACACAAATAAAGGTGTACATACATGCCAGATGGGCCTAAGCTGTAAAGACAGTTACACATGTGCCAGAAGGGCTTAATTATTTTATTCTAATAATTTACCAAGCAGCATTTCACCAATGAGGCGTACTGAGGAGAAAAGAAACGCTGCAAAGAAAAACTCCCAGGCTACCTCATTACTAATTATAATATTTTAAAAAACAGAGACTATTAAACTACTTTAAACAGATAAGATATTTTACACCGTTCGGAAATTAAGGTTTTGCAGTCCTGTGTCTCGCTTGTTCCTTGATGAGATGTATTACAGGATCCCAACCAGGTGGTAGTGACAATCCATCTTCTCTATTGAAATTAGGATGCTTTTTAATCTCAATAGCCTCGCGTAGCATCCTGGGAAAATATCTTTTTTCTTTGGCAAGGATAGAAGGTTTATCAAACTTAATTGAGTGGTTTGGTTTGTCAATGACATGTTCACAGACTGCAGACCTATTACACCGACGGTGCTTGACATCTGCTATGTGCTCCTTCACCCGGGTTGATACACTGCGTTTCGTTTGACCAATGTATGAAAGACCACACTCGCAGTCTAGCTTATAAATGCCTGCACTCTGCAAAGGGGTGCTACTCTTCACGGGTCTAAGGTATTGAGACACCTTCTTCAACGGCTTGAAATATGTTTTTATAGAAGCACGCTTCAAGATGTTTCCGATCTTGTCTGTGACCCCTTATATACAGTCATACTGTATATAGGAAACCTACGCATACAGATAGGTATTTGAATGGCAAATCTCACCACCATCCCTGTCAACTTGCTACAGTGGGTAAATCTTTGTTTCAGAGAGCCAGGGGTATCTGCGACGATCAACATCTGACTGCTGAGTTGCAGAATGTCAAACGTGCGCTTCGAGCCAACGAGCTCCAGATACCACGTTCCAAGCAGAATCCCAGTATGAAGAAACCAACAGTCGAGCGTAAACCTGCCGTATTACCATATGTGAAAGGGGTCACAGACAAGATCGGAAACATCTTGAAGCGTGCTTCTATAAAAACATATTTCAAGCCGTTGAAGAAGGTGTCTCAATACCTTAGACCCGTGAAGAGTAGCACCCCTTTGCAGAGTGCAGGCATTTATAAGCTAGACTGCGAGTGTGGTCTTTCATACATTGGTCAAACGAAACGCAGTGTATCAACCCGGGTGAAGGAGCACATAGCAGATGTCAAGCACCGTCGGTGTAATAGGTCTGCAGTCTGTGAACATGTCATTGACAAACCAAACCACTCAATTAAGTTTGATAAACCTTCTATCCTTGCCAAAGAAAAAAGATATTTTCCCAGGATGCTACGCGAGGCTATTGAGATTAAAAAGCATCCTAATTTCAATAGAGAAGATGGATTGTCACTACCACCTGGTTGGGATCCTGTAATACATCTCATCAAGGAACAAGCGAGACACAGGACTGCAAAACCTTAATTTCCGAACGGTGTAAAATATCTTATCTGTTTAAAGTAGTTTAATAGTCTCTGTTTTTTAAAATATTATAATTAGTAATGAGGTAGCCTGGGAGTTTTTCTTTGCAGCGTTTCTTTTCTCCTCAGTACGCCTCATTGGTGAAATGCTGCTTGGTAAATTATTAGAATAAAATAATTAAGCCCTTCTGGCACATGTGTAACTGTCTTTACAGCTTAGGCCCATCTGGCATGTATGTACACCTTTATTTGTGTTTTTTCAAAAAAAATGGGTAGTTTGCACAAATTGTAACTTTGACAGAGGAAAAACATCTTTTCTCAGTCCTCCCGTGACCATGGAAAGCTGGAAAGCTTCCGAAACGTCGGGAACTAAAATGAGATAATATACGCGATATAATCCGTTAAATTGTTTTATTTCAGTCAGTCATTTTTTAGAAATAACTCTTATATCTATTACAATATTTGTACTTAGCCTATCCTAAATATATGTTTTGAGTATATAAACTCAATGCGTAGTTCTTCAAGAAAGCGTATCAAAACTTATAAAAGTAATAAAAAAATGTGATTTTTTATTTCAAACAACTTACATGCGTTTGATATGCCACCTGATAAGAACCGTGTCCCGGGAAAAGTAAATTATTTGGTTTCTGTATGTTCGATTATTGGCGTGTTCGTAGTATCTCTCAGCTTATACACGGACTGGCGCGACGCCAGCCAGTTGTTATCCAATTGTTGCCACAGTGTCGCCTGGAGATATATTAGTAACGGGGAAAAGTGATAGGGTTTTGCAAAATAGTACTCATTGGACTTTTCTTTGTACCAAAGCAATAACGATTGCGCGTATGATGGACAGTCAATGTCAGATATTTTGACGGTGGAATTGCTAACATTTGTACTTTTGTGTGTTGTGTGTCTGTTTTGTGTGTTAATTTCATACAGATTTAATATAGCGCCTTCAGAACATACTGACATACATTTCGTTAAGAAACTGCTTATTATTTACCATCATAAAGTTGTAAAAATGATATGTCCGAACATTGAAGATATTAAAAAATATATATTGTTACGGAGGATTGTTATTATTGTGGAGGTCACATATCGATATATTTTTTGGTTTTTTTGTATGTTCGTATGTGTCGTTGTGGCTTCATCACGCAAATTCGGCTAGACAGATTTCAACTATTTTAGGTACACGGGTAGCTGAGTATCCACTGATGGTTATAAGATACTTTTTACCCGACTACACTATAGAGGGGTTATGACTTTTTCTCCTCTGCGAACGAAGTTACGGGCGCCTTCTAGTAAATAATTATTGAGCACACAATGTATTACATGCACCTAATTGATCGATTTAAGTATATATGTACACGATACGTCATGCCAGTTGTCAAACCAAGATAGATTGCTGCTCGGTTGCACTTTAAAAAAAAAATTTTTACATAATTAACTAAACTATTTAACAAAATTACTTTACCATATGGTTTCTATAATCAGAAACTATGGATAAATAATATTTTCGACAGATTTCTAGGACAAGCAATATAGTTATAGGCAGGTACAACTTCGAAAAAGAGATCAATCGACGGATTCAACTCGGATCGGAGCGTTTGGGAAATTGCGAAGTGTCTTCTAGTCCAGGATACTTGAGTGCTTGAAGACGAAAGTCTTCAACGAGTGCGTATTACTGGTTATGACCAATGCAGCCGAGACGTGGTCTCTAACTATGAGCCTCTTAAAGAAGCTCAGAGTCACTCGCGAGGTATGGAAAGGGCTATGCTCGGGATCTCTCTACGAGATCGAATCAAGGACGAACCAAGGTCACCAACATAGCAAACAGTGTAAGCAAACTGAAGCGGCAATGGGTAGGGCACATACTTCGAATCGTTGGGCAACAAAGGTTCTCGAGTGGAGACCGCGTACCGGCTAGCTCGCTGGACGCGTGTCACCTCTATCTGGCCCATGTGGAAGTCTATTGAAGATGCCAGTGTCCAACAGTGGACGTCCTATGGCTGAAATGATGATGATGATTATTACCAAACCATCGTCCTTATCGTCTTCGTATAATTACATGTCCAAAATGAAAATGATCGGTCACAGCAACTAACAGTAGTTGACCCTATTTCTTTACGCAAGTACAAATAGCGAACTGAATGTCTTAAAGCATCCCCGATAGTGACTGCTAGAACTTTCTGCTAGGTTCTAGTGATGGACAAAGCAATCTTTCAAAGAAACTGCCTTCAGCCCTTAGGGTGCAATAATGTCATGTAGAATCGAAATCTGCCAACGGCCATTACTAAAACATCGTCCTTACTGTCTTTTCGTATAATTACTTGTCCAAAATTAGGTTGATCGGCGAGGAAAAAAAGCGTTTCGCAGCAAATTTACGTGTCGGAGCGAAGATTATCGCGAGGTGTAGATTAGGCCAATTTTCGGTATTTCTTTTCTCTTCAAATATAACGCGCCCTTCGGAGAGATATAACGAGCCGCCGCCAGAGACTGCAGGGATGGGCGAATATCGATAATTTGGTATCGAGGTAATGAGCTCGAAATTTTGACAAAATTTTCATTTTCCAGCTTGATGGTGCCATTATATTGCATCGTCACCGAACTTACATATATGTATGCCAAATTTTAGCTCAATCGAAAACCGGGAATAAGTGGGTCTAATTTAATTTGACTTGCATGATTTGTTTGTGAGATATTTCTTAGTGAAGAGATTCACTTTAAGACTCACAAAGATCGTGATGGTAAACATCAAGATTTTCGTACGAAAAACAATAGTACTTAACTATGGTGTGGCGTCCATATAAGCCGATTCCCACCCAGTTGCCCAAGGAATGGCTTATGACCAAATTTTCTTTAAAAATGAGTAAATGAATACGATTCGAGTTCCCTTGTAATTTTCCTGACGCCACGCCTCTGTAACTTAGTTATAGGTGGAAATATTAAAAGCGTGTTAAAAAATGCGTTTTTTTATTCAAGCCCAATGGAAGAAAGTACAAATGGCTTAATACCGGCATATTGACTATTCAACCATTGAATTCAATAAACATATAGTTGGTGCAGTAATTATAGGATCGACAGAACGTGCCCGCAACTTCGTGGAGGACAAAATATCATTACACCTATTTATTTCTTCAGCGTAGTAGAAAGAACTAGAACCTTTGCATGCCGAGCTACCCGTGTACCAAAAATAGTGGAAATCCGTTTAGCCGATGGCATGGCATGATGAAGCCATAACACGATACATACCAACATACAAAAATCCATTTCTTTTTCTATTTAGTGACCTCAAAATAGTCCGTTATAATCATTTATTTTGAAAATATCGACAATGGTCAGACATTTCTTTTTTTTTCAACTTTATAATTGTATAGACGTAGGGACTTACACAAAGAGTTATCCGTTTGTGTATCCGCTCAGTTTTGTCTTTTCAGCCCACACAGTACGAAGAAAGGGATTTTACAAGTACATATGACGCAACTGCAGGTAAATATACTACTACGACTACCCAACCTCCAATGAAAAAGGTTATAAATACAATACAATATAAATAGTCTTTATTGCACACCTCAGACACCCAGAAATACAGAATATGAGAGTAACATTCGAATAAGCAGAGGTAAACAACTAGTCTTATCGCTAAATAACGATCTCTTCCGTACAACCTTCGGGTAGCGGAGTGTACTAGGATTCCTGATGGTAAGTGATCACCGTGGCCCATAGATACCTGCAACACCAGAGGAGTCATAAGTGCGTTGCCGGTTTATTAGAAGGAGATACGCTCTTTTCTTAAAGGCTTGAAGGTCGCCACATATTCCACAGTTCCGCCGTGCGAGTTTTAGCGTGTCGACAACGCTCCGCCCTAGCGCCAGTAAATTGTCCGTGGGCAGATAACCGAGCTTTCTTTTTTATCGTAAAATCGAAAACATTAGACTCGTAATCGCCTAACGAGCCCCTCCGGGACCACGGGCCTCGCGGCTACAGCAACAGGCGTTTCTTAGAACAAAACATTCATTTATTGACTAAAATGCTCACATTTTTCGCGAGAGCTAAAATCATAACTTTCTTTTTGATTCGTAGTTGGATAGACAAACATCAAACATCTGCAACTATTTTGGACACCATTTGGCAAAACATAGTGTTCCTATTAAGTCGGGGGCGGATCGTGAATTTGTGGGGCCCTGGGCTAATACTGCTTAGTAAGTAGGCCCCACTTTGTTTATTGAACTACTTGTTGGTTTTTTTATGTTTGCAATATCGTCTATTGTTTTCAATGGGGGCTGGGGGCCCTTTGTATCCATGGGGCCCTGGGCTGCAGTTTAAATAGCCATAAAGTAGATCCGGCCCTGTATTAAGTCACCTATGTTTCAAAAAATAAATCATTATATTCTATTCTGTGCTCCTACTACTGCTAGGTGGGCATTTAAAAAAAACTTGGACCCACCACTTGATGCCTTAACTACGGACTTTTTCGGCTCGTCTTACTCAAAACCAAAAACAATATCGATTTCATGAATAAAAAAAAATGTTCCGGTAGTGCGTATAAAGGAATAGATCCAATCGTCAATTTTGTGACGCTCATACAAGATATACAAATATAATGTCACAAAACTTTTGACGACCAGTTTGGCTCAGTGGGAGTAACGATGCCTGCGAAGCTGAGGTCCTGGTTTCAAATCCCGGTAAGGGCAAATATTTGTGTGATGAGCATAAATATTTGTTCCTGAGTCTTGGATGTTTCTATGTTTATAAGTAATATATCTATTAAATATATCGTCGTCTAGTACCGATAACACAAACCTTATTGAGCTTACCATGGGACTAGTTCGATTTGTGTAAACTTGTCTCTTTTTTCGGACACATTTTTTTAGTATAAAAATCGACAGTCCCCTTGATTACGAACAAAACGACCCCAATATCTCCATAACCTATGATAACAAGTGGGGGGATACACATAACACGTTCTTAAGAAAAGGCCTAGGTATATAAAATGTTTTAAATCCATCTAGACAATTTTGTCGTGATCAAGACACATCCTGATACTGATAAGCTGCCCTCCACTCCGGTTTGCTGCGGTCATAGACAAACCGTCTCTGTATCTTTGTGAGAGCCTTAACGACGTAGACGGTTGTGTTTTCCGATTTTAGAACTATCTAAGTCTCACGATTATATAATCTTTGTAAAAGGGCAATTCTTACCTCACCAACAATCTTAGTCTATAGACTCCCATGAAATCTTCTACATAAATGTTCAGCTCATGTCTGCAGCTGTGCGGACATGGCGTCAGCCATTGGGAAACTTTTGCTGGGAGCCTTCGCACGCTGCGCTCTCCCGCTTTGCTTTAAACATAGTGATTATGATCCATCTGACAGAAGCGATGAATCTTACAACAATTGTTTTAAACAGCTCTTAAAATCAACTCAACATGTTCAAATCGAGTTAAATAAGAACTTTTCAACACGTATTAGACTCAAGAACCTTTTCCTTATAAGATTTTCAACATCCAAAAGGTGTCAACAGAACTTTATTATTTAAAAGCTTTTTAGAATTAAAACGGACTGTCACATCAATCGACTTTAATAAAGCAGATTTCTCAACTCATCATCATCTATCAGCTGAAACATGTCCAATGCTGAACTAACCAAAGAGTTCCTCAACGATCGGTAATACGACACCCTCAACTACTGGTTTCCAGCGGTCTTGAAAAGATTTTTGCTCCATCTTGTTAGGATGTTCCCATGCTGCGTCTTCCGGTTTTACTCCAAATCTGGCTATAACAATTGGGGGATTAAACGTTGCATGTATGAAGTTTTCTTAAGCGGCACCCTTAAAAATCAACTAGCCAAATTTAATCAACGTTAAATCACAGCTGCATAATTGTCCAGGTCGTGTCTGCATCTGCGCGGGCGGGGCGAGCGCTAACTGACAGCCTTTGGGAAATCTTCGCTGAATCCAATTAGGCGCTCCCAGACCTAGTATGCACCCTTCATTGGACGGGGGGCCTATTCTAAGTTCAGCTAGAAATGATAAGAGATAAAGCGGTGGACAAAAGTCAAAATGTCTTAGTAAGACATTTACGTTTGCACGGTAGTAACATGATTTTTTAGCTCATTATGATCATGTTATCAGGCGAAAGACGTCTTATGGCAGCTCCGTCTTGTTGGACGCCTTTCCTCGCTGCGACTTTTAGCTAAGCTCTGAATATCGTGATTAAGATTCATCCCAAAGGAGGGATCAGACTTGGCATGTATGTAATTTTCTTCAACCTTAAATTCAAACAAAGTTAAATCGCAGCTGCATAATTGTCCAGGTCATACCCGCAACTGTGCGAGCGAGGCAAGCACTAACTGACAGCCTCTGGGAAATCTTCGCTGGATCCAATTAAGCGCTCCCAAACCTACTATGCACCCTTCTATGGAGGAGGGGGGATTCTCAGAGACTGAGTTGAATTGGAAAAGTTAGGAGACAAATTGGCGAAGGGAAAATACACAGAATGTAACAATTATTGAAAATGGGCTGCTAAATAAGTTAAAGTCAAGATAATTAATTTAAAAGACTTAGGGCAATTGTAGCGGTTGAAAAGTATATTTTAAGAGGCAAGTGGGTGTTGTGAAAAGCAGGAAACAATTTATGAGTTAATAAGAAACAATTCGGTCAGTGCCTTGAAATGAAGTGGTTCATAAAATACAATAAGTAATCAATATATTTACCTACTCATTTTTCTAAGTCTTTAGTAAGTGAGTAGGGTTTGGCACCCAAAGGAACCTCACTCACGTAACCCTGTTACTATACCTCTCTTGGCTGGCTGTCATAGAACTTTAACTCTTGAATCGTATTTTGTAGACACTTTAATTTTTATTGGAGGTGTATTTATTATTAAAAAGTAATAAAAAATAAGATAAAGTAAGATATTGAAAGGTATGGGAACCATACAAGAAATCCATTCTCTCTGCGTTTTGTGTCCGGTAGTGTCGCACTTGGCCGGTTTTTGTATCGTAATTAATTTAGCTATGTTTTTTAGAAAATTCGGGTAGGGAGTGATAAAATTAGGCTCTATCGCATACTTTGGCAATAGCGCCCTCCATACGAAAACTATCGCAACGACATTCGATAGACCCTTTCGCCCCTTTGAGGGTCCTTTTGCTTTTTATCGCGATCGAAATACGACGAGCGAACGTTCGATTGGCACCGCGTCAACCCAGTACCAAACGAACGCTCGTTTGAATTTACTCCTGTATCTTTGGTAATATAAAAACAAACAGGAAAATAATATTTTCTTCTGTTTCCGCGATTATTACTCATTGAAATAAAACAATTTAACGGATTATATCGCGTATATTATCTCATTTTAGTTAAAGATGTATTTTCCTCTGTCAAAGTTAAATACAAATACATCTTTTCTCAGTCCTCCCGTGACCATGGAAAGCTGGAAAGCTTCCGAAACGTCGGGAACTAAAATGAGATAATATACGCGATATAATCCGTTAAATTGTTTTATTTCAAACAGGAAAATGTTGTATGAATGCACTTTAGCTTTGATGTAGTCGGGTAAAAGGAGACTAAGGCCTCATTCATACGAGCGCTTTTTCAACTAGCGTTAAAAAACGTTTAAGTGATACAAATTGATACCCATTGACTTATTTACACGACGGCGGTTTTTTATCGAGCACTTGGGTTTACGACGTTGAGCGTTGGACGTTAAATAGAACAGAGCTGCACAACTCAAACATCGGGTTTTAATGCAACGCTTTCTAAACTCTCGTGCAAAAGTAGCTTAACACAGACGTTGCAACAATATTCTTATGAGTTACTGTATTGCACATAAATTATAAACAAATCAATGGCAGTAAAACCATACCTATAAAACCGGCCAAGTGCGAGTCGAACTTGCACAAAGAGGGTTCCTTACAAAATGTACGCTAAAGACGGTCCTATGTATGAAAACCCAGTGTTAGCAGAGCTCTACTCCTAAGCAAAATGTACCGGTGTTCGGTCATTTTATATTGGTTAATGACATACAGCAGACAGACGTATAAAATGTTTAGTATTCAGAAACAATAATCGGCATTTAGAAAAAAAAACAACGACTTAAAACTTCAATTTGCCACTTCCCTTTTTTGGTTTTTTTTTGCGTAAGCGTGATGAAGCCACTACGACACATACAAACACACAAAAAGTAGAATATGTCTATTTTTAATTTAATGTAACCTTCAAATAGCCCGTTTCGCTTATTTTTATGCAAATATCTTCAAGGTTTAATTTTTACTACTTCATAATAGTATAGATTACACTACGCCAGGGGAGAATGTCCTTTCTCATTAAAATCTTGTCCGGCCGCCATGTTTGTCGGGAAAACGGGAGCGTATCGTAAATTAGCCGCTTATCCGACGAGGCTTAGCCGTAGCACAAGTATTATACTCGGTATCTTAACTTTGTAACACATCCTATTCTCTTCTATTTCCGCGATTATCACTCATTTCAATAAAACAATTAAAACGGATGATATCGCCTTTCATATTATGTTATTAACTAGCGGCCGCCCGCGACTTTGTCCGCCTTAGATTCGTTTATCGCGGATAAAAGGTATTTTTCCGGAATAAAAAGTAATTTCCCCTAAACTCGATATTTTACTAATTTAAATGTGAAGCATATTACCAAGATTTCAAGTTCCTAGTGTGAAAAAATATTAACTGATCATACAAATTTTCATCCCCTTTTTCGTCCCTAAAAGGGATGAAATTTGATCTACATTATAGCCTATGTCCTATTCTGATATATAAGGGACATAACTGGAAATTTCATAAAAATTCGTATAGTAGTTTTTGAGATTAAGTGGAACGTACATACATACTTTCACGTTTATAATATAGTAAGGAAGTAAGCATAAGGAAGTAAGGATATGAGGCCTTCTGGTACATGTGTAACTGTCTTTACACATCAAGCCCATCTAGCATGTTTGTACGCCTTTATTTGTTTTTTCAGAGTGGGTGCACAAATTGTAACTTTGTCAGAAAAAAAACATTTTTTTCTTTGTCTCAGTATAGTTTGCTTAAATTGTTTTATTTGTAAGACATTTCTAAAAACTCGTTGTTGATACCCCGCCTCTCTAGTCCATTTGAGAGCTTGGACGTAATGGCATTTCCGAAAAGCTTGCACCTGGTATCTATAAAGTTGGATACAAATGAGGTGTAAACTTAACGCAAGCGGAATGCTCAAAACTGATTGTTGACGACTAAAATAATATATATATTTATTTTATTTAAAAATACATCATCTGTGAAAACTTCAACTATCTGGCTATCACGGTTCATGAGATACAGCCTTGTGACAGACAGACAGACAGATAGACGGTCAGCGTAGTCTTAGTAATAGGGTCCCGTTTTACCCTTTAGGCAGGTACGGAACTCTAGAAATAGCACGTCGCGGCTGCAATCTGCTCAACTTGCCATGTTGGTCTGCTCAAATGCAATGAAGCAAATGTTTCAGTGCCGCTGGGACATGTTCAGAGTGTAACCCGTCTTGTAATCTTATCAATATTTCAACGGAACCTTTTCTTGGTGTCGTCCGTATTGCTTATACTTTAAGTTATAATTTTAAAGATTTCATGAAGAAAATTTAACGTTAAATGACGTTAAAGAAATTTATTGTCTAAAAATAAAAAATAATTTTCACTTAATGAGATTTAAACATTAGCAAATATGTATTAGTATTTATAATAACGAATTTACGTGCATTTACTTAAAAACATGCCAATTAATAAAATAATGTTTGGCTTAGTCCTTTCAAAACTGCTTTTGTATTTATTAATTGCAGCGTTTGTCCACGGCTTCATTATCCTTCTGTTGCCAGTATTACCTTACCGACCGGTGAGTCGAGATACTGAATACTTAGACTGCGTCATATGTTCAGCTGCGAGCTCGTAAAAACGCTTACAACCCGTTAGTTTTAATATAGGGATAGTTAGCGACGGCATTATAAGCTTATCGCCATTTTGGAGCTCCAGTCAGACGCTAGGTAATGATAGTGCACAATGTATAATTAAACACTTAATAATGCTGTTATTTGCTGTTATTAGTAACATTCACCCGAGGCTTCGCTTTACGAATTAGGGGAACGTGGGGCTATCGGACCCCACGGGTAATGGGAGCGGTGTCAAAATAGACTTTCTTAGTGCTCGTAGTATGCACTACTACTAGCACTAAGAAAGCCTATTTTTTCTTCAAATTGCACATTTGAAGAAGAAAAAAACTGGCCAAGTTCGTATGGAAAAATGCACTACAGATGAAGAAAATACGATATGAAAAAGTGCACTAGCAAAAGAGCGAATCCCCACGGCACTTACGTCCCTTTGCTTCGAAGCGCAGTTTTGAGGCAATAACTCAGAAACGGTATATAGTAATTATTTTAACTTATTTTTATTATAGTACCCAGATGACCAAAGGTTTCGTTCGTCGTTTTCAATATGAAATTGTAAAAATGTCATCTGTTCATTAGAGACATTTCTCAAAAAAATAAGTGACTATTCGAATTGGTCACTGAATCGAAATATTGATGTTTCTTTTCGTATTTGAATGTGTCATTGTGGCTTCATCCAGCCAAAACCATCAAAACGGTTTAACGGATTTCCATATTTTTGATACACAGATAAGAGATCCGGGCATACAGTTTATGTATATTGTCGTTTATTAGCGAGTCTTCGAATCTGTTTTTAACTTAATTTGATTATAAAAACGTTAATTTGTTATTGAATAAATAAATGAAATGAAAAGCGTGATGTGTTAACACATAAAAAAGACTAGTGTTAACTAGATTGTATTCAAAAATTTCAGGCTACGTACGTAAAATTGCGTTAGCTCAGTTGCTCAGACAACTTCTGCGTTAAAGAAGAGGTCGAGGGTTCAAATTCTGCTTGAAATTTAGTAGGTCGCGTTGATTTGTTCTTTACAATCGAACTCTGTGTTATAATATTCACTTGAAAAAGAGATCTAAACAATTTAAGTTCACAGCTCAGGTATTCAAATTTTACTAGGCTAGAATTTAAATTGTTAGAGCATATTTATTCAACTGTATGTGCACTAATTATTATAGAATTACTCTGTAAGCTTTTGAAATCGCAAACGTGCGTTATTGGTCTGGTTTAAACTAGTTTGTTTTAGAATTCGCACATAATTGCCAAGTTGGTGAGAGATAATTAATTTTCGGTTTGTTTTCCATTAAAATAGGCGTGTTAAATATTGATGTTAGGTAAGCTTTTAATCTTGAACACCTGGGTTTTAAGTGATTAACCTTTTAGATTTTTAATTAAAGATGTATTATAACGTAGGTTAAAGAAAGTTTAATAGGCCGTTAAAGACGAAAAAAAGGGTCAGATGTTTTTAACCCATAAAAAAAAATATATCTTCTAAGCTTCATTCTGTAGGTTTTTTACACGAAATGAATGTCATGTGACCTTTTTAGGGTTCTGTACCAAAAAGGTAAAAAAGGAACCCTTATTGTGTGACTCTGTCTGTCTGTCTGTCCGACTGTTAAATCTACTTATGGTATGTTATTTAGAATAATATAAAAATGGCTAGCCCACGTATATTGCAAATAAGATTTTTTTTACTGAAAAACGACCAATATGAGGGTGCCAAAAATTCAAAGTCTAGCTACTAGGTCAATTTATCATATATTAAATTTACTGTGGATAAATTTTAATTTACACAGGAGGAAGTGAAATATGTTGAAATTTTCTCAATATATAAACGTAAATTATTACAACGAAAATTATTTTCAGCATGATCGGATATACCGTTTTTGAGTTATTCTCGAAAAACTGCGCTTTTTAGCAAAAGGACATAAGTGCCACAAAGATGCTCTCATTTGCGAATGCACTTTTTCACATCTCATTTTTTTCACATGCATTTCTTTGTGGTAACGGCCACGGTACCCTAAACTGAGCATGGTTCCGCATGCTCTTAGCCGGTTTTTCATATGCTTAAGGAAACTGATACTGCTAGAAAAGCCTATAGAACTAAGGTGGGTACCTAACGACTAAGACCTCGCATATATAAACAAGGTGCAAAACTTAACCTAACCTATTCACACATAACCAAACATCCTCAGTATACTATCTCACAAACATCGTTACTTCCAGCGGACGGTCGCATAAAGCGCGCGACCCTCTTAAATAAATTCCCCTTTATTGTGTTATCATGAGTACTTGAGAAATTTCCCACCTCGACGGCAAATTTCACTCGGAATTTTCACACGTACAAAATTATAAAGAAACATTTTTATTAAAGCGTACATTTCGCTAAGTCCACGCTTGTGGCGCGGGTAAGCCGGGTTTAGTTGTTAGTGTGAAATGCCGGTGTATTATTTAGTATTTTAAATCGATATACTGCTGAAACGGCTTAGTTTACATTTTATTCGAACCTGCTCCTACGTAAAAAAAGTTTCGTAAAGTTATTTTGGTAATTAAAATGTACTAGTAATAGATAATTTGAATTGAAGATAAAATCCCGCGACACAGCTTAAAAACCCGGTAATTTCCCTACTTCTGAACCATTTTCTAGAACTGTAGCTAAGAGCTCTCTCGAAGCACTTATCTTAACATACAAAAAACAAATTATAATCGGTTCACCCATTCAAGAGCTTCGATGCCACAGACATACACATTAAACTTACAACAACCAAGAAAAAATAACAAAGCAAATCAAGACCTGGCCTGAAGGTTTCGTTTTTATTTATGAGTGTGAGCGTGTGTGATTACCAGTAATCAGTTGCGCTATAGATGTGGAAAATGCTAATTTAAACGATTAAAAATAGTTAATATTGTCGACAGTATTATTTTGGTTCAAATTTGTGCTACACCTTGGAGTATTTTTTTTTTTCTAGAGCGAATCCACTTAGCTTTGTACCAGATGAACACTCATTATCTGCATGGTTAACTGTGGCCACAACTGCCACTTCGAAATATAAGGCGTTGTAAGTGCAAATGACTTTTACACTAAATTAGTCTTTAAGTCAAACGAGATAAGTTTTACTCTTAAACAAAAAGACCACATATGTTGGTCACTTCATAAGTGAAACAGCAGTGAAGTTCATATCGATGCTTAGGATGACGATGACCACGTGTTCATTTTGTTTAAGAGTAAACCTTAATATATTTGATTTAAAGACCAATTTAGTATAAATGTCATTTGCACTTACAACGCCTCACATTTCAAAGTGGCAGTTGTGGCCACAGTTAACAATGCAGATAATGAGTATTGTTCATCGGGTACAAAGATAAGGGGATTCGTTCTAAAAAAAAAATTTGACTATACTCTACCATGATTGCTGCAAAGGACCATGCGTCAAAATGGGCCAAGAACGAACAGAGATGAGAGTTATATCATTAGATAGGTAGTTTTATGAGCTTCATTTTTTACTATACGCACCATGCTGAGATCCATTGCAGAACGGAGATATTCGTGTTTGAAATTAAGTTAGATGTGGAGGAAATTGGAACTAACTAACGCATAGTAAATAACTACCTTTACTTAGACAGTGGCGCCAGTATTTAGTGGCGTCACTTAAAATGGTCATTAATCATTAGTAGGTAGTGGCGTCACTTAAAATGGTCATTAATCATTAGTTAATTGTAACGATCACTGGTGATTACTAATTGGGCATGTTTCTTTTGCGGCTTCACTAGATTAGATAGGCGGCAGCATCTACGACAATACCACAGGTCCTCATCATCATCATTTCAGACATAGGACGTCCACTGCTGGACACAGGCCTCTTCAATAGATTTCCACATAGGCTAGATAGAGTTCACCCGCACCCCGCGAGTCCCCGCAACCCTAACCAGGTCGTCCGACCACCTTGCGGGTGGCCTTCCACGCTGAGCTTGCCGGTACGTGGTCTCTACTCGAGAACCTTTTTGCCCCAACGGCCATCGGTTCTTCGAACTATGTGCCCTGCCCATTGCCACTTCAGTTTGCTTATCCTGCTTGCTATGTCGGTGACCTTGGTTCGTCTACGAATCACAACTTCTAGGAGATCTCTTGCAAGCCCTATCTAAATTGCAAGCCAAGTAACAAAGTAGCATTAAAAAAGTAGTCCGGGAAACACCTTTCTCCAATCGATCTACACCAATGCCAAATAATTTGGGAATTACAGGCAGTTTAAATATTCTAGCTCGTTCAGCCGAAGCCACATTCCACCATTATTATAATTAGATTTGGAGTTCCGCTGTCACTCTGCGTGTCAGCCATTGCGCATTTGAAATGAGATTTGATATTTTATGGTTTAGTTAGTAATTTGACTGTTTAAAATAAAGATTGAAATTTAGTGAATTAAATTAAAGAAACTTAACTATAAAGTGGAGAACTTGTACAGGTGCAAACGTAGATGGATAGCAGAAAGTAGGGGAGATGGTTTGACTTTGTATGCCCGGTGTAAGGCAATCCAGGGTGTGGGACACGGCTTAAGAAGTATTAGATTGGCCCCATCCCACCTAGATCAAAAGCTAAATGCTACTAAATAGATCAATGTATCTTAAAAGTCAAGTATAGGTGTTAAACCATGTGTCCATGTGTCTGATTTTATTTTTATTTAGTTATTATAGTTATTTACACTTTTAATACATAAGCATTTGTATAGTTTTTTGATTTAATAATAGATGGCTCCAGAAGCACTGGGTTTACAAGTTTAAGTTATTAATATTATAGTAGATGTTGCGACCTGTCTTCATTCACGGCTGATTATTTGAGATATTTATGTTTTCCAATTACACGATAGATGTCGCTGCTCCTTACAGAAACAAGCTAATGTTTGTTTCCCGTACTTTATACATAATGTTCAGAAATTTTAATGTATTATCGATGCGAATGTGCAACTGTATAAACATTGTTTATTGTGGAAATATAAAACCTATAAGCTTTTTAAGCCGTAAGCTGGTTGTGATTGTTCATAGACTACGGACAGGTATGTGCCCCTCAACAAGTTCCAATCCCTTCATGGTCAGCTGAGCCCACTCTCAACTCAGCGCGCGGGTTCAGTTGACTACGTTTATTTTTTCGGGGGCAACTCGGCCCAGAAATTGGCTAAGGGGTCGACTGAGCCCACACACGCTCAGTCAAATACAGTTTACAGTTGTATGGTTGACTCAGCCCACGGGCTCAGTCGACTACAGTTTAAAGTTATATGGTTGAATCAGCCCACGGGCTTAGTCCACTACAGTTTAAAATTATATGGTTGACTCAGCCCACGAGCTCAGTCGACTACAGTTTAAAGTTATATGGTCAACCCAACCAACGGAAAGTTGAGATATATGTAGAACTAACATTTCATCTACCTGTCTGGACTGCTATCACGTTTTGGTAAGTTACTAATTTTAACAATAAAAGCACAAGATATCGGGTGCAGTTCAATTTTCATAAAAACTTTTAGCATAATCTCAGTTAACTACTATTAAAACTCATAATAAACATGATGTATACAAACAAAATACATAATTTTGTTGGGCATAATAATTAAATAACAGAATACTGTATAATCATAAAAACATTATTTATAACGATCATTAGGAATATTTTTTCGTGTTATAACATACATTCAGGATAATGATTAAAATTTACAACTAAGTTTTAACGAATGATCGGGTGACATACTATTATATGCTAACAAGGATAATGGTCAAAAATCGAACACTGTAGGTTAGGTTAGGTTTGTATTGTGACCATGTACAGCGGAGCATTAAAATGCTTGCATACTTGCGTGAGAGTTGCTTAAAAACAAATGAAAAAGGATTTTTAGTATTTTTCATTTACTCAAAGGTTAAGTGGAAAATGTATTTCTATTTATTATGTAAAATATTGGGTTACTCAATAAAACATTTGGTTAACAATAAACAACTTAATGACTATAACGTCATTCAAAGACAGTGCCATTCATATGAAAAATTAAAGAACTGACACGTAAGAAAGACAAAAATGTTAATATGATTGTAGTTTTACCTATTTGCAGAAAGTGATCAAACCAAAAGTGTCAGAGGGCCAAATTGGCCCTTTTATTCTATACTAGCTGTTACCCGCGGCTTCGCCTGCGTACTTATTTTTTTTTTTGACTTTTCGTTCAAAAAGGCAATGCAAGCATGCATGCTTGCAAGTAAGCAAGTAGGTATACCTTTTACCACTAAGCTACAAGTGATTTCGCCTACGTGGTTAGAGGACAATGCCATATATTAATTTTCCCGTGGGAATTAGATGTTTTCCTGCGTAAAAATACTGCGTGAAATTACTGGGTACTGTGACAAAAGATCTGTGCGTCACATGGTTGGCAAGGCAACACGTGAGTTATAACCATGTATTATTTTGTATGTTTATAGGTGTCTGCAGTGTCTGTTTAGCATCTCGTGGACCCGTATGCTTCTTTACCAGCCAAGTAGTATAAAAAAGTAGCCTATTCGTTTTTTCTTTACAATATGACCTCTATTTCGAATTTGTAAAAATGGATCGTGGTGACTTCCACTATAAAAAAGGAAATTAAAAATAAGACAAAGGTATTTAATTTACAAACATAATTGTAAACAAACACACACACACACTAAGTTGTCTCCCTAGCGAAAGACTGAGCCTGCGGGCCGAGTTGTCCCTCTAGCGGTAGACTGGTCAACTGAGCCTGCGGGCCGACTTGTCTCCTTAGTAATAGACAGCGGTCAACTCGGCCCGCGGGCTGAGTTGACCTTGTAGGCCGAGTCGCCCCCAACATATATTTTAGAGGTCAACTAAGCCTGCGGGCTGAGTTGTGAGTGGGCTCAGTTGACTATGAAGGGGTTCCACCATGTCTAATGAAATGAAAACAATAGATTCACCTAATTGTGATGTCTGTGGCACTATAGAAGATGGCCAACACTTGTAGATGGAGTGCAGGCGAAACCGCCGCGCCCAGAGAGAGGCGCTCATAACGTCAGCCAATCTGCCGTGCTAGTTTAAACGGCCACGTTTTGATAGGAGTTTCCATATATTTTACGTATTTTTTCACTAGCACGGCAGCAATCTAAACCCATATGATATGGGGCCTTTTACACGCGTCCTGGCAAATCCAACGTCAGACAATGCACATGTACAGGTTGGCTGCCGTTATGTAGTTTTTATTTTTTAAGTAGTACGAGTAGGTAGTTTCAATATTTTTTTAATTTGTTTGTGACATGGTTTTGGTTTTTACAGGGCCGATATGTACATATGTATAAAGGTCCTTAAAACAAAAAAAACCAATGAGACAGGGTGAAGTTTCAATTTAACAATAGGTCATCTGTTGGCGGTACTGACCTCGCGAAACGTATCTCGAAGACAATCGCAACTGGTCCGTGCTTTGTGCCTCATGAACACGCTCCTCGCATCAGCCCCGGAGTGTGATGTATTTGCGAGCAGATGGGTAGAACTGAGTGATGAATATCTGTGGTCCTGAGAGGGATGGATGTTCGTCTGTCTTCAGTTTAAAATTGTAAATATCTTTTAAATTTTATAAATGTATGGTTTTATATTTTTAAAATGTCAGTGCTTTGGTTGTCCATTTTGCTGTGTAATTAATATGAATAAATAAATAAATTGCTTACTTATCGTAACAAACATGAAACACAGCATTACAAATACGAAGTAAGCCATTATTATATATGTCCAAAGTTAACAGTATCTGATGTAGCAGAAGGAACTTTGCGCATTCTCGGCACTGATCATAAAAACGAATTAGAGTTGCCCTGCGAACTTTGGCTAAATACCGAAGCTATCCGAAATAATCTTTTGTGTACAAAATTCTGTTTGTTTGGTTAAGAAAAACGAATATGGTAATGTATACTAATTCTGTAATCAACGACTAAATATGTAAAAATTAAAAACATTATTACTGTTGCGATAGCTTTGGTCAGAGCACTTTTGCGTTGAAGAAGAGGTCGCCGATCCAAATCCTGCTTGCAATTTAGTAGGTTGCATTGATTTTTTCCCTTACAATCGAAATCTGCGTTATAATATTTATTTAAATATTATCAATTCAAAGAATTTCTATCATGACAGCCAAAAACCGCTGATGAACAGTTTTTTAGCAAAATTATTCACGACAACTGGCTTTGCGTTATCTGTTTCGTAAACAAGATTATTACTGTGTATAATTACTAAGCATGAACTATGTATGTTGCTCAATAATTATACTGAGCCTTCACACTCTGTGGTTACTAAATCGCAGTGAGAAAGCTCATTAAATAAATGAAAAAAAAAAAAGATTATTGGAAGGAGCCTATATTGTGTTCTCCGGTTAGTGGTTGGATTTAAGAACATTGTCACCCCATTGGTCATTTGTTTCAAAGTAAAAAATAGTAAAGGCACAAGCGTTTACGGCCCAGTTAACTTCTGGCAGAGTCTATTTGAAAATATCGCGCAACTCCATTAATTGCCGGCCAAAACAGCCAACAATGCATAGAGCACAGATGGGAATACCAATCTGCATCAATGTTCTGCGACCAGCACTAAAAAAACGGCTACAGATTTCCAGCAGCGATAAAAAAAATCCAATTACTTCATCCGTAGTTTTTACAACGTTTACATAAACTCTTCTATGTATTTTGAAACATCGACATTTCCGATTGAATAGTTCCGTACGCGCGAGAAGATTTATGACAATTAATGCTTCGTGAATTCCAGTCGATTGGACTTTGTACTGTTTTTGCGAAGGAATAAAATAAAAAAAACACCCAGCCACAACCTCGTTGTGCAAATGACAACTAATATACATTTTATTCCACTTTGTGGCTCGCGAAAAATTTATAGCCGATGTAGTAAAACTCCGGCATTACTCTAAGTGAGACATATACGCGTTGGCACGAAATAGCAAACTAGCATAAGTATTATGACAATGTGACATAATACGACAGAAAACAAATGTCGCGCATTTATTTCGCTCCTTTCTTGTTTTGTTTTTGAGAATTCCGTAACATGTTCACAGTCCTCATACAAACTGTTTCAATATCCTCGTGCGTCCGAGCAAATTACTTCAATCACACGTCTATGCTCCGCATTATGGGTCACTAAGAAATAAAAAGCATATTAAAGAAATACTTTTGATTCAAAAAATATTTTTACTTCAGCCTTTGTTTTACACTTTCTTCTGCTAACAAGTAGACAACAGCATTCACAAATATAATTATTATACTAATCTGAGTGTGTACATAGTCCTATCTTAGTGACCCATATGTGGGGCACTGGACTGTGAGGGGTTAATCGGTAAAAGCGGAACCTTTGTCGGCAGTCTGTTCTGTAAATAAATATACACAATCATTATTAATTCTTAATCGGTGATCAGGAGGATCAAAGTCACCGACATAGCGCTCTGAATAAGCGAACTGAAGTGGCAGTGGGCGCAGCATATTTGTCGGAGAGCCGATGGTCGATGGGGCAGACAAGTTCTGGAGTGGAGATCTTGAAGGACTCGCCCTGTGAGACGACCCCTCGCCAGACGAACTGACGACCTGAAGAGCCTGGCGGGAAGCAGTTGGATGCGTAGAGCTGAGAACCGGGTGTGGTGGCGTGAATTGGTTAAGGCCTATGTGTAGCAGTGGATGACTCCGGGTCGATTATAATAATGAGGAAAAATTACCTCACTGTTTAATTAATTAAGAGTTAAAACATAATCAAAACTAAGAACCACTGGATACATGGTTATCCTACAATTGAAGTAACATACGATATGTCGGTATGGCGGGAAATTTGATATGTCTTAAGTCAATAAAATTATGAGTAACAATGACAAGATTGCCTTTAATTTTCTGAAGAGATTGTAGACTCACAGATACAGGTTAGTAGGGTGACATGGAATTTAGGATAAAATAGTTTTCAAATAAAAAAAAATGAATATGTACATTATTTACAACTTATTATAAATGTAAATCTAAAGTAAGAAAATAAACTATAAATTAACTACCTAAGGATTCAAGATACCCTCCAGGTAACCTTCGCCGGATATCGTGCCCCGAAGACTGGCGGCGTTTCCTCTTTGGTTGGCTAGGGTAAGCCTCTGTCCAAAGAAACCGCCAGCCCTCTGGTCACCCGATGCATCTCAAATTAATGATTTCATCAAAAAAAAGCTTGTTTAAATGTAGCTAATTACGACTTAACGTGATCGCCATCAATGTGGAAAAATTGGTTGCTGATCACCGATTAAGAATCACCGTGTATATAAAATGCCCATTTTCTCAGGAACGATAGTTAACAGTTTCTAATGTATGTTAGATAATGAAGTCTATTAGGTACCTTATTATCATCTATGTAAGAACTAGGTTCTTGTCCGTGGAGTAATTTCCAACGTATTCTACATTCCACTTTGTCCTTTATGATAATGCATTAAGTTTTTCTTTTATTTGCTCCATGTATGCACACACTATTATTCTCTGCTTTCAATTATCGTGTCGAATAAGATGACCTTACATCTCCCCTCTCTTGTTTTCAATAATCTTCATATTTTTTCTTTGACGATATTTAAAACTTCCTTGTTACTTTTCTTTTCTGTCAAACTGATTCTTTCCATCCTCCTTCAACACCACATTTCAAACGCTTCGAGTCTCTCTCTAACTCTTTGTGTCCTGGTGCAACTTTTGCAGCCGTAGAGCGATATACTCCAGATGTACACTTAAACCAGTTTCTTCCTGGTAGTGTTTGAAGTTCTATACCATTTTCTACAACTGCTACTATATCGTCTGTAAGACGTATAAATTTAATGTGATCTCCATGAATTTCGACCCCTCCTCCCTCAGTTGTTTATTAGGTACCAACTACAATTTAATTAATGTAAATATATTTTGATATGAAACCCCTCTGAGCGTTGGAACTGGTTTAGTAAAGCGATAAGTCTTTACAGCACAACGTAAGGGAAAATTCCAAAGCCGTCAATTTGTACTTCAATATATATCACATTAAAAATTTCCTTGCGGTTGAATTTAACCTTGCGCAGTTTATAATCGGGCAACATATGCAGATTCTTTTTGTCATATTTGATGATTTACAAATACAAAAATATGCTGTAGAGGTCCGGAACAGGTCGGTAAACGAATCCGACACGCACTTGAGATTTTTCACGAAGCACGTACGATATACGTGAACTTTAGTTTAATTTGGACTTAAGAAAAGCTAAACAAAGGAAGTAGGGGAGCCAGGGTGACTTGTGGACATTTCACGACGGTCTTAATACAAAAATAGTTAGCAAAATGCGGGCGTGAGAGGAATGCGGGGTCTAATGAAGCGTCCGTGCGAGCGCGCCGTTAAAAAATAATAACCGGGACGTAATCCGAGTCGCGGAGCCGGTTTTAAAACCACTTTAGTGAGGCGAAAAGTGCATTATGAAAACCGGACAAGCGCAAATCAGAGTATGATACCGTGGGTTCTGTTACATCACGCAACACTAACGTTATTTTTTTATTTCTGTGGTTGCTGTGTTACAGATTTAAAAATATACCTATTTGACAAAAAGAAAAAAAGGCAGATTGAGTTCGACATGTGGACTTTTGTGACGATCATACATAGTATAAGAATTTATACATTGAAATAAAACAATTTAGCGGATTATATCGCGTATATTATCTCATTTTACTTCTCGACGTTTCGGAAGCTTTCCAGCTTTCCAAGGTCACGGGTGGACTGAGAAAAGATGTATTTTCCTCTGTCAAAGTTACAATTTGTGCAAACTACCCATTTTTGAAAAAACAAATTAAGGTGTACATACATGCCAAATGGGCCTAAGCTTTAAAAACAGTTACACATGTGCCAGAAGAATTTATAGTTAGCACATTGCGGGCGTGAGAGGAAAGCGGGGTCTAATGAGGAGCTCGCGGCGTTAAAAAATAATAACCGAAAACTCGCGGAGTGCCACAGATCACGAGTGTTTTCCCTATCCCGAGTCTGCTCCGCTCATGTTATTTAGCGAGCCCGAAAGGCGAGTTTTAAGATACGAGGCCCTGGAGCGTCTTCCTGCGAGGTTGAAGGAAAAGAACCCACAGAAAGAACCGTAGCGTCTTCCTAATCACAGGTCATTTTAGCCAACTCAACGGGTGCGTTTCGTCCTGGGTCCCGAAGCAGTCTTTCATTCTATTACAATCAAGTTTCTAATTCTACAAATTCTTAGCTACTGAAATAGTCAGCGACCAAGTCCACTTTAGTGAGGTAAAAGTGTATTATGGAAACCGGACAAGTGTAAATCGGGCTCAACGCCGAAGGTTAGGTAATTTGCCCGTAACTTTATCTGCTAGATAGAAAACACACATACATTCAACACTATGAATAATAGAATGAAGTTGCACCCGCAACGCGGAGGAGGAAAAAAAAACATAACCCTCTTTTTTACTTCGGCGTAAACGGCTAAAAGTATAACCATTTGGAGATGCCCAGCTACCCGTGTATCAAAAATAGATGAAATCGGTTTAGCTATTTTGGCTTGACGAAGCCACTACGACATATAAAAGACAAATAATTTGTCGGTTCAGTAACCAATAGTCCGTATCACTTTTTTTTTATATTTTCAATGTACAGACATTTCATTTTTACAACTTTATAATAGTATAGATGTAACGAAGTTAACTGTAAAAAAATCTGTCTACATTTATTTTTAATTTTAGAATGCTGTAAATATTAATGGGCCCTTGCGGTGCGGAACACCAGAACGCTAAAAAAAGTACGCTTCTCTCATTTGCAGATTGATGTTGACGTCGAAAGCCTGTGCAAACTCATTTTTTAATACACAGCATTCGAATATCGAAATCTGTTGGTGCAATTTTCGCTTTTTGAAATTCGAATGCAGCAATCACGAGGAAGTGACACATCAAAGTGACGCGCAATAAAGCGTTCCATTCCGTTCGGAATTTGAATGTTCCCGCTAAAACGCCCAGCGCGGACCAATACACGCGATAAAAAATCGACAGCTAATAGAAATATCTATGTTTTTTTATAGGGTTCGTGATGGAATAGAAAATGGTTTAGTGTGATTGTAAAGCGGTGTTTTTTCGTAATAATCTTTACAATATTATTTTTTAATCCAGTTGTCTTAAAGGGATCGAGATTCCGAGAAAAATATTAACAGCGCGGCAGAAATGAATAAAAAGCATGACTATTGCGGCCTCATCATGTCAAAACCTCAACTACTTTGATACAAGGTAATATCCGAGGATGGGATACTTTTTCCCTGATGATGCTGGAGCATAAAAGAGGGTTATGATTTCATCCTTCACCGCAAACGAAGTTGCGGACAGGCACCTTCTAGCTAGTTTTAAAACTAGAGATCATCTTTTTTGATGATGCCAAAAGACTAACTGGAGAACTTCTTGCGCCGTATTTTTTCTCCGGATGTCGTATTTGACGATTGGTTTAGCTCAGCGGGAGTAACGTTGATTGCGAATCTGAATGTCCTGTGTTCAAATTCCGGTAAGGTCACTAAACCGTTTTAGGTTAATAAAAATCTACCAGCTTTTTAGAACTCAAAAACAATCCAAATTTTGAAAAATACGTGCTGTACGTATTTTATTGAAAGGCCCATAAACGATGCTGGTTTTCAATTTTCCGATAGAAATGTCTTCTGTAAGTTTTATTATGACCGACTGTTAAGTTATTTATTCATTTTATTTGAATGATCAAGTGTTTGGAATACCTATCTCAGACCAGTTAAAAAATACACATAATTACAATTTCTTTTTTATCAGATAACTCAGACAGAAACGTAAAGATATTAATTATCACCGGCAGTATTTCAGGACTAATGCGACCTTCAAGCCTTCAAGAAAACAGCTCAAGCCTTCAAGAAACGCACTTGTGACTCCTCTGGGCTTGCAGGTGTCTATGGGCGACGATGATCGCTTAGCATCACTCGTTCCGGCTGCTAGTTTGCCCCCTATAACATAATAAAAAATAAAAGAAAATGTTTCATGTAAGCGCTCATATAATTTTGGTGTACATAATTTTGATATCAAACAGTAGGTATACTTTTGATTTATTTTTGTTGGAAGCCATTGCTACGGCAACAGATTCGAGGAGGCCGAACTGAATTAATCATGGACCCGTTAATAGCTTTGGCCAACACAAATTGACCGTTTGTTGTGCAAGTAAACAATACAAGAACTAATCGTAACTTGAAGTTAGTTTGGTAAACGGGCACAAATCAGCTATCGCCACTTGGGGCCCAAGTTTTGATTGGCCCGAAGTCACTGCCGATGCCCTGGGTGATCCGGGGAATGACTTACTTTTGTTTCTTTGTTTATTGGAGCCCACTGTGCGTGAAATAAACGAGATTTGGACAACTCAATTACACTTGTAACTTAATACGTAACCGTGGCCGGCTTTTTATGATGCGAAAAGTTGGCACGCCAAGGACTGCAGACGAATTTTAAATTGACGCTAAAATAGAGCGCGGACGAACTAAAGTTTAATAAAAGTGTCTATTCCACGCATTGACAGTTGGTATTCGCAATTTGGGTCATATTAATCTCCGCCCCTTTAAATCAAATTCGCACCCGAGATTTATGCATTTAATCAGAGGCCCCCAAATCCGATTCGGGGGGGGCAATTATTAGAAAAATCTAATATTCGTAACTCCTCAACCCTCGGTTCTAAATCATAAAAACGCAATAACAGAATAGCATATTGGGCGACGGGGGAATGACCACTGATTATCGCAATATTTAGAATTAGCTCCCCTAAAGTTTCTTTTTTCCCCATTACGGCGATGAATGGGTGATTCCGTCCTCCGTGTGTTTACTGCGTTTGTTTGTTTACGTGTATATATTCTGCTTCGGCGGGTTCGACGTGACGCGTGTTCCACTGGGACCTGGTCGTCAGATATTTTGTCGTTAATTTGGTGATCCGAGCGTGATTATATGCTTGCGTGAATCTTTATTGGACGAAATGATATGAACCTAAATTGAAGTAATAGGCATTGAACTGAATACATTTGTGAGTACATAATCGACTACTTGACAGTTCTTATTGTTAGAAGGACTGTATAATATACTGTTTTGGTGTGATGAAACCACAACGACAAATACGAACTTATAAAAAAAATTATATAAAAATATTGAACCCTTGAAATACTCCGCATCACTTATTTTATCAGACCTATTACACCGACGGTGCACATAGCAGATGTCAAGCACCGTCGGTGTAATAGGTCTGCAGTTTGTGAACATGTCATTGACAAACCAAACCACTCAATTAAGTTTGATAAACCTTCTATCCTTGCCAAAGAAAAAAGATATTTTCCCAGGATGCTACGCGAGGCTATTGAGATTAAAAAGCATCCTAATTTCAATAGAGAAGATGGATTGTCACTACCACCAGCTTGGGATCCTGTAATACATCTCATCAAGGAACAAGCGAGACACAGGACTGCAAAACCTTAATTTCCGAACGGTGTAAAATATCTTACCTGTTTAAAGTAGTTTAATAGTCTCTGTTTTTAAATATTATAATTAGTAATGAGGTAGCCTGGGAGTTTTTCTTTGCAGCGTTTCTTTTCTCCTCAGTACGCCTCATTTGTGAAATGCTGCTTGGTAAATTATTAGAATAAAATAATTAAGCCCTTCTGGCACATGTGTAACTGTCTTTACAGCTTAGGTCCATCTGGCATGTATGTACACCTTTATTTGTGTTTTTTCAAAAAATGGGTAGTTTGCACAAATTGTAACTTTGACAGAGGAAAATACATCTTTTCTCAGTCCTCCCGTGACCATGGAAAGCTGGAAAGCTTCCGAAACGTCGGGAACTAAAATGAGATAATATACGCGATATAATCCGTTAAATTGTTTTATTTCAACGATACTTTCAAGTTTAACCCATTATATGGGGTACCTAATGAAGGTTCCTTCTTACGCTATCCAACTTTTATTTGTCTGTCACAAATAAAAGTTGGAAGAAGGAACAATTCCATTTATTGTGTAAATATAATATATTTTCCCCTCAGTAGCTCGGAAAGCCGTCTTTTATCTTTTAAGACGAGTGGGTAAAAACGCATTTTATGCACCAGTGGGGAAAGTAATTTGACCTTGGAGCGTGTTTAAGTAGCTTTGACAGATAACAAAACGTAAAACGCTCATAATAATGGTTCGTTCGATATTAAATATAATTAAATGAATGCTTTAAGAATTTAATAAAAAATTGTATGTACCTTCATTTAATGATTTTAAGTCATAAACCTTAAAATTCCATAACAAATATATGTTTTTTTTTTATAATGATGTTGAATATAATTCTGAACGCATAAGTTGAGTCGATGCAATTACAAAACGCATCATCAGAAATGTCAACATTGTCAACAAAAAATTACTTAAAAACTTTTCTATTGATGATGATTCTAATTAACCTGATGATGATTATAATGTGTACACATAAAGACTTATTTTTTATGAGCTGTATTTTTGCATGTTGCACTTTCCTCTCTATAGTGAGGTGAAAAGTTTTGTGTTACACACGGCATCAAAGTTGTATTTTACTTCTCGTGTGTTGAAACACTCGCTACGCTCAGGATTCTATTTTAGAACCAATCGCGTCGCTCGTGGTTCAACTATTGAATCCTTTCGCTTGCTCTTGTTTCAATTCCACACTCGCGGGTAAAATACAAGTTTGCACCCTTGTATAACAAATATCTATTTCACTGCTAAGGTGAAAAGTTTTATGTGTCACACGAGCCCAAATTTATTTGCATCTCGTGCCTTTGTCGCTACGTTCTACATTCTAACTTAGAATCACTCGCTACGGTCGTGATTCAATAAAAGAGCCCTTCAATTGCTCGGGATTCCACACAGGCACTCGCAGCTAGCACTACTTTGGTCTCTTGTTGCACAAATATTTAGCTCTAGCATCAAACCAAAAAACAAGCCATCAGCAATATATAAATGGAGTTAGCGCGTATTGCGATCGGCCCTACGGCCCTTAATCACACTTAACCCTGACTGTACCCTAGTTTTATACCTCGTAAAGATTTTTACAGCTTCCGATCACCTCGGCGTGTCGCTGGAAGCCATCGCAATCGGCCGTAAACCCGCCTGGTGTGAGTTTTCAATGAAGGTCAAGTTAGAACAATAACGAGGGATCACGGGTTCGGTTCCCGGGTGGACATCAGCGGGTTTTGATTGGATTGAAGCCTTTTCGATTGCTATTGTCGTGGAAATTTTTAGAATTAGGGTTCTGGAATGATCCTTCAAAAACTATTGAGGGCGGACTATCCATTGGTCTGTTTTTTATATACTGTTATGTATTATTTTTTTACTGTTATTTTCTTTTTTACTATTTTTGACGCCTAGACCCTTTACATCTCTGCAAATGTATCGAATAGACCCGAGAACAATATACATCTCCCTGTTAATTATGACAAGGTATTTGTCTGTTGCATTAATATTGCTATGCACTATGATGCCATTATCTAGATTGTGAATGTTTTCTCTGTTTAATGTAAAATCTGACATGAAAAAGTGTTCTTGAGGCCTACTCGCAGAATAAGGTTTTGAATTTAGAATTATTGATAATATTTCCTGACGATTACGAGTACAATTAGACTTAATAAGTTATCCGAGTTGGATATTTTGTTAATATATTTTTATTCAATTTTGCCGGGTAAGGTAAGAGCAACTTTAAGACTATTTTTGTATTAGTATCTAGTTAGTTAAATTATATTGTTTAAATAAAACAATTTTAACGGATTACATCGCGTATATTATCTCATTTGAGTTCCCGACGTTTCGGAAGCTTTTCAGCTTTCCATGTTTACAGGTTTACTAAGAGAATATTTTTCTTTGTCAAAGTTACAATTATTGCAGTGCCCATTAATTATCTTTTCGAGTCCGCATGACCTGTGCTCGTTTAAAGGATTGGTACCTCAAAAGGAAAAAACTGAACCCTTATAGGATCACTTTGTTGTCCGTCTGTTTGTCGGTATGTCACGACCATTTTTCTCAGAAACACTATGAGGTATCAAGTTGAAATTAACACCAAATACTTATGTTTCCAATCCCTTGAAGCTGTAAAATCAAGCCTCTAAGTCAACGCAACCCAAAGATACAGAGATCATTAAACATTAAAAAAGGTGTTTCTGTACAAATTGCCGTCCATGGAAAACCTTGTTCTTCCAGTTGTCCTAGAAACTGGACATTTGGTATGAAGGCTCCTAAAGCACAACCCATGAAATCAATGGCTGTCTGTCTATGTCATTATATATGAAATGATCCCACACCGAGTAGGGGTATATTTATAGTGTTAGCGTTTCAATAAAAAAAAGCAGTAATTATTTATCACCTCAATGATTGGGCAATAAATAATTATAAAACCGTTATATGCCATAATTTTAAAATATTAATATCTGTGGTTTTAGTGGGCAACACTAACTTTTCCCTCGTTGGCTGCCTTTCCTAGTTGGTCTACGAAGCACCAGTCAGGAAACGCAGCGCGTTCATACCACAAAAATGGCGAAAACTTGGAAAAAGGTTGGATCTCGGGCATTCAGTTCGAGGACGTCCAACGAGTAATTTGTGCTAATTCCTAACCAATATTATATAAAAGTGGCGTAGTGCGATAAGTTGTCCAAGGTAAGATGTACCATTTTCAATAAAATTGTAAGTAAATGAATATCACTTTCGTAAAATAAATGTGTATAAATCTGACCGGTGTTTGGCTTTCCATAGATAAGCCCGTTTTAGCGTATGTTTTGTACGGAACCCTCGGTGCGCTAGCCTATCGCACTTGGCCGCCGGTTTCCGCCTATAGCCAGTATCACTACGACAACCTTCACCTGCTCACAAAATTCCAAAACACCGATGAATATATGTATTTTATGTAACAAAATCCGCGTCCGAGCTAAAATAATTTACGAGGGACAAGTTACGAAATGTTGTTCCCGTGTCGTTGTATCGTAAATCTCTATACAGCGCGCTAATGTTGTTTGGCCGACTTTGCGTCAATGTTGATTACCCCACTTTTGTAACGTAGGTGTCCTTTGCCGTTACTGACGGAACTCGCAATGTATGTGTGCGGAAAATTTACACATTACTCGTGGCTCGTTCATATAAAATATTACGTTGTTTTACCGCACGCATTGATTGACATTAGCGAGTTTCGTTCATAGCGCAGAAGGACACTTCATTTACAAAGAAGAGGTACTTAAACCACATTGACTCAAACTGCATTCTCGTCAAGTTTACCTAACCTATACAATATTTTCCGCCACAATTATTGGCAAAAGTGGCCCGTAATGAACATAAAAAGCCGGCCAAGTGCGAGTTGGACTCGCGCGCCGAGGGTTCCGTACAAAATATATTCTACAAACGGCTTTATCTATGAAAATCCAGTGTAAGCAGAGCCCTACTCCTAAGCAAAATGTACGCGGTGTTCGATCACTTTATATTGGCAACTTTTAATTTGACGAAAAATTTAGTTTGAGGCCGTGTAGGTGCACTTTTACGCTATGAACGGAACTCGTAGATGAATGTGTGCGGTAAAGTGAGGCAATATTCGCATACCGTAAAATGCTGCAATTTTGCCTAGTACTTTGCAACTTTGCCTGTGGGACAAAATAAACCATAATTATACTCGAGTATATTCCGTCCTGTTTGATGGTGCTTTGTTGTGATGAAACTGCATGGAATTATACGCATGTGAGCACAACTTATTGACACATCTAGCCAAGACTTCGCGGATTAGCAAAGAAACTATAAACATAGAATGCTTAATTACCGGTGGCATGGACAATGACAACAAAAATGCTAGTGTATAATAAAACATTCTCATCTAATCACTGATATTGTTACGATTTATGATGTTCCGTGTTGACTTCGTGTCAATCTGACATGTCAAAAAGGGTTAGGTTAGGTTTGTATTGTAACAAGGTGATCCTTTTGAGGTACGGAACCCTAAAAAAGGAATCCTTATAGGATCACTTTATTGTCCGTCTAACTGTCCGTCTGTCAAGACCCTTTATCTCGGAAACGCGTGGAGGTATCAAGTTGAAATGTAAACTATATACTGTCTACGGTCCCCTGAAACTGTGAAAAAAAACAAACTTCTAAGTTTACGTAAAAAAATGATACGGCCGTTTATGCCGCAAAAATCGTGTATTTCGACACTTTTTGAAATTGATAGGGTCATTCCTGTTGTTCTAGAAACTTGAAATTTGGTATGAAGGAAGCTCTTATAGCAAAATCAATAAAATAAATCAGAAAAACTATTTTTCTATGTGTGTCTGTCTATATCAGTAACCAATATAAAATGATCGAGCACCGCGTACATTTTGCTTAGGAGTAGGGCTCTGCTAACACTGCATTTTCTTAGATACGGCCATTTGTAGCGTATATTTTGGACTGAACTCTCAGTGCGCGAGTCCGACTCGCACTTGGCAGGTTTTTCATGTATGATATTTGTTCCGTGTACCTAATTTATTTTTGGTGTGGCAATAAACGTCTTTTTTCTTTCTTTTTTTATTTTATTATCGAGAAGTCGTTCTATAACCACAGAAAAAGTTTTCGAAAATTTTCGACATCCTAATTGTGAGGTTAGCTCACAATTTAAGGAACCACTGGACTAATTTTGAAAACTTAACGAATCATTTACCTCGCTTTTCTCTTACTATGAGTGGACTTTTACAGCTACTGTGTCAATTTGTCAGAGTGGAGACTTCTACAACTCTGCTACTCAGTTTCAGTTTACGAACGTCCTCATTGAATTACCTCAAAAGCTCGCGAAACCTCAGTGCTAAAATAAAACGTTTCGTGTAAGCGCCCGCCGGAACCGATACGTCATCCAGTTTAAACGATTCTTTCAATCCCTTGCACTTCGCTGCTGTTTGGTAGGGCACGCGAGCCCGTGTAGGGTTGGCAACTTAGATTTTTGATAATAAATTGATAAGAGTTTTTAGTATCACTCTTTAGGGTTCCATACCCAAAGAGTAAAACGGGATCCTATTACTAAGACTTCGCTGTCTGTCTGGCTGTATCTGATAAACCGTGATAGCTAGACAGTTGAAATTTTCACTCATAATGTATTTCTATTGCCGGCCTAACAACAAATACTAAAAACAGTATAATTTTATGTCTGTCTGTCTATGTCGGTAACCACTATAGAATGATCGAACACCGCGAACATTTTGCTTAGGAGTAGGGCTCTGCTAACCGCTTTGTAGCGTATATTTTGTACGGAACCCTCGGTGCGCTAGTCCGACTCGCGCTTGGCTGATTTTTTTATATCATCGGCTAGATTTTTCTATTCCTATTTTTCGGGTATAACCGTCAGTTATTTTTGAGCTGTCTCTGTTCTAATGTCTGTCACCGGTAGGTAAATTTGGCGGTGTCTGTCTACATCGGCAGGTTTACTATTGTATTATAAACAATAGTTTTATACCATGAAATATAATGATCCAGCATCAGCAAGCTTTCTTTTAGCCCCTATTTATAACAAATTTATCGTATACAAAGTACCTAATATCTATATCAGTCTATCATGCCACTAAGCTGATTATATGCACTTTCAACTCCAAAATTTGATCTAGTACAAATCCACCAGTTCATCAAATACAGCTTGAGAATTTATGTACCTAAAGATTTAGTGTTAAATTGTTTGTGATTTTATAAATAAAATAAAATAATAAAGTGAACACCAATCGTATTTGTTACCGATTTTTATTAATTTGGCTACTGTACTTACCGGAAATTATGTAAAATTCGTTTGACTTTACAAATTTCTATTTTAAACACGGTTCAGCCCGTGACTTCGTCCGCCTTAAATTCGTTTATCGCGGATAAGAGTATTTTTTTGGGATAAAAAGAAGCCTATCTTATTCCCCGGGACTAAAACTATTTCCATACCAAATTTCATCCAAATCGGTTCAGCAGTTTAAGCGTGAAGAGGTAACAGACAGATAGACAGACACACTTTCGCATTTATAATATTAGTATGGATAAGTACTTGATAGATTCAGGCGTTACTTAGCGGAATTCTATACTAGATTAATGGATTATAGTTCCTTTGCTGTTCCGCGAACTTGTGTCTTGGTTCGATGTGACAGTTAATTGTGCTTACATTTTCACAAAAAATACGCATGCAAATACAACATACCACCACCAGACAGTATAATCCTGAGTGTGGAGGATTACAATTTATTGTTACATCTATACACAATTTCGCAGTAAAGCAAAGGAAGTATAATCCATTACTCTAAAGTCCGATTTGAATTTTATAAAAAGTTTTTTTCTTATATTTTGTGAATTACTCTTTGCGTATGGAGCATTATGAAACAATTATCATGGGCATTATTATTCTACGATCTAAACTAAATTAAATATCAGATTGGGCATTTTTTTATTTATAAGCACGAAATAGTTACAGTATAGTTAATGGTATCTGCGCCTACGGGTGCTCACTAATACAATTTAAACATGTTCTCAATCAGTGAAATGTATAATTTCTTTGAGAAATAAAGTTCCTTAACTCTAAAAATAGTAGGCAGCCCTAAGTGTAACGTCTACGTGAATAATATATGAGTAGTCCTGTGCCTCGCGACAGGCGCTGGCTTACAGCCTCGCGGCCGGCAAAAAGCGTCCGTTTCGATTGCACTCCCGTTTTAGACAATTCGCGAGCCAGTTGTGAATGTTGGCAGCCGGGTTGTCAATAGGACAAAAATACCGTAAACCGTGCATGCCTCGGGGCTTGCACATTATATTACATTGCGAACGTTACGAATTTTTTTTGTTGATAGTATTATTGTAATCGTAGGAATGCAATACGAAATCTCTATCAACTGATAGAGATTACGTATTGTTGTGTTGTGATATAGTACTCTGGATTTCTACGAAAATCATGACGTTTTAGTATCATAACCTCCGTGACTTTTAAAGTGAATCTCCACTTAGATATTATATACTTAGAGATAGTGCTCTGTAGTTTAGTTGGTAAAAGAGCGTGAGCCGGAGCGAATGGCACAAGGCACTTGTTTAAATCCAGTCAGGGTCTTATTTTTTTTATGATTAGATCTTTATATATATTTTTTAGTAATATAGTACCTACTACAATAGGCCTGATGTGGACTTTTTATTAGTATTTATTAGATAAACTCGTACAATAAAAACAACCGATTACAACCTCAATACTACCATTTATGTGCCAACTTTCGTGTCACAACGGAATCAATGAAAATTTGGCAAATGAAATGCCTTAACTACTAGCCAAAAATGTGGTCCTCAACCATTATACTAATTGGTGTAAGCCAACAAAAAATGTCCTTGGTTTTTTCCGCTAAAATAGGATATTCTAGGATACAAAATTCATGCGTTTTACATTCGGATGCGTTTAATTCTCCTACTGCCGAGGATATATGTCGAGTGACGTCACTTCTGACTGACGTCTGTTCTAGGGTTCGGCAAGGAGAAATAAAAGTCAAAATTAATAACACGAACAATTTATGCCTGAAATCATTATTTTCGAAATCTGATAGGGTGGCAAGCGGTTTAATAAACCTTTTCCTCGAAATAGTATTGAATATCCATACCTTGTGAAAAATTGGCTCATCCCAGGTCATCATCATCACCATAAGTGAATTTCCATCAATATTATCATCGAGTTTTGGACAATTTTAGACATTCCGATTTTAGATAATTCGCGAGTCAGTTGCGAATTGCAAATGTTGGCAGCCGCCGAGTTGCCAATTGGATAAGATATCAGGAAGTACGAAGTATGGTGCTCAATACTGCCTATCAGGCGTTCAAGGAAATTTTTAAGGACTAGTTTGAGTTGTGTAAAATTGTCCTGTAATATTTAATTATTTATAATTTGTTATTGCATATTAACACGAATCTTGATTTTTCTGACGGAATTAATTACTTATTTAAATAAAACAATTTAAACGGAATATGTCGCATATTTTATCTCATTAGAGTTCCCGACGTTTCGGAAGCTTTTCATCTTTCGTGTCACACCGTGTAGTCGACCCCATGAACACGAAAGCTGAAAAGCTTCCAAAACGTCGGGAGCTCAAACGACATAATATACGCAATATAATTCGTTTAAATTGTTTTATTTAAATGAGAGATAATCGCGGAAATGGAAGAAAATATTATGAATTAGTTACTCTTATTTACCATTTAGTTTGCCCACAATAAAAACCAGTATTTGTACGATTTAATACAATCCTGCATTTACAATGATTCGATGGGACATTATGGAAAATATCGATATTGAAAATATAAAAATTGGCTCGAGCGTTTACTGAATAAATGGATATTTTCGGGGTAGTTTTTTTATAAAGAATGTCCCATTAGGTAGAAATATTGCTTACCGTGTTCCTGACGCTTATGTAAGAAAGTTGAATATAAAGCGAAAGACATCAATTCGACTAGCATATTCAGCAACCTCCTATCTAATCATCAAGTATCATTGGAAAAGAGGCTTTGCTTTGTCATGAATAAAGTTCACGCTTGAAATTTGTGGAGAAAGAGAGATGTGAGGTAGAAAGGGGGAATATGCTTCCCCTTGCAGGGCGTGAAGCAGACGTAATTTAGTATCTTCGAATATATGAGGATTTAGTTCATTATCTCTGGTCATTATTAGGGCCATTAAGTCGAGTTGTTGGGCTACTAGTTACCTCCGGATTCCGAGCCGTTGTTTGAGAATTCATGAACGCCTCCTATTACGCAATCCTAGGAAAGTGAAGACAGTTTCACATAAACATCACATGTTTTCTTATAAAAAATAAAATAAATATTACTGGACATTTTTTACACGAATCGAACTAGTCCCATGGTAAGCTCAACCAGGCTTGTGCTATGGGTACTAGACGACGATATATTTAATACAAATATTTACTTATATACATAGAAAACATCCAAGACTCGGGAACAAATATAGATGATGATCATCACACAAATATTTGCCCTTACCAGGATTTGAACTCAGGACCTCCAGCTTCGCAAGCAAAGTTACTCCCGCTGAGCTAAACTGGTTGTTGATTCAGTTTTTCGATTAAATTTCAAAATTATTTCCAAAATGTCGGAGATATGGATTATGAGGATTAAAAGGTCACAGAGTCACTAGTATATGAAATGTTTAACTAGTAAAAAATGTTTATAGAAGTCGGGTATATTTGCACGCTCCGGCCTCATGCAGGGATTGTCCCGTGCATTCCCATGGCGAAGGCGTCCAGTGAAACCTACCGCGTGCAGCCGACACCGCGTCGACAGCGCTCAGGGAAGCCAAATAGAAAATCGCATGAGACATATCCTTTGCACACGTCTGTTGCAATCGTCAAGGATGAATGCGCTTGTTAAAATAGAGCTTCTATAAAATTGCTATCATTGGTTTTTTGATATCAATGTGAAATAATTCGAACAATTTTTGATTATCTGGATGAGTAATAGACAATGATAGGTATAACGTTGTATTCATGACTGTGAAAATTTGTTAAGTTATTCTCTAATGTAATATTTATATTTCAATTTCCGTCTTTGACGCTTGGAGAGACTTTACTACTCCAAAACATTATGTGTTGAACATGATCTCTTACATCTCCTAAGTGCACCAGGAACGATGGGCCAAGTTATCTACTGAGTGGACGCTTCGCGATGGCTACCGAAGCAGAGGCAGATCAAAGAAGAGATGGCGGGATGACCTGGACGCATTTCAAGACGCGTGGTAGGAACATGCACTCCAGCGGGACGAGTGGCGAATAAGAGGGGAGGCCTTTACCAAGCAGTGAGACATACATACAGGCAAAAAAAAAAGTTTTGACCACGAAGACTCTCTATATCTCCATTAAACTTAGTGTAGGATTTTTTATATATACTGCTATTTATTATTATTATTTTTTACTTGTCTTGACGCCTAGAGACCATTTACATTTTTGTCAGTATAGGTTAAGTTATAATCTAATGGACCCGGAGACAATATACATTTGCCTGTAAAGTGTGCCCAGGTATTTGCCTGTTTCATTAACATTGCTATGCACTATAATGTCATCAAATCATCATCTAGATTGTGAACGTTTTTTGAAACGTCTAAACGCTTAACGTCTCTTTCTAGTCCGATAATATCTCCGTTAAGAGTCCGCAGCAAGCTCGGCCAAATTTCACCTTCCCATACAAACGGAGTTTCGTTCTCATTTTAAAACTACGTGTTGGATTGTAACAAAACTTTGCATACACAATGACATGAGGTATATTAGTTTATATGGCTCCAGTTTATAACAAACGAAATACAGTAAAAATAAGTTTTCTATGAAAAACTTAAATCCGCTGATTTTTTTTTTAGTATGGTATCTGAAAAAAAGAAACTAATTACAGGCCTGCTTATACCTTAACTTATTCTAAGTACAAAGTTTCAGAGCAAACTGCGTGCTGCGTGCTCTTAATATTGGGCCTGAAAATTTGGCTCTCCAATAAACTTTTAGGAAATTCAATGCTCGTTAATTTTGTCATGCAATGTACCCAAAATGTGTTAAGAAAATTCTCTCCACTTCGCCCTCTTTAACATCGTCTTCGGAAAAATGTGTTGCAAATGTCTATGTGCGATGGTGATCGCTTACCATCAGGCGACCCGTCTGCTCGTTTGCATCCTATGTCATAAAAAAAAGAAATGTAAGTCAAAACCTGAAAAAAGTCAGAAAAATTTGATGTTTTTGTCCCTTCCCATCCCAATTTAGCACAGGGTCCTCGAGGTCGGAAATTTATAATAGCCTTTCTAGTGTACGGGAGGTAAGCCTAAAACGGGGAAGCTAAGGGAAATGTGAAATAAAATATACTTTGAAACGTAAATGTACCTTTTATTTTTAACACAAGAGACATTCGTCTAATAAAGTATCAAAAAAGACAAACAAACATAGTCATTTTCTTCAATAATCGAAGAAAAAGACAAAATAGAACCGCCTTCCAAATACCCGTTTTGCCCTTATGGGGGGCCTAAATCGGGTAACTCATCTGGGCAAAACGGGTAAAGGCTAAATATCGAGATAAATCAACAAAAAAAACATATTATTAAAGTTTTACAACTCTTTAATTGGTAATTGAAGCCTCTTAAATGTTTAATAAGTCTCATTTTTTTTTCTTAAAACTATAAATCATCTTTGGAACAAAATACTAAACAGAAATTTAAAAGAAAACTCGATTATTCTTGATAGGCATTACAGTAATAATTGCCTCTGCCAGAATAAGAAGTGAACGCTTCATGAGCCTACATATTACAATCATCACACCTGATCCAATCTTCTAGAGGTGGATGAGCATGAGCATATAACTCAACGCATAGCAAGTTTCATGACTTCCTCGTCCCATGCATCATTGCATTAGAAGTTTTTCTTTTATATTAGTCATCTAGAATTATAAAAAAAATATTAAACTTCTTCTCTTCCAAGCAAATCGGGTACTTACCCGTTTTACCCCTACCCCAAAAGTAAGTTTTTATTTTCAACCGCCATAACCTCAGACCAAATTGCAGGAAAGTCACGAGTTTTCGAAATTTAGAATTACATTCTTTGAAAATTCACAAGACAAAACTTACGTTACCGTCACACTATATTTGAGTATTCTGAGTTACTAAACATCAATTTTTTTTTGTAAAAACAGCAAAAAAAGTTTCTAGTCTTCCCTTGCAAGCGCTTACGTCACAGCGGGGAGCCGACTGCCTGTGATTGGGCGACAGTCACGCCACCGCACCGCACTCATGCGTTCTCACTAATAGGCGTAATACGCACACTAACAAACTAACCCGTTTTAGGCGGGCTACCCGTTTTAGGCTTATCTCCCCTACCCCCAAACAACCTGTTAAAGTTCCATTTAGTAATAAATAAAGTAGTATAGTATCCATAAAGTTCCACTTTCCCCCCCCTTACCCCCCCCCCCCACCTTTTTTGACATGTTGACTACATTATAATATCTATACTATTATAAAGTTGTAAAAATGGAATGTCTGTACATTGAAGATACTATAAAAAAACTTAAAAATATATTTTTTAATTTTTTTATACGTTTGTATGTGTCGTTGCGCCTTCATCACGCCAAATCGGCTAAACAGATTTCAACTATTTTTGGTACACGGGTAGCTGGGTATCTCCAGATGATTATAGGATACTTTATACCCGCCTACGCTGAAGAAAAAAGAAGGGTTATGACTTTTTCTCCTCCGCGAACGAAGTTGTGGCCGCCTTCTAGTTAATAATATACCTACATCACAATACACTCATACGTAAGCACCATTGAGCGGTATAAATGGTACAGTACGTGTCACGCTTGCACAATACAATCCCAAACCTGAAAAGGTACTTAAAGCATTTAGAATACCTTCAGGAAGCCTCGAGCCGTAAATTCCGTCAGATCAATTAAACGTCAAACAGCTTAAGGCGACCATATTTCTGTACAGCCGACTCCAATTCACTTAAATCCACGTGTAAGTTTAGAAAGTTCTATGCTGAATGTTTAAAGAAATAAGGAACATAGTGACACGGCAAGTAATGTGGAGTTAAGTGAGTTTGGGTTAAAAGTATAGATTTACATTTGGAGCGTGAGGCTATAAGTAATGCATTTTGACGTAATTTTATAATGGCGGTGCTCGAAAGATTATCGGTATTCATGTTTATGCAAACGATTTAGTATGTACATTACGTACGTATGTGTCAATAAAACTGAGATTAAGTGCCTCGTGGTTCAAACACGGGAAAATTAGTGGTATAGCGAGACTCACTTACTTGGCTCAGCTACAACTAAATATACTCCTACTGGAAGACATCTTTTACAGGAAGTTCGCTTTTGTATTTTTGACGTGATAACATCTTATAAATCGATGAACGCCGGCTATACGCAAGAAAAAGCATGACTCATTGTCACGTTCCGCCTGAGCCGAGTGTGCAAGCGAGAACGCGGAACAAGCGATAGAGAGGTATGATCGGTATTTTTTGTAATCGATTTGGTCGCTGTGACAAATAACCCGTGAGACAACCTTACTCGGTCTCCCCTCTCATCTCATCGTCATCGCACGGTCTCATTACTAATAAAACCCTGCGTGCACCCTTATGAAATTTTAATCATGTTCTGGTTCAAACAGTCTAAACTTTTTAAATTTCGTCACCAGCATTTTATTGCCGACACATTATTAGGGCTCAATTATGCGGGCTGAAGTCCCAACAGGGCCTGCGCTCGGCCCGCGGCTACTACGAAGTTCGAAATTCGATTTGAAGCCCATATCGTGTTGTCCCTCTTTCTCAAATATTTACAAAACATAAGACATAAAAAAATCTGTGTTCTTTTTCGTTAACGAAATTAGGTAAAAACCGAACAAGTGCGAATCGGACTGGCACACCAAGGGTTCCGAACAAATATATGCTACCAACAGCCGTATGTATGAAAATCCAGTGTTAGCAGAGCCCTACTCCTAAGCAAAATGAACGCGGTGTTCGATCATTTTATATCAGTTACTAACATGGACAGACAGACATACAATGATACTGTTTTTGGTATAGTTGTCATAGCGGCAATTAACTGAAATACTATCACGGTTCATGAGATACAGCCTGGTGACAGACAGGCAGAGAGACGAACAGTGGAGTATTAGTAATAGGGTCCCGTTTTACCCTTTGGGTACGGAACCCTAAAAACATAGGTACAGTCGAATTGAGAACCTGCTTTTTGAAGTCCGTTAAAAATAGAACCTTAGTGCGTTGCGTTTTAAGCAAGAGTGGTTTCTGAGATAGGAAAAATGACCTTTTCACCTCACTAGCCCGGAAAAGTTCCGTTTGCAGAGCCCCAAATCAGTGTGGAAAAGTTTGTTTTATCCGCTAGCGTGGAAAAGTATTTTGAAGTTCGAATTTATATTTTTTATACGTTTATTTGTTTGTTTTGTTATGAGTGTGTTTCGTAAGTTCATTACCAATAAATGAAAAAATAATTTGTTTGTTATAATTTTATAGTTTTCCATACATCTCACATTTTCCTCGTTCTAGTGAAGTGAAAAGTTGTGTTTTTCGCACGGCTGCAAAATTAATTGGCTTCTCGTGCGTTAAAAGCTTCGTTACGCTCAGGAATCTATATTCTATATTCTATATTCTATATTCTGTATCTATCCACACTAATATTATAAATGCGAAAGTGTGTCTGTCTGTCCGTCTGTTACCTCTTCACGCCTAAACCGCTGAACCGATTTGGATGAAATTTGGTATGGAGATAGTTTGAATCTCGGGGAAGGACATAGGCTACTTTTTAACCCGGAAAAATACCTTTATCCGCTATAAAAGAATTTAAGGCGGACGAAGTCGCGGGCAGAAGCTAGTATTTATATAATTTTAGATTCCTTCGCTTACTCGGCTTTCAATTCAAGCACTCGCGCCAAATAACAACATTGCAGCCTTGCATGACTAATAACGAAACTATTAACCATTCGTAGATATCCTAATATGCTTGTTATGAGCAGGCAAAGATAATTTGACCAGGCGCCATCTTTATGCATATGTTGTTTTATTTCTTTTTTCTATATAATTTAAAATGTATCACAAATTTGACGACCAGTTTAGGTCTGTGGGAGTGACGCTGCCTGCGGCCGATGGTCCTGGGTTCAAATCCCTTCCCGAGTCTTGAATGTTTTCTATGCATATAAGTAATAAAATCTGTGAGGCAATCACAATCTGTGGCATCATTGAAGGCCAGGCTAAAAAAGTTATGGCTAGAAGACCCTAGACCAGACTAGATTAATTGTCTTTATAATTTTTCTTGACATTTTTGACATATATATTTATGTATTTATTAATTAAGGTTAAAGATTTAAATGTATACAGGGTGTCCCAAGAAGTAGTGATATACTGAAGCTGGGAGGTAGAGGACCTAGAGGGCTATCTAAATCACCCCCATGTATGTTCCGCGATATTTCGTATTTACGGAGTTATATATATAAAAAAAATACCGTTTGGCTTTTAAAAACTTGCTCTATCTATCAGGTAGCTACCCTGAAAATTTCATTTTATTATTCGGTTTTTTTTTATGTGATTTTATCTTTTTAAAGCCCCTTGAAGTTGTGAACATACTGGGTAATTTTATCATTCTTGGCATTTAATTTTTTTTTATTCCATTCAATACGAAAAATCGCGGAACATACATGGGAGTGATTTAGATAGCCCTCTAGGTCCTCTACCTCCCAGCTTCAGTATACCACTACTTCTTGGGACACCCTGTAATAATTATAATATATATAGGTATATATGTAATATAAATAAAGTATTCGTATTATATCTATTTGTATATATTATAGGTAAGTATTTATTATAATTTATAACAATTAAAATTTTGGCTTCGTTTTTTTTTTTGTGCATATGAAGTACCTAATTAAATGGTTTGTCTATCTTCTTTAAAGTATACTTTTTTTTTCTTTCATTTGCTTAAAGGTTAACTGGAAGAGATCCCTCACAGGGATAGGTTCGCCTTTGTACATATCTGTGTTATGTAAATACATTTTGTTTGTATTAATTTATGTGCAATAAAGTGATTACATACATACATACATAATATATATCTTAAACTAGAAGGCGCCCGCAACTTCGTTCACACAGGAGAAAAGGTCATAATCCCTCGTTTTTCGACAGTGTAGTCGAGTAAAAAGTATCCTATAACCATCTGTGGATACCCAGCTACCCTTGTACCAATTGCAGACATTTTATTTTAACAACTTTATAATAGTATATATACATCGTCGTCTAGTAATTGAAATACAAGCTTTATTGAGCTGTGACTAGAGTTCGATTTGTGTGTAATTGTTCCATTATATTTATTTTTTATTTAAATATCGAACTTAGATGTGCTCGGATTAAGTAAACACTCAATAAAAATGGAATGAAAATTTTCGTTATAATTTTGCACAGCATCCAATTTTTTTATCTTCATCTATGATGGTAGAAAGTTGATAAAAAGTCCTCCATTTGAAGAGGGCGCTTGTTCCGCACTTTATTTCAGCTTTTGTGGCTGGCCGCTAGTCTTTAGAAATTATCAGTGACACAAACACATTTCAAAATATTTGTATTTTTTGGGGTTCCAAACTTAAAAGGACTGTGTATGTGTCGTTGTGGATTCATCACGTCAGATTGGCTAAACGGATTTCAACTAATTTTGGTACACGGGTAGCTAGGTATCTGCAGATGGTTATAGGATACTTTTTACCCATCTACATTGAAGAACAAATAGGGGTTATGAATAATTGTAGACGTAGCTTCAGCCCGTTTGACTTCCCGCAATTTCGCTAACCAAAGCCTTAAAATAATCAACTTACAGCCAAAGGACTCCTTGCAACACTAATCGAGTACTCTAGAAGATTAAACTGCAGCCATAACTCGTTTCCCGGTTAGAAATAAAACGGATCGTCTTGCGGGGCAAACTCATTTTCAACGTCTTTGATCATTCCTAACAAATACACCATGAGCTCAAAGGAGCGTAGAACAATCTTTGCAGAATCTTTCTTTTCCGCGTCTGATTGGAATTTAATCTTTAAAATTGTGCATTAAGGTTTTCTTCGCAGTTTTATGAGACGAGTACTTTTAAAGTTAATATTTAAAGGACGAACGCTTTCGATGCGGAAAAACTGCTTACAGTCTTGATCTTTTTATAGCTCTTAATTTTGTTAATGAATTTACATAGGTTGTGGAATTAACCTAATTTCATTTTGAGTTCATATTTGATGTGCTGTTTGAATAAACAAGAAGCCCATCATATCGGCAGATGACCACTGCAGAAGGATAGAAATGACATAGAGCGAAGTAAAACGCGAAGCTCAAGACCGTGCGGGATGGCGACTTACTGTACCCTTTGCCCCATCCAGGGGACATAGGACATTAGTTAAGTTCATCACATGTGTTTCAGTAAAATGTAATCGAGATAAAGGTTGCATTCGGTTATTGGCGACCGCGGCCTTGCGTCCTAGCGACCATGGACGCCTGTCGGTGGGCGATTAATGGCATACGATTCAACGCGACCAAGGCGAGGAGACCGACGACCCAAACTCACTTTTGCTGCTTTGCATCAAATAAATTGTCAAACCCAAAGTTGCCAAATACTTTGGAACACATAAGCTTTGGAACGCATAATTAGAGCTTATAATAGCTGTATATAAGCCCTTATACAGCTTGTGTGCTACTTGGGTTGGATTTTAAAGAAGAAAGGTTCAGGAAATATTGAAGTTAAATAATAAACGTCGCGTGACGATACTACCTCTAGAGCGACCGCGTAGCGCGACTCGTCTCGCTCGCTGGCTACAAGCACTGGTCGCGCGACGCGGTCGCTTGCATCCGTCAGTATTTCATAGTATCTAATCCATAAAAAACAGTGGCCGACGGTTGCCGGTCGCCGTCAAGTGTCGCGGTCGCGCGTCGCGATCGCCAAGAACCCAATGCTACCTTAATCAAGTGAGCGGTTGATTCCAGGAATGAGTTCCATTGCTATAGAATACGTAGCATCAAGAATGTCGATGCGAAATTTGTCATACAGAAAATATATTATAAAAGCTCCCATATCTTTCACCAGATTATCAGTCCAGGGGATGGTCTCCTGATAAGTGGTCGCTCCAGCCAAGGACTCGTCAGATTCAAAACTTATCAAAAGAGCAATATGACCACAATGACTACAATTATCCCGAATAATCCCCAAATCTCAATGTTCGAAGAGAAAACTACACCTGTCATTCATACATATTAAACACATGAAAATGAGCGAATTCGCGACCCGCACGTTTGCTTTGCCACATACTGAATATTCATGATGAGTTTAAAAACCTTAATGCAACGAAATTCTACTTACCGGCAATTACAATAAACCGCTGCGTATTGTGGAATTGTGCCAGCAAATTGTGGGAAATTGGAAGCACAAATAAAATATATGCAGATATCTGTTTGTACGCTGTTGGGGCAGTAAAGTCCTGGAGTGGCGACCACGCATAAGACAGAGTCGGTGGATGCGGTTTACGCAGGATCACACCCTGTGGCGAGCTATGGGGTAGGCGTATGTTCAGCAGTGGACGTCCGTGGGTCATAGATAGATGTTCACCACACTAGAAGATCAGCGTGATGATTTGTTGAACTATGTGTATGTGTGTGCCCTAAGCTGGATAATTTCATTTTGATTACGATATATTTTCAGGAACATCACCATACCATTGACGACCGGTTTAGCTTAGTAAGAGTAACGTTGCCAGCGAAGCTGAAGGTCCTGGGTTCAAATCCCAGTCAGGGCAAATACTTGTGTGATGAGCATCATCTATATTTGTTCCCGAGTCTTGGATGTTTTCTATGTAGGTATATAAGTAAATTTATCTATTAAATATATCGTCGTCTAATACTCATAACACAAGCCTTATTGAGCTTACCAAGGGACTAGTTCAATTTGTGTATAATTGTCCTGTATTTTTGTTAATTTGGGAACCATTAAGCATAAATATCGTTTGTATTCCTACACGATAAGACAGGACGTAAACCTTAAGAGGGTCCCAAATTAAAGAGCGCGACTGTACCTGTACACCGAGTATACAAGTAGTTCTCGGGTATAATTTCCAGCACATAATTTACCTTGTCAACAGGAAGGCTCTATCATAGTCTAAATAAACTTAAAACCAACCTATTTACTAAATGGCGACCCACTTCAGAAGTCCGCGGTGACAGCTGGTACATTGAAACGCCGAGTAAGAACTTGCCATTTCAAAATTAACTTCCAACTGTTAAATCTCGTTGTTTAGACAAAAAATATCTTAGTATTATGGAATATAATATAGAGGGCCTCTACACGTTCGCTTCGGCTCCGCGCACGCCTCTCAAAGGTCCGGGACACCATTGTCTCGTGAGTGGGTACGACTTACAAAAAAAATAAAAATAAAGAAAATTATAAACAACACTAGAAGGGCGCAACTTTGTGTTTTGGAAAATTGGATCTTATCATTTAAGCGTGGTAAAATGTTTATGGACTACACGGAAGTCCCCAATTGGGATGAGCCAATTTTTTTTAAAGGTATTGTAATTGAAAAACCATTTCCTGAATAGGTTTATTAAACCACTTACAGCTATCAGATATCAAAAATATGATCTCTGGGATAAGTTATTCGGGTTTAAAATTTTGACTTTTATTTGTTCTTGCCAAATCCTAGTACAGACGTCAGTCAGTAGTGACGTCACTCGAAATATCTCCTAGGCCAGGGGTCGACAACCTGCGGCTTTAGAGCCACATGCGTCTCTTTGGATGTAGGTACAGCTCTACTCTATAGAGTAGTTTTTTTGTATTTAAAAGTACTATTTACTGTTGCCAAGATTTTTTTAGTGGCTCTCTAAAAACTTTGAAATTCTGTAAATTGTAATTAGACAGTAAAAAAAATAAACGCATCCAAATGAAAAACTCATGAAATAGTATCTTAGAATAAGGCCATTTTTTTTGGCACATCCCATTCAACCCAATTGTGTATAATTTGGAAGAAGCTGCGTCCTACTACTTAGATTGATTTATCTGGATGGAGATCGACTTGTTTGCCATCTCTAGCAATTACCTAAGATCCGTTAATAGCTAGACTTCCGTACTACAAATTGGTGGAATACAAATTGAATTTTAGGAAATAGTGGTTGAACTAAAATAACTTAGAGGAGTAACTAATATAGGGTTTAAAGAGAAATTATTATTCTCATCGCAATAAAACAAACCGCGTAGTGATGGGCCGTTGTCCGACTACGTCGTTTAAATATCGATAATAAGGACGAATGCCCGTGCACCGCACTCTTAAGAGGATGATTATAGAGTAACTTGTCATGCAAAATGAGAATGTTTTTAAAGTATTTACATAAAAAGAAAAAAACCGGCCAAGAGCATGTGCTCATGCTCAGTGTAGGGTTCTGCAGCCGTTCATACAAAAAAATGCACACTACAGATGTAAAACATGCGATATGAAAAAGTGCACTAGCATAAGAGCGTATCTCCACGGCACTTACGTCCTTTTGTAGAGAAGCGCCGTTTTTGAGAAATAACTCAAAAACTGTATATCCGATCATGTTCAAAACAATTTTCGTTGAGAGTAGGTAGTAAGTTTGTTTTTTTTTTTCATATTTTTTAGAGATACCGTTTAGAAAATAGAGGGGGGGGACACAATTTATGCCACTTTTGGAGCGATTATTTCCGAAAATATCCACTAAACCAAAAAAAATTTAGTAACCTCAAAATGATTTTAAAAGATCTGTCGAAATATGTACCACACATTGATATTCGCCGAATTATTTTTTTTTTCACTTTCAGTTACATGTATGGAGTGCCCCCCCCCCCCCCCCCCCCTAGATTTATTTTATTTTAATATTTAATCATCAAACTATGTAGCGGCTTATACAAGACACCTTTACTCCAAATTCCATCAATGTACATCTTGTACTTTTTGAGTAAAATGCCTGTGACATACGGACGGACGTGACGAAACTATAAGGGTTTCGTTTTTGCCATTTTGGCTACGGAACCCTAAAAAGGAGAATGTTTTAAAAGTATTCATATACAGGACTAGTAGACGGGCACATGTCAGCGGAGGCGAAAATAATCATAACCATCTCTTTTTCTCTACAGTAGTCGAGTAAAAAGTAGTTTATAACTATCTGGAGACACCCAGCTACTCGTGTACCTAAAATAGTTGCAATCGGCTTAGCAGCACATATATCTACACGGGCCGAGTGCTCATAAATACATATATTCTTCAAGCATCATAAAGTTATTGACAGCTAAGTCAGCATATTTATGTGAGCTTTCACTACGGCTAAAATATCTCAACAGTTGAAGTTTTCATTAATACTTACACATCATTTTTTCATAATGACATAGCAACTACAAAATCGGTGGTAACTAAACAGTCAAGCTGTTATTAATATCTACACGTAGTACCAACCACAAACAAGTAAACACCATTTCAATGGTAACTAAGCATCAATATTTAATCAATATATATACTATTATAAAGTTGTAAAAACGTAATGTCTGTACATTGAAGATATTTTCAAAAAAAAATATTGAACCGGAGTATTTGGAGGTCACTGAATTGTTTTTTTTTAATTATTTTTTTAAATATTTTGTAAGTGTTGTTGAGACTTCATCACACCATAACGGCTAAACTTTTTTTCAACTATTTTTGGTACATCTCGTCGCTATTGACAGACATCAGTCACAGCTACGACTCACTAAAGTAATTCTTTCTTGGAAAAATAATCGTTACCATGTTAGTAAAAGGGATAATTTTAGCAGAGAGGTGAAAGTTATTCAAGTTTTAGGTACAAAGATCGACAAAACTAGTTTTTTTTTTGCTGAATTTTACTTTGATCATATAACAATTTTTAATGACCTCAGAAATGCGTGGTTAAAATTTTGCGTATTCCTCACGAGACACTTTGTTTAAATTTGCTCTACTGTTATAGATATAAACCCTGCATAGATAAACTTTATAGAGCCTATATTATAGAATTTCGATACCGATATCGCTATGTCCCATCACTGCCCGGATCTAATTGGGTAAGGAGGTATTGGACTTCGGTTTCTTCGAGATCGTTCTGTTCAAATATTTACTTGCCCTGGCTCGAAGTGGTCTCAGATTTGCTTAAATTAATTTCAAGTCTGTCTTAATTTAGCTGCGAGTTCGGTGAAAATAATTATTAGCTTAGGAAAAGTAAAACAGGTGTAGCTTTTGTTAGTGTTGAAATAATTTTACAAGTTGGTAACAGTGTATAAATTTTACAGGTACCTACCTAGTTTCCATTGCTAGTGAAATAAACGATTTTCTGCTATATCCTATGGCTATCGTAGGGCATATCTACGTGACTATCTTGTAAGTCGAAGTAAGGAACTGCAACTACCCAATATTTTTCTATTGTGTGTTCTAGGAATAAGTTTTCTATTGTGTGTTATAATATAAACAAATTTCGCCCGCAAAAATTGGGTTATTCGCAATGAAACAAAAATTGATGTATCCTTTGCTTATCATAAAGTGAAATTGAAAGAAAGAGAGCGAAATATTGCACAATAAGTACAAAAAATAATCTATAATTAGCGGACTAAATGTCTCAAGGCATTATCTTAACATTACATTGCAAGTTTCTGGATTCAAATGTTTTGGCGTATCTGTTGATGAGTCGGTCAGTCAAGACCATACCAAGTTACGTGAACTTCGTTATATAACATTGAAGGTTTTATGAACTCTACAATACTCTTTATTCCACACCAAAAGAAAATAACATCAGACACTTAAATCTAAAAAAGTATGAGAAATGGTAAACAACAGGCAATAGGACCATCGCTAAGGAGAGGAGCAATACAACGATCTCTTCCAGACCAGTCTTCCTTTAAGTTAGTAGACATGGCGCAAAGTAAACCACCAATGAGTAAGTAAGTGGTGCACAAGAAGATGAGACTAATCATGAATCAAAGCCTGAAAAAAGAGAGAAAAGAACAATTCACATACATACAAAGATACTAGATACTAATTTGTGTCGTTGTGGTTTCATCAGGCTAAAACTGCTAAACGAAATTCAACATTTTTTGCTACAAGTCACGGGTAGCGTAGCCGAGCATCCACAGATGGTTATAGAATATTTTTTTCCCCAACTGCGGTGAAGTAAAAAAGAGGGGAAAGAGGGGGACTCTTTTCTCTATTGCGAATAAACTCGCTCTTAATATAGAGTTACTTTCATGCATGTCCCGTTATTAATTTGCAAGATACAGAAGATTTTGTTATTAACCCGTATTATTTGACCGCGAGTGAAATGCCTAGTTACAAATACAATCAAGCTAGATGATACAATTACAAAGGCAAGTTATCTTGTAAGGGATCCCTTGCAGTTAACTTTAGTATGATCAAATTGCTCCTTTACTTTTAGTTTCTGATCATTGAAAATCGCCAATATCGCCAATCGTAAAAATGTTTGTTCATGCTAATATCATTTAAGCGTGGTCTAATTTATTGCCGCATTCATTTCCGCTCTGTTATATCCTTCAAAGAGCTATCAAAATGTGGAAATGAAATGTGTCCTCCAAATGAAATAAACCCCCTCCCCCCCACTCAGCAGCAGCATGAAAATGCATCGGAACTGCATCTAATCCGATCCGCTCGCGTTTAATCCAATCCCTTTCGGATGCGGAACTAGAAAAGTTTTCGATTAACCGCGGACGTGACGAAATGAATGGACCGGCACAATCAGCCTCCTAGTAAAGTTTCCACTACTCCGCTGCCAATAAAGAGTTTTCATTCATTCATTCATTCATTTATCTGCTTGGCATTTAAGACGGATTTTAAAGTGAGTTGGTTAACGAAGTGAAGAGTTTATCTCTAAAAGATTATGCCATACTATAGAAGTGAATGTTTGCCCGTCTCATTATTATCAAGATTTTCTGAAATTTCAACATATATGTAGCCATTAATATGATGCAGAATAAAGGTTCGAATGATGATCCACGTGTCATCGCTCATAGTCACTGTATATATAAGTTGTATAAGACCTTATACAGATATTACACAGCCAGTTTCAGCGTTAGAAGGGCTGTATAAACTGTATTACAGTTTGCTTGCTACTTGGAATAGGTCAAGCGGAACGTACGTACGTATTGATTGAAGATCTTTTAACATTTGATTTTATAGATGTCAGCTATTTTGCTAAAGTATATAGCACAGCCAGCTTGTAATCTACTCGTAAACCTGCATATTGAAAACCATTCACATTAAATAAATAAAAAAACATCTTTACAAATGTAGCATTTCTCATCATAATTGTGGAGGTACAAACCATTCAGAATTTTTCGACTCGCTCCAATCCTGTCTATGAAATATAAAATAAATTGTCTAGTACGATAACGACTGCAGCTGACCCTAAATAGTAAATCCCCGATCCAAAAGATTAATCCAGAGCTTCTACTAAAATAATTTGTTATCAAGAGATTTCCCGGTCGACTAAGTTTAGAGTCATGTTAGACTCTCCAAATCCATATCTATATAGTTTTATCCATCCTCAGTGACCATAGTGAAATTGGAACAGACTCGACGGACCCCAACGGTTGCTACTTATATATCCGGAAACAAAAAAACAAACAAACGTACACGGCTGAAAATAGTTTTATTGTTTTTCAAAGTATTCCCCTTGATGATCTATGCACTTTTGCATTCGCGTGAACCAATTTTTAAAGCACTTCTGCCACTCCGCCTGAGGTACCTCCATAACGTGTTGTTTGAATGCGTCGACAGCATCTTCAGCGGTCGAAAATCGTTGACCGCGTAATTTATTCTTTATATTTGGAAATAAATAAAAATCGTTGGGTGCCAAGTCAGGGCTGTACGGCGGATGACCCGTTAATTCCACATTTTGACCCTCCAAAAATAGAGTTGTTTCGCGTGACGTATGACAGCTGGCATTGTCATGATGAAGAATGATTCTTCGTCGCTGGTTAGTTTTACGAATTTGTTCAAATACTTCCGGTAAGCAAATGGTCGTGTACCACTCTGAATTAACCGTTCTACGGTTTTCTAGTGGCACTGTAGCTACATGGCCATTAATACCGAAGAAGCAGGCCACCATTTGTTTCAATGTACTTTTTGCACGAGTAACTTTCGTAGGGTTCGGCTCATTTTGAAACACCCATACCGTTGATTGTTGCTTCGTTTCGGGATCGTATGCATAGATCCAGGATTCGTCACCTGTATAGATGTTATAAACGGCTTTTGAGTCACCACGGTTATATTTTTTTAACATTTTATTGCACCATTCGACGCGAGCATGTTTTTGCTCATTTGTTAAGTTGTGGGGTATCCAACGCGAACAAATTTTTTTTACAGCCAAATAATTATGTAATATGCTATTAATGCTGGTCATAGAAATACCCAGAGTCGCCTTTATCTCGCGGTACGTAACATGTCGGTCGTCCATTATAAGTTTTCGCACAGCCTCGATATTTTGTTGTACAACGACCGATTTCGGGCGACCTGCCTTAACTTCGTCCGTAAGCATACTACGTCCACGATTGAACTCACTAAACCAGTGATACACAGTAGTTTTAGATGGGGCTTCATCACCAAAAGTTGAAGTTAGTTGATCTATGCACTGTTGTTGCGTTAAACCACGCCGAAAATCATAATAAATCATAGCACGAATATTTTCACGAGTGAGTTCCATTCTTGCTGCGAGATGACATTTAAAACCCGTCAAAAACAAAACACGAGCGTTAATAAGGAAGAAAAAATATACCTTATATACTTAAAAAAGTTCAAATTTTACCATGTCGGTCAAATATGCTATTTAAGAAGATTGTAATCCCGGTTTCCGGATATATAAATAGCAGCCCTCGTATCCTATTATACAAAATTTGCAAAATGTCAACCGTAGTTTTACCAATTCCTACAGTTGATTGACGAACGTACTCGCACAAAGCATCGGCGCGGCGGGGAACTGGCGGAGAAGCGGGTGACACGAGCCATTTCGTCCCCAAACGCGCGGAGTTTGCGCACCTTACCTTAGGAGTAAGCACAAGCTTGTTTTGTGAGAGTTATTCTTCTTATTAACAATATTATATTTTCACCTTTCGCGCTTGCGCTCTATGACTAATGTATAATGTAATAGTATTCGTTGTAATGTTCCAGGGCTGTCTGTAACGCAACCTTGACTAGGAATACCAGTGTGCCTGAAATGTGCTCGCTTAGGCAAAGTCACCACGAGTTAGGTTGGGACTATTGTCGGAGTTTTTCTGTGAGATAGCATCAGGCATGAAGAGGTCTGTGAACGAACCAGAATCATCGAGATAGCTCTATGAAGTGCAGCACTGGCTATGAAAATTGATCGTAGTACCGCCGGCCGCTGAGGTGGAGAATTTCTTGAGTAGTGCACACGCACTGGAAGACGCAGCGTGGATAGGCTTCTGTCGGAACTATGCTGTTCCAAAAAAATACTAAGGGATCGTAGAGAGGTGTTCATCGGAAATCATTTTAACTCTATCTTGTTCTAAACAGTGACAGGTAAGATGGTAAAGATGGCAGATAGTATTTTTTTAAATATACTTTTTAATAACCTGCCTAACACGTCTCGTATTTGTTTTTTTTTCACGACATACGAGGCAAAACGAGCAGATGGGTCGCCTAATGGTAAGCGATCACCGGTGCCCATACACACTTGCATCATCAGATGAGTCAAAAATAAAGAGTCTGATTCATACACTCTGCTATCGTTATTCATAGATAAATAAGTCAATGCGTAGACTAAACCTTCTTTAGAAGTACGAGTAAAACCTTATACTTCTTGCTTATAATCACAAATACATATTTACTTTAATATTTTCTTCTGTTTCCGCGATTAATACTCATTTAAATAAAACAATTAAACGGATTATATCGCGTATATTATCTTATTTGAGTTCCCGACGTATTGGAAGCTTTTCAGCTTTAGGATTATTTATTCATACGCCCAATTTATGAAGTGTAGAACCCGTCAAAAGGCATCAAATGGTTGCCACCATTTTGGTGTCCCACACATTTTGACGGGTTCTTTGGATTTATAGAGATTGTTCTTCTTAGTCATTTTCAACACGTTTGAATATTTAAAACACAAGAAGAACGAAGGATTGAGTATCATTTCGATAAAAATGTTTTGCAATTAGTTGTTAACTTGACCCCATACTAACTTGCTATTCTAGTGCCATTCTGGACTTATTTGGAATTATTATTTAGTGCTTTTACTGAACACTTTTTCATTTGTTTCCTTATATGAGATCCTTACCTTTTCTGTACTCTATGGGCGCATTGTCGTCATCGACAGGCTTAATTTGTCATTAATAACTAACACAACATGGTAAAATTAGGATGTAGTCAGATTTGATAGTCAGCATGACGGAGCAGTATTTTGAACTTTGACCTCGAAAGCTGAACGGATTACTTATTAATGAGCAATATATTTCCCAAATTGTCTTATTGATTCAACCTTAGTTTAAATTTTCATATTTTTTATGAAACAAACCGAACTCTATTGTGCTATAAAACGGTTTAAAAATACCCATTTTCTAACGTTTTCGAAGAGAGGGGTGAATAGGGATATTGCTTGATCTCAAAATTTGTAAAACATATATAAGATCCTGATAAAACAAGCAAAATAGGGAACTACGTGAAAATTTTATGTACGATATCTTATATATATATAGCTTGGCAACTAGATATGCCAAAGTATGTGCCAAATCACAGGTCGGTTTATATGTAATTGCCAGTGTGTAGGTGTTTTTTGTGTGTAGGTGTTTATTGTGTGCGTTTGTAGAATAGGAATATTTCGTAGTGTGCTGTACGTGTTTACCTCACCCTCTAAAAGTGCATGCAAAAATGGTTGGGTTGGACACGTCAAAAAGTCGCAGTCGGGTAAATATGCGTACATTTAATAATTCCGGAACTTGGTTTTGGGTACTGTAAAGGTACAGACAGACGTACTCAGAATAAAGCATGCTCATAAGCTTGCCTAAAATTAGTAATATTAGCATGCTCTGCAACTGTTCACATTTACCAGCAATAAGCATGCTTGTTTTAAGCAAACTCATAAATAAGCATGCTCAAAGCAATAAGCAAACGTACGAACTGTTCAGACTCGCTCGGAGCACGCCCCCTACTACCCGCGCATCAGGTAGCATGCTCGAAAATCATACGTCGGTTGGTTTTTAGCACGCTCTAAATAAGCATGATTTTTACTAGCAATGTTGTTACACTTCTAATAAGCAGTTGATCAATAAAAGCATGCTATCGTGCTAGAAATGAGCACGTCTGTCCATACCTTAAGCAAGATTAATCCTGCTGCGACATTAAAACATAGTTAACAAGTCCAAGGTGAGAATCACAGACCATAATTAAGCATAATCATCGCAAGACATTTAAAAAGGAACGAAACAAGAAACTCGACATTAACTCGCCAACTTTTATCATTTCCCCGAGTTTTGGGTGTTAAAAAATAACTTTGGCCGTAAGTTATTATGTCAGGGGGTTGAAACAAGCCTTAAATACCAAAGGCTTCAAACAAGTTGGCCGGTTAAAAAGTATACAACAAGCATAAATTCGCGGGTGAGTCAAGCCAAGATTTTAATTTAACTTATACCATTCTTCTTAATTTGTTAGTGGAGTTTGTAAAGTTAAAGTTGGGCGTCAGTTAATGATGAGCTGCGGCTACTAAGCTTACCAGTACAAGCGTTTTCGTAATTTTAGAGCCCACGAGAAAACGATCCCTACTATTTCAATCAACACGTCGATAACTACGTTATTTGGGTATAAGAACGGTACGATAAAATATTTTCCTCAAACATCCAAGGAAATGTCGTTCTTATCTTCGTGATAATAGAACGCGAAGTACGTCTTTGTATAGCACATGTTGAAGATTCGTTCTAATTTCAAATTAAAGGACAATAAATATAGATTGTCTTTTGATTCATTTGATTTTATTTCTTTTGACTGTCTATGGCATCATGCCAATTTAAAAAAAAATGTAGTTCGTGATTGTGTATTTACTTTTTAATTTCTTGTTTAAATAGATTAATTAGATTAAATCAGGTATTCAATAAAATAAACGAGGAATGACGTTTATTGTTAATAATTTCATCGTAAGTCCCCGCGTACTTGTACAAGTACAAATTAAAATCGAGTTTTGAACTCTTATGTAATTAAAGAAGGTTCGAAATTCAAAAGTGAAAAAATCACTCTGGGTCTTACGAGGTTAAGCTTACCAATTAATAAGGTATTGTCAATTAATAAGGTTAATAAAATCATCCTTAGATTGGGTGGCAAAAACATTAATCCAAACCGAACAGCTTACAAAAAAATTGATTGAAAAAAAGGATTTTGGTGGAAAAAACAAATAATTATACGGTACGACAGAACCTAAAACGAGTGGTTTTATGAACATATAAGTTGATTTTTTTCTCTTTCTCGTATCTCTAGATGGCCTCTTTATCTATAACTCTAACACTCGGCCATCTATACCTAACTACACGGCCGGCAATCCCCTATTTCGCTGCCTCTGTAGTAGAGATTATAGCTATTTTGTATTTTTATGTCATATTAAATATATTTTGTAATGTGAAAAAACGAGCAGTCTAACAAGGTATTAGTCATCGGCGAACTTATACAAGTTTTCAGCTTCAAAGGAACTGCCTTTATAGTGCCCTCTTTCCGTGCTTTTCAAAGAACCCCACATCATGGCGCACTGAATACCTCAGGGGTGTTTTTATTATTTCAATGTACTCACAAATGCATAAAGCAGCAACTTGGTGCAACGATGGCAGTTAACCTCAATTTGGCGGGTTAAAGAATTTAAATATGTAATGGAATGGACCCGGAGTGGCGCGGGGCGAACAAGCACAAAGTGCTAACTAGTGTGTTTGCCACTGCGCGACTTTTGTGCCCGGCCCGAGTCACGAGAGACCAGTAAAAATCTCATAGAGCGACTATGTGCGAACGGTATAGGTGGCAGCACGTTCAAGCACAAAGTGCTAACGAAGGGCTAGTGTGCGACTTTTGTACCCCGACTAGGTCATAAGAGACCAGAAAAAATCTCGAATAGCAACCATATGGGATATCGAAGGCTGTAGGAACAAGCACAAAGTGCTAACAAGGGGCTTGTGTACTTACCACTGCGCGACTTCTGCGCTCCGTCTGGGTCACGAGAGACCAGCGAGAATCTCGCGTAGCAACCATATGGAAAATATGGATGGCAGCACGAAGAAGCACAAAGGGCTAACAAAGGGCTAACAAAGGGTTAGTGTACTTACCACTGCGCGACTTTTGTGCCTCGCCCGAGTCACGAGAGACCAGCGAAAATCTCACAGAGCGAATATGTGCGAAATATAGGTGGCAGCACGAACAAGCACAAAGTGCTAACAAAGGTTAGTGTGCTTGCCACTGCGCAACTTTTGTACCCTGACTGGGTCATGAGAGACTAGCGATAATCTCGTATAGCGACTATATGGGAAATATGGATGGCAGGCGGCAGCACAAACAAGTAAAAAGTGCCAACAAATGCTGCAGCTAGTGTGCTTGCCACTGCGCACGAGAGATTCAGGAGAAAGTCATAAAGCGACCGTCTGTAATAGTAAAATATTTGGTGACTGGTTTGGGCCATGCACTTTTGTCTGTTAAATTCATAACCCGATGCTATGCAAGGTAGCTATTAAGCAGTGTGCCATAAAACGAATCATTAAATTCAATGGATTACTTCATTTTCCTAGCCTTGTTCAGCAAAGTTTAGAGGCTATGAACCGGTGTCGAAAGATCGCGAGAGCTATATCTCCCTCCTAGATGAAGCTCTCACGATCTTTTGCCAACCGCCGAAACGCCGGAACATGACACCTTTCGGCCAGAATTCTTCTCTTGTGTAGGCCGCAAGTTTGTATGTCCGAACTCTCACCACGAAGGAATTAAACTCCACGTTGTGGCGAGACTCCAACTTCACGCTCCCTTAGGATGACTCCGGTCCTGACACGTACATACTTTAAAATCTCCTCGCCTACTTAGAGTAATGTAGACGTATGTAGATGTATGGCCGTTATATGTTAACCGACCCATGAGACAATCTTACCCGGTCTACCCTACTAGACGTCGATTTAGTTGATAGATAAATATACAAAAGGAACACTCAGGAACAAATATTGACCCGACTCCTATGACTTGGTCCACCCAACATTCGGCTCAGCAAGTTACTTTGTGCCTCTCAAGTGCGCTTGTTTCAAGAATAGCCACTCGCTACTTACGGCTGTTTAGCAAAACATATTAATATTATACTCAATGGCTGTTGGCACACGATATACAAAGTTTCACAAGTTGGTCTACATACACCGTCATTGGTAAGAAACAGGACAAGTTTCCTAAATCATTTAGTGAATGCAGGAGTATGGTGCAGCAATATCCATGACGTCGTAAGGGATACTTAATATCACTCCCTAGCGTACATTAATATCCCGTATAGATCTACCTTTTCAGTGTTTTTCGCAGTTTGTTACTATCAATATTTACTTATTATAAGGATACTGATGAATTTAATCCAGTGAAAAAATGCTAGCAATTATTCTAAAATCGCGAAATCATTTCGAACCATGAAAAAATATATTTTTACATTAGTAAAATTCAACGAGTTGTAATTTCTTTTGACAATTTTTAACCCTAAAACGCCTTCGGAGTCAAACTTCTTCATATTTTATTGAGGCATTAAACGCTTGGCATTTCGTTGATGCTTTAATGATCGTATTAATTAACGGGTCCGTAATGATCGTCAGACTGAAATTTAATTTGACTGGAGCTATTATATATATTTATATGGAATATTTTAGTTAGGTCATTAAGCATCGAACGTAGTCTATAATCTTTAATAGTTTTGTGACTTTGTGGCCATCTTTGAACTATCAAGTGATTAATATTTTCTTCTGTTTCCGCGATTATTACTCATTTGAGTTCTCGACGTTTCGGAAGCTTTGCAGCTTTCCCATTGAAAATAATTTTAAACATTTTTACATCTGGTATGCCATACACTGGTTGACTGAGAAAATATATGTTTTCCTCTGTCAAAGTGGTCAAAGTTACAATTTGTGCAAACTACCCACTTTGAAAAAACAAATAAAGGTGTACATACATGACAGATGGGCCTAATCTGTAAAGACAGTTTTCACATGTGCCAGAAGGGCTTAATGAGGAGATTGTGTAAATACATACGAGTATGGAAGCTAGGTATGTACCATGGAAAAAAGGGAACATGGTAACATTATGGACCAGTGGATGGCATACTAGATGTAAAATTTTTTTAAATTATTTCTCACAGAACCGCACATGATGTGCATAAAAAATATAATTATTTAGCGAAACAAAAAGTATAAAAAAAAGTTGTACCTATTTATAAAAGAGCAAGTCAAATATTTATTGGGTAATAGCTATTATAGATTACAGGAATTCCTAAATGAATCATAGAGTGGAATTATGTAGTTTTAGTGTAATGTTAGTGTTAAGTAGGATTAAGGAAATTGCTGTGCCCTTTCTAATTCTGATGGTAGTGGCTATTCCAAGCTAATACAGCCTCCGTATCACTGCGACCATAACTGATCTATTGTGATCGCCACCTCCTATAATTCTCGGTCAAGTTCTGTTGATGCAAAGAACTTCAGAACTTCTTTGATTCCGAGAGTCTTTATCTCTTCGGGGCACAGTAGATGTTTTCCCAGTATAGAGCTGCGGTTGCGTATTAGGGAGGGGCAGTAAGTGAGAAAGTGTAAAGGTGTTTCCTCCGCTATTCGGCAGAGCCTACACAACCTCGTGTCTCTTTTCCCAATTGTCTGCATGTGCTTATTCAGACAACAGTGGCCTGTAAGCACCCTCACTAAGATGCGAAGATTGATCTTGGACAATGCTAAGACCTCCGTAGTCCTAAGTCCCTCCAGAGTTGTATGGCTGCATAGAAGTAGTAGGTCCTCAGAGTGATTTTAGTTAGGCTTTTCGGAATACCACTGGTAGGCTCTGGGCCCATTTCTGTCCCTTTAGCGCCAACCCGCGCAAGTTCGTCGGCCTTCTCGTTGCCTTCGATGCCTGCGTGACCTGGGACCCAGCGCAAGACTACCCTGTTAGTTGCACCCAGGGTGTTTAACAGTTGCCTGCAGTTCTCGACTAGCCTTGACTTTACAACATCAGAGGTGAGGTGAGGCCAAGAGTGCCGCCTGGCTGTCCGAGTGAATATAAATGGTGCTGTTGAGGTAGTTGCTTTGCGGATTGGCTGCAGCACATTCAATAATGGCATAAACTTCTGCCTGGAATATAGATGAGTACCTTCCTAAGTTCACGCTTAAGGCCTTTCTGGGAGACTCACCATATACCCCGCAACCTACTTCCGAGCCGGATTTGGAGCCATCCGTTTACCACTTTAGGCTTCCTTGTTTCCACGAAATACGACTGTTTAACCAGTCGTCCCGGGAAGGGACGTCCACAGCATACAGATTCTGTGAACAAAGTTTGGGGGGCATAGTGTCGGATGGCATCCCCATAACAGGAATATCTATTACTGAGTCCTTGAGAGATCTCAAGGCCTTAGATAGCCAGTTCCTACTCATACCTTCCGAGATCCTGTGCATACTAGCCTTCGCCTCCATCTCCAATAAAAGTGAAGGGGTGGCAGGTTTAGTAAGGCCTCTAAGACCGCTGACGGAGTAGTTGACATGGCTCCTGTAGATATTATGCATGCCAGTCTTTGAAGAGTGTTTAGTTTTGTAATTATTGTTTTCTGCGTCGCTTTTTATGCCATGCCTATGAGGCATAAGACACCATCGGCCTCACTATGGATGTGTATGGATGGGTTTTAATCCCCATCTGCTGTGCCCTTACAGTGTGCATATTAAAATTTGTATCTTCGTATTATGTTGTAAGTAGTAAGCTAGCCGTGGGCAACTTTGAATGATTTTAGAAATCGAATAACTCGTTACTGTTTATTTTACCATTCGAATCACAAAATAGTAATGTACTACAGTCGAATGAACGTTCGACTTTCGACTTCGACTACTGTACGACGATGTGGCAATTACCGCTGACCGACCATTTTTGTGTATCCATATTTAAAATGTGTTTGTTTAGTTTCTCTGACAGGACTTGCAAATGTCTGAAGGCGCCACGTCAAAAAATATCCTGAACTCTCAAATCTGGGATAAAGACAAAATCTGTCCCGACAAAAAACTTAACAAAGTGCAAGGCAAATAATGCAATTTCGCTGCAGCACTATACTGCAAATGTATAATGAAGTGTCACCCATTCCATCCAATTTGAAGGTATGTGTAACAATTACAGACAATTTAAAACAACTTGTGTTTACACTATTTCAATGGTATTTTTGCATTACAATAATTTCATTTCGTCTCGAGAGGCGTGTCACCAGCTCTAGTAGACGCTTACGCCACGTCTAGACGTCTGCATTATCAGTAATAACGTCCGTCCGATCCGGATAACTGTTTCAAATCCATGCAAAAGACACAATTTGCACATTGTGCAGCTGCGGAGCACGCGCGTCGAATCTTTTATTATTTTTAGTGTGAAATTACGACTTGATTTATTTAAGTAGTACAGCGAAGATCTTCACTTCAATTTCTTAAGAATTCAGATACTTGTATGATCATCATTATCAGCATTTCCCACAGTGTCTTTGCAGATGACAGTTGCAGTTTCTATGGGATAAAATATGGTTTATAGAGAGTAAGTTCGGTTGTCAACAACTTCTCTGCTGACTGTAAAGCATGATTTCAGTCCGGCATTTCAGTTGGTCCAGCAGCGATGAGTAATCTTTCTTCCTTGAAGTTTTTCAACCAGACTTCGTGATTCACCATTTTTTTCCTTAGTTTACTAGGTTATAAACTAAGAAAAGATTTGGTGAATCACTGTGTGGAGGAAATAAAAATAAAGGGTTTTAGAATTAAGATAATATTTGTATAGCCACATAGCGTGTGGCCTGGTAAATGTTTACTAATTTGCTAATTGTAATAAAAGTATAATAATACTAGAAGGTTGTTCGAGGCGGAGAAAATGTCATAAATAAATAAATAAATAAATAAATATTACGGGACAATTTTACACAAATCGAACTAGCCCCATGGTAAGCTCAATAAGGCTTGTGTTATGGGTACTAGACGACGATATATTTAATAGATATATTACTTATATACATAAAAGACATCCAAGACTCAGGAACAAATATTTATGCTCATCACACAAATATTTGCCCTTACCGGGATTTGAACCCAGGACCTCAGCTTCGCAAGCAACGTTACTCCCACTGAGCCGAACCGGTCGTCAAAATCATAACCCCTCTTTTTTTTTCAGCGTCGTCGGGTAAAAAGTAGCCTATAACCATCAGTGAATACCCAGCTACCTGTGTACCAAAAATAGCTGAAATCCGTTTAGCCGATTTGGCGTGATGAAGCCACAGCGACACATATTTTTTTTTAAGTCGTAAAAATTGTAAATAAGTTGTAAAAATGAATGTGTAGAGTATTGAAGTTATTTTCAAGGATTTTTTTTTTTCAAAATAACTTCAATGTTTTACACAATAAATTTTACAACTTTTTAATAGTATAGATATGTATCTGGATTTTTAAGTTTGTGTTTGAACATATATCTATTGTATTGTAAAATTATAAAATATAATTATTTGGTTCACTAAATATGTGGCAATGTACCATTAGACTATTTTAATGATATTTTCACTTTAAAATAATTTCATTCGGTCTCGAGAGGCGTGTCACCAGCGCTAGTAGACGCTTACGCCAAGTCTAGACGTCTGCATTATCAGTAATAACGTCCGGCCGATCTAGATTACGGCTTCAATTCATGCAAAAGACACAATTTGCGCATCGTGCAGCTGCGGAGCTCGCCTTCTGGAGATCTTATTATTTCTAGTGAGAGAGATAAAAACTAGATTCTACAATCTTTACTAAAATATGCCCGCAACTTTCATTTCATAAAAGTCATTTTTTTTGTTTCAGCGTGGTCGGGTATAAAGTATTTTATAAACTACCCCCGGATGTCCAGCTAGCTCTCTTCGATGTCAGCTAGGACTCTTGCACCAATAATGGTCGAATCCGTTTAATCCTTTTAATGTGATCTGCACCGATGGAGGCTCCAAGCGGGCTCGCGCCCACTTCTGCACTCTTCACCGAGCACGTCCTACTCGTTACAGCTTAATGAGGTCATAACAACGTCTCACATTATGATGGCATTTGTCACGTGATAAATAAATGACATAGCTGCCGTCACCTTCTGACACGTATGTGAGTGCGAGAGTGACAGACGCGTTATCATAGCACTTATCGCGTGATAAACGCGACCATCATAGGCCCGCTGGCCGCACTAAGAAACATGAACACGTGCAAATGTAGAAAACAAATAAAGAGATATATTTTTCATTGCAGTGACCTTCTGATAGCTATTTATTTAATAGATAACAAATAAATATCAAGGACAATCCTTTATATAAATACTAGCGGCCCGTGACTTCGTTCGCCTTAGATTCATTTATCGCGGATTAAAGGTAGTTTTCCGGGATAACAAAGTATGTCTTATGTCTTTCCCCATAACTCGATATTTTATTCACTTATTTAAATGTGAATCATATTACAAAGATTTCACGTTCCTAGCTAAAAAATATTTACTGTCCATACACATTTTTATCCCCGTTTTCGTTCCTAAAAGGGATGAAATTTGACAAACATTATAGCCTATGTCCTATTCTGATATATAAGGTACATAACTGGAGTGTTTCATAAAAATTCGTCTAGTAGTTTTTGAAATTAAGTGGAACGTACATACATACTTTCACGTTTATAATATAGTAAGGACAAGGACAATGTAGTCGGGTAAAAAATATTCTATAATCATCTGTGGATGCCTAGCTATAGCCATGAACTAAAAGCAGTTGAAATCTGTTAAGGGGCCACCATACGCGAATGACCTTCGATCCGTGGCTCTTCACTTTTCTGTGTTGTATATGTCTCATCGTGTTGAGAACCACGGTTGTTACCAATATACTATTTCAGTTTATCTTCACGAATCACCGAAATCATAGTAAACGCCATTAAAATGTGTTAATTTTACGAAAAAAAAAACCAGTTTTTGCTACTTTTATTAAAAACTGTAGAACCTATTGAAAAAATAGTTGACAATTTTAAAGTGAACACCGTTACTGTACTTACTTATTGGGTTTAGTCCCATGTCTAAGCGTCGCTTGACGACGAAGCCTAATAGCAATTTAAGATAGAAAAAGGACTTTACGAATCTTGTTATTTCTCTTGATTTATTAAGTATTATAACATTCCAGTTGACAAAAATGGAGGCCAAATACCAAGCTACAATATATATTTTTAACGTGGTTTGCATTAAGTGGAATAATATTATATCACTTTAAAAGCAGTGAAATTTACCGAAATTATCTGGGTAGCCTCTCAAGCCGTTTTGGCGTGATAAAGCCACAACGACACTATTCAAATATGCAAAAATAATTTAAAAAATATGTTTCTATTCAATAACCTTTAAATAGCTCGTTTCACTTACGTTTATCTACAATGTACAGACATTTCATTTTAACCACTTTATGATTTTAAGTATATTGCTTAATGTTTGACTAAATGCAGATTATTTTTTAGGGTTCCGTACCAAAAAGGTAAAAAAGGAACCCTTATGGTGCGACTCTGTCTGTCTGTCTGTCTTTCCGACCATGAGAGCACCATTATCTCTAAAACTGCTTATGCTATCTATTTGAAATTTGGAAATAATTATAAGCGAATCATGGTCAGCCCACATGTATTGCAAAATAAATATTCAATATGAGGGGTTATAAAAGTCTAGTCACTAGGTCAAGTAGGGTATCATATGAAAGGCCTTGATCTGTATATTTTTTTATTATGCTTAAATTTCGTTTTATTAAGGAAAGAAAATACCTTTCCCCCCTTTATGTCCGAAGTTTACCAAACGAAAAATCTGGAATTTTCCGAAATGATGTAATTTAATATGAATATTACACGAAAATTATAACCATACATCTATCAGTCTTACTTTTTTTTTAATCATCAAAAAGCATTTCTGAATAACCCGGTTTGATTCAAGTTTGCCTCTCATTTGTATGTGACCCCATAGATACCAGAGGCAAACTAAACTCAAGCGGCCAGTTAAGTCGGAATAAGTGAAAGTTTGTACGGAACCCTCGGTGCGCGAGTCAGACTCACACTTGACCAGTTTTATTTTAACAGGAATGCCTACCGCTTCTTAGTAAACCCAGTGAGTAACTTCTATATTGCTTGATGCTTTGTTTATCGTTGTTGCGGATTCTAGACTTTGTTATTAAATGTGTATGAAAAGTAGGGTTGTCCACCATATAATAATTAACATTATTTAAATATAAGTAAATACAGCCTTCTCAAATTAAATTGGAACATTTTCTATTAATATTCATATTTTTGGACTATCTGAAGGTCTAGTGATCGAAAAGTTTTATTTTTTAATTGTTGTATGTTTGTATGCGTGGTTCATCACGCCAAAACGGCTAAACAGATTTCAACTATTTTTGTTTCACATATGGGCATCTACAGATGGTTATAGGATAATTTTTACTCGACTGCGCTGCAGAATTTTATTTCCCTCCGCTGACAAAATTACGGGGATCTCCTAGTATAATATATATATATATATATATTTGTATGAACATTTTTTATCTAGCTGAAATTTACGAGCAAAGTTGCTTAATTAACAGTGATCGGCATATCGGTGCAAAACTTGAACAAAACTTTAAAGAACTTACAACCAAGAAAAATAAGAATGTTATTGGCAGATTAGTGTTCAATTGAACTCTATATCGGAATCTCTGATTTGCAATACTTGAGTATAAGGATATTCATATTTTTATGGCTGTAAGCACTCTTTTTTTATCCGCTTGGCAAGTTTTGTTAAAGTTTTGCACCGATAGTGCCCGATCACTGTTAATTAATGTACTATAGGGTATATCTAATCAGACGTACTACAACCATATGAAAACCACGTGGTCGGACAATAATTTATATTAAAATAAATAGTCCTATCCACACGGATCATATGGCTTTCGTGTGGTTGTGGTACGTCTGAATAGAACCGCAGACAACAGGAAAATCAGTTCATGACATGCCTAAACTGACTACCCAATAACGTCCTTAGGCAGATATGATTTTGAAATGAAATTTCCAGTAAACATTGAACAAGGGCGTAATTAAAGGTATATAAATATAAGTATTTCTAAAATTTTGATTAGGTCATTATAATTCTTGTGACTCCTCTGGTGTTGCAGCTGTCAATGGGCGACGGTGATCGCTTACTATTAGGCGACCCGTCCACCCGTTTGCTTCGGTGCTTAACATAAAAAAATCTAAATACTGCGATATATTTATCATTGCTACGTTAAGCGATATTTAGGACCCACTGAAAAACTAAGAAGTGCCAACCCTGCCGCCAACCCTTCTAAAGAGCTTTGAAGTTCATAAAGCAAGGCGAGGACACGGTGTAAAATATTTAATGTACCACATAATATGATGATGCCGAGCCATAAAACCACTTTGTAAGTGCCGGGACATTGTAATTGTTTAAGAGATTTATTCAGTGCTCTATTATTTTTACGACCTCTGAAAACTGTATTTCGATTTGTGTAAAAAATGTTACATTTCACGGTTTTTCTTAACCTTTCTCAACTGGGTCATTATTTTTAATTACTTTAGTTTTTCAAATGAATAACCTATATAAATAAAACAATTTAACGGATTATATCGCGTATATTATCTCATGTTAGTTCTCGACGTTTCGGAAGCTTTTCAGCTTTCCATGGTCACGGGTGGACTGAGAAAAGATGTATTTTCCTCTGTCAAAGTTACAATTTGTGCAAACTACCCATTTTAGAAAAAACAAATAAAGGTGTACATACATGCCAGATAGGCCTACGCTGTAAAGACAGTTACACATGTGCCAGAAGGGCTTAATTGTTTTATTTTAATAATGTACCAAGCAGCATTCACAAATGAGGCGTACTGAGGAGAAAAGAAACGCTGCAAAGAAAAACTCCCATGCTACCTCATTACTAATTATAATATTTTAAAAACAGAGACTATTAAACTACTTTTAAACAGATAAGATATTTTACACCGTTCGGAAATTAAGGTTTTGCAGTCCTGTGTCTCGCTTGTTCCTTGATGAGATGTATTACAGGATCCCAAGCTGGTGGTAGTGACAATCCATCTTCTCTATTGAAATTAGGATGCTTTTTAATCTCAATAGCCTCGCGTAGCATTCTGGGAAAATATCTTTTTTCTTTGGCAAGGATAGAAGGTTTATCAAACTTAATTGAGTGGTTTGGTTTGTCAATATGTTCACAGACTGCAGACCTATTACACCGACGGTGCTTGACATCTGCTATGGTCACGCAGTGTATCACCCAGGTTGACACACTGCGTTTCGTTTGACCAATGAAACGTAGGGAACTAAAATGAGATAATATACGCGATATAATCCGTTAAATTGTTTTATTTCAATGAGCAATAATCGCGGAAACAGAAGAAAATATAACCTTCATAAAGTTAACATGCTAGGCAAAAAATCCGTACATGATGTATGGACTCTTATACGCAAAAAGTCATACATTGATAATTATAGCCTTGAATAGGTGGTAACGCAGCGGTCAATACTTACGCTATTTTTATGCTAACCTAGGGACATCGATGATCACTGTGGTTCCAGTTTTTTAATTATAAAAATTCACCAATTTTTTAGGGTTCCGTAGCGAAAATTGCAAAAATGGAACCATTATAGTTTATATTGTGACATAGATACAAGTCAAAGCGCAAAGGAAAATACGATTGCTCTCAAACGTGGTCACACCAGTACTAGAACCTGGTATCTCCCGATTACGCGTCGAGCGTGTCAACCCCTCCACCAGCGAGCACTGTGCCAATTGCCTTGAATTTATCCATCCACTTTGACCCATGTACCTATTTTATTTTTTTAAGAGGTATTATAATCTTAGCGCCATCTATGAGAACACGTATGTTCACTGTTCTCTTTCCGACTGTCCTTCCTTTACAGCAGTATCAAATCGAACGAAGAGATGAGCGCTATTATAATTATAAGTATTCGGAGATATTCTCTTTTGCTAGGGCACTTCATTTATGTCGTATTTTCATCATCTGTAGTGTTTTTTTTAGGTGAAAGGCTGGGGAACCCGACACTGAGCATGGTCCGACATGCCCTTTGCGGTTCTTTTTTAATTAATTAAATCTGACAGTTTAACAATGCTATATTTTAGAATAATACGCCACGAAACAATCTGACTATCACTTTTTTCACAATACGCCTTTTTATGTAAAGATGCGAAAAAATTGTGGCACTCTAATCGTAGAATGTCAGTTGCGCCATTTTCGACCCTATGACACTCCAATGGATATTTAAAAAACAGGTCTAAGATATCTGATACAGAAACATTTCTTGTTTGAAACTATAAAAAACACTCATAACATTTTATACCTCTGTTAATTTTATCTTACTATTCACAACGAAAACATTCATTTAAGAATTCCAAGTGAGAAGTTGCTACAGAGAGCCATTCGAAGAGGTTCCTTACAAAGTTCGGAGCATTGAAACACCAAGTCGGGCACTAAACGGACTCCGCGCTCGGCGCATTATTGCGAGGCGATGGGCAGTTACATCGACAGACAAAATAACTCATTAATTTTAGAGATCTTTACTATATTAAATAGAATATTTTAAGTTTGACCAGATAAACATAAAACACCTTTTTCCACGGTTTTCTCGTCATACTTTAACGCGACCTGACGCTTTCTCCGTGCAAAAACAACTAATTCGTAGTCAATTTTTCTTTTTTCATCGTTCGTAAGAATTTTTTCGTCAAGATATTTAGAAAACTTTACACCACGTATAGGTCTATTTCTTTTTCAAAACAAACATCACCTATTTCAGAATTCCCAGCGAGAAACTGCTACTTACGGAGTGGCAGTGTGAAGACGTTTCTTTTCCTTACAAAGTTCGGAGCATTTAATGATAAAATAACTCATTATTTTTAGAGATCTTCAGCATTTATAAATATAACTGGAAACGACTAACGTTGCAAATAGTGTAAATCAGATTCACAGCGATCCAATTTTTAGCACTCATTAACATTTAACATTTATTTATTTATTTACTAAACGAATCAGAAATAATGTAACATAACAGTAAGAAAAACCAAATCGTTACATTGATTCAGAGGTACTTAAAAACTAATTAACTTATCGCTACAAGGTGTCTATCTTGCTCTCTTTTTAGCACTCTCTTCCATTCGTTCATGTATCATCTGATACATGAACGTATAGAAGTTTTTATTGTTTCCTATTAGATAATAGACAGGATTAATTACACAATGAATTTTCTATTTTATGTTACGAAAATTTATATATCGTAGAAATCTTTCAATGATTTTACCAAATATTAATTGCATGATAAATTGAGCCTGACTTAGTTTTTCAAAAGTTCATCATCGTCATCATATCAGACCGTACCTACACTTCCACTGCTTAATAAAGACCAGTTACGTAACTTTTGTTATTTTTGTAAACCTAAAATCAAATTATTTTTTGTATGTCCATCACGCAGAGTTTCACGATCAAAATGCCAAAACACTTTTTTTCATACAAATTTGATACGCTAACTCAAGAGTGACGTCATACTTGCGTAGCAATTAGTATGGAATACGGAGCGTTTCCAGTGCTCATGTAGGAACGCCGAACTTTAACTATCATTTCTGACTTTAAAAGTACTCTGTTTTTATTTAGTCTCATATAGACATTAAATCCTCACGAACATAGAATCGATTATTATCTTTAAACAAACCGTTATCGTCCCTATTGCATTATCTAAATTGTTACCTATGACTACAAAATCATCCCTTGAAGAGAACTTGAAAAGTACAAGAATTCTACTAACGTGAAAACTATTCAGTCTTGACTGTTTTTTATGCGCTGCTTAACTGGTAGTTGAATTAACTAAGTAGACATTAATTGCACGTATTTACAAGCTTTTTAAAGAGCTCTTCTATCTTTACATTCGCTACTTTTATTGCGGCATAATGTCAAGTTTTAATCATAACCTTAAAAATGTGCTGCTATTTTTATGGTTTCAAATTCTTAAATATTTAATAAAATTTCAACAGAGTAAGAGCAAACGTGGGAGTAGTCGTAACGAAGATTTGAAAATACGTATATCGCTCGGTGTCTCAAGTGTCTTGATTTTGTATGGGCTATGACAGTCGATTCGGATACCAATTATCAAAATTTAGTTAGGCAATAACCCCCGGTTGGCAATAGATGTCTTGGTGTGGTCCACCCGGAAAGCAGTAATTATAATGGTTCTATACCATCCAGAACCAACTATTACACTTTTTTTTTATCGAAATGTTCAATCTTTCGTTCTTCTTCTGATGTAAATATGCAATCGCGTTCAAAAAGATTTTTCTTGCATCGTACTACATTTTTCGGAATTATTACACTGGTCACGTATTTTATGCATTTCTGTGGCGCCACCAACTTAACGCCTGTTGACGCTCACTTTGAATATACAGAGATTATTCTCCGTTAGTTTTCTACTCTCCATAGAATAAAAAGCATCTGAGCTATACGCACAGAGACCTTTAAAACCTTATAAACCTTTAGTCCCACACGTTAACTCGCAGTACCGTATTATATTACAAAACGAAACTAAAACAAGACTAATTCAATATCCAATGCCGTCGTAAAGGTTTTATTATACGTTCATACGCCACGTGAGGCGGCTGTAAAAGAATTGCACCTAATTATAAAACTGCATATGTTTGTACAGAAAATTGACTAACGCTTTTATAGAACAGGCACTGCTGCCGAAACTTGTATTGAAACAATCTGTTCAAAGAATTGACATCATCATTGTTCACAGCATCTGTTGTAGATGTTTGTTACGGCAATTGTGGGTTTACAGGTTTCCGCATCGCCGTTGATGGCTATGCCACTTATGTGATAAAACCGACTTTTTTATGATTGCACTTTTTTATAGACGAATGATATAAAAAAAACCAGCCAAGAGCATGTCAGACTATGCTCAGTGTAGGGTTTTGCAGCCGTTCATTCAAAAAAGTAGACTATAGATGAACAAGTATTTTGTTGAAATATGAAAAAGTGTACTAGCAAAAGAGCGTATTTCCACGGCACTTACATCATTTAGCTGAGAAACGCAGTTTTTTGGCAATATCTCAAAAACGGCTCGACCGATTTTATTCAATATAGTTTTCATTGAAAGTACTTACAAGGCCATGAATTTTGCTATAATTTTTTGACCCATGACTAAAAGTTAGATATTTAAAAAACCGAACTTTCTCAACTACATCTTTATCTAAGTATCATCTTTTTCAACAACACTCCACACACCAGCGTTCTAGTACTAATGATCACGGAGCTAAGCCGCGGACGGACAGACAGACGGACATGGCGAAACTATAAGGGTTCCTAGTTGACTAAGGAATCCTAAAAACGAGGTTCTACTAAACTAGACTAATTTTTAATTTCAAAACTGGGTACAATGTTAAAAATGATGTAATTTTACATGCAAAAAACACGGAAACCTAAAAAAATCCCAAAGAGGCAAGGAAATTTACGAAAAATGATGTCATTTCACAAAGTTTTCATAAACCTTAAAATAAAAAAACAATTTTTATTTCGTTTTCTTTGTTTTCAGGAATTTTACAGGTTCGTGTGTTTTAATGTGAATGTTTAATTACAAGTAGGTACATAACTTTTAACAGTGTAATTAACTTAAACTACGCCCTTGTCTATACAACCTTAGGTTCTATAATTATTTATGAGTCTCGTGCAGTGCATTCTCGTTAGCTGCAGGGGCATAAATAACTGAAGTCGTTATTCTACCTCATTACTGTCGTTATAGTGTAGAGGTGGGTAAAAGCTGATTTAGCTGCCTAGGGCTCGGTGTGGGCGTGTTAGAATATTTACTTGGGGTTATTGTGCTGTTTTATACCCCTGAGGCCTCGCATACTTTTAAAAATACAAATTAAGATCGAGTCTTGAACTCTCATAAAATTCATGAAGGTTCGAAATTCAAAAATCACTCTCGGCCTCAGGAAGGTAAATATGTTAATGCTAGTTACATACCACGCGTTTTCAATGTGTGTGCAATTTTCAGCTGAAGGAATGTGAACGGAATAGAGAAGAATTTGTTTATTGAAAACTTGATTTGTTTATTAAAGAGTTGGTGGTCGGACAACCTGGTTAGGGTTGCGAGGACTCGCTGGATGTGGGTCGCCTTTATCTGGCCCATGTGGAAATCTATTGAAAGAAAGGAAGAAAAAAATCTTTTCATACACGCTCGTCGGTTGCGGGTACTTCTCACTTGGCAAATAGGACTCATTTTGTAAAACATAACTTTCTGAAACAAATCTATGATTCCGTCTCCAAATCTTTGAAAATAAACTAACTACATCGACCTTTGATAATAACATAAGTCCCAAAACATGAAACCCGTGGAATGGACCAGTAATTAGCAAGCATTACATCGATGTACAAAACGACATAAGCGGCAATGTTTTGTTAGTAAAATAGGCTCTTTTGTGAACAGACAGAGTAGATACCTAACCGACTGACACACCTACAGTGCCTATTCGTAATTCCCAGTGGCCCGGATCGCAATTAACAGCAGCTGCAGTAGCTCTCAGCGCTGGGACAGTATGTCAAAAAGAAGGTATGCTGAAAAAAAAATGTTATTTCACTTCTGCATCCGATACAACAAATCTCGACTCATTAGGCCGACCGTTAGGCCATGTTGCCATATATAAATATGGGGATTTCGACCGGGATTGGACCGACAATTCAAGCAAAAGTAGTGTAGGTACAGATCAACAAGGAACTTTTATTCGCAAAAAAGGTAACCTGCGTATTTTTGTATATTAGGATATGTAAGTGAGTTAGGTATTTATTTTAAAAAATCCGCACTCACCTTGCCTTGGCGATTACGGCGCCGACAGGCGGTCTATATTTCGTATATGCATGTCTATTTATTTAATTTTATAACTTACTGACAATCTATCTCAAAACCGGGACAATCTCCTTAATAAGCGGGATACCGGGACACCACGCTTCAAACCCGGACCCTTTTTACCCTTCCCCAACTCAACCCTCCCTGTGAAGATAAAAAAAGGGTAAACTGAGGTTAGGCCTCTTAAGGAAGATCAGAGTCACTCAGCAAGCTTTGGAGAGGGCTATGCTCGGGATTATTTCGCATCATACATGAGGAGATTCGTAAACGATCCAAGGTCCTAGTAAATATTCTAAACCAAACATAGCAAACAGGGTAAGCAAACTGAAGTGGCAATGGGAAGGGCACATAGTCCGAAGAACCATGGCTTAGGGTAGAAGGGTTCTCGAGTGGAGAGCGCGTACTCGCTGGGTGCGGATCGCCTCTATCCGACCCATGATGAAATCTCTTCAGGAGGCATCTGTCCAGTAATGGACGTCCTAATGGCTGAAATGACGATGATGAAACTGAAGTTGAGCGTTACTGTTCCAACGCTTTCCACTGCGGGTTTAACGCGTCGTGGCGGCTTTCGACCCCGAAAGTTACGGCAATCTCCATACAAATACGCACGTAATAGAGCGCCCGCGGTCACCTGTGAAAGTATTAGTTAGACACTCGCCAACTTACGCCACGGAGTTTGATGGACTCCAATTGTTACCATTCGGAATTTAAATTCAAATTCAAAACTTTATTCTGCGAGTAGACCTCAAAGCCACATTTACATTACAGAAAAACATTGACAATCCAGATAGTGACATTATAGTGTATAGCAATATTAATGCAGCAGACAAATACCTGGGCACACTTTATAGCGAGATAGTATATAAATGGGTCTCCTTCGGAATTCCTAATGTCGTTTGTCCTAATGTATCGTTTGCCAAATGTATCTTTTGCCATAACGCTTTTTTTTCAGAACCGTAAATTTTTCAGGATTTTTTAAAATATCGTCGTATAGATTAGGTTAGGTTAGGTTAGGTTTGTTTTATAACAATCCTGAAAAGTTTACGGTTTCTGAAAAAAATGCGTTATGGCAAATGATACATTAGAACAAACGATACATTAGGACAAATGACGTTAGGGATTCCGATATAGATCCGTAATGAGTCTCTCGGTAGCCCTCGAACTTGAAAACACACCACTAGCATTTTTCATGGTGCCTTTATCTGAATTCAACCCCTGAAACCCTTGCCTCACCCTTGGCTCAAGAAAATGGTCCTTTCGATATTATGCTGGTTAGATCACACAATACATCCGAAGAATTAGAGGATGATCTCCTGTCAGATAGTTGAGAACCGCTTTGTGATATAGTTCTCGTAATATGGAATTGTTCGCTCTCAATGCGATCTATGGGACCCTGAGCATTTTTTTCCAGCAACACATCTCAAAACAAAACAGGCGCGTTTCGAAGGGGAGACATGACCCCCCCCCCCAATCGTACACTTCAAACTGAAATAAAAAAAATTACAATAGAAATGGAACACTTTCATTTGATGTGTGCAATAAAATTGTGTACTGTGCAATAAAGTCAGATTTACTCGATATATCTTATCATTAGTTACCCCCTTCAAAATTTCTGGCTACGGCCGCGCCTGTCTCAAAATCCTCAATTTTGGTCCTACCCCAGGTTCTTTAGTGGTGTATGATATTAGTGGGTCAAGTTTCAGCACCGTACATAAAGATGGAGAAGACCAATGCTTGCACCAACCGTCCCTGGGTTGCACGATCTTTAGTAGCTAGCCTTAAAAGCCGCATACAAACTTATCTGAAAAGGTATTCAGTACAAGTTTATTTACCTGTCGGCATCCTCCTCAAAGGATAAGGGAGCGTAATGTTGTGGAAGTAATACCCTTACTCGATGCTATGCGCCGTTTCTTTTGTACTTTATTCCAACTAATCTTAATATTTCGTATTTTCTATCGTAATCCAGTCGAAATATCGAAAAAGGTGAGGGTAGCTGGAAAGAATTCATAATTTGGTGGAACTTTACTTGTTACGGCTATAATACTAAACCAATAAAATTGCAATTTGGCATATAGAAAGCCTAGGAAAAGACATAGACTACTTTTTATCCCGAAAAAATATCCTGGTTCTATAACATATAAATCCCACCAAAACATTTCATGTAAAATTGGCAGTCAAGACTCAGTGGCTCATAACGCTTTCGCTGTAAAAGAATGTTATCAGGTCCCAGGAAAAGCCAAGCCCTCAAGCTCTGACTTTAACTGACCTTACACCTTATCTTTAAAAGTATGGCTTCAACTGGCTTGAAGCCCCTAAGCCCTGATTTTACTAACCCTACACCTTGGTTTCAAAATATTTTTTAATAATATTATCACAATATTGAAGACATATACTGATGTATGAAATGACAGACGAGCTTGACTCTTTCCAGAACAACTGGTCGGGGATTGCCCAAGACCGGGACACACGGAAGAATAAGAGGAGGCCTTTGCCCAGATGAGGAACACTCAAGGCTCTTAAAAAAAATTGTCATGCGTTATGTTACCCAAAATATGGTTAGCTTAAGAATGAGGAAATTTTGAAGTTTTTGTCGTCCGCCGAAGTATAGCGTAGGGTCTTCAAGGTCGGGAACTTAGGATAGTCTTCCTAGTGTATCGCCGTACAACCTGTTAAAGTTCTATTAAATTCGAAATACTTTCCAGGTAAAAATACATAACTGGCTGGACTATCGGTTAATAAAATGCTGCAACGAAATTCGAAATGTAAGGCGATATTTTTTTGAAACAAAGGGATAACTTTCAACGACAACTACAACTGACGACACGTTTGGCCAAGTTGGTTGCACAATGGCTTACAAAGCTGGTGGTCCCAGGTTCGAGACCCGGACAGGGCAAGTGTTTGTGTGATGAGCACGAATGTTTTCTATTTATGTAAGTGTTATATTTATCTACTTGAAGGTGCCTGCAACTTCGTTCGCGGAGGAGAAAAAGTCATAACCCCTCTTTTTTTCTACAGCGTAACGGTTAAAAAGTATTCTATAACAATCTATGGCTACCCACCTACCCGTTCATCACAAATAGTTGAAAAATCGCTTTCCAACAATATCTATTGAAAAGAGACTTCCTCTTGTACTACAAGTTACAAGCTTTTGGAAAACGGGACCCTGGAAGTTCAAAAATTGATTAAACAGACAGACAAAATATACTGCGCACATTTACCGCATAGTATTACTGGGTTGGCAGCTGAACAGACGAGAAAAACATCAACACATTTTGTTAAACCAATACCAGTTCATAATTGTTATCGAACAAATGATTTCGTAAACAAAAAAGTTGAGCACACAATATCCGTTCGGGGAATAAAAATAAACATTTACCAAATTAAAAACGCATTGAAGTCGAAAGGGATTCTGAAACAATAGCCAAGCACAGTGAAATATTACCCAGGTAAAACAAACACAGCCAGTACTCTGATTTTATATCATGCACGAATAAAACAATTGGGATGTTGGTTGACTGTATTGAAATAAAAATAAAATTATGATTCGAAATGGTAGTTTCTATGATTCAAATCCAAAGAAAGAAAATTGAGTTCGATACCTTGCGTGTAGATTGTTTTATGAGCCTTTAAAGTTGGGTGGTAAATCCATTTTTAAAGTATGCTAATGTTAATAACTAATAATAACATTGAATAACCCACGTTTATGGTAACTTTATGTTACGAAACCTTTTCGATAAACGCAAATTTAAACATAGCTGCAGAACAAAATTCTTAATTTCCTCATATAATGTAGTAACGTGTACCCTTACACGTTCCTAGGCTTTAGTAGGTATGTATCTTTTTTGGGAAAATATAAAAATATTATTTGAACATTGTTGTATCTCGGTGAGTTTTTATGAGATTGAAGTAGTATTTTCACCAATGTATCAATTATTAAGAGGTCGTTCTATAACATACCATAAGTTCCGCGATATTTACAACGCCATCTATGTATACACATGATTAATTGCAACTATTGAATATTGCTAGCGTGGTAATAGTTTCTAACTATTGTACAATGGTATTGTTCTTTCTTTCTTTTAGTTATAACATACTGGTATCTGATACTAGTGACGTCACTTAATGTTAACATTAAAATGAAAAGTTCAAAAAATATTTGAACCCGTGTTCATCACACAGATACTTGCCCTGCCCGGGATTTGAACCCGGGATCGCTACGTAAGCCGTTGTGCAACCAACTTAGATAAACGTGTCGTTAACAATGAGGTCAAGGTACTGTTTAAGATATTTTTACTATACCGAACCCGTTCTGGATATTCATTTCCATGGCCCACTTTCCATACTTCTGAACAGACGAATAGGACCTTCTGTTTCAATTGGCTTATTTTTATATTTTTGGCGGTGTGTTTGTCAATTTGCCTGTTATTTCAAACCATTCATGTCGTTTCATACAGGTCGGAATAGGTAGTGCCTGTTTGCCTAAACTTAGCAGGAGGACCTAATTAAGAGTGGTTATGACCAGCAATGATAATTATTGATTTTGATTGAATGCGGGATAACTCTCAGGGTCAGGTTATACGTGAATAACAAATGTCTAATAGCGCTCGGTACACCCCGAAATTCAGTAAAAAGTTGTAAATGGTGTTAAATACATGAAATTCGGAACGATTGTTCTTTAAGCCATACGAATAAATGCACCCGTAGCACGAAAAAAAAAAACAAAAAAGAAGAGGAGTCATGATCGACGTCATCTTTTCTTTGTATAGGTAAAATGTTCTAAAACCTTTCGTGTGTGGTATTTAATAAGCTAACTAAGCCGATTCTAAAAATATATCACATCATTATATTTTAGTCACTTGTTTTAAATTCAAATAAAAGTCATATTCAAAACATACCAAGTTTGGACTCCTCCAGATATTATGATACGGTTGAATCAATATTTGTAAAATATACCTAAAATGATATGTAATAGCCTGATACCCAACACCAAGAAAGAATTTTAAATATATTTTTTTATTTTTATTTTTTTTACTTATTTTTTAATATAATATATATATATTTTAAATATACTATTCTATTCTAGTTGAGTTTGTTTTTTTTTTAATATGTGATAAAATCACAATTAGTTGAAACGTGTATAAAAAGTTCAATTTTAGACACAGGATGACAAACACTAATGCGAGAGAAGTTTTCAATCATATTTATTATCTAATTTATTAATTTTGTACTACATAGACCGTAATACATTTTGTAACATTAAAAAATAATAAATCGTCAAAATGTTTTTTCATGATGATAAACGGTACTGATTATTGAATGTGATCTTAGCAATTTTATTACCGTTCAACCTACACTTCAAAGTTTGGAACCGGGACGCAAGCCAGGTACAACTTGACTTCGGGATCAGGGATTAAAAGTCAATTGGCATGTAAGCAAGGTGATCAAGTTAATGTTTCGGGTCCGGGCCAATCGCGTCTGAGTGCCGAGTTTCACTAACAGTCGCCATGTTTATAACAGTACGGAAAACGTTAAAGTATATATATAGATCCTACTAGTCCATACGTTCATTTTACTATTTTACATTTGAATAATGGTCCGTCATGTAGATAAACAAAAATTATTGGAGACTCCGCCAAGAGATTGAGAAAACCGCCAACTTCGTTCGCTGAGGAGAAAAAGTCGTTACCTCTTTTTTTTTCGCAAAAAGTATTCTATAATGATCTGTGGATGTACGCTACCCCTGTACCAAAAAATTTTGAAATCCGTTTAGCGGATATTTGGTGTGATGAAGCCATAACGACACACAGTGGCGTGCGGTCCATATAGGCACAAAAGCACAGCCAACCCTGAAAAGCCATGGCTCCATATAGGCTTAAACAAACTGCCTACCCTGAAGCGCTGAACGACCATGGCTCCACATAGGTACAGAAAAATGCCTACCTTGGCCAAAAACTCTGTGCACGCCACTGACGACACACAAGTACAAATATACAAAAAATTAAAAATTAATCGATTAAGTGACCTCCAAATAGTCCGATACATTTTTTTAATATTTTTAATGTACAAATATTTAATTTTTACAACTTTACAATAGTATCGATTACGCGCACAAACGACGCATTAGCAAGGTCCATTGGTCACATAAATCAAGTGCTTGCTCTAGTTAAACATATTTTTCTCAAAGGTGAAATATTGATGTTCCTTATAATACGCCACGAAGTCTCACATTTCGGGTGCGGCGCGACGAGGGGCACATAATAATAAATTCATACGAAATTAAAAAATTGCGGGCCATGGCCTACAAAGCGATCTTCCTTTGTTTCCGTTCGCTCTGAGCACCGCCGCGCGCCGGCTTGCGCCGCGTCGCCGATACGGCGGCGAAAGGAACGAAGAACTATGTATATCAAAATAACGTTTTAGTGGGGAAAAAAATATTGGTTTTTAACCGACAAGTTGGTCCCATTTAATTTTGGTGAAGATCTGATGATGGAATCCATGAGGAATTGAAGGAACTCCTCAAATATTGTAGGCATACATATAGCGATTTTGGTATTATAAGAAACATAATAAGCATTTTCATTCAAAAAGTGTAAATTGGTGAAGTGGAACTGATGCAGAAGACCACAGAATGCCATCGGAACTCCTCAATAATAAATGATTTACGGGTGACGACAAAATAGCTTGATTAATTTAGCTAAGCAACTTCATAGTCACAAATTTAAATGTTCCTGGTGAGAATGGTACCATCGAATTGATTTGATGATGGAGCCGGAAGGTAGGCACCAGATCTATGTAATAAAATAATGTATCCTAGCCGTGTTTGGGCTTGTTCGAATCGTCACGAGATACACTTTTAAGTAACGATTAACTAAAAGTGTAAAATAAATAAATTTTTTAACAAAAAAATAAAACCGACTCCAAAAAAACTAAAAAGTAAAAAAATAACGTCATAATTCAGTTTCTTCAATTACTTACAAGTAACCGTTTGTATACTCAATCTATACAGTATATACAATTAATGTTATTTTGGAGTCGGTGCCATCGTGTCACAACTTACTAAAATCGTCAATTTTCAATATTCTACACATTCTTTACATGGCACCGACGCCAAAATAAGATTAATTGTATATACTGTATAGATTGAGTATACAAACGGTTACTTGTAAGTAATTTGAAGAAACTGAATTATGACGTTATTTTTTTACTTTTTACTTTTTTTTGGAGTCGGTTTTATTTTTTGTTAATTATTTAATTGCTTGTTTGAGAAAAGCACTATACAAGCCTCGGCGCGAATAGGGCTTGTCGGCCTCGCATCTCTATATGGCCTCGTCAACACTCGGCCATCTATAAGTACTCGGCCGGCAATCCTCTATTTCGCAGCCTCTGCAGTAATTAACTAAGTATTTAAGTTTGGGTAGGCTTCTTGTTGCAAGTAATACTGGTTATTATGGCCTACTAAAACTAACCGGTTCCAGACAAAAAGCTTATATAGGCTAAAATAATCAATTCATCGCGTTATTGACAACTCATGAACTAAAATCATAAGCCGATTTTAAACGAGTTCATTGTTTTTCGAATCACTATTTACTGAAACTAGATAACAAACACAGTATAAATATTCATATATTATGCGGCAGACGCGTAACAGCACAGTAAGGCTGGTTATAGGGTAATTATGCAGCCAAATGACGCGTGCATGCACTAGCAAGCGCCTGTGGTCACACGGTTAAGTGCTTGCTCTAGTTGAATATATAATGAACCTCGGTGGGTAGGCTTCTGTTTGGGTTTATAGCCGGATTAAAACAAAAAGAACTGGCATATGCATCAATAATCGGTTGGCTAGATATGTCACTTTATGAACAACTCATGGATTAAAATCAAAAGCCGATCTCGAACGAATTCATTGTTTTTGGAATCACTATTTACTTACACTAGAGTAAATACACTATAAATATTGATGTTTTGTACTCCGCTGGAAGGTTGGTTATAGGGTAATTACGTAAACAAATGACGCTTGCATGCACAAGCAAGCTCCATTGGGCGGACGAGCAAGTAGATATTTCCTTTAGTCTAATATAATATGGAGTTCGGGAGCTTCGTGATCTTGTAGGCATTCCTGTATGCACCATCGTTTAAGAACTTTTATATTAACTAGAAGATTTCCGCAACTTCGTCAAATGAGGAGAAAACCATAATAACCCTCTTTTTTTTCGTGAGTGTAGTCGGATAAAAATAAATCAATATTACAGGATTTTTTTTATACAAATCGAACTATAATTATAGTCCCATGGTAAGCTCAATAAGACTTGTGTTATGGGTACTAAACGACGATATATTTAATAGTTATATTACTTATATACATAGAAAACATCCAAGACTCAGGTACAAATATTTATGCTCATCACACAAATATTTGCCCTTACCGGGATTTGAACCCAGGACCTCAGCTTCCCAGGCAACGTTACTCCCACTGAGCTAAACCGGTGAACAAAATATGTTATAATCATCTGTGGATGACCAGCTACCCTTATACCAAGAATAAGTACCTAGTTGAAATCTGTGTAGCCGTTTTGGCGTTATGAAGCCACATCGACACATATAAACATACAAAAAAACGATTCCGTCACCGTCAAATACGTTTATAAGTCATACGTTGCATATTTACATCTTTTACGAGTATGATAATATTTATTATATTTAGTACATATAACCGGTACATATAAATACAATAAATATAAATAGTGATTCCAAAAACAATGAATTCGTTCGAGATCGGCTTTAGATTTTAATCCATGAGTTGTTCATAAAGTGACATATCTAGCCAACCGATTATTGATGCATATGCCAGTTCTTTTTGTTTTAATCCGGCTATAAACCCAAACAGAAGCCTACCCACCAAGGTTCATTATATATTCAACTAGAGCAAGCACTTAACCGTGTGACCACTGCAGCTTGCTAGTGCATGCACGCGTCATTTGGCTGCATAATTACCCTATAACCAGCCTTACTGTGCTGTTACGCGTCTGCTTAAAATCGGTTTCAGATAAAAAAAACGTTTCTCAAACTATATGGAGACAGACAGAAAGATAAAGTCGCTTAGCTTATTTTATTATAACCATCTAATGAATGAGCAGCGTTTTGACTAACACATACAAATATACATGTATATATATATAAATATATATTTTCTTTTGATCCAGGGACCTTCAAATAGCCCGTTTCATTTTCTTGTGGAAATAATTTTATATATACCAGACATTTCATTTTTAGCAATTTATAATAACTAGTACAGATTTGAAAATTCGTTGAGATGTTTTTGCCTGTTCGCATGTTGATTTATAAATAATTTAGATAAAACTTGGCACATATATAGATCAGATTATAGATTTAAATATAGGCTACTTCCGTTCAATTAACAAATTAACCGTGTTCCGTGTTTAAGCTAAACCACACCGGTTGAAGTGTACGTAAAAATGCCACCGACATAGCGCTAGTCTTCGCGCATTCATTAAGTTTCTACTATGGACCTTTGCTGATAACGAAGGCTTACAGAAATACGAGTATTCAGGCAAGCATTGAACGAGCATCAAAGACTGCAATTCGCTTGCGTTTGGCTCAAAATCTCTGCGCAGTCATTTAATACAGAATTTCATGAGTTGTGTTTAATAATATGCTGTGAATAGGGGTTTATACTTATCATATTTTCGCTAGCTATTGCTTGTGCTTTAAATTATACTCATATATATCCCCTTAGATTACCATGACCATGATGATGAACATGATCTTTTGCACGAGAACTTATATTATTTAAAATACACATTTATCATATAAAATATTGATTTGTGTATTATTTTCTCTTCAAATATATTGATTGGCACCAACTGAACGTTTCTTTGTGGCCCGACGGTTGACTGGTAGAGAATGCCTTAAGGTATTAAGTCCACCAATTGCACCTTTATTTGTTGTGCAAAAAAGATTAAATAAATAAATAAATTACGGATATTTTTCGGAATGATCGGATCCTAAATGAGGAGATCCGATAGAAAACAAGAGTAGTCCAAAGGATGAGCAGATTGATGTGGTAGCCAGCCGATCGGAACTGATAAACTGTTGGCCAAATGTGTTTCGGAGTACCACGTCTTGGTAAATGTAGTGTAGGGCGCTCTCCAGCTAGGTACGGCCACATACAAAAAGTGGTTGGAAATAAAAACAACTCCTGACCCACTTTAGTGATATGCCATGAGAGAGGGTATGTCCAGTAGTGAACGGAGACTGGCTGATGATGATGATGGATACTTCCTTTCGGTATTGTATCTCAATAGTAGTCTTCTCTTGGGGACAATGAAAACTCGGCCTTTTACAGATTGTAGTAGGAACTACACCAACCGGCCTACTTTTAGAATATTATTAATTTATATGGTGCGTTGGGTAATGGAAGTATGAAAAAGTTCGAAAAGCGGACTTTATTTCAAAGCATTTCAGACCATATTCGGTTAAATTTCAGTCTATCCTATACTTCCGTCATGTCCCAACGCAACTTAAGGTGCGTCCACATTTGTATCATTTGCCCGTATCAGATCATCGTCGCGTCGCATGATCGCGTGTCACGATCACGCGTTTGGACGTTGCGCCGATCGGATCGCTCGAAATCGATTTTGCTACGCGTATCACACAGATATATCGGACGAGTACGGCATGATCGGCGCGCCGACAGTAAGCGTCCAAGCAGCGCGATACGCAGTCATGCCACGGCACGGTGATCGGATACGAGCAAATGATACAAGTGTGGACGCACCTTTATATAGTAAAAAAGTACATATTCACTACTTTCACTGGATAACTTGAAAATTTTAATAATTTGTAGATCTCTGAATAACAATGCAAATAATACACTAGGAGTATGATGAGATTCAATCGCTACATAGAAGATACTGTACCCCTTCGGGACTTAATTTATTAGTTAGCATTCATATAAAATAAAATAAATAAATAAATATCAGCGACAATTCTACATAAATCGACCTAGTCATAAACTAAGCTAAGGTACTATGGAAACCAGGTGACGATATAGATAAATATAATACTTAAATAAATAGAAAACTTCCAAGCCCCACGACAAACATTTGCGGTCATCACACCAATAGTTGCCGTGGCCGGGATTCAAACCCGGGATTGTCAGCATCGTAAGCTGTTGTGCAATCAACTTAGCCAAACGTGTCCTCAAATTATTCTTCACTAGATGATGCCCGCAACTTCGTTCGGGGAGGAGAAAAAGTCATAACCCTTCGTTTTTTTTAGCGGACTACCAAAATTAATTGAAATCCTTTTAGCAGATTTGGCGTGATGACGCCACAACGATTTGTATAAAAAAATGTCGTCTAATATGTTTTTTATTTATTTACAAGAAGGTGCCGTTCGCGGAGGAGAAAAAGTCATAACGCCTCTTTTTTCCTTCAGCTTAGTTGGGTAAAAAACATCCTATAACCATCTGGAGACAGTCAGCTACACAAGTACCAAAAATAGTTGAAATCTGTTTAGCCGATTTAGCGTGATGAAGCGACAACGACACATACGAACATACAAAAAAATTAAAAAAAAAACAATTCTGTGACCTCCAAATAGTCCGTTACAATCATTTTTTTTTAAATATCTTCAAAGTACAGACATTTAATTTGTACAACTTTATAATAATATAGATGTATGGGCGACGGTGATCTTTTACCCGACGGTGATCCGTACCTTATAACATAAAAATAATAATAATATGAATTTGGTAACGAAACCAAATTTAAAGCAATTTATTTGATTGCTTTGCGGGAAAATTTCTATTTCTTAAAAAAAACTGGGGAATGAAACTTATAGTGAACTGAATCCCTCAAGACTACTTGTAATTGCATGTTCTCAGGTTGTGTTGACGTGGAGCTCATTCGCGATGGCGTACGCCTCACAGGATTCTAGTCTATATTTAGTTTGATACGATTTACTCTTCATATTTAGCCGTACCATCTCACCGTAACGCACGACACTTAAACTATATCATAATTATTAAAAAATGCGCTTTACCAGTATAAAATAGTAATTTACTTAAGTGATAGCGATTCAAGAAAAATGTAATATCTGGGAAAAAAACCCTTGTTTAAGCTTTAACTTACTCTACGTAAAATAGCGTTGCGGATAAGTTCTTATCAAAAACTATATATTAAAAATCTTTCTCAATAAAGACTCGGAGATACAAAATAAAATGCTAGTACTTACAGTGTGACCCGATAGCTTGAATTATATAACTTAGATCTCTTCAAGACGAGTGTGAATTAGTCCGTCGTGCGTCGGCTCATGTTTATACGACACTCATATTTATATGAGACTGAAGTCAAATGGTTGGTTATCTAACATAAAAAAAAAACAAATGCTACCTGTAATTGCATGTTGCCAGTCTGTGTCGACATGTAGCTCATTCGTGGTGGCATACGCCTCACGGGATTCTAATCTATATTTACTTTGATGCTATTTATTTTACTGACTGACTTTATTCGTATACAATTTTGCGGTAATACACGACAATTTTATGAGGATTAGTGATATCAGTAATTAGCAAATCACTTGCAGAAAAATTATCAAAATTGGAAATTATTATGTTTTTAAATTCCGCTCAAATGTGAATACATCTGTTCCTTTTTTTCCAAGAAAATAAACTATAATAGGTACTTGTGTCAATTTTTCTGTCGTTTCTTTAAGATTTCCCCATAATGCCTCAGTTAAGATAATCTCTCTTATACTTACCCATAGTATCAGCTATGCTCAAATTGATCAACTCCAGGGCACTACGGATACGTCAGTCCTGAGATATTGCCAAAGGTTGCGGCAGTACACCTGGATGCTGCATCGCAATCCAATCACTAGCAATAACGTCGTATGCGACACTAACACTGCCTTGACTTACGCCCTTCCAAAGTCCGGCACGGAATTTGGCTTCCGACAGTAAGTAAGTTAGTACTGTCTTGGGATTCCGAACTTGAGTGCATGAGCCGAGACAGTTTTATGAGTTAAAGTTATTGAATTAAAAATGAATTAAGCATTTAGGTACTGCACTACCCTGATTTGCAAACACGTAATTAGCTCTGCTAAAGTGGAAAGTACAGGGGTGATGACTCAATTTTTACCATCAGTCCGTCATACAGATTTAATAATAAATTTTTTAAATGTCGGACTAATTAGAATTTATATTTTCTATTGAGATTGCACATTAGACAAAACTAATAGACTGATCTAGATGACCTAGCGGTCAGAAACCTATAATATATACCTATAGCCTGTGTCATGGGCACCCTACCGAAGGGACCAAATTTTTTAAGTAATTTTTAATAATCATAGTTTAATTAGCTTGCAACAGGTCTTTGAAAAACTTACAAGGACTTACAATGACCTAGTTAAAGACGGCCGAAAGCAATAAATACAAAAAGTGTTCACCGTTCTTTAAGGTACTTTTGGACAATTAGTTCCAGCAGTGGACGGCCCTTTTTAATGATGAAGAAAAAAAAATGAAATCACCAGCAATTCCCATGTCTTCAGTAATAGCCTGTTTTACATCGCTAGTGTAACATGACATTAGTCACGTAATTTATGAATACGCAACACTAACTGTGTTCAGAACGGTGCAAGTGCGATAAGGTTTAATGAACCATCTGTCACTGCCAGCGGATTGACAATAGGGTAGTTTCCTGGGTAAAAATAATATTATTATAATTAGTCGGTCAGTTGGTTTATCAAAAAATATTGGACACATATTTTTTCTTTTGAGAATCAAACAAAAAAGTACAAAGAGATAAAGCGCGTCAAAGTTTGGGTGTAGAAACGCTTGACGTCGTGACGGCGTGCCGTGCGCCCATTTTTCGCACGTTACGGGGAACTTTACCGGGCTATATCTTCATCGTTTTTTTCTATAATTGACAAAAGAAAAAAATACGTGTCCAATATTTTCTGATAATCTAACTGACGGATTGATTATATTTTTTTAGGACACAAGCCTATTATGACATGTAGTTGCTGATACTGACAAGTTGGTGCAGTGGTTACACTATTTAAATTTCAATTGGAAACGTCGAACAGAAACACATAACGGGCTGAATTATCTACAAGAACAATGACCTGGTTAAAGTTGGCAGAAGGTAATAAACACAAAAAGTCTGCAAGCGGTCTTTAAGACTTCTGACAGACTACTATCTGACAATTATTTTCAGCTGTGGACGGCTCCGTTACCAGTATTGCCAATGTCAACAGTAAAAATCTTAACGGAACAATTTTAACGGATTATATCGCGTAAATCTCATTTGAGTTCACGGGCTTACAGATACATGAAAAGCTGAAATGCTTCCGAAACGTCTGGAACTCAAATGAGATTATACGCGATATAATCCGTCAAATTTGTTTTATTTAAATGAGTAATAATTGCAGAAACAGAAGAAAATATTCAGTAACAGCCTGTTTTACATCGCTAGTGTAACATGACATAAGTCACGTAACCTATGAAAACGCGACACAAACCGTGTTCAGAACGGTGCAAGTGCGATAAGGTCTAATGAGCCATCTGTCACTGCCAGCGGATTGACAATTATGACGCGTGTAATGGAACCGACTTGCGAATCCCGATATCGCGTTAATCTGTTGTTGTGGGGTCCGAGTTGCTAGCTGATAGCGGACTGTGTATAATGATTATTTTTAAAACCTAAATTATTTGCGATCTCTTCATTGACGTCTTCATCCACAGCGCCATCTCTTCCACTCACCTAACTTGCTGGGGAAGCAATGGGACAGAGACGTAGGGTGATACGCAAGTCTTGGAGTGTGGCTAATGCGCTAAGCGGTTAGTGACAGAAAAAGATACAGAGGGACGCCGATGGTGCTAGTAAGTTAGATTGTAAAGTTGCGATAGCTCAGTTGGGAAAGCACTTCTATGTAAAAGAAGGGGTCGCAGGTTCGAATCTGGCTTGCAATTAAGTAAGTCGCAATGTGTTTTTCCTTTGCAATCGAATTCTGTATTAATGCATATTCATTTAAAGATTATGGAAGAAATATAATCAACGTTATTGGTTCGATCTCGTGTCGATTTCCATGCCTTACGTAAGCCAGTTATCATATGATTCGCACGCCTTTACCCTGCACCACCGCGGTTTGCTATGTGTCTCCGTCTGAAGGTGCGATGTACGCCGCCCGGCGTTAGTTCCCATCCTTTGTTCAATTAGCACTCCTTTCTACACAAAAAATCGTACGGTACCTACTTACTGTGGAATTTAGTGTGGATCTCGCGGACCGCATCGCATCTCCATCCGAGTGCACGGTACTCGTATCGTAGCGCCGCAGCGACGGACAGAGAATGTGGTGTCACTGTATTATACTAGTAAGATATTGAACCATAAAGACGATCACCGGTTCTGCACACCAACTAGCCTGTCTCAGAAACCTCGGACAGCAACTGCGAAGGCATGAGGTTGTATCAGCCCTACACGCGCTTACCTCAATAGTGCAGTTTAATTGGACTTTTACTTTCTGTTCATAGATACTTCAAACGTTTGTCACCTGTTAGGCTATAATTATTATAATTTCTTTTAAGAAAAAAATATAATATAATAAATCCATATCCAGACTAATATTATAAATGCGAAAGTGTGTCTGTCTGTCTGTCTGTCTATCTGTTACCTCTTCACGCTTAAACCGCTGAACTGATTTGGATGAAATTTGGTATGGAGATAGTTTGAATCTTTGGGAAGGACATAGGCTACTTTTTATCCCGGAAAAATACCCTTATCCGCGATAAACGAATTTAAGGCAGACGAAGTCGCGGGCAGAAGCTAGTATGTATATACAGAACAATTTTAGACAAATTGAACTAGTCCCATGATAAGCTCTAGAAGGCTTGTATTATGGGTACTAGACGACGATATATTAAATAGATATAATTTACTTATATACATGGATAACATCCAAAACTGAGTACAAATATTTATGCTCATCGTACAAATATTTGCCCTTACCAGGATTTGAGCCCAGAACCATCAGCTTCGCAGGAAACTCTACGCCCGCTGAGCCAAACCAGTCGTAAAATTAAAATTACCTATTTAAAAAAAATAAAAAATCGAGCCTCCGACATCAGCTAACGTATGTTACTTGTATTGCCCATGCGGTTTTTAGAGTCCCGTACCTAAAGGGTACAACGAGACCCTATTGACTCCGCTGTCCGTCTGTCACCAGTTTGTACCTCATGAACCGTGACAGTTACACAGTTGAAATTTTCACACATGAGAAATAACCGCTATAACAACAATTACTAAAGCACAATAATTTTTTGTCTGTCTGTCTAGGTCGAAACCAATATAAAATGACCGAAACCCGCATACATTGTGCTTAGAAGTAGGGCTCAGCTCATCTAGATACGGCCGTTTGTAGCGTTAATTTTGTACGGAACCCTCGGTGCGCGAGTCCGACTCGCACTTGACCGGTTTTTGTATACAAATCAAGTTTCTACAGACGAAGTTAAAAAGCACCGCATAACGCAGCGGTGTCTTGCAGTGTCATCATCACTGCCTCACATATTTTAACTATCCGCTTAAGCTTGTAGCTTGCCCCTCATCTTTCGCTACATTATGTCCTAATTGACAACATGTAATGGAAAGCCGAACTTATAATTGGTATATCTTGAATTGGAGCCAATTCAACTCGACCAAGAAATTACTGGGGCTAATGGCCCATAGTTTGTTGCGATAAGTGAGACTAAATCTTCCCGAACTTGAAGTTTATGCATTTTCCTCATTATTAATTGATTTGAGTTTGGACTCATGGATTAAGGGTTAAATAAAGGCTTCATTTTGTGATGATGCCATTATTTAGAAATGAGCTTTGAGGATACGCAACTTTTATAACTCCTGGAGTGAATATCTCCCAAAATATGACGTACTTAAACCAAAATTTGTCATCATAACTTTACTGTTATTTTTAAAAATCGTACCAAGGGTCAAATGTCATCCTTTTAGCCATAGGACGTCCACTGCTGGACACAGGCCTCCTAAATAGATTTCCACATGGGCCGGATAGAGGCGACCTGCATCCAGCGAGTCCCCCCGCAACCCTAACAGGTCGTCCTACCACCTTGCAGGTGGCCTTCCCACGCAGCGCTTGCCGGTACGCGGTCTCCATTAGAGAACCTTTCTGCCCCAACGGCCATCGGTTCTTCGAACTATGCGCCTTGGGCAGAAAAGTTTGTAAAAAATAATGGATTTCACTTTTGCTATTTTGACTACGGAACCCTAAATGTGTTTCTATTAATAACAAAGTCACGACGTTAACCAGCTACCGTTCTCGATTATCCATTCACCCTTGTCTTGCGAATGAATAATTTGTTCCTTTTCTATGACGGACAGACAAGGTTTAATCAGAACACGCAAGGGCGTAACATTTCACGCGTAACCAACATAAGTTAAACCTCGCTCATGTTAATAATTCAAGCTATTAGGAATATCTCTACAGCTCAAGATAAACTAGACAAGACTGACATTTAGAGAAATGCGTGTCGAAGCTTGACAGCGTTATGAGTTAGTTAACAATGTGAATACAAAAACACAATAAGAAATTGCTTCAGTATAAAACTAATATTTTTGGTGTTTTATCAACCTGAAATATCCAAAATCAGTGCCATGTTTAATCAGGGCGGGGCCAATTAAGGTAAGATCCAAGACTGGTATCCACTTTTATGTTGTGGGATTAGATTATGTCTCCAGCCAAAAAAAAAACAGCCGGTTGTTGGTAAACTCATTAGTCATAGAACCAAATATTAATATTTTAACGACTAAGAGTACCGACTGCTTATGTCAACCAATCCTTTCGGTGTGTCTGACAAAAATTTTGAGGCGCATAAATTACGCCGCCTTAAAAAGGTACCGTGTAAAAACTTTTCGCCTTACCACAAACCTACGAGTTTCTTTATTTAGTGCACAGTACATCCTAGAATTAATTTGTTTGGAATCATCATATTAGCTGAAATCATGGTAACGGACATTTGAAGCACGTTACTTGTGAAATATCGCTTGTTTAAATTGACATCATCAATTAATTTTGCAGTAATACTCGTATCGTTTCAGTCATAAGGACGTCCATAGCCGGACACAGGCCTCCTCAACTGACTTCTACATGGGCCGGATAAAGGCGACCCGCATTCAGCGAGTCCCCGCAACCCTAACCAGCCCCCGTATTGCCTAACGCGTTTGACGCTCGGAATCAGAATCTAATGTCATGATTTTGTATAGGCTATGTCACTTGATTCGGATACCAATTGGCAAGATTTCGTAAGGCAATAACTCCCCAGGTCGTCCGACCACCTTGCGCGCATAGCAAACAGGGTAAGTAAACTGAAGTGGCAATGGCAGGGCATATAGGCCGTTGAGCCAGAAAGGTTCTCGAGTGGAGACCGCGTACCGGCAAGCGCAGCGTCGCCAGGCCACCCCCGAGGTGGTAACTTGCTCTTTATAAAACGTAAATTTTATAACAGAAAACATGGAAAGCGTTTATTTTTCATACTTTATTAACGTAGAAACATGAAATTGAGTCTAAAAAGGTTAACAAACAAAATTCCTTTTTGATATTTTTTAATGTATCGCATCGGAAAACTTGTGATTCTTAAGGATTCAATGAAGGAAAAAATGTATGACAACTGTGTAGTTGTCATACATATTTCCCTTCATTAAATCCTTTTTACACACTTTTTAACGGTCAAAATAGAAACAATGCTCGTTTCTCCATACAATTGTCTGTGTTGTCTATCGTGAGACGTCACGCGTCACGTTCAATTTGTATGGGGCATTTTAATGTCCAGCCGTTATGCCTGGCTTTGAATCTGGATTTTAAAGTTTCTAGTGTGTAATTTTCAATTGATATTGTAAGTATATATTTTTCATTATACTAATCGATTTCGTTTCTAATGACTAAGACCCTTTTCCAATGGAAAAAAAAACTATATTCCCTATTACCTAATATATGTTATGAACAGTTCAACGCACCCACTATTAATATTTTATCTATCGTCCTAACGATCTTAAATTTTACTGCCAGTACGATACCAGTATCGCCTTTCTCATCATTAAATTTTCAAGTTTTAATTATGTGATGGCAAGACTGACGTATTCCATTAAAATTTCAGAATAAATTGCTTAAGTGAAAACTAGAGTTAATTTACCTGTTTAATGCTCTTAATAGTTTGAAGATAAATTCGAATCTGTGGGAATTTCGTTCTAATTACGCTGAGTGTTATATTCCGCTGGGAACTGCCGAGTCTTGTAGTTTAATATGAATTTAAGTGAGATCACAGTGAAAGTAGAAGAGTACAAAATTTATACAGATATTGTGTATATACATAATTGTCATCGGGAAAACTCTTTTAAAATCAATATCAAATGTCAATCTTCACGTTACAGTTGACGTCTGTGCTATTTTAAAGTTGTAAAAATGAAATGTCTGTACATTGAAGATATATTTTAAAAAGTGACTGAAACGGACTATTTGGTTACTGAAACGAAAAATATTTTTTTTTGTTTCTTTTTGATGTTTGTTTGTGTCGTTGTGGCTTTAACCCGCCAAATCGGATAAACGGATTTCAACTATGTATTTTTGGTACACGGGTTCTCCTCCGCGAATGAAGTTGTATGTACCTTCTATGTATATGACTTAAAAAGTTTTATATTAAGGGATAGACATGTCCAGCATTTAATATGAGCACAGATGTAGTGAATAATGTTTTTCCATAATGTCATTCCAAGGCGGGACGTGTTTATCCCCTAATATAAAACTTTATAAGTCGATGTCAACAGTAACGTGAAGATTGGTATTTAGATTAGAAAAGGTAGTGCCTATTTACCTAAACTTCGCGCAAGGACTTGATTGAGAGTAGTTATTACCTACGAAAATAATGATTGATTTTTATTGAATGCGGGATTACTAAAATCATGATTAGTAAAGAGGGAATTTATGTGTATTAAGGATTTTCTAATGCAATTCCAAAACGTTGACAACACAAAAGTGGACATACAATCAGATCCGGCGGACATAACATAGAACTGACCCCGAGAGTTAATTTATGTGTGTAAAGTCTTTTAACTCAACCAGCGGGCCTATGATGGTCGCGTTTGTCACGCGATAAATGATATGATAACGCATCTGTCACTCTCGCACTTACATAAGTGTCAGAAGGTGACGGCAGCTATGTCATCTATTTATCGCGTGACAAACGCAACCATCTTAGGCCTGCAGGAAATCCCGCATACAGTATTTTGGTGGTTATAACCACTCCTAATTAAGTACACCCTCGAAGTTTAGGTCGATAGGCACTACTTATTCCGATCTTTGGTCATTTACATTAATCTCGGTTGTGGGGTGTTGGAGTGACATAAGCTATGGTATATTTTATATTTGATGGCACTAAGGTTTAACCTTTCAAAAATGAAAGTAGGTACAGGGGTCAAAGCGGATGGATACATTCTAGGCGGACAGCACAGTGCTTGCTAGTGAAAAGGTTAACACGTTCGACGCGTAATCATAACGTACCAGGTTCGATTCCCGGTGTGACCAAGTGTGAGAGCAATCGTATTTTTCAATCAATCAATCAGTTAATCAATCAAAATATTCTTTATTCAAGTAGGCCTAGTTACAAGCACTTTCGAAATGTCAGTTACATGAGAGTGAATGTTTGCTGGGAGACACAATATGATCCAACATTTGCTGCAAAGATTATTTTTCTTTTGTGCTTTGACTTGTATCTGTATCACAATATTTTATAATTGTTATTTTTCAGAATACTGGTTAGGTACTTGCTAAACACGTTTCTTGTCGCGACAAAGCTGAATATTAGAATGATAAACACAAAGTGTATTAGCCTGAATCCGGATTTGGGGCAAATCCGTTGAATCGAACGAAATGGACTTAGCGCCGTTGCTGACTTATCTTTGGATTTTTGGGGATCCGCGCTCGTAGCGAACCAATACCAACTACAACAACTTTTTACAAGCTTTTATTTAACTTGCAACCAGTAGCGTGCACAGGGTTTGAGGTCGTTCGTTCGTTCGTAACTTAAGAGCTCTTAAGAGGGTTTATACCCGCTTAATTGGCAACGTCGCATATTTTTTCTTGATGCTTGATTATTTTGTGGTATTTGAATGAAACTTAAAGATATGTTCAAAACATACCCTACATTTTTAGCATTTATATTGCGTTTCATTCATGTACTCATCGCTTTTGCCTTTATATTTTTACAAAACAAAATATATAATATTTTCTTCTGTTACCGCTATTATTACTGATTTAAATAAAAATAAAAATATATTTAAATAAAGATATAGACATAAATTCATTTTTAGAGCTTTGGTTGTGACAATATCATGAAATTTTACTTTGAGCTAGCTTAACTACAAAAAGCGTAATGAATGAATTGAAAACATGTTCAAGTTACATTCACATTTCTCAAAATAATCAAGAAAAACCAAATCATATGCGATGTTACCAGTAAAGCAGGTACAAACCCTATTAAGAGCTATGCGCTACGCGTTTGTCAGTGGAGTAATCGCCATGCTCATGCTCCCTTATCCTCTGTTAGCCTTTTGGTCTCCTGATACGACACAGTACCCACTTTTTCTTTTATTTGATTAAAATAAGTTAATCTTGGTCTTCCTCTGCCCCTTCTTCCGTTAACTTTACCTTCCAGAATGTTCACAAGGAAAGTAACATGTCGCATCAGGTGGCCCACCATCTTTCCTCTCCTATTTTGTATAGTTTTCAGTATGGATCTTTTTTCGTTCACTATACTCAATACCTCTTCATTGGTGGATTTAGGTCAGGGTAGGAAATTAGGATGAGCCAAGAAGAATGCCTATTGTTTATGCTACTCTAAGATACTAAATTTTATGCGTTTTACGTTTGGATGCGATTATTTTTTTTATTGCCTAGGAGATATTTCGACTGTCGTCACTACTGACTGACGTCTGTACTAGAGATTGGCAAGGACAAATAAAAGTCAACATTAAAATCACGAATAACTTATCCCTGAACGAAATCATATTTTTAATATCTGATAATTACAAGCGGTTTATTAAAGCTATTCCTCGAAATGGCTTTTGAATAACCATACCTTTTGAATATGCCAGTTTTAATGATTCAAGGTTCGCGTATATTTAGGGACTCAAATGAGATAATATGCGCGATATAATCCGTTAAAATTGTTTTATTTAAATGAGTAATAATCGCGGAAACAGCAGAAAATATTATAACTATACCTTTTAAGACATTTTGCTCATTCCAAGTTGAATGTTTTGATCACACGGGTAGGCAGTTCCTCTGTGCCTATATGGAGATAGGGTCATTCAGGGTAGGCAGTGTTTTTGTGCCTTAATGAACTGCATGCCTGCTTGCAACGTTCGTATGTAAGTTGTGGTTTCGTACGGGTATATACTATACAGCTCCTACAGAAAATATTTACATTAATTTTGTTAAGAAACTGCTTAATTTTTTCCGTACATAATAATTGAGCACGCAATATCCTCCACCTACTCGGTTGATTTACGTATCTACGCACACGTCACTCATGCCAATTGTCAAACCAAGTTAGACTGTGTACATTGCTGCTCGGCTAGGTCCCAATTAAAAAAACAAAATCATAGCAAAATGCGCGACGAAAAGGACGGTAGTCTATGTATGTATGTATGTTTGTTCCTATCTGGCACTCTAGAGACCAAACGCTTGGGCCGATTATAATAATTCTTACATCAATCGATTTGTCTTAAAATTGTCCAAATGTCATTAAAGACATGAAAATGATAAAAACTCAAAATAGCGATAGTCATATGGTGAAAAAGAAAAAAAAAATCGACGACCTATGTCGAGTGGGGTATCATTGAATTGGGATTTCAAAATCATTATTAGGTTTGAAATAAAACAATTTAACGGATTATGTCGCGCATATTATCTCATTTTAGTTCCCGACGTTTCGGAAGCTTTTCAGCTTTCCGTGGTCACGGGTGGAAACAGAAGAAAATATTATTATTAGGTTTCTTTTATTAATTTTACGTTTGAATGACCAGTTACGAACTATAACGATTTAAAGTTGGTTAGGAAGCCCTTCTCACTGAATTTTCATTTAATTGTAATAAATCTGTGCAGGCTTCATAAAATCACCCCCACGATGAAGATCGCGAAATATACTGACTTATAATTTTAACTAAAAAGTATAAAATAATTAGTCGGGACCCATAACGACTGTTTAAAATCGCTATGTTCCACGTTAGAATTTATTATTCATTTATGTGAGTATCGATCATGAATCATGAAACATTTCCATTTTAAGTTAACAAATTTCTAGGGCACTGGACTTGTTACTTCTTTTTAGTTTTTTTACGCTGTCGGGTTTTTTTTTTTAAATTATTTTTGCTAGCAGCATTTCCTCGCCTTACGTACTTACATCAGAGGATGCTGCCAGCTCGTCGCTCCCTCTTAGTGTTCGTTAGCCTCTTTGAAGTGCTTTGACTTTTACTGTCGCATGCATTCGATCAAGGCATACTTCGAGTTCATCATCATCATCATAATCATTTCAGCCACAGGACGTACACTACTGGACACAGGCCTCCTCAATTGTCTTCCACGTGGGCCGGATAGAGGCGACCCGAAACCAGCGAGTCCCCGCAACCCTAACCAGGTCGTCGACGCTGCGTGTGGCCTTCCCACGCTGTTTGCCGGTAGATGGTCTCCACTCGAGAATGTTTCTGCCCCAACGGTCATCGATTCTTCGAACTATGTGCCCTGCCTATTGCCTCTTTACTTCGAGTTGCTACAGCAAAAGAAATTAAATAATCATGTATCATAAAATCATAGAAGTGACCTGAAAGCCAAGAAAATGTAGATCCTGGCTTGAGTTAGGCTGGCAAGAGAAAAGCTCTTAAAAGAAAGAGGCAGTGTAAAGTTCAGATTTGTGGACCAAAGTAATAAAAGAAAAGAAAAAATGGAACCCATATCTGGCTTTGCAAATTGTATTGTCGTTGTTTAGCGAAGTCTTTGGCAAAAAGCCGCCGAATGTCCCCAGGTTTATTTGTGATGCAAATCCGACGAGTGTTAAGCAATCAACGCGAATAAACAAATTTTCATATCTCCAGGCTTTGCGAATTAACTGGCAAATTATGAGATGTACGCAAATGCTGATTTTGAAGGAATATACGAATTATATCGATGAGAGCGCAAATTTATTGATGGTTGCAGGTACGAAGTAAATATCGCGATAGAATATTATACTAACTTGAAACATTTTGCGTTAAATATCAGCGACACTTTATAGTAGTCTCTATAACTATTCCACGAGCAGTAAGACTTCTATCTGATCTTGATATATGATGCCAATGTTAGGTCTGGGGACACGACCTGATCATCATCATAATCATCATCGTAGCGTTTTTCCGGTTGCGTCCTCAGCTGCTGCTTCGGAGCCCAGGATCCGGTTTCCGGCATTTTCTTCCCCACTTCTCACGGTCTTCTGTATCCTTAGGTGTAAGGCCGTTGGCACGCATGTCATCCTTAGCGACAATCAAGCCAGCATTTTTTTGAGTCTTCCTCTTTTAGTCGGACCCGGCAGAGACGGCATGGCTACACATTTGTTTCCAACGTAACTTGCCGGTTTCCGTAAAACGTGACCATACCAACCTAGGTCTAGGGACCCGGGGGGCTATTGCCTAACGAAATTTTGACACTTGGTATCCGAATCAACTGTCCCATACAAAATCATGACACTTGATTCTGATTCCGAGCGTCAAACGCGTTACGCAATAGGGGCGCCGATCTAATGCGTGAATCAATTCATGTACCGGTCTATAAGTTCTCCGATATATGCCTCCCGATACCTGTAACTATCACTTTTACGAAAATTCATAGAATAACGTAAAATTAAAAGCTATTTAATTTGCCTTGTGTACTACAAAACAAATAAGAAGTTGTAGAATAATTTTGGCATTTGCCTTTCGTTTTTTCAATTATCAGGAATTGGATGGCATAGTTAATCAGAAATCTCAATCTATTAATAACTCATACAGATAAGCATCTAAGCTACAACTTACAAGATATGCAAAGCTGTTTGTGAAAATGTAAATTCATAACAATTTTAGGACAGCATTCAAAATATAACTTTAACAAAAGCCGAATCAGAATAGATTGTTAGCAAAATTGAAACCTTAACATTTGTCCGTTGAAGAGCCTCGACGGAGCACGTCCGTCTTTCGATGTTTGATTCCTTTTTTAAAGCCGAAGAGCTGAGTACCTGCGACTCAGAAAATATTGCAAATCCAATTTCACTGAATCAGAAGGTGCGGAGTTACAATGATTGCAGAATATTGGAATGTGTCTCGACCGTCCGCCGGGAGTAATTTTGCTGTAGAAATGAAGTGAAGTTTAACCCCACCAAGTTTAAGTAAAATGGCAAGTTGTTTTTTGTCAATCGCGTTAATGTTACTATGCATTAATTGCGATCAGATTGAAAAAAATAATGAAAAATATTTATTTCCAAAAGTACAACATCACAAAGGTTAAAAATGGTAATTAGTGCGTACAGCATGGACTTAACCCGTCACGCGTCAAAGTCTATAAGCGTTTTGTGTCGGTAGTGTCCCGTAGACTAATAAGTCCATAAGCAGCTCGCTTGTCTATGGCTATTTTTCGAGGTCGATTCCTCTCATTAGTCGGCAAAAGTGTGTTGTTAGCCACCAACAACTATTGCCATATCAAAATTTAAATTTTCAACCAATAGAAATCGTGAGATAAAAGCAAAGTATAGAAAAATGTTATCGACAACCCACGTGCTCCGGTAGGAAGCCACATTGATTTTTGAAAAATTAAATATTTATTGTGAAGTAATTATAAGGTTATCGTGGTTAAGTGATGTTAAATCAACGGCTAAACTAACAAATTGTATGTTAATGTATGTGTAATGTGACATGTCATAGTCAAATCAGTGATATTTGCGAGTGATTTGTGACCGGCCGGAAAAAAACAAAATATTTAAAGAAAAAATCTACGTGTTATTTCAAGTAAGGCACATTATTATTGAGATATATTGAAACATATGTAATTTTTATCCGGCTTCCTAACAATATATAACATAACGCCTATTATTATTTCTAAGTTTGGTGAAACGTTTATTTACCGCGAGATTTTGGAGATTTCATGTTTGTATGGGTACACTACTGGCTTTTTCATCTTGGAAGGCTGGACGCGTGACGGGTTAATAACTAAACTGGACTGAGCACTGCGAAAAAAAAGTGTGTCCGACAGAGAAACCAAACCAGAGAATTGAATCTCGTTTTAATTACGGTGACCAAGAGCATCTATGGATTATTAGGATTATTTTGAAATATGTCTGTGTAAATTCATACTCAGTAAGACATGATCTAATGTGCTAAATGAAATAAAAATAGAATGAAATAAGTTTTAGTATTATATTCTTTATTTATTTTACGTCTTAGGTAGGATTTTTACAAAATGAATATAATGTGTTTATATTTCGTATTTTAATACGAAATATAAACACATTATAAAAATATCGCTGGCAGCGGGGCAGGGCTCAAAGTACCGGTAGTTAGGGCTGCACAGAGAGGAACCTCCTAACGATGCGGGCCGTGTCCAGGATTACTGCCTTCTGTTCCTGAGCCTTGATCCAGCCATCTAGCGAGAGTCTCTTAAGATGTTCGTTACGATAAGGGTTCCTTTTTTACCATTTTAGCTACCTTACCCTAAAAATAATTAAAATCGCACGAGCAATTTCCGAGTTTTTGCGAGACTAACGCACGGCAATTTATTGTTATTTATGTAGAATGTAGATAAATAGGTAATACGCACTTATAACAACATATTCAGAATATTTTTCATCTGACAAAAGGACAAGTTAACATAAACGTACCTTAACATTACGAGATGATTTTTGCGAAACTGTCCTAAATCATAGCCACCCTAATAAGTGAGGCTATGATTTATTGTCTATGGACATATGGACTTGTTGTTTTAGAACCAATCATTCGTTACCTGTGAAATGCTATTCCACAATTAATTAGTGAAGTTTTCGCTTTTACATCCCTTCACACAACATATTTTGACCATATTCAGCTTATTTCAAGCTCATTGATACCATAAGACAGTAATATTGTCTCCATTATCATAGTATGTCAAACTTTGTGGATACCAGTAAAAAAAATAACTACAATATGTTTAATGAAATATCGTGTTTTAATCTGTAAATAACGTTGATATATTAAACACAAGCTTCTGCCCACGACTTCGTCCGCCTTAAATTCGTTTATCGCGGATAAGGGTATTTTTTCGGGATAAAAAGTAGCCTAACTCCTTCCCCGGGACTCAAACTATCTCCATACCAAATTTCATCCAAATCGGTTCAGCGGTTTAAGCGTGAAGAGGTAACAGACAGACAGATAGACAGACAGACAGACAGACAGACACACTTTCGCATTTATAATATTAGTATGGATAGTATGGATTTACAAATTAGGTAAAAGGTAACTTATTCCTAATATAAATGTAGTCCTGATTACTATAAGCAGGTAATTATGTCCACCATTCTTTCAGTTTCAGTTTTCACATTTGGTGAGTTTACTACACCCTTACAGTATCGACGGCGCATATATTTATTTAAATTTACACCGTAATTCATTGTCAAAGACACATATTATCACGCAATTCTCCGGAACCACATTATGCGTTGATTTTCCCCCGAAAACCAGGGCGACATATAAGTGGCGCCGCAGGGAACAATCTGGAATGCCGAAATATGCTTCGTTGGCGCTTTTGTCCCTGATTGTGTTAAGACTCGATTATTTTAGGCGACGAGGAAAAATTTGGCGAAGGTGTCTTAATTTAAAACGAATTTCGTTGAAATTTTGTATTTTCTTTTCGGGATTTAGGAAAGTTCGTAAGTACCAATTTCTGCCATAAAATTGTCGTACGTAAAATTTTGTATGAAACTGCACATTGCAGTTTTAGTGTTATATTAATCAATCGTTGGATTACATCTAAAGCTTTGACAAAATGTCTACCTTTAAGTAGACACAAGATTTGTACAAAGATAAAAGCGGAAAGAAAAAACTAAACAGCGCTCATACGTGGTGCAAACCAGGAATCGAAACCTGTACCTTTGGATTACCAGTCCAACGTCTCAACCATTCGACCAGAGAGCACCTACGTTTTGAATTTCTCTATCCACCTAAACTTATTTTTTTATAGGTACCTTAATTAACCATAGACCATGCCTACGATCCTGGAACCCTCAGGTATGGTGAGAGACGATGGCAAGTGCCCCGAAGGAGCTACGTTGGTGCTGTGGAAAAAGGGCCAAGCACTAATTTGGGACGCAGAGTCTGTTGACACGTTTGCGTTGTCCCATATCCAGCCGACCCGCATGTAGGCTGGCGCTGCAGATGACCAAGCCATCAAACGCCGCAAATACTCGACGTTACTTATAAACTTCGAGCTTGCGGAGCTTGTATTGGAAATATTGTTAGCTGACATGAAGTCCTTTATAAAGGTATTATCTAAACGGCTGATCAATGCGTCAGGGGACCCGAGAGCTGGCGCTTACCTTTGCCAAAGGGTCGCCCTCACGATTCAAAATGGGGAAACGCGGCCAGCATAATAGGCACTATGCCGCAGGCGGACCTCCTGGACGGGGTGTTCATCTTATAATTCCCTTGTTTTTATTTTCTATCGTGACAGAGAAAAAAATATCACAAAACAACAAAACGGGGCTTAATCGCGTATAAATATGTCACAGTTCGAGACCATGGACATAACGCGATGTCCGAAACGTCGAAGAATTACCAACAAAAGGTAATTAAATAAACCATATTTATACGCGATTAAGTCCCGTATTGTTGTGTTGTGATAATGAGTGAAGATTGTGTAAGTTTAAATCAATGTAGTGAAAAAATTACCTAAGTCAATTGAATTCTGTACTTACGTAAAACTAGATATACGTTGTTTATTTGACGCTCAAGTTACTGAGCTGAGTTTTGTAAGATAAGTGCCTCAATTTAATCACTGCACCCAGAATTTGAAGTTTTGCACGGACAGACATCGGGAAGGAAATTCAAACTTGGAGCGGCCATCTGTGTCTGCGCTAGACGTGACACGGCCAGGCTTCGCGGATGTCCGGCTGGCTTTCGATCTGAACAATAGTTTAAGATAATAAACAAAATTAATTGTATTAAATTATTAGGGCAGCATACTTCATTTTAAGTAGATGGTGCCTACAACTTTGTCCACGGAGGAGAAAAAAACATAACCCCATTTTTCTGCACATTAGTCGAGTAAAAAGTATCCTATAACCATATGGAGATACCCAACTATCCGTCTACCAAAAATGGTTAAAATCTGTTTAGCCGATTTGGCGTGATAAATCCAAAACGACATTAAAACCAAAAAAGAATTTTCGGTTCAGTGTACCAATGTCCAAATAATCTGTTACAATCATGTTTTTGAAAACATCCCTAAACGTCACACACATTTAATTTTTACAACTTTATAATAGTATAGATATAGATGATTAATCTACTTAATGGTACTTAAGGAAGCTATAAGAGAAACCATCTCTTAAACCATGGGTACTTTTACTTATGAATAAATCTTGTGTTTGACGACAACACGGTTGCAACGCCCTGCGAAGCTGGAGGTCCCGGGTTTGAATCCCGATTGGGGCAAGTGTTTGTGTGATAAGCACGATTGTTTGTTGCTTGATCTTGAATGTTTTCTATGTATTTAAGTATTATAATTTGTCTATATATTATGTATATCGTCGCCTAGGACCCATAGTACAAGCTCTGCTTAGTTTGGGACAATTTAGATTGGTGTAAGCTTGTCTCTGTGTTATTTATATATTTAATGAATCTGTCGGTGGAATCCGCTGGATGCCGGTGGTGCAGTCATGGTGGAGGCTGGAACAGCTGTTTAGTATTTTATGGCAGCTGTCTTAGAATCGGAGTTAGTTTCTTACTAGATGTTCTTTTGATGAGAGTAAGCCTATGAAAGCCGCGCGCGCCATCTAGCGTGGCTGATTACTCGAGTCAGTGCGTTATCGACAGTCATACGGCGTGCATCTGTTTACCTTTGCCACCCAAAAACTACAGAAGGTCTTTCGTTACCTATTTTCCTCTACTGTCTCTGTGTGTGTGGATATGGTGTGTGACAAGCTTATAAAACCTATGCATGGCAGAAGGCCGGCGCTGGTGCTGTCAGCGCGGAGGCGTGGATTCTCTATCAGAGTTCCTTAGGTGAGCGAACAATTCTGTTTTTTGGTTGTTGTCTTTGGGTGGTCCTTCTCTCTAACTTTCCTACAATTCTATACACCAGCAACCAATGACTTTTGGCGGATGATGATGATGATCATAATGAACTTATAAATATCACATATTGCTTAATTGAGCAGCCCGCAAATCTCTACGTTAACGTGTTTGTCAAACTCATTGTTGAAGGAACAACAAGGGTTCAGTACTCAAACAACACTCGCGAAGTTATGATTTTATTAAGTTATAATCGGCTGTTGTTGCGTACGAACTGGTTCGAAGTTTAATTAATTTATAACCGATTAAATCGAAACTGTGAACATTTTGTTACCATTTCACGCCGGCGAACTTTGTTTAGTTGTTTTGTGGTCTTATAAACTCGTTAAAATATTATTCTAAATACCTTTAGCTTATGTTTTTCTTCGAAAATTTATTGTGATATAATTTTACATACACTATAGGTTCAGCTACCCACCAACATTAATTATGTGCTATAACAAAGCGGCAGAAAATATCTGATACGTCTTAACGGCTTTAGAAATAGAGTCGTGTCAGATATTTACATGCGCTTTAATTGTGGATGAAATAATGGTGGTGATTGTACATAATGTTGTACATTCTTCCCTTAAGTGACATAACCGGTAGTCACTATTAGACATATGCGCTCGATAAGGCATAAGCGCACTCACGTTTTTTTTGTGTATGTTTGAATGTGCCGATGTGGCTTTCATCACGTCAAAACGCCTAAAGAGACTCTCAACTATTTTTGGTACACGAGTAGCAGGGCATAAACAGATGGTTATATATTCCTCCTCCTCGTCAATCGGCCCCTCAATGCTGAGGACCGTAACTCTGCCGACGTTGTCTAGCGAGTATTCCCTTCCATGAAGCTCGGTTGCCTGTTGAAGGGCTGCATTAACCGGCATGTTAAGGCACTCCTACATCTGGTTTACACATCGTTTAGGGCTACGGTCTCTGGGTCTCTTCCCATCAACTGTGCTTTGCCAGACACAGTCCATCAGCTTTTCTAAATGGAATATATGCGATGATGTTGAACAAAACAAGACGGTTATGATGTTTTCTCCTCCGCGAACGAAGTTGCTGCTGTTGCACTCTGAGCTCACGGCACATGACATAAAACATTCAGACCTTTCAATATTGTTACGAGCGTGGGGTATAGTATAGGATAGAGTTAAACACCTTGACAGTTCCACGTTAGTTTATTCACGACTTACAGTAGCAGGGATTCACTGTTAAACGCGTCCCGGTACCGACACTAGGCTTCGCACCGTGTACAATACACACTGAGTCACTGACACTGACCACATTTTAGCTCACTTCCACTACTTCACTTTTAACTTCCTCTTCTTTTCACTTGTTTCTCCTTCACTTGCCACTTTAAGACTGCCACCTGCTTCAGTTGCACCGTCTTTTATACCCGTTAATTAAGCTCCTCTTTTGTCACTTTTTATCGTCATATTTTCGTTATTCTGTTGATTTGAGTAGCGTCGCCGTTCTAGTAAATTAGGCTGTGTCGATGGTTCTATAGTAGCATATTCGAACCCCATACCCTCTAAACTTCTATGGCACAGAATATTCTTTTCTCCTTCTCTGTCACTCGTGGGGACGGCCAATTTTGAAAGCGGCAATAGTTTGGAACTTGTTAACTAAAACAAAATGTACTATAACGATCTATCTATCTATCACCCACGGACATCCACTGCTGAAAATAGGTCACCTGTGTAGCTTGCCACAGAGTGAGATCTTGTGTAGACTGCATCCATTGACTTCCCGCGACCCTAATCAGGTCATCCGTCCACCTAGTGGGGGCCGTCCCACGCTGTGCGCTTAGATTTTGTATTTTTCACGTTTCGAACCGGCACCGGCGGTTCTTTATTCTCTTAACTCAAGTAGATTATCGCCGCTATAATGCTTCGCGAATATCTTCTTTCCATCTTTTAACCGTATGTAGGTCATAAATTGCTTTAAATCATGCCAGAAGTAAACACATTTGTGTGTTATCATTTTAGCTCTAAGCCTTGGCATATGTACGATTTCACAACTTGTAAGGAAAACTGCAGGATTTTAGATTGTTACACGTAAACAAGAATACTCAGTTGGCAATCTAATTGAGGTTTGAACTACTTAGACCTACTGGGAGACAGAGTGGAGACTTAGTTTTCGATGGCTACTTTTTTTCGTGGACAAGCTACGTAGCTCAAGCAAGCGCAGCAAGCGTCTACGTAGTTTTGCCCAAATCCATATTGTTATAATTTATAAAAAAAAGTCAGTTAAACTTTTTTTAGCTAGTGCTACTTTATGAAATTAAACACCAAATAACATATTTAAGCTGTAAAGATATCATTATCATAATATTACACGCAATAACACAATGGGAATTGTATATCGGAATGTCACATGTAAGAATTTGACGGATGATTTCTATTCAGTTAAATCCTCAAGGCACGGCGGAGTGACAATGACGGATGTTGCGTGCGTACTGCAAAGCCTTCCTATAATCTTCACGTTAACGGGCTGGTTTAAGTTAAAGGTGGCATCGAGAAACACCGTTCATTATTTCATTTCATTACGAGGTCTTGTAACCGGTTACTAATAAACCGGTATATTTAAGTTAAATCGGTTAATTATTTAGGCTACGTTCGAACGAAGTGATTTGAGAACGTATCCACTAAGGGAGCGCATTCCAACCGATTAATAAATTTTGTTCCCCGTATGCGCTCCGAGGTGTCTCCGAGATATTAACCGGTTAATCAGAGAGGTGTTTTGCAAGCGTAACCTTTATCATGGGTAAGGCTCTCAACGTGTTGCTCTAACCGGTATGGAAAATAAACCGATTTTCAAACCCTGCATAGAACAAATCGTCTTCGATCGAGGCTGCGAGCTGACTCGCACGGTAAACGAATGCGATAAATCTTTAGAAGATGAACCATTTTGCACTATACCAGGGCCAAACTCAATTGAATGTTAGAGTCATTGACATTAATTAAGCTTTCCCCGCTCGCACTTTAGAAGAAACAGCATGTGCGAGCGAGTGGTGTGATTCAATGTTTATGACTCGTTCAGTTGATTTTGGCAGTCAATTTGCCTGGCCTTTGGGTTTTATATTTCCTGATTCCGTGATACAAGATAAAAATACTCATGGCAAAAACGAAAGTGATGGCCGTTTACGTTTAGGATACTAAGCATCCAAAAATAGACATGAATAGGGAACATGCTATGAATCGTCGCTTGTTCAGTTACGAATCCTCAGATTCTTTGGACACGTTACCCGCGAAATTGACTCAATGGAGCGGCTGGTGATTCAGGGCAGAGTGGAAGGTAGCAGACCTCGTGGCCGATCACCAACTCGATGGACAGACACCATCAAATCTGTCACTGAAACTCCTGTAGCAGAATGCGCGCGCCATGCAACCAACAGGAATCTATGGAGAAGATTGGCGAAGGCAGCAGTGGAAAAAGCAGACGACTCCCCATGACCACGAGCACTCTGTCAAGAGTGAACGACTCAGAAGAAGAAGAAAAGCTATGAAAAAATTATATGCATGTTCCCTACATGCATATAATTTTTTCATAGCTTTTCTTAACAAAATATCAAAATACCGTAAAAACTATCCCAAAAAGTGAAATTAAAATTAAAATCGGTCAAGAAATACGCATGATATAGGCATTTTAAACTACTAATCAGACAGTGATTTGACAGAGAGGCCCGACATGTACTGTTACGTCATAGTCTACGACGGTCATTTAAACTCCATATTAAATTCTGTTTTGCTAGAAAGAGATAGAATGAGATGTTTCATAGCTTATATCTTGGTTATTTTTATAGTTATTCGAAAAAATATTTTTCTCCACTGTTTGTTATATGAATGAGTTTTTAATAAAGCAAAAAGAAAAGATTATGCATATTCCCTATTGTATCATATGGAAGCGAGTGGGTGTACTTATTGACATTACGATGGCATCAGCTTCTCCTTGATCATTTCCCCAAGACATCCCTCACGTCACTACCCAGCGAGATGTCAAACGAGGGGTTTATAAGATGTTTAACTTACCAACGTGTTTGAATAGACCACAATTAGACCCGTCTCAGTACCGTTTATCTATGTAAACCTGACAATATTTAATATCAATATTGGATGCATGTCATAAATTATATTTTGCCGCTATTAACACACTCAAAATAGGAGGCAATTGAGAAAAGTTAATTTAGTAATTTGGTCTGTCCGGACTTCGAAGTGCGAATCTTTGACCGAAATCTGGATTTTACTAATATTTTTCCGCTCTTCTCTTTTGCTTTGCACCGCTGCCAAAGCCTAAAACAACATAAGTATTCCTCCAGTGTGTACTTCAGGTTAAAAGGATGATACTTTGCGAGTTATCAAATTTGCCCATCGGAGATTAGCCAGGTAGGATTGAGTGAACTTGAATATTAATCTGATGCTTTATTAGTCTTGAAGGGCAAAACATTTTGCTGTTACAATCTTAAATATCTACTTAAGGCACTTTACTTCTTAAATTAAAGTATCAGGTATGATAATAGGGTATCAAATATACTGACACATCCAATCAGCTCCTCTTTATGAACTGTGAAAACGCTTAAAGAGTATGAAGTTTCAAAAAAAAAATTGACGTTGTGACGTCATAATTCTGTACGACCAAATTGCCTCATTAATTTTACTTCTTGCTCATTTTAAAATCGCGCGAATTAAGTGGTCATAAAGGTTTTCTGTGTATTTTCAGTATAGCATTTAATTGTAAACTTAACACATTTACGGCCAGTAACCCGCCTAGCGGTTGCTATGCTCGTAGACGCGTAGCCGATGCCATGCGTTTCCCCGTATGCAGAGGAAAGTGCATAGCGCTCCAAAAAGCTTTGCAGCGAAGGTATTTTTTTTTTTATTTGAGTATAGGACGCATAATTTGACTACAAAACTACCCAATTTAGTTTATCTATTACATTGTTAGGGCAGAACTTCGGTTTAATAGGCAGGTACCTATATAGTTCTTGAAATCTACATTTTATTCAAAATATATTCTTGAACATAAATATCGTTTCACAGACATGCATTGTCCTTACTTACATGTGTACTAAATGTGTTAAAAAGCCAAAGGCACATCAAAAACAAACCTCAAAACATGTACCTACCTGCGTATTTATTGAAACACATTGTTTTCATTAAATACACTATCTATTTATCAGTAACGTACGTCCACTGCTGAGCATCGGCCTCCCCTATAGTTCGCCACTGGATGTGATCCTGCGCAGACCGCATTCACCAACTACCCATGACCCTTACGAGCTCATCCGTCCACCTATCCGTCTTACGCTGCTCTATCCTATGCGTGTTACGAATCGTCTCGCGCACAGGTTTGGACTTCCAACCTCCCGAACAAGCCGGATTCCGAAGAGGCTTTAGCACCATAGACAACATTTATACGCTGCGGCAGGTGAAATAGAATATATCTTTAATGCACATATATTTCATTTTGCTAGCTGATAGGCGAATTTTATTCATATTTTGGGTGATATGATATCATCGCGTACCTTAAGTCATACATGTAACTATTGTAACACTTTAAATACTCTTTGACCCACTTATGTAGTCTGGTCAGCGAAACTGTTAAACATTATCAAGTTTAGATAGGCCCTCTTGCGTGGAATAACTTAAACTTGCTCCTCCGGTTTTCATCAAAATTGATTCAATAGTCTAGCCATGACCACTTTACGTGACCATTTATTAAATAATAAGCAGAACAAAGTGTTTTCTTCTGTTTCCGCGATTATTACTCACTGAAATAAAACAATTTAACGGATTATATGGCGTATATTATCTCATTTTAGTTCCCGACGTTTCGGAAGCTTTTCAGCTTTCCATGGCCACGGGTGGACTGAGAAAAGATGTATTTTCCTCTGTCAAAATTACAATTTGTACTACACATTTTTGAAAAAAAACAAATAATTGTGTACATACACGCCAGATGGGCCTACGCTGTAAAGACAGTTACACATGTGGCAGAAGGGCTTAATTATTTTATTTTAATAATTTACCAAGCAGCATTTCACAAATGAGGTGTACTGAGGAGAAAAGAAACGCTGCAAAGAAAAACTCCCATTACCAATTATAATAGGTAATTATAATTATAATATTATTATTTTGTACTTGGTTGTTGACATTTTGTGTATTTTGGGTATATTATGAATGTAATTTTTAATCAATAATTATTGTTACAAAAAAAATATTTTAATACCTGAATATACATTTTCCCATTATAATAGGTATTTATAAAAGCAGAGACTATCAAACTACTTTTTAAACAGACAAGATATTTTACACCGTTCGGAAATCATGGTTTTGTAGTCCTGTGTCTCGCTTGTTCCTTGATGAGATGTATCCCAACCCAGGATCCCAAGCTGGTGGTAGCGCCAATCCTTCCACCAATCTTCTCTATTGAAATTAGGATGCTTTTTAATCTCAGTAGGCTTGCGTAGCATTCTAGGAAAATATCTTTTTTGCTTTGGCAAGGATACAAGGTTTATCAAACTTAATTGAGTGGTTTGGTTTGTCAATGACATGTTCACAGACTGCAAACCTATTACACCGACGGTGCTTGACATCTGTAATGTGCTCCTTCACCCGGGTTGATACACTGCGTTTCGTTTGACCAATGTATGAAAGACCACACTCGCAGTCCAGCTTATAAATGCCTGCACTCTGCAAAGGGGTGCTACTCTTCACGGGTCTAAGGTATTGAGACACCTTCTTCAACGGCTTGAAATATGTTTTTATAGAAGCACGCTTCAAGATGTTTCCGATCTTGTCTGTGACCCCTTTCACATATGGTAATACGGCAGGTTTACGCTCGACTGTTGGTTTCTTCATACTGGGATTCTGCTTGGAACGTGGTATCTGGAGCTCGTTGGCTCGAAGCGCACGTTTGACATTCTGCAACTCAGCAGTCAGATGTTGATCGTCGCAGATCGGCTCTCTGAAACAAAGATTTACCCACTGTAGCAAGTTGACTGGGATGGTGGTGAGATTTGCCATTCAAATACCTATCAGTATGCGTAGGTTGCCTATATACAGTATACCTATGTCATTGTTAGGACCTCTAATTACTAGCACATCTAAGAATGCAAGTTAATTTTGATTTTCCAACTAATATAAAAACCATTCCGAATAATATAAGAACCAGGTAATGTTAGGGTAAGTGAAAGTTTGTACGGAACCCTGGGTGCGCGAGTCCGACTCGCACTTGGCCGGTTTTATTTTACACGGAAAAAAAATCCAAATTATACACAACCGGAGTCGATAAACTTAGTAAGAGTAGGTTTGACATATTGCCATAAAATATTTACGGCCCAGAGATACATGAGAACCACGTAAGCCGTAATAACGCGAAACATTTTAGTGGTTTTCGTCCCCGTACGCAAATAACTCTCGCTTTACGATTCGCTAGGCACGCACTCTGAATCTTTAATTCCGCTGAAAAAAAGTGTCTTGAGCACTAACTAAATGCTTTATGCCCGCTTTACGGATGGACGGAATCTATTATGGGAACGGGAATCCCCTGAAGGACCGTAAAAATCTATAGTGCTGTATAAAGACGCGGTTTTTGGCAAATAGACGTTTCAATCCTGGTTTATTCAGGATTTCCGATGAAATGTTTATATTCTCATACCTATTTGTCGTTGGCTAATTCTAAACCTGGCTGTAGTTAAAAAAAAACACTATTTGTAAATTCATTGCGCATTGAGAGATATGTAGTCATCGTGATTTGCTTGTCTGTATCCCATTTACTTGCATACCTCTCTATTACCCGTCATCAGTAAAAAGGTTAATAATTACCTAAATAATCAGATTTTTATTTATGTAGCCACAATATGACATTTTAAATACCAATTCAAACAGTAAATAAAAAATAAATTGCTGCCTGCAGTATTTCCGGACCTATGCGACCTTCAAGCCTTTAAGAAAAGAGCGTACTCTCACCTGAAAGGCCGGCAACGCACTTGTGACTCCTCTGGTGATCCAAGTGTCTATGGGCGACGGTGATCGCTTACCATCAGGCGACTCGTCTGCTCGTTTGCCTCCTATGTCATAAAAAAAGAAAACGTTTTTTATACAGTCTATAGATATTCGACATTTATATGCCGCCAATTCACCACAAGTCAATTTGGATGCAGTCAAATGTTTTTTTTTAATCATATTTCTGCACAAGTGCATAAAAAGCCTGCAAATGTACTTGTGAGATTGATGTGACGAGATTTACCTGTGTTAGGTTGAACAATGAAGTAGTATGATAATGCATTTTCCGCATAGGGACACTAGCCGAGTCCCAAAGCGGTACATTTGCGATGTCCGACCTGGGTTCTCATCACCTTTCTAACCAGTACAGACGTGCGACTAGGAAGGTAATATACTCACTTACACGCAAACTCAAGTCCAGTTAAATAATGCCAAGTCGTCGATTCCAGGTAATAACACTAATCCAAATCGTAATGCAAGTCAAAGTCCATATGAATAGCCAAAATGATTAGAGAAACGAACAATTAGCAGTATAAAACACAATTTTTAAATTATTGAAAAGTTACAACGATGACCAAACAACGTGAAAATTTCCTCATGCGACAACCGTCTTTTGTTTTTTGTTCTTTTTCTATTGATGGCCAGTGCGTGATTTAGAACGAAATTTATTTAGAAAGTTAATTAATTTTGCACTTACCACATTTAGATTTCAAGTTTTTGATTGAAGCCTTATGAATAATAAAATTAAATGTTTAGGGTAGCTACCTGATAGATAGAGCAAGTTTTTAAAAGCCAAACGGTCATTTTTTATGTGATTTTATCTTTTTAAAGCCCCTTGAAGTTGTGAACATATTGGGTAATTTTATCATTCTTGGCATTTAATTTTTTTTTATTCCATTCAAAGATCTAACGATACTAATGTTACCATACTGAATTGGCCTATCTATCAGCTTAGCACACAAAAAAAATCAAGCATCTACCGCAATAATTCACGTCACCATAAATAAAAATCTCATCGTACTCGGCGATAGATGAAAATTTTAAAAAAAAGTCGTAACTCCGAAAATACGAAAAATCGCGGAACATACATGGGGGTGATTTAGATAGCCCTCTAGGTCCTCTACCTCCCAGCTTCAGTATATCACTACTTCTTGGGACACCCTGTATAGTGCGCCAAAAATTTCGCACTTTTGAAACCTTGATAAAAAATAAACTATACATGTTTTTCTATACTTTATTTTACCTAGTAACAGATAATTGCAATTTATTTTTACAAATTACATCATCCAGATTTCCTCCGTCTCGTCGTTGGCACTCCTGCAATCGACTACGCAAACTTTGGAAAACTTGCTGAAACATGCTGCGAGAGATTGCGGCTATCTCATCATATTTTTATAAAACTGTTTAACACAAAAAGCTCGATGTTTTCCCGTGAAACGCTCCATTATAAATGAAATTGCACAATGTATAGTTTCTCGCCAATTTCCCGCCGCTCACTCTGACAGTTTCCGAAATATTCAATGTTACTATTTGCAAAAAATAATGGCACGCCCTATAGAAAAGAAGAGAATAGAATATGTTTATTTTCGTTTACTTAGCTTGGGTCTAGGTCAATATGTGTAAAATTTTCCTTGATATTTATTATAATGCCCAGACTCGTCTGAGGACTAGTTAGTTTCAGATACCCCTCAAGCAGAGTTGACGTAAGTAGACTATACTATGTCGCTACCTTTATTTTTTACTTATTTATATTTAATACTTATGAAGTATACCAAAATACTTTTGACCATTTTTTGTTAGCAGTATTAAACTGCCGTCAAAACGAAAAAGGGCACAACTATATTTTTTGTGAAATTGAGTTAGACACTCAAATATGGTTGCCTTTTTTCACACATTTTCTAGGTGCAATACCACAAACCGCTCTTAAACACCTTTTTTGGGTTACAAAAACTTTGTTTATATCTGTTGAATTGCCCCATATTAATAAACCTTTTTTTAAAAACCGATGATTTATTCAAGTAGAGTAATTGTTTCGCCTGCAGCCAATCTCAATTGTTTTAGAGCATAAACAAATCTTTCCAACTTATTACAGGCCATAATCGGTTAAATATGTGATACGAACAAATATAATAGTTATAATGACCACCTATATGTACCTACCGTGTTTATTGTTTAAATATTCAACAAATTACCACTAACAATTGTAACAAGAAGGGAAAGTGACATTGATTTTAAAAGAGCTTTAAAAGAGTTTCTTATAGGAAAAGCCTATTATTCCATAAGAGAATTTTTGACTAATACCAATAATTGATAATGAAATTGACATACCTAATGAATAACTTAATGAATGTATGAATTACTATCCATTTCTTTATAATGAATGAATTACTATCAATTTTATTGTGTTTTCTTGTTTATGTATTGAGTTCAATTGTTTAAATAATCCGCGTTGCATGTGCATGTACATTAAACATGTGATTTTATTTGTATGCCCAACGGCACAACATAGTGGTACAAAAATGATGTAACAGCTATTCTTACCTATGTTGGACAAATAAACATTTTTGACTTTGACTTTGACTTTAAGCAAATAAATTATTCTTATTCTTGAAATAAAACAATTTAACGGATTATATCGCGTATATTATATCATTTTAGTTCCCGACGTTTCGGAAGCTGCCTTTCGCGATATAATCCGTTAAATTGTTTTATTTCAATGAGTAATAATCGCGGAAACAGAAGAAAATATTATTCTTATTCTTATTATTTTTTCCTTTTTCCGAATATGTGTTAAGAAAATTTCACAAAAAAAATATTTGAGCCCTTTTTCGTTCTGATGGCAGTAAATGTGAGCCCAGTAAGTAGACTTCGTAATAACAGCAACAAACAAACACAAGACGATGTTAAATATATAGTATAATATAAGCGAGTCGAGTTTCAATATTTCCCGCAGGCCTCAAAGCAGAAACTAATTCATTGATGAGCCCAAGTTTATTCTAGATCTCTATAGTAAAGTAAGAAACTTAAACCACTGTTTTTGGCATCTAGTTTCAATATCAATTAATACTGAATAATTAATTAAAACTGTCAGAGAAGACAAATTAATGTGGCTTTACAGATATTTCTGAAGATGAAAATCGAATTACTAAGGTACGTTAATAATTGAAATACGTACTCTATGAATGCTGAAAATAATAGTAGATAGTCGAGTAGGTAGAGTAGGTGGTCGTTCAATTTTAAAAACAATTTGATTTTCTGATATGGTGGGTCAAAAATTTTTGCACTTATGAAACATCGATAAAAAATAAACTATACATGTTTTTCTATATTTTATTTATCTTAGTAACAGATAATTGCAATTTATTTTTTAAAAATAACTTAATCGAGATGTCCTCTGTCTCGTCGTTTGCACCCCTGAATTCGTATAGGAAAACCGTGGAAAATTCTCTGACACATACAACAACGGATCGCGGCTATCTCATCATCTTTTTATAAAACTGCTTAACACAAAAAGCCCGTTGTTTTCCCGTGAAACGCTCCATTACAAATAAAATGGCACCTATAGTTTCCCGCCATTATTCCGCCGCTCACTTTAACAGTGTCGGAAAAATTCAGTGTTACTATTTGCAAAAATTTATGGCCCACCCTGTATAAGTACAAGTGTTACCTTCTGTGAACGAAGATTTGACTTTGGTATGATAATAATAATACTAGTATTTTCAATCGCAATAATAAATACACAGGGTCCATCAGTTCCAGCGTAAGAAAGATATAAATGAACAAGTATGAGGGATGTCCGGGAAGTTTGGAAAATAAAAAAAGATATGCAGCATTGACCATAGCTTGACAAGTTGTTTCGTGACACTCCCATGGTCTGCGGGCGACGGGGGGAAAGACAGCGGGGGCGAGTAAGAAGTGTGCAACTTGTCATGCTATAAGTCTTTGGTTCTGGGTTTTGTTGCTTTTAATCCCTGATGCAAAAAGGGGCGGTCTATAGAATCGTAGCTCCTAAAGGAATACATTTATTTACGGTCCATTGGAAGGTTGTTCTTAGCAATGATGAAATTGGTATAGTCGTTTTAAAGTTATCAGCTTTTTCTAGGTGTGATGGGGATTTTCAACAGAGTATCCTGCCCGAGCAGGTGGGCCTTAACATGAACATGGACAAGGACCAATTACCGTCAGTTTGTAAAGAATTAATTTGGTAAAAAAATATTATTTACTGGTTTGTTTTATTTCGAACTCTTAAATAAGTCTCAGTGACGCGGTCTCATTTGTGGCTAATTAGAAAACGGCACGGACCAGCCCGAGAAGTGGGCCGGACCGTGGGCTCTCCCGCTTTCTTTCCGCGGGCCGTATTTTGGCGACTCCTGGAATAGCGTAACTATTTGTTTTTGTATGTTAACTTAAATACCAACTCTAATTCTGGGAAATAGTTATAAGATACCGAAAAATAGTTTTGATTTTTTTTTAATCTTGAAGTCGCCCGTCTGTTCTGGTTCGCTTGCTATTCTACAGAGAGTGCAATCCCCTTGCCATGCACTCTAGTGTTGACGCCATACCGGCCTTCTCAGCTCAAGCGTCAGCGACGCGGTGGACAGTCTGCTTATATTAACGGGAGATGGGAAATCCGGCTTCAAGGATATCCTTGCGTCCTACCTCACATTTTATAGTACACGGTACGTATGTTTGTACGTTTATCCGTGTACATTTTGTCATTTCTACTGCATCGAGTTAAGGTTGCTAGAGCAATTTAAAACTAAAAGGCTAATTCTATGGGCGTATCAACCGCCGTCAGCCCCTAGTCATAAATAACATAGTTCTTGGGTGGATCTAGTTTTTCTTGTTTTAATACTGTACCGTAATTAAGGAGACAATAATGACAGATTTACTAACAAAAATGCTATAATATAGGGCCTATATTATTAGCATTTTTCTACCTTTTTGTATATTATAGGCTATTAACCAACTGACGAGACGGGCGCTTGTAAAATGAACCTATATATATATTGGCTAGAAAAAAATATTTTTTTTGCGTTTATGCTAGGTTATTCATGAGTCATGAGCCTTGACAGGGGTGATAGCGAGGGCTACTCTAAACAACTTTTACTAGGGGGCCATCCATTAAATCGCGGAAAAATAATCAGCTGTTCCATACATTCCGGATAATTAGATATCAAGTAACTTTTAATAAAGCTCCAAATGAAGCTAGACTCGTTAAGAGCGGAAGCTCATGACATGGGACTACGAATCAACGCTAGGAAGTGCGTCGAAATACCAGTACAGCCGTGCGAAAACCGTCCTATCAGACTCAATGGTACACCGCTGCAATCTGTCGCAAAGTTTACATATCTCGGCAGCACGGTGACCAACCGCGGTGGCTCAGATGACGACGTCGACGCGAGGATTAAGAAAGCTAAAGGCATCATTGCTCAGCTAAAACCGGTCTGCGATTCAAACGTGCTCACCCGGCGGATCAAGATGTCCCTCTTGGATTCCATAGTGAAGTCTGTTTTGCTCTTCTGCTGCGAGTCTTGGGAAGAGACAAAGAGTCTGACGAACAAGCTACAAGTGTTCGTCAACAAATGCTTCCTGTGCATATTCTGGCCGAACACTATCAGCAACGAGGATCTATGGAATTGATGCCACCAAATCCCGATCAAGCAAGAAATCACTCAACCGAAGTGGAAGTGGATAGGGCACAATCTTCGAAGATCAGAGGACAACACCATCAGGCTCGCGTTCACGTGGAGACCGCGCGGGAGCAGGTGACGGGGCCGGCCGGCGCAAACGTGGCAGCGCACCGTTGACGCCGAGCTGCGGGCGGCCGGGCTGAGTAGGAGTGACGCGGAGCGCGAGGCACAGAACAAGAGCGAATGGCGACGTCTCACAAAGGCCCTCTGTACCACTGGGGTACCATAGGACAGCTCATGGGGAGGCAGAGCTACTGATTCGTCATTCCGCCGTCGTCTGGTCACACTATAGCACTTAAGATAAGATACATTGTAGTACTCATAAAATGAGTCACAGTTACTTGTACTTGATATAAAATCATTTGAATATGGTTTTTGAAAACTGAAAGGGCGCTCTTTACGGAAAATAGAAACGACAAAAGCGAAACTAAAGGCAAAAGTACGTGATAAAGTCATTTTTATGTGTGTCATAGAAATATAACTATCCGATAGACCAGTATGCAGGGTGACTGCATAACGATCTGCACTGCGCGTTGTAAGTGCATATCCTGTTCGTTAGCCGCGAGCGGAACGACGATGTAGAAAACTGAACATTATTTATGACAAACTAGTAGTTTTCATACCAGTATTATGTTAACTATGCTATAAGAAACATTATATTTCATTAGCAGTAATGAGTTTGAGATATACTTACCAAACTTTTGCTATTTAAACTAAGATCAACATTAAATACTATTTTTTTAAGAAACATTATTAAATCTAAAATTATGGTGATAACATTAAGTAGCGATGAAGTGCCAGGCACTGTAGGTAATAAACTAAGAAAGAAAATAAATCAATGTGCTGGACTGTCTTCCATTAAACAGCATTTCTCTTATTAACAGAAATAACTAAAATATAATTTATATACAGGGTAACTATATAACAATGCGCAGTGCGCGACGTAACTAAACGAACTTGCCGGGCAACTTCTGTCAATATAGCTATCAGAGGCGTGGCGTCAGAAAAATTACAAGAGAAGCCGAAGCTTATTCTTTTACTCATATAAAAAAGATGGTTTTTTCTTGGGCAACACGGTGAGAATCGGCTTATATGGACGCCACGCCATACTATACAGTTTATCTTTACGCTAAAGATTTTTTGGGTATAATATGCATTTTACGTAAATATCCAATAAAGTATAGTAACCAGCTCTCTAGAAGTAGAATGTCCCAATATGTAACTCGAATGCTTTGTTTCCCCATTATTTCCTAGTCTCGCCCTTCTCGTAATACCTAAATCTAGTCTTATTAATTTCACGTCCCCGTAGATCAATTTAGGTGAGAACCGGGGCGTAAATTCGGAGAAATCCGTGACAGCCGGTCCTTTATGAAGCTGTCAGCGGCACTACAGGATCAACAGGAATTCGTTTGCCTGAGACTGGATCTTACGTAAAAGGCTGCGATCGCCTTACTTTTGATTCTTATAAGAAATTCAAGAGCGAGTCGTACTCGACTAAAAATTCTGAGAATCAAATTTGGTATGGTCCCGTACCTTTTCGTTTTTGACCACCCTGTATATACAGTGTGTTCCAGGATAAAGTGCACAGACGAATAGGTATGAAAGTAGATGCAATTTTATCGACAAAGAATCAATGAAAAACTTTGAAAACCATTATTTACTTTTTTTTACTATTACTTTAAAAAAATGGTCGTATGTAGTGGGACCTTATCGAAACAAAGCAAGATATCTTGAAAACAAAAAATTCGTATGAAAAACCAGTATTTTTTCTTGTTTTTGACTTATTTTTCGCATTTTTTCTTATTACAGTAAGATAATAAATCCTTTGTGATTTAAAATTAATAGAGCCCTTAGGTGTCAGGATATCTTGCTTTGTTTCGATAAGGTTCACTACATATGTCGTGTTTTTTAAATGTATAAATAAAATAAATAATGGTTTAAAAAAAACATTATTTTTTTCGATAAAAGTGCATCTACCTTCATCCCTATTCGTTTGTACACGTTATCCTAGGACACGCTGTATATATATCAAATGATACCTTTTACGGTTTAAGTCCTAAGAAATAGATTGGTATGAGCCGCTTTTCGAAATAATAGCCCTCTGAAGCTAGGGGGTTTGAATTATTATAATAGTTTTTTTAAATGACAGATTTAAAAGTGCCTATTATCCTATTTTTATTATTTTCAAGCATGCGGCCTTAAAAAGCTAATAAAGTTAAAAAAAAAATAATTATTATTATTTGTGTTCGTTGAATGTGTATTTTTATTGCATACCAACAGAAGCATCTATTACACAACATATCTCGGACATAAAAACTATTAATAAAAAAAATAGCACAGGGACAAACGTACACAAATCGACCTATTCCCAAACTAAGCAAAGCTTGTATTATGGGCGACGATATCTATTTATACGAGTACATATAATAAAGCTGAAGAGGGTAGAAAGTCTGTACATGGAAGATATTCGAAAAAAAATTGGCCGGGGATACTTAAAATCGATAACAGAACACGTTCCAACAGTTTTAGATTTTTTGTCTGTTTGACTCTTTGTCTGTTTATCTATTTGTCTGTTTATTTGTACGCGCATCACGTGAAAACGGCTGAACAGATTTTGATGCAAACTTTACTAATCGGTCGAAAAAAGCCCCGGCCATGTTATAGGTTATAAAAATTTAAACCTTAAAAGGGGGGGTAGCCACTACATTTGATTGAGATAAGTTTGCACCTGAATCTTATTGCGCTACTTAGGAAGGAGGTGCAAACTTCTCTCAAACATGTGTTACGAGCCCACGAGTATCGAGTACCTTGCTAAACTAACAGGTGGCACTAAAATTAATACTGTTTTGCCAAATCCATACTCATATTATAAATGCGAAAGTGTGTCTGTCTGTCTGTCTGTTACCTCTTCACGCTTAAACCTTTGAACCGATTTTGATGAAATTTGGTATGGAGATAGTTTGAGTCCCGGGTTTGAGGCTATTTTTTATCCCGGATAAATACGCTTATCCGCGATAAACGAAATTAAGTCGAACGAAGTCGCAGGCAGAAGCTAGTACATAATAAATAGATAAATTATAGTACTTAATTACATAGAAAACTTCCAAGACCCAGGAACAAACATTCGTGCTCATCACACAAACACTTGCCATGGCCGGGATTCGAACCCGGGACCGCCTGCTTCGTCGTGCAACCAACTGAGCCAATGATGTCATCTATTTGAAATATTATTCGACATAATTTCTTCCACTCACTATTTTTTCACTCACAAGGAATAAAAATACTATTGTCTAGCTACAGTCAATGTTTTCAATAATCAAAAACTACATGGTTGTAAAATCTGTCATAATTATCAATTTTCATCTTATGTCTACTAATTTAATTTATTTTACTATTATTTTATGCATAAGTTCAGATCCACAAAACAGCAACAGGCTTCGCCCCATACAAACCAGTGATGTAATCCGCAACAGGCTCCGTCATTTTCATTAAAAACCGCCCCAAATCGCAACTGGCCCAAACGTTCCCATCACACTGGCAGCGTTGCTCCATGGCTAATGAAATTTCTTGCATCAGGTATGATCCGGAGACTTCTTAACTTGAGTTTAGTGTAGGAACGATGTCCGGTTGCTTTTTTCTTTTTACTTAATGAGTTTTCTCACTGTAGTGACTATACTGACTATGTTGGTCAAATGTTAGGGTTAAAACATATTGAAGAAAATCTTAAAATGACAAAATTCTAAGTAAGCTCAACATATTCATGGCCCAACTGTATCCACAAATAGTGTAAACATTTCCCCGAGCAGTGTAATATTCATGCTCCAACCAGCCATAACTCACGGTTACCCACAACAATGTGTTTACACAAAAAACCCGCAATAGGATATGAAAAAAGTTCCATCACTTTAGGCATTAGTTGCGTCATAATTTCACGGCGGGTACACACGATGGGTACGGACGTGTGACGCGGGTACGCAGTATGTGTACACAGGCGGTGTCATCCCCACCTGACGGGTGCCGAGAGGTTTTGTTTGGAATGTTAAAATATTCTGGGATAAATTCTATCGGATTTCACTCTACGAACTGTTTTAAAATAAATTGTGACCTTTATTTCCGTTAAGGAATTGGGATAATTGCGTATTTTGATGATATTATAGAAACGTAAAATTTTGCAATTATTCCTGTTCTCTTTTTTATGGTTCCGTACCCAAAGGGTAAGGGTGAAACGGGGCCCTATTACTCAGCTGTCCGTTTCTTTGTCTGTCCGTCTGTCACCAGGCTGTATCTCATGAACCGTGTTAGTTAGACAGTTGCAATTTTCACAGATGATGTATTTTTATTGCCGCTATAACAACAGATACTAAAAACCGTATAATTTTATATCTATCTGTCTACGTCAGTAACTATGGCTCTCAATGTCAATATAAAATGATCGAACACCGCGTACGTTTTGCTTAGGAATAGGGCTGTACTAACACCGGATTTTCAATGATACGGCCGTTTGTAGCGTATATTTTGTAAGGAAACCTCGGTGCGCGAGTCTGACTCGCACTTTGCCGGTTTTTTATTACACGTGCTTAAGCGTGATAAAGTTCCCTCACTCAGAAAAAAGCTATACAGAAAAGTAATAACATAACCCTTTCTTTTCCTCGCTGTAACAAAGCCTGTATTACAATGTGTTATTCGCCCATACAAGTTACCGTTTAGCAAGTTCTCGTCTGAAGTCACTATGTACTGAGTGACAGGCGACAGGGGTCGCCTGATTTGATATCCACTTAGAGATAACGTTTTTATATAAGAATAATGTTAGTTAATTATATCAAAAATTTGGCAATATTTGCTTTAATATGAACGCGTGTTATTATGAGTCTTTCTCATAACTCGTTGTCAGCTCATACATGGCTGTACATTCTTTTATTAGACCTTCGGACTCGTGTAAATCTTTATTGATACAACCAAAAATAATAACTCCGCCGAGTTTATATATTTTCCAAACGTCAAACGGGCGTAATCCGCCGTCAAAATTATCAGAGCATTGTGAAATTCGGCTTAAATCTTTTTCTACTACATATATATCGGTACATACATATCAGACAGTTAACACGATTGATTATAGTGGAAAAAATGCAGAAAGCTGATGCAGAAAGGTTAAATACTGCGTATAGGACGACGCAGTGTAGAAAAGCCCCCAACATGACGGACCGACGATCTGGTCTGGATCGTGGAAAACCGTTGGATGAGGCCAGCGTGCTACCGGTCGTCGTGGAAATCCTCGGGGGCGGCCTTTGCAGTGAACGCATTAAGGCTGATGTGATTGATGAACGAAGAAAGTCGCATGGCGTACATAATCTAAAAATCGATAAATTTGTTATTTGCCCATACAAAGTACGCTTCATAGTACGTCGCCTTCTGAGTGACAGGCATTACACGCGTGACCTAATTCACTTAGAGATAGGCTTTTTGCGAAATTATAGTTACATCATCAATGAAATAAGTACAGTCAGCTGCAAAAAGATATATTCCATTAATCCGCTCAAAACTATATTGTTTCAACTCTTTTGACGAGTAATTGAGTCTATCGAAGATATTAATGAGGACAATCGTGTATATCTTTTAGCAGCTGACTGCCATCATCATCATCGTCATCGTATGCCCGCGACACGGTACACATACACAACACGCTGTCTTATACATATCCTGTTCTGGATCCACAGAAGATCAGCGTCATGAGTGCTCTGACATATGCTGAGTGGACTCCATTTTTGTAAATACAAATATGATTGATTATAGCTCCTAGGTTTAGATTTAAGTCTAGGCTAAGTCTATACATGTCACACTATCTTCTTCTTCTTCATCAGCTAAATTTTTTGTATGTTTGTATGAATAATTATGTGTTTCTGCGGCCTCATTGTGGCAAAATTTCTAAACAGATTTCAACTATGATATGGGTCAATTTCACCAAATGAGCATTTGTCGAAATACCAATATTACAAAAAAGATTTAATGCTGATAATTTGGTAAAAAAAATAATAAACACAAATTTCCTTACGGGGTACCTATATTTATATAACTACAAAAGTTATTACAGTTTGAAAATTTCGCCGGTGCACGGGAATTTATTTGTCCATGGGAATTAGTTTTTGGTGGCACGGAAATTTTAACATGCCACGGAAATTGTTTCTACTTAGAATAATGTGCATTAAAACTATTACTTACTGTTTAATCAAACAATAATTATAAACTTCACTCATATTGAGGTTGTATCAAAATTATTTGCCCTAATTAACTAATGATAGTGATCAACCAACGACACTAAATAAATGTCTAGTAACGTTTCAATCTCAATAAAAAATCTAGTAGATATTATAAATAAATGCGATTATATAAATACTATACAAAATACCCATATAAATTTGTATACATGGTGTTTTTAAGCCGTTATTAAGAAAAAAGTGATTATTTTATTATTATGTAAGTTGGGCGAGTATCCTGCCAAATCATGACACTCATATATAGTTTGCGATACTCACAGGGTGTGTCTGGGCTTTGGACAAGCCTTTAACTTCTCACTATAATATATTTAAATGAAGTATATACTTACAATCTGAACAGTATTACGCATTACTGTATAATGATGTTAGGCAGGATTGTGTAGCATTACCGTGGCTGTTAAATTTGTTCATAGGCAGTTGTTTTCTAGATCTAAAATATGATAATTGTGGGTTGAGCATGAGTAGGTTACGTGTCAAATGTCTTCTTAAACCCGATGACCTGGTATTAATTGCATGGTCGGGTAAAAGTTACAGATTTTTTGAAAGGAAAGGAATGTACATACATTGTTAGAAAGACTGATGATGATTTGGAAAGGAGGATGATATGACAAGCTGCAAAATTATGGTTGGTTAAGAAAGATTGTGACGGGTACTAAGAAAAATTTATTTATTTGTTTCCGGAAAATAACGCAAGTAATTAAATTTGCAAAATTGGAGCTATGTTGACTAACCATTTTTTTTCCAAATATCGTCAAGGATATGAGGTTTAAGTTGATTAATATAGTTTAGCTCAAAACGATGAACAACTTTAACACAGTTCATTCGCCACCCTTATTTAAGGAAGGACATTTAAACCTATTGCAGTTCACACAATGCACAAAGAATTTAAACTTATTTTAGCCTATGATTGAAATGGAAGAATAGAAAATAACCATCGTTATTGAATTTCTTCTTATCCAATGGGAAAAAGCTCGCTGAGCTTAAAGCTAAGCATTAAAGAGTTATTTGTGACAGTATTATGGCATACTTATTTGACATAACACGTATAGACACCCTGTATGTATATATAGTCTAGTTTGTTATAATAAGTGGCTAAGTTTTATTGTATTACAAGCTTCTGCCCGTGACTTTGTCCGCATTAAATTCGTTAATCGCAGATAAGGGTATTTTTCCGGGTTAAAAGTAGCATAAAAAATTTCATCCATATCGGTTAAGCGGTTTAAGCGTGTACGTGTACGAGTACGTTTAAGCGTGACAGACAGGCATACTTCCGCATTTATAATTTTAACTATTGATATGAATTTTACATATTTTGCCTGTTTCTTTGCAATAAGCGCATGAAGTAAGTACAAGACTTGAACAAATTACATAAATGCCTAATATTACATAAATATTCCCGTTTACCTTACAAGTACCCCAATAGAAGCGGTTGATTTACAAAATAAGTGAAACGACCAATTCCCATGCCCAAAAATCAGCCGTTTTGGGTAATTAATCCACGGGAATTAGGGCACGGGAATCAGTAATCGTATTAAAAAAATCGTCAAAAATTGAATTAGCATTTCAAGAAAATGGTACGTTATCGTTTGTATAGAGATACCAAAGGGCTTCATGAAGCGTACACTTGTTAACAAATAACTATGTCACAAATATAATTTATAAGGGTCATCGAAATTGCAATTTCTGCAGAAAATTTGTCGCCCACCCGGCGGCCGAAACATTTGCGTGATTTACTCGAATCCATTATGGTTTGATGCACAACCGTATGTTTCGCCAGATAGCCGACAACTGACTGCATAGGTGAGGCAGGACAGGACGGGGATCAAATGCGGACCATGGCTGTCGGGGCCCTTTGAATTTTGACGAAAAAATTTTACCCTCGCGCTCGGACAGAATTTGAACATCGATCATCAGTTATTCACCACCACGAAGTGAATGGCGTATGCTCTCAGTGATAGCTAATATCATCTAGTTTAAGTTTTTGACACGAAATCAGTGACTAAAGTACAGTTTTTAGTAGTAATTTTCAATCAACTCAAAAGTCGATTCCGTATAGGGCACGGAGTCTTAATTTGAGCCTTTAGGTATTTTTAAAGGTATTTTAAGAACAAATTAATCGTTCAATTCGTTTTAACCTCGACGGGAAAACATGTATTCTTTGTGAAAAAAAAAATGGAACGTATTATCTGATGCTACGCTACGATTTTCAGCTCGGACACAAAAAAATGCGAGCTCAGAAATTGACCCATATATAGCTAGGCATGCACAGACGATTATAGAATACACATTATCTAATGAAACTGAAGCAAAAAAAGAGATTTTTTTCTACTCCAACGAAGTAGAGGGCACCTTTTAGTTTGCAATATAAAAATGCCCAAGTAGTATGAGCCACCGTTTAGCATGCCTCCTCTCAGCTGTCTGCCCCCTGAGTGACAAGCGACGCGCATGCGTAGCTGCGGATCTCGAATATATCCCTTGGGAATATTGCGATTATCTAAACAGGATTGGATTTTCATATCATGTCGACTATGGAATATGCTATTGCTAAACCTCTGAACCAATGCGGCATTAACGGTTAATACTTTCCGTACGAAGATTTTCGTAGTGCTACGCGCGTTGCCAAGCTCTAGCTACTGGGTCAAATATGAAAGAGCTTGACCTGCACATTTTTGAACATTTTTTTAATTGTGATTAGATTTTGTTTTATTTAGGAAAATGTGAAACAAACACCATTGCCCCCCTTTATCTCCGAAGTTTACCGTACGTTTTTTTTTAATTTTTACAATTTGTAGAAATAAACATAAATATTACACGAAAATTACAACCATGTCTCCAACCATTTTTTTTGTAATTTTCAAAAAACCCATTTGAATAAGTCGGTTGCGTTAAGTTCATTTGTATACAATGCTACAGATATCAGGTGCAAACTTAACTCAACCGGAACCGGGTAATAATGTAAGGCTAAGTAAAAGTTTCTATGGAACCCTCGGTGCGCGAGTCCGACTCGCACTCGGCTGGTTTTTTATACTGCATTTAGAATCCTTAATCCTTAGATATCAATTTTAATGTTTAGAAGCCAATCCTCTGCTGCTGTGGAAAGCTTATGTAGTCCTAGTAGACTGCCAGGGAAACGGTGGAGTGGGCATACTTGGAGCAAAGTTTAGTCCTGGGCACCACAGTCGCAAGCTGGAGAGTGTTTTTGTCCCCATTTGAAGAGATGGTGGTTGGACCGCCCATGTCCTGTACGGATTAATGATGGCGATGAAGCTTTTAAATCTCTAGGTTAGGATAGAACAGTGTTAGTAGCCAAGTCTGGAGTAATGACTGTGAGACTTGTTCAAAAAGTTTGCGGCGCGCGCGGAATTCAGATGCGGGGAACGTGTTTAAACGGATGCTGAGGCAAATTCGTTTAGTGCATGTCGTTGGGAAGGTGGTAGAGATGTCTCTGATTTAATTAAATGTTTAGAAAGTGTTGCGAAGGATAAAAAGGCGTGGGGCGAACAGCAACAACGACAACTTTTTCAAAGTAGAAGCTAAACAAATCATAGTGAAATGTAGCTTTAGTTTTATTTCACCGAACTTGTGTGTAAAAACAGCATCTTTATTGAAATCTTGAATTTGTATTTAGACGAAGTTTGAAAAGGTACTGTCAAAAAAACATTTCACCTTTTTCCCTCGTTTTTCTTAACACATTAAAATCAAGTGGCGGACAGCCTTCACGCTGACTGATATCTAAATGACTAATCTATACTTGGATTAGATATTTTTTCGTAAAGCTTGTTAGGCTTATTTTCACAAAGCTTTGTTAGTTATTAATGGCTGATTATGTATACCAATGTATAGGAGTAATCATAACATGGGATTCTTCAAGAATCGACTTAACTGGGCACTCAAAGTTTGGCAAAGTATGAGCGATTCCTCCGATGTTGCACATATCCATGGGCGACGATGACTACTTCAGGAGGCTCATTTGCCTGTTTGCAACTTATTACATTAAAAAAAATGAGTATAGAAGCTTCACTTGCGCTGAACAACAAATAATGCCAACTGTACAAACGTCTTGTATTGTCTGCGCCGTCCATAATATAAATGTTTTTTTTATACCGAACATTCTCCTCTCGTGTAATATGTCTACACCTCGACATTGGCGAAATACCTCTTGCTAAAATCGACAAGAAGTAAAAGCCATTCAGAAAAAAAAAACAAATAATGCCAAAATTAATAGATATACCCACACATCTAAACCTTTTACGAGTATGTATAAATAGTCATAAAAAAATGTAAATAAAGAGTCTCCGTATTCTCGTCGTAGACGTTTCATTCCACGTTACCTCCCACTGTGGTCAAGACACTCTTGACCATCAGTACAATCAGCCAATAAGATCAGCAATATGAGCCTGTGTGGTTGTGGGAAAATCCCTCTTCAAATCCTTTCGGTCTGTTACATTAGTTAGTCTCACGGTGCAGACATCCCTATCTTATTTATACATGTATTTATTACACTTTGTAGGGCTAGGGCTGTAGGGTGTTAAGGCGCTAGGTTTGTTTGTTAGGGGGATAGGTGCAGCTCTCCAACGGTTTATGTAGTTATGTACCATGCATGATTTCAATATGAAAATACCGTAAAAACGATTTCAAAGAGTGAAATTAAAATCGGCCAAGAAATACACATGATATAGGCATTTTAAACTGCTAATTAGACGGCGATTTGACAGAGAGGTCCGACATGTACTGCTACGTCATAGTCCACTCCGGCCATATAAACTCCATATGAAATTCTGTTTTGCTAGAAAGAGAAAGAATGAAATGTTTGATGGCTTATATCTTGGGTAGTTTTATAGGTATTCGAAAAAATATTTTTGTCTACTGTTTGTTACATGAATGAGCTTTTAATAAAGCTAAAATAAAAATAAATCATGCATTTCACACCACGGCATCCGTGGTGTTGCAGATGAGGGGGAGCTCAAATAGCATCCTGAAAATGAGAGGTGGAATTCGGATATTCTGCGCCGCTACACCGACTTTCATGTCATACGACGAAAAAATAAATAGTTATAAGGTAATATAGTTTACTAACATAGTTTTTAAGTTTTTATGTTTTTGTGTTTTTTGTAACTAACAATCTATGGATCTCAGGAATCTGAAAATAAATGTTTTTTATTTTTATATATATATATTTTTATTTTATTTTATATTCCCTATTTAGCAAGATCAGTCCCTGACTTTACATTTGCGTTTTTAACAAAGGCTTAAAAATATGTGCAGGATCCTAAATATACTCCGACAACAGTTTAATCTACCCGGAACGGAACACTCGGAAACTGTTCTAACTTTTGTGTAGTTTCATCTTCTTCAATTTCTCTGTATCTGGGTTCAGTTCTAATTCAGTGTTGGCGTTGCATGCACTGCTGTCGCGGGCGACGCCTCAATGACTCTTTTGCCTCAAAAGAAAACTTTAACCGAATGCAATGCAATAAGCAGTAAACTGTGGCGAGTACCATTTAGCTCAAAGCTACTGTTTACCAGTCTCTGGAATATATTACATTAATTAAATTTAAAAAAAAGTGATACCGATTATTATACGTTACTACAATTTGTATCGCTTAAGGTTCCACTACACAAAAGAGGCACTCTCCGCCCCCGCCTGCGGCCGCTGTTTGTGGTTCCCCGCGCCAAAATAACCCTGAGCACAAGTCCTTTGTACGTAGCCTTCAACCATATCAACAACATACTGCTCTATGAACCAACTCTGGACTTGTTCTCGCACTCAGAGCCGAGATTTCTGGCCACAGCCACTCACTATTTGGAGTCAATCAACACTCTTACCACAGTACAGTACTAAGTAACGTATGCATGTTACATCAGAATTATTTTTTTATATATCAATATTAATTTAATTCAATTAAAATGAAAATGTATCAAAATATAAATGTATATCTTACTTATTAATAGTGTAATTATTAAATTGAAATGTATAATTATCAAAATGTTATGAAAACGTCATGTTATTCATAATTTTATGGTTTATACTGTGACCTATAACTTTCATGTTGGGTAATTTGCTGTTAATATAAGTTGGTTAATGAATAAATAAATAAATAAATTAGAAGGTCACTGCATCAAATAATATTTTTGTTACATTTTTTTGTATGTTTGTATTGAGGCTGTGGCAGCATTACGCCAAAACTGCTAAACGTATTGCAACTTTTAATGGTACATAGGTAGCTGAACATCCACAGATGGTTATAGGGTACTTTTTACTCGACTACGCTTAAGAAAAAAAGAGATTACTACGCTGCATTTGCTCTATTCTTAAAGTTGTAATAACAAAAAAAAAAAAAAAATGCAACTTTATCTTCTTATCATAAGTAGTTAGTGACCCAAAACATAAATTAGACTTACAAAATTTAACGATTACCAGTGCGCCTAACATGAGTTCGGCACGAGCGAGTATCGAGCGCTCGATGACGGTCTATCTCTTTCGGACAATTAGCGCGTGCGAGAAAGGTGCACTGACTCTCGGTACGAGATACTCGCTAGCGCCGATCGTAAATTCAGCTCATGGTAGGCACAATGGAGTAAGTGTGTGTGTGTGTGTGTAATATACTAAAAGTTCGTCTATCCGGGAATCGAGGTGTCAAAATATACGCTATAAACGGCCGTATCTATAAAAAATGCAGAGCCCTACTCCTGAGCAAAATGTACGCAGCGTAGGGTCATTTTACATGGGTCACTGACATAGACTGACAGACTTTTCTCATTGGTTGCGCTATAAGCGCTACTTTCATACTAAGTCTCAAGTTTCTGGTACTACTGGAAGCAGTCTACAGGTTTTAAATACACGGCACAGTGTATGGAAACACCTTTTTTATTGACTGTCAATTTTAATTAACCTAGAAATTTGATTTTTTCGCAGTTCCAAAGAATTGCAGACCTCAGTGTTTGATATTAATTTCAGCTTGATTCCTCCTCGGATTTCTGAGGAGGGTCTCGATAGCCGGCGACTGACAGACGGCCGAATGTCTATTTGAAGGTTGTTGAAAAATATTTGAATAATATTTTCTTCTGTTTCCGCGATTATTACTCACTGAAATAAAACAATTTAACGGATTATATCGTGTAACGGATTATCTCATTTGAGTTCTTGACGTTTCGGAAGCTTTTCAGCTTTACATGGTCACGGGTGGACTCAAATGAGTCGGGAACTCAAATGACATAATATACGCGATAAAATCCGTTCCCTAAGATTCCACAATACAATCCCATCCATGAAAAAAATTCTCAACAGGACTATATGCATTTTTGTTCTTTTGACGATTTTGAAATACCTAAAAACCAAAATCTACTATTGAGTACAGTCACATCGATACCCTTTTAATAAAGTTAAAAGTATTTTTATATTCACATATATATGTTCTTTCATATTTCTGCCGTACAATACGCAGAAGCGACGTAATTTTGGAAAAACTGATTATGGTTGGGAACACCGAAGGCAGAAGATCGCGTGGTTGTTCACCAACAAGATGGACCGATCAAGTGAAAGTCTCGTTGTCCTCCAAATTCTACACGGTTGTGGGAGACGCGCTGGACAGAAACCGGTGGAGGCAGATCATCCGCTCTAGGTGCAACTCTGATGCTGACAACGGTCCTCAGATATGAGGGACCGACCCCATCGAGTAATACATGTATTAATACTGAAAAGTTATTACTGTGTCAATTAACTAAGGCAAATGGCCCAGTGCTTGGCACTGTCCCATTAATTGTCTAACTGCCCCATTAACCTTGGGTGTTAATTCGTAGCAATAGAGGTAATTTTTTACTACAGCGTTTTATTAATTGAAATTAAGAAAGAAAGAAAGAAAAAAACTTTATTTTAGCGCATTGCATGTGTAGAGTTATGTAAAATTAAATAAAAAGTGACGCTAAAGATGGACTTCACTCAGCATGATGCCACAGCAAGCCGTGGCGCTGATTTTCAGTGGTGCTCAAAAGAATAATTAAAAATAACCTTAACTAACTAAAACTAATAATAATATCAGTTTAACTTTCAACATTAACTTAACAATTACTTTCAAATTAAGCTGTAAAGCATTGCGTCGTTTACCTCACCACTTTTGGACGCGCTAAGCTCCGCACGAAACCTCAATATCGAATAAAGCCAGCACACACTCTACAAGACAATCCAAAATCCATCCCTGAATCAACCCCTATCGAGATTCAATTAAAATTTCCCAATAGGACCGTCTCCGATAATACGTTGTGCTTGCACCGGACGTGACGTGGCCCGGCCGCAACTCGGCCCAACCGGAAATGGTCCGCCATTTCCGGCGGAAGTTCTCGTCGCATGTGGCGCCATGGTTGTGCTCTTGCGGCGACACTTCCGGTTGGTAGTCGTTTCATGCTTGTTGCTTTGGTAATTAATTTGATGTCCTGGAATTTTATTGTCCATGACACCTTTTTATTGGTGCGGTATTGATTGTTTCTAGCTTCTTGTAGTATAAATATAGGCTACGGCTACGGACTAGGAGTGCGGGTATTTGAAACGCACTTTTTAGACCGCTGATTAAGTATACGATTTATATCCACTTTACGTTAAAACACTTGAAACACTATTTAAACACTGTACACTTATTTCGCACTTAAAATCTCCAGTACCAGTCACTCCTTTTCGATGCTAAAACTTCGATTTCAAAATGTGAACTAAACTCGTTCCTTTTTTTGAAATGAGCCTTTGTAGAGGGGCCAGCTTAAGCGGCCCGTTACTGCACATTGGATATTTGTCCGGGTCTCAGAGAGATCTGGATAACTAAACTCGGTGCGGCACGTCGCGCTTCTATATTGATCTTCAGGTTTTTCTGGAACGTTCCATTGCGGCACAAACAAGTCGTAGAAGGTCTTTCGATAGGTACCTACTACAGAATACTAGATTGTTCGGAACCCTTCCCATTGTCATTTCGCTGACTCTTTCCTGTGTTCGACATACTGCTATCTTTATCATACCCTTCTGGAACGTTCTCAGTACAACTCTCTCTTTTTAGTCGTGCTATCTCTTCCACTCCTTTCACTTTTACTCCAGAAGCCCATAAGGGGTCCTAAAAATTCATAAAAACGGGTTTTCAGTTTATGCCGTCATCTGATAAAGGGTGGTCTGAGACATGTTTCAGGCGTCAGAAAACAACGGCCACACCTCAGTGTGAAGTTTTTATTAAGTAGTATGTGATAGAGCACATTCTGGAGCGGCCTGAAACGAAACCTGCTGAAAACGCTTCCAAGGCACGGATAAACATGATCAAAGTTTTAGCCTTTCCACTGGCGTAACAATTATTTTTTTCTTCTTAGTCGTACACTCTTGCAAGAGTGGTCGTGGTTATGGGTTGACTTCTTCTATATGCATTGCAGCTTTTACGATACTCCTCCATTTCTCTCGGTTTGTGGCACTCCGAACACACTCCGTTAGGGAACATTTCGTCGTGGACTTTATGAGATCCGTCCACCTTGTAGGAGATCGGCCGCGAGAACGTCGACCTTCTACTCTCCCCTGCACTCCTAAACGCTACATCATTTTTTTGTTGCGTATGGCATATCCAAACATGGCGTAACAATATCTTTATATTCTTAGTTCTGTTCTGCGAAAAATAGATTCATCCAAAAACCGTTAAATTTACTTAAAGGCATTCTACCAAGTCGTAGTTCCCAGCGTGAATATTGCACACAAGTCACATACCAAGCATACGTCATTGGTGAAGCAGACATAAACGAGTAATTATACAGTTTGGAGACACAGCGGAACTACGAGTGCCGTGTACATGGACAAACTCGATCGTACATTTATTTTTATGTTACTCGTATAGGGGGCAAACGAGCAGACGGATCGATTAATGGAAAGCGATCACCGTCGCCCATAGACACCTGCAACACCAGAGGAGTCACAAGTGCGTTGCCGGCCTTTCAGGTGGGAGTACGCTCTTTTCTTGATTTTCGGAGTAGGGTAAAACATAATTGTGTTGAACAAATAATTGTCATTGCTTCTCTTTATATTTATGAACCACAAGTTTATTGGGATTCTGTGTTTTTAATGCGGGAAAATTAACACCACATTATTATCTATTGTGATATAGATACAAGTCAAAGCGCAAAGAAAAATACGATTGCTCCCGTACGTGGTCACACCAGGACTCGAACCCGGTACTTTCTGATTACGCGTCAGGTGTGTGACCGCGTAAGGTTATAATACCTTTCAATAAAAATAGGTACACCCCTCAAGGCGGATAAATAAATTCGATGCGTACGTCACAGTGCTCGCTAGTGAAAGGTAAACACACCTGACGCGTAATCAGGAAGTACCGGGTTCGAGTCCTGGTGTGACCACGTGCGAAAGCAATCTTATTTACTTTGCGCTTTGATTTGTATCTATTTCACAATAAATAATTGTCAGTTTAATAGAGTCCTTATTTTTTATTTCGCGGAATAGCAAAGTAACTTTAGTTCATTATTCCAATAATATTGGATGTCGCAAAGTAACGCCTGAACCTATAAACTAAATAATTGACACTTTAATACCGGAATGATCTAGAGGGTCTTGAAGTTAGAGTCTCACCACAATGTGAATTTTAATTCCTTCGTGGTGAGAGTTCTGACAGACAAACTCGGAGCCTATACAAAGAAGTATTCTGGCCGATAGGTGTAGTGTTCCGGCGTTTCCGCAGTCGGCCACCTGAAACCTCAAACTCGAACACATTGCTATTAAAAATGTCACCTAGATGTTTTCACGGAAGCCAGAAGAAAGGAGCACGAGACCAGGGACAGGATATTTGTTGAAGTAGGTATTTAATAAACGAAAAGAAAGGCATGTTTCCGTGCCTAGTATTAATGTATTAACATTAAGATGTATTGTCAGACGATAGACCAACAGTATGGTTTTAGATTCAAATAAAGTAAAATTCAGGAATAAAGGATGCTTAGGCTTAAAAGATTTTAAAATGATTTTTATGAGTAAGAGACTTAGACCGACATCTGATCAGGCCCAAAGTTCAGAATTGAATGAATTTCGAGCTTGTGTTCGAGTGTGGAATTTTAAATATTTTTTCTGTTGCCTCAGAATAATAATTTAAAAAAAGCTGCACACATTGAAGATATTAAAAAAAAAGATTATAACAGACTATATGGAGGTCACTGAATTGAAAAAAAAAAATTGTATGTGTCGTTGTGGCTTCATCACGCCAAATCGGCTAAACGGATTTCAACTATTTTTGGTACACGGGTAGCTTGGTATCTCCAGATGGTTATAGGATACTTTTTACCCGACTACGCTGATGAAAAAAATTGTGTTAAGATTTTTTTTCTCCTCCGCGGATGAAGCTTGGCGAAGGCACGTTCTAGTATTTAATATGTATGTTAGTCCATACGGTATGTATATAGGGGCCATGTTGACTGAAATAAACGATTTCATTTAATTCATTCTAAGAATTCAAAGCTTGATATTCACAGCTTTAATTATGCAATAAGTTTGAAAGTTTCAAGTGTTTAACTACCTACCACTACTAACCTTAGCACTTTTTCAATTCTTTGACTATTTACGAGTAAGTACGTGTTTTCAGGCATGAGTGACATCTCAGCCCCTTCTTGTTTGGGGCAGAAACATACGACAAATAATGAATTCGTTTATCTCATTATTTAAGTAGATAACTACGCAAAAAAAACACCTCAGCAATTAAGGACAAAAGTATCGATAAGTGAATTTATCGATTCAACACACGATCATTTACTTAAGCCTCAAAATTTATGACATGAATGTCGTTGCATCTTGCAGCGAGCTCGGGACCCGGCGTGACGTGGCATAAATTGAACATTTTTACCACGCCTTAATTTCAGGTGCCAAGAAAGTCGGCCGAGATAACTGAGCTAGAACTAGTAAATTGGGAAATTCTATGAAATCCGGGTAACTACGTCCTTATGTATCCTTTAGTTAACTATCAAGTATCTTTCTATCTATCAGCCACGGACGTCCACTGCTGAACATAGGCCTACCCTATAGCTAGCCACAGGGTGCGACCATGCGCAGACCGCATCCACTGACTCCCCGCGTCCCTTAAGAGGTCCTCTGTCCACCTAGTCGGGGGCTATCCCACGCTGCGCTTTCCTATGCGTGGTCGCTACTCCAGGACTTTACTGCACCAAGGGCCATCCGTTCTCCGGGCTACATGGCCCGCCCATTGCCACTTCAACGATGCAATCCTGTGACCTATGTCGGTTACCTTGGTTCTTCTGCGGATATCCTCATTTCTGATTCTATCACGAAGACAATCTCCGAACTTAGCCCGTTCCATTGCACGTTGCGTTACTATCAGCTGCCTTATGAGTCCCATTGTGATTGACCATGTTTCAGTTCCGTCAAGTAAGTATATTACCTATCAAATGTTCTATCGAGTATATAACCTATCAAATGAATATAAAACGTTATAAGGTACATTAAAAAAATGCTATATTTTAATAAATTTTAATGTAAATTACTGTCCTTACTCTTATGCGTCAATCCGTTGACATCAATTAAAATGGAAAAAGTAAAATATTGAATAACGTAAAAGTATCATTTACATACAAATAAACAAAAACAATGTAATTAAATTACAGTACCTTTAGTCCGTTTATGCAGCTACGCTTCTTGTAAATTCAACATATATGACTAGATAATGACGAAAGCTACCCAAACTTTATGAAATGACCCGTAACTATGAAAATCTTACTTACTATTACGCTATTCCGATGTTGTTACACGTGTTTATAATTACTAGTTCAGTAAATTATGTAAGTATACATTGTGCATTCTTACCACATTGCAATTTCAGGTGCCAAGAAAGTCGACCGAGACTGGCTTACTAGGTACTTAGATATTGTCAATATATATTATTTTTATACAGATACTCGTATACACTCGCTTAATAAATGTGCTTTTATATAATTAAACATCGGTGCCTTTTTGTTTTCGTTCGAAGTTTAAACATTTTTTCTACATATTTAAAGCTCTAAGCTTTAAGCAACAATAGGGACTGTATTATTAAAACGACTTAAGTTTCTGGCATTACAGTTAGAGCGAAAATAGCTCAGATTACAGAACCCGCTTTGATTTATCTATTAACATTGACTAACATACATACAATCAATAATGCTATAGGTGGCTATAACAATTTAGTATTTTAGCAGATGTGAATAATAAGCAAAAATGTGATATCATTGTAATATTGTAAGGCTGGAAATTCAGGCCATAAAACATACTGGTGAGTGAATATATATAAGAAGCGCCGTGGACTGCTGTGCGTTTTTTTCTACGTTGATATTCCAAAACCTCGAAAATGAACATAGATAAGCTTGGGCCAAAATTATTCCAAGGTTACATGAAAATCTAGATAGCCTAATCTATCTGCTGCCGGCTATAATGGCGGCAAACAGGACGTCTCAGCCGCAATGGCCCGTAACTTTAGTAGCGACTGCATCTTCAGAATATAACGTCGTAACTGACGCAATTTCCTTAGCGGCATAAAACCTTTAATTAGGAACTAGGGTTCTATTATGGTATTTTAACTATTTAACTGCCAAGCTTTTCGTAACATTACGCATTTTCTTCTTCATACAGGGAAACCCGTGGCTACACGTCTACGAGCAGAGCGCCCGCTGGGCGAGTTCCTAGCAGTGAATGTGTTAAACTATTCCAGTAATACATATAATCAATAATATTATACTTTAGTTTAGTTTATTAGTCTCATCATTACAATGTTCATGTAAATTTTAAACAAAAGCATGTCAGTTTACATTCATTATCATAAAGCGATCATCGAATTATATATATAAAAGAAAAACTTAGCAAGAACAACATAGTATAGTAAACAATAGTATACTCGTACATTCACAAATCAAACAAAACAAACAATAATAATAGCAGCATGTTGGTACCAATCAATTTCAGAATACAATAAAATAATAATGCCAATAAATAATAATGTTAAACAATTAAAAATAAAATGTTATAACTAACATATAAAAGAAAAATACAAATAATGACGGTTTTTTGGATAATTTAACATTATAGTTAAATGCCTATCTATAGATAGCTATAACGAGTTAGTAATTTTGCAGACGTGAATAAGTATTTTTGAGCAAAAATTTGATATAATTGTAATATTGCAAAGGCCAAAGAAAACAGGCCACTAAATACACCAGTGAGTGCGTGCGTGGGTAATGACTGATGCCGGCCATAAAAGCGGCAAACAGGACGTTTGCGGCCGTTAATGACCTATGACTACGGGTAATATTGCGACTGCAGATCCTTGCAATGTGCTTTTCTTAGATATACCTTATGTCGTAACTGACGCGCTGTTCCTTATGAAATAGTCTTTTAATGATGGGCGCTACAGTAGATTTTAAGAGCATAAATCTATAAAAATTTCAGACCGTCCATTTTTCAAGAGATCCCCAATATAATGGTTTCGTTATCACAATAAAGTCACGACAACAATCTTTAAAATAGGCGTAAAAGAGTATTTCCTAACAAAATCGTGATATTATTCGTGACATAACGGGCTTGAAAACAAGTAACAAAATAGACTGATACAGTTTACGTTCATAGAAGTTTGTTCCTATCCTGCCTGGCAGTAAATACATTGATATGAGAATCCTAGACACCCTAATCTGTCTGCCTGATGGCTGTAAAGTCGGTAAACAGGACGTCTGCGGCCGCAATGGCCCATAACGTACGTAACTGCACTCTTTTTAGGCATAATGTCGTAACTGACACGCGTTTCATTACGGCATACGACCTTTTGTGATTCAACGCTGGGGTTGTAGTAAGGGATTTAAAACTATTCCAATTTTATCACCACAACAAAACGGGGCTTAATCGCGTATAAATATGATTTATTTAATTACCCTTCGTTGGTAATCCTTAGACGTTTCGAACATCGCGTTACGTCCATGGTCTCGAAGGCCCCATTTTGTTGTGTTGTGATAATGAGTGAAGATCGTATAAGTTTAAATCATCGTTACTCCCATTGAACTAAACCGGTCGTCAATAGCTGCACAGATCCTTCAAGACCATGAAAGTAACACGACGTCCGAAACGTCGAAGAATTACCAACTAAAGGTAATTAAATAAATCATATATATACGCGATTAAGCCCCGTTTTGTTGGGTTGTGATAAAGGGAGTATGTTGCCTGCGAAGCTGAAGGTCCTGGGTTCAAATCCCGGTAAGGGCAAATATTTGTGTGATGAGCATAAATATTTGTTCCTGAGTCTTGGATGTTTTCTATATATGTAGGTACATTTATCTATTAAATATATCGTCGTCTAGTAATCATAACACAAGCATTTTTGAGCTTACCATGGGGCTAGTTCGATTTGTGTAAAAAAAATGTCCTATAATATGATAATAAATAGTTATATTCACATTTCACAAGGACCCCATTTTGCCGTCAAACGCAACTGTATGGTCGGTCCGATCACATAAAAACAACTGCAAGAAGCTGCAGCGCAACTATTCACACGTAACCACTGCGTCACCAATGGTGACTCACCACATTTTGTGGCTACGTTGTCGTGTGGTTGTGGTACATCTGAATAGAGCCCTAATAATAACTATCTAACAATGTAGTCGAGTTTTACGTGAGTACCCGTCCCAGCGTATCACCAGTGCAAGGAACTGGAGTGTCATTCCGAAAACTCGCAGTAAACCGCCTTTATACCGTCCCTAAAATAACTAGACACGCGAAGTACTGGTACATGCTTCAGATCCCAGGTCAAATTATATTGGTCCGTCAAGCAGCATGTAAATGAAACGAAACCAAGGGCTAAGCGAGAAAAACTATAAAGAAACTAAATCTATACAATAGGGTACATGCATGAAATTATTTTGTCGCTTTTCTTCAATAAATATCAAAATACCGTAAAAACTATTTCAAAATATGAAATTTAAATTTAAATCGACCAAGAAATACGCAAGATATAGGCATTTTAAAATACTAATTAGACAGAGAGGTCCGATATTCACTGTTACATCATCGTGCACTCTTGGCATATAAACTCCATATTATATACTGTTTTGCTAGAAATAATTAAACGTTTGATGGCTTATATCTTAGTTATTTTTATAGTTATTCGAAAAAATATTTTTGTGTACTGTTTGTTACATGAATGAGCTTTTAATAAAGCAAAAATTTAAATTCATGCATATTCCCTATTATTGATTATTTTTTATAGATATAATCACATTTTTTATTCAAATAAATATAGCGAGAGAGAACAGCGCCATCGCTCTTGCTGTCCTAATACTTGCAGGAGAAGCAATGGGACGTAGCGTGATACGCATGTCTTGGAGTATGGCTAATGCGCTTAGCATTTAAAAATAAATAAGATACAGAGGGCGCTGCTGGTGCTAACTAGATTGTATTCGAAAATTTCAGGCCACGTACGGAAAGTTGCGATAGCTTAGTTGGTGTGAGCACTTTTGCGTGAAAGAAGAGGTTGCATGTTTAAATCCTGCTTGCGATTTAGTAGGCCACATTGATTTTTTCCCTTACAATCGAACTCCGTGTTAATATTTATTTAAAAGCTATGAATACGAATTGTTGATACGTGTCAAGGGGTCATGTTATAGCAGCATTGACACAAGTTTCTCGAATACTATAGCTGTTTAAAATTTCACGAGGTTGAGGTTTTCGCCGTGGTAACGTTGTTTCGTCATTAAACAAACATACGAGCGAACTGATTTATTCCTCCAGCAAATTTCTATTGGATTAGGAACACGTTTGAGTAAAATGCAATGAAGCAGAGCTTTATGTTAGTTGCCAATGCAATAAAATACCCGTATAAAACATGATTGCTCTTATCTGATTCGATCTCGTAGAGAGATCCAAGTATATCCTTTAGCCGCTGAGTGACTTAGAGCTTCCTTAAGCGGCCCTTTAGATACCACATCTCGGCAGCGCGGCTTGAGAAAGCCACCCGCAAGGTGTTCAGACGATCTGGTTAGGGTTGCGGGGCTCGCTGGATGCGGGTCGCCTCTATTCTGCCCATGTGGAAGTTGAGGAGGCCTGTGTCCAGCAGTGGACGTCCTATGGCTGAGATGATGATGATGATGATGATGAAGACATGATTCGTGTACATAACCTAACCTTTGGCCTTAGTGTCTTCTATATATTTAATAGACCTTGATGCAGATGCAGAAGAGTTTGCCCAGTAGGTACCGTAAAACCGGGGGAGAAGGGACGGCGGGGGCAGTAGGGATGCCAATCCATTTTTTTAATTGCTACTTAAATTTTCGGGCTCTTAAAGTAATTTAATTTTTTTAAAGACATATTTTCTTCTTCTGGAAACACTAAGTTTTTTTTGTTTTTTTTTTTTTAAGTAGCCAAATCATAAAATTAAAAAAAACAGTGTCAAATTTGACAAAAAAGAGGTGGATTTTTGTCTGAATTTTAATTAGTTTTTATGTGTGATTTGAAAAAGTAAGTGTTTCTTTACCTTTCGGATATCGTTTACGTACTTACGAGGCTTATGTAAAACAAAATAAACATATATTATATTTTCCATAATATACCTATTGGTTTTAAACATAGAAAACAATTTAAACGTATTTGAGGGGTGAATCCTGATTGGGGAGAGTTGGTGTTACGAACTGGGTCTATAGGGATAATAGAGGGGTGAGACGTTTATAGAATAGAATAATTTATTTGCTTTAGATATGGTTCAAGAGGTGGTGAAAAAACATACAAAAGCACAAGGACATATCTAAATAGCACTTCTGGCATTCGAATCTCTATGTGCAAACTAAGTAAAAGCAGCAAGCAACTTTCCACCACTTTCTGCACCAGTAACATACTGTACTTTCGCTCGAGGTACAGCTTCATAATAGCCTGCAATATATTTTTCTCTCTTAATCCTTATTGATTGGTATAGTTATTTATATATCCATTAGATTTGTAGGTAGGTACTTTTTTGTTACAATACAATAACTCTTTATTGTACATTTCAAGAAACAGAGTATGAAAAAGCTCCGCGTACGCCCCCCAAAGGTCCGGGACACGATTAACCCGTGAGCAGGTGCAAGATAGAAATAAATAATAAGAATAAGTAAATTTCAATAATATTACAGTGATATTAATCTAATAATATTACCACAAAACATAATAAAACACTAAAATGACAAAACCACTATTCCAGTGCGAATCGAATTTATCAACTGGCTGCTCCGTAACAATATCCATTGATCTCGTATTTCAGTATTAGAACACATAACGGGTATCCAGCCCTCACTTATTCTTAGACAATGAAAAATAATATTTTCTCAATCGAACACAACCGACGGTTTTAAAGCGGCGGAGTCACGTACCAGAAAATCGTATTTGTCCACAAACACGTTCCCAATAAACTGTTAACTCCGATACTCGCTCCGTATTTGTGGTACATTTTCTCAACTCAATCCGTATTCTACTTCAGAGGAAAAAGGAAGTAATGACGTATGAACTTCACTTCTACTTACCGACTTTCGCGTTAGAGATACCACATTGGTTTATATTTTTATGTACTTTCCTGAACTCACGTTTGAAATGTTCTCAGAATGAGTTACGGTGGAAGTTTATTATAGGTTTCTTTAATCAGACTTCGAAGGTGGATTACCCGTATTGGAAGACTTTAGCTCTATAACTTAGCTATTGTGAGGTTCAGTGCACGGCGTGCGATCAGTAAAGGCACAAAGGCACTGCCCACGCTGAACCATCATAGCTACATACAGGCACAGAGAAGCTGCTTACCCTGAAGCCCTGAACGAAAATGCCTGTCCATACCTTGGACAAAACCTCTGCGCACACTACTGGTTGTGTTGTATAGACCTACTTATAAGTAGAGGGCGGAATTCATCATGACAAAAATTTGATAGGGTCATATAAGCTATATTATTGTATGCATAAATGTGGATTTGAGGTCTATTCTTGTTGATAAATAAATAGATATAATTCGACGTTAAATTCCATTCAAGTTGATTTTTGCCATGAAAAATTCCGCCCTTTGCTAAAGTCGTAGAAATACTTACTAGAGAATATAAAGTTTCTTAAAACGATCCCGCGGTGCTCCAATTAAAGGGCAGTTGGCATTCGTTGGTGGTTTTAGACGGTAATCCAAGCCATCAGTACTGTCAAGCGCAGCGTGGGAAGGCCACCCACAAGGTGGTGGGACGACCTGGTTAGGGTTGCGGGGACTTGCTGGATACAGGTCGCCTATATCCGGCCCATGTGGAAATCTATTGAGGAGGCCTGTGTCCAGCAGTGGACGTCCTATGGCTGAAATGATGATGATGATGACCCAATTTGGTCCCCCAACTATGACGCACTGAGTCAGAGTGACGAATCTCAACCTGAACAGCACGGTCACAGGGACTTATTTCAGAAATCGCTAGTAATTTTTTTTTATATTTATAGTTTCTAGAAATCCGTTAGTCCATACTGACTCTGTTAATTGAAGCCCCGGTTTATCCTCCACAAAACTGACGCTTGACATAAAAAAAATAAGGTGTACGTATGATTTGTAATAATAAAACCCGTTTGTCAAATCAAATTAAAATATGTTTTTATTCAAATAGGCCTAGTTACAAGCACTTTCGAATAGTCAGTTAGAAAAAAAGAAAGAAAACTTACATGCCAGAGGAATGATTGCTGGGAGACATACAATATAATTCAACATTTGTTGCAAGGATTAGGGAAAAGCCAGAAAAACCTAATCAGATCATTCAACTGAAGTATAATATAATTATATTTTCTTCTGTTTCCGCGATTATTACTCTTTGAAATAAAACAATTTAACGGATTATATCGCGTATATTATCTCATTTTAGTTCCCGAGATTTCGGAAGCTTTCCAGCTTTCCATGGTCACGGGTGGACTGAGAAAAGATGTATTTTCCTCTGTCATAGTTACAATTTGTGGAAACTACCCATTTTTTGAAAAAACACAAATAAAGGTGTACATACATGCCAGATGGGCCTAAGCTGTAAAGACAGTTACACATGTGCCAGAAGGGCTTAATTATTTTATTCTAATAATTTACCAAGCAGCATTTCACAAATGAGGCGTACTGAGGAGAAAAGAAACGCTGCAAAGAAAAACTCCCAGGCTACCTCATTACTAATTATAATATTTAAAAACAGAGACTATTAAACTACTTTTAAACAGATATTTTACACCTTTCGAAAATTAAGGTTTTGCAGTCCTGTGTCTCGCTTGTTCCTTGATGAGATGTATTACAGGATCCCAAGCTGGTGGTAGTGACAATCCATCTTCTCTATTGAAATTAGGATGCATTTTAATCTCAATAGCCTCGCGTAGCATCCTGGGAGAATATCTCTTTTCTTTGGCAAGGATAGAAGGTTTATCAAACTTAATTGAATGGTTTGGTTTGTCAATGACATGTTCACAGACTGCAGACCTATTACACCGACGGTGTAATAGGTCTGCAGTCTGTGAACAACAAAAAAGATATTTTCCCAGGATGCTACGCGAGGCTATTTCAATGAGTAATAATCGAGGTTTTTATTTCAATGAGTAATAATCGCGGAAACAGAAGAAAATATTAATTTTCGTTTCAACACACTGGTTTAGATGCTATCTATTAAATTTTACGTCGTCCCTGGTTTACCGCCTGGGCAGAAGACTCTACTTCCAAGCCAGAGAAAGAAGTAAAATTTTGTATAAAACACACGGGCAGGGATAGAATGCCTGAGATCGCAGGTTTATGACAACTACCTAACCCCTGACACTTTTTGTTTTCCGCTCTAGACGCGTAATGTACTATTACTAACGTACTAATAACTAAATGCGGCTCTGCGGTTCTTTAATACCGTGGTGAATGAAACCACGGTTTGCAAAAGGACGCATCAAATCATCGAGCTGCGAACAAAGGCCGCTCCCATTCCGCAGCTTTGTCCGGCGATTTCACACCTGAGCGGGAACTTCGCGCCTTGTTTTAGCCAAATTGGACATTGAGGAAGAATGCTGAGTTTTTAACAAAAAACACTTTAAAAACTCGGCGTTTAAAGTGTGATGTTCATTTTAGCGTTAATAATTGTATCCTTTATAGGATTCTGTACCCTAATAGTAGGTACTAACGGCACTCTATTACTAAACCTCGGCTCCCTGTCCGTCTGTCTGTTTGTCAATGTACAGTAATTTACTTATGATATAAAACTATAAATACACAATGAGTAAAGAATTCAACGCAATTTTCGTTTGTAATAATGCCCATATACAAGTTTAGGTGCAGACCGTGATATGATAAATTAGTATAGTATCTGTTCACCGTTTTAACAGTACACTGAATGTAAAGAAACGTTTAAGTTTTATTTAGCGTCGATAGCCGATTGATTTGACTATGGATGTAGTGTGAAAGGTTGGTCGTATGTTGATTAAACTGAAGGGCCCGCTTTATCATGGCTAAATTTAGCTGTTAAATGAGATATATTACATATATTGCTATCAATACTATTATAAAGTTGTAAAAATTAAATGTTTGTACGTGTCGTTGTGGCTTCATCACGATAAATCGGCTAATCGGATTTCAACTATTTGTGATACATGGGTAGCTGGGTATCTCCAGATGGTTATAAAACACTTTTTACCCGACTATGCTAAAGATAAAAAGAGGGGTTATGACTTTTTTTCCTCCACGAACGAAGTTGTATTTGTCAATAAAAATGTAGATGTTTTTGTTTGTCAGAAATGTAGTCTATTGCACTATTATTTTTCCTATTACTAATCAGATATTTGGACAACACAACCGTCTGTCAACAATGCGTAACCATGTCACTGCACAATCTCCGCTTCTGTCTCAGTCGACACAGACAATCGACGTCATCGCGACGCTGACTCGATTCTGATTCGATTGATTCCACCCGTCGCGTCGATAACCCATTGGTTTGACTGACCATTCGATTGTAGAGATATTCTGAAAGGTTGGTAGTTTGTTGATTAAACTGTAGAACCCGCTTCAAACGTGGCTAAATCTAGCTGCTAAACGAGAACGATTATACTTATATGATTAGATTAGATACGATAGATAGAGGGGTAATAATAAATATATTCTCACTAAGAAAATTATTTTAATCACATGATTAAAAGGCAATATTATAGACACAAGATATATAGACAGTAAATGTCTTGGTGTTAGTAAGTTGTCTTGAAAGTGCCCTTCTTGTTTAAAACCATTTGAAGAATATTGAAGTAAATTATTAGTACTATATTTGTATTGGAACATATTAAAATACTTAAAGTATGTATTAACGCTAAACATACAGACATTATATTAAATGTAGGTACCCTAAAAAAAATCTGATGGGGTCTCCCTGTGTCGTTCCCAGAACGCTGGCCGCATTGCCTCTCTGTGTGCCTACCATGAGCTGAGTTTGCGATCGGCGCTAGCGAGAATCTCGTATCGAGAGTCAGTGCACCTCTCTCGCACGCGTAGATAGTGCGAAAGAGATAGACCGTCATCGAGCGCTCGATACTCGCTCGTGCCGAACTCATGGTAGGCGTACTGGATGGCCAAGCTGAGGCGTTGAGCGAAATATGAGCTCTAATATCGCCAGAAACGCCGATGAGCTCGTCCGACACTACTTCTTTGACCATTTTTTTCGTGTCGGATGACCATGGCCCAAAGGTTTCGACTGCAAGTGCCGCAAATTCATAATTGCTTTTATAAAAAGCATATTTGCGGCACTTGCTTTGGGCGTCATCAGCGGCAGTCCTCGGCTTTCGGGCAGAGCGGTGGACGTGCATTCTTGTTTTGCAAATAAATAAAATATGGAAGGATATCACCGAAAATCGCATAACTAAATTCGAATACATCGCCAGGTCTCATTCTGTACTCACAACAGCTACCGGCGGAGCAGCCCCGCTCCTACGCCTGATAAATAACCCAAGCGCGCCAAAGGAACCGGTCCAAATCATAACTAAATCAAATTTTGAGCATCCATCGCCGCAGGCTCCGAAATCCGATACGACTGTAACTCGACGCCGACGTGCCGTGGGTACCGATCGGACCCCTAGCGGTGTTGGGAAAACTTATGAGATAAATAGAATTAAGGCTTTGTTGTCATGTTGGGGGTGAATTGCCAAAGATAATTAGTGACTCGGAAGTTACTTATGTACATAAGTGATGTTTATTTGTTTATTTAAACTTTATTGTACAAAACAAAAGTAAGTACAAATGGCGGACTTGGCGCCAAAATGGCCGCACGGATTTCAAAAATTTTTGGTACATGGGTAGCTGGTCATTCACAGATGGTTATAGGATACGTTTTATCCGACCATACAAAAGAAAAAAGAGGGTTCTATTTTTTTTTAACCTTTTAATTACCCTATAAATCATATTATTTACGTTAACTCGTTTTAACGAATTTGACCAAATAATAATCTTTACTGTGTGTCTACTGCACGCTACCAAAGCGATATTTCGTAAAGCTTTTTGATGTCTATAAAATATTTTTAATAAAACACGAATCATTTTAATGAACCGTTTTGTAATGAATAAAAATCCCCTGCGCGTAATAAAAATGTTTATTAAAAAACGCCGCTATTTAATTCACCCCACGTTAACGGCATTTCAAATTAAACTACAGTAAGCTTTAAACAATCATTATTAGGTATTTATTTTACATAGTTAAGTCACAAGAGTCTAAGTGTCTGAGTTTATCTATTTAAATTTTGCATGACTATCTTAAGGTACAAACATTACTAAAACTGCTGACTAAATGTAATCCACCCTGTTACACGTATGTTTGGCAAATAAAAAATATATCATTTCAAGGATTGTCGTATGCAATCGTTTTTTTAAGCAATAAAAGTGTTTCTAAAGGCCTCTGCAGACCGCGTTTTGTAGAGTTCCGTACCTAAAGGCTAAAACAAGACCGTTGTCCGCACGTCTGTCTGCCTGTCACCAGGCTGTATCTCACGAACCGTAATAGTTAGACAATAAAACATTTCGGCCGTTATTTTGTATATATTGTCCGTATATTTTGTACGGAACCCTCGGTGCGCAAGTCTTATTCGCACTTGGCCAGTTTTTTTAAACATGCCGTCGTTGACGAACGTTTGAATCGATACAAACGCGATCCGCACGCGAGTCAGTATGCTGTACTGTGGAATGAAAAACGCGCTGATGACGTGCGTTTAAAAAACGCGGCGTGTGTAGGCTCAAAATAATATTAATGGGGGTAAATTAAGTAACAGCACACTTCTAAGTACCCCGGAGATTGTCAAGCACATTGGTAGAATTACAACTCTACGCTAGTACACGAGACGGATAGGCGAGTATTTTAAAAGTAGATGATGTATTTAAATTAAGAATGACACCTATCTTGCTCTAAAAATTGTTAATAGTCTTAGTCTTAAGTCGGCTTTCGAATAGAAAAGTCTTCTATATAACGTGTTTTACAACCATCCGCCTTACGGTTAGTGAAGCTGGTGAGCACCACTGCACAGTACATTTTATTTTTTACTAAAATTAAGAACTTTTCAAACATACAAAGCAAGGGTCAAAGCGGATGGGCAAATTCGGGACACACGCTTCCTTTCTGGCCTAATGGTTGAGACGTTGGATCAGTAATCGTACCGGGTTCGATTCCTAATGTGGATCATGAGTGAGCGTAATTGAGTTTACTTTGTACTTTTATTTTACAAGCTTTAGATTAAGTTAATCTGGTAAATATGTAAACAGATGTTGAAAGAACTAAAAAGTTAAATTTGACTGATTTCCCGGTTTCGATTGAGCTAAAATCTGGAATAGGGGAAACCGGTTAAGGTGACGGGTTGGTCATAACAGAAAACTGAACCAACGAATAAGTTCATACACCGGTGTCGAAAGATTGCGAGAACTTTATCCAGGAGGGAGATATAACTCTTGCAATCTTTAAAAACCGGTTCATAATGCATTATGGCCGCTGTGACAGCAGCCCGTGAAGCAGCCTTTACCCGGCCTTCCCTATTTTTTTAGGTTAGGATGACAATACAATGTCGTGGTCACATGACACCATAGAAGTGATCTGATGATGGAGCCGAAATGTGGTCATAGGAACTCTGTAATAAAATAACACATAATAAAAGTTTGTAAAAAATATATGTAATTACTCAGTAGTATCGTGAAGGAGAAAAAGTCATTAACGCTCTTTTTTATAACATAGTCAGGTAAAAATAATCCTATAACCATCTATAGCTGCCCATCTACCCGTGAACCAAAAATATTAGTTGAAATCCGTTTAGCCGATTTGGGGTGATAAAGCTACAACGTCACACCCAAAAACTAAAAATTAAATCGATTCAGTGACCCTCAAATAGTCTATTACAATATTCAAATGTCTTCAATGTACAGACATTTAATTTTTAGAACTTTATAATAGTATAGATTTATTTGCATGTATGTATGTCTTTGCGGGTTCAACGTGCTTAAACGGCTGGAAGGATTAAACTTATCTTTGGTACATGGATAGCTGGACTTTCAGGAACAGTTACAGGATACTTTTTAACCGACTGCACAGAAGTAAAAAAAATGACTTTTTCTCCTACTACTAGCTACTTATAGCTTACTACTAGCTATCAATAAAATTTATGTATGCCAGAATAAAGCGTCTAGCATTCCTAACTACCGTTACTCCAAGAAGACGTATGGAAGTCACGTTTGCATACCAAGTATGCTACGTCCTTAATGCAGACTAATTGCCGAGGGCAAAGAATGCTGGGCCGCATGCCAATGCCTTGTTATGTTTATTGCCTAATTAGATTCATCTTATGTGCTCGTACACCTGTGTAACGGAGATGTATACCTTGATCAACAACAATTAGACCAAGTGTCTAATTGAATGTAGTAATTACACAAGCTGTAATTAGGGTCTCACTGCTTATGTACCTAATTAGTGGTTGTTCGCTAATGTTGCCGGTGAATAGGCTGTATAATATTACTGAACCAGCGAGCTGTTGTAGCCCATAGCCACTTGGCTTGATGTAATAGTATCCATACTTCCATACTAATATTATAAATGTGAAAGTGTGTCTGTCTGTCTGTCTGTCTGTCTGTCTGTTACCTCTTCATGCTTAAATCGCTGAACCGATTTGGATGAAATTTGGTATGGAGATAGTTTGAGTACCGGGGAAGGACATAGGCTACTTTTTAACCTGGAATAATACCGTTATCCGCGATAAACGAATTTAAGGCGGACGAAGTCGCGGGCAGAAGCTAGTATTTTATATAATTGATAGATTCAGGCGTTACTTTGCGGAATTCCATATTAGATTAATGGATTATAGTTCCTTTGCTGTTCCGTGAAATAATGTCTTGGTTAGATGTGACAATAGATTGTGCTCACATGCGCATATTTTGATGCAGTTTTAGTTAACAGCTTCTAATTATTGCTCCTTGCTATCAAAAAGCTAAGTAGCTGCTTTAAACATCATTATAGCACTTAAATGTCGAGTAAAAGCATTTATGTGACTTCTCTCCGCTTGCGCGCGGTCCTCCCCTCGTTCGCACGCGGTAACCTCCGGCTTTCGTTAAAATCAAAAGAGATCTGTGCTTATAAGTACTTATCTTTTCTGCGGCTAAAGATCAAGACAATCTATCAGCCCTTTGTGGCCTGCTGAAGCTTTGTCCGCTGTCCATTGTCTCGCCATACTCTGAGTAATTAGTGTTTTATCACTCCCACACACGCGCTAATCTAATCTAACTAAATATAGGAGAGATCACTTGGATTACGTTATTTAGCGGCACGTGTAGAAACTGTAGATAACCCAGAAGTGACGTCTGTTTTATCACAGGGAGACCTAGGGCTCCGTACCAAAAAGGTAAAAAAGGAACCCTTCTGGTGCGACTCTGTCTGTCTGTTTGTCTGTCCGACTATTAGAGAGCTATATCTCAAAAACTACTTACGCTATCTATTTGCAGGAATATTTATAAACACGGTCAGCCCATGTCTATTGCAAAGAAAATATTTAAAAATATATTTTTATTTTCAAAAAAAAAAGCCGAATATTAGGGGGGCGAAAATTTAAAGTCTAGCTACTGGGTTAAAGTAGGGTATCATATGAAAGAACTTGACCTGCACATTTTTGAACAATTTTTTTAATATGATTAGATTTGGTTTTCTTAAGGAAAATGTGAAAAAAAACACCAACATTTTGACATTTTTACAACTTGTATAAATAAACATACATATTACATGAAAATTATAACCATGTCTCTGACTAGCTATTATTTTGTTTTATTTTCATAAAACCTATTTGAACAACCCGGCTGCGTTTAGTTTGCACCTCATTTGTATGCAATGCGACATATATCAGGTGCAAACTTAATTCAACCGGAACCGGGTCATAAAGTTAGGGTAAGTGAAAATTTGTACGGAACCCTCGGTGCGTGAGTCCGACTCACACTAGGCCAGTTTCTTTTTATAAGCTTTTATTTAGTTTCATAAGTCCTGGTGTCTGTAAACAAACATTGCAAGTTAAATTTCACCCACTTCCCGGTTTTCGATTGAGCTTAAATTTGCCATAGTTATGTAAGTTCGGTGACAATGCAATATTGTGATGTTATCGAGCTAATACGAGTAACAAAAGGGGCAGAAAGGTTCTCGACTGCCGTCCGCGTACAGGACGATGTTACTGTTAATTAATTATGTTATTGCAAATTTATATTTTACAAATTTATGTCAATGAATTTTAATTTATAAATCAAATTGTAAATAGTTTTAATGAATGTTATGTTTTATTATTTCAAATTGAAATTATGTCAAATAATTATAATTGTCCCATTCGCATTGCATGAATAATGAATTATATTATATTGTAAATAGTTTTATTAGGTATACCTAATGTATGATTTAATTTATTAACCATATTATACCAATAGTCCAATCGGATACATATTATAATTTTATATAATAACTTTTGTTTGCAGTTTTTGTATGTTCAAGCGGACAGTACGATCCGAATTATTAGTAGATGCGCGCGAGCAAGCAACATGTTACGTCACCGGTGCCAGCCGGTTTGAAATCGTAAGATCGCCGGCGCAGGGCGCGCCCGCCAGCAGAGGGCTTGCAGTGGGCGGGGCGAACCGAGATATTTACCTACTCGCCGCATTGACCGGGTTATGCCATCAGTCCGGGGCCGGCGCCGAGCGAGTGAGCATGTGTACGCTGCGATCTGCCGTTGGGATCGATCGTTCTCGGAGCGTGACGTATTGATATACTTACCTTAACAGTTCATTTATTTTTCATTCATTCTGTACTTGTACTTATTCTGTGCCGCCAGTACACTCATGACTGTCATGACTTTGACGCGAACGCATGTCGCCCGCTAGCGCGCACTTCCTTTGTTAACCTCACGCTCGTAGGGTGCTATAGCCTTTAGTTATAAGTGCTTACTGTTTTTCTCTCCTTCTGTACTTGATTTGACTTTCTGTGCTTGCTTTCGATTGTGTGTGCTTGCAATAAACAATTGGTGCATAAAGGACTGGCTTCTTTAATTGCTATACCTAAGAAGATACTGAACGTAAGTGTTTACTATTCTGCAACGCATACACGCTTCCACCATATACATATAAAAAGGTGCAATAAAGAAAAAAGTTTTTCACTTCTCCTGCTCAAAAAGTACGTCATATTAGCTTCGCGAAGCGAGACTAAAATAGTACATTTAGCCCCTAGGGTTTAAAAGAAAGCCATATAATCCCGTACAAATTTCTATGACACTGAAAAAAAAACTTTCAGCCAGTTACATACTCCTTGCGAATAATTAAAAACAAACAAACCAACCTGATCAGATTGGCCAAACTTTCTGATAGAATTGCTCAAACTGTACTTTTAGTTTTTCATGAAATATACAGTTTTACTGTTGTCTTTTTTATTTTCTCAAAGTCGAAGTGAAAAGCAGTGTTTAACGCGTGGCTAGAAGCCATTACGACACTGAGACATATTTATCCTCGCTCACTCCGAGAGCTCGTTCAAATAATCACTTCGTATCATAATGCCTTATTTTAGCCTCTTGTCAAACAATCTACTAATATATTTTTTATATATTACAACGCAAAATTAGAGTATTTTACCTTGTGATTCTTTACTTGTAGGAATTATAGTTATTAACTGTAGGAAAACGTGTAGTTATAGAGACTATACACTTAAGCGCACTTTTTAACGGCCAAAATAAGAAAATGTTCGAACACTCGTTACTCCTCCATACATTTATGACATGAGTGACGTCACACGTGCCGCTCGATTTGTATGTATAGCCGTTATGTCTGACTTTCAATCTTAATTTTAATGCTTCTGATGTTTTATTTTCAGTGGGTATCATATATACATTTGTTAGTCATAAAACGCCGGAACGATTGTTAGCAATGAAAAAAATTCATCTTCTCTATTGCACTTTGAAGATGAGTTAGTTATAATTCAAGTTATTTGAAGATTTTGCATAACCTAAGTAGTACTCGTAGCTCATATCAGTTTCGCAAGTAGAATCGAACCTTACATTTAAAGCCCCATTTCCTTTGCATTTTTTGGAGAACTACTCATTGAGCTTACACTTCAAGAAATATATTTAAGATAGGTTTAGTACTAATATTCAGTATTAGTTAAGATTTTTTTCAGAAAAAAGTACTGACTGTTGAATTTCTTTCGGCTCTCTTTTCAACAGTGGTCTCCTTTTGGGAAATGCCAGTAGACTCGGACTTGTAAAAAATTTTACTGCCCTTGCAGAAAACTTACTTACAGAAAAAAAACATTGTCAGTCGCACCCTGTATACTCACAAACAGTTTTGAAAACTTATATCCCTTCTCATAATCCAATGGGCAATATATCAATTTCGGTATTTAATTCTCATGTCACTGTCAATAGGATTTATGCACGAACCCGCCGACGTTCAGGAATTTGATTTTGCGGTGAAAAATTGGATGATTGATTGAAAATTCATCGAAAAATATTTTTGCATTCCGTAAACAGAAATATCTACCTGAGTAAAGTCAAACGGGATAATTGCGTCAATGGGACAAACATGTCTTTTTCAAAAAATTCGAATTCTTAGGAACTACCCCTACACTACCTGCCTAAAGCTTGGCCCTATTAGTATAAATATTAAAGACGCAACAGATATCCGGCCTATCAATGATTCTGAGGATGACATCACGATAACCACTAACAAGTGGAACCTCATGCAGTCATCCATAAAAAAGTCACAAGCCAAAAAGCATACCCGCCGAAGGGGCCGTCCACCTGACGGCTTTTTCGCGAGGAAACCTGGATACGAGTCCAGATACCAGGTTAAGGTGCATCCACACTTGTATCATTTGCTCGTATCCGATCACCGTGGCGTGGCATGACTGCGTATCGCGCTGCTTGGACGCTCATTGTCGGCGCGACGATCACGCCGCACTTGTCCGATCTAAGTGTGTGATACGCGTAGCAACATGGATTTCGAGCGATCGGATGTGCGCAACGTCCAAACACGTGATCGTGACACGTGATCATGCCACGGGACGAAGATCTCATCGGCAAAATGAAACAAATGTGGACGCACCTTTAGAGATGCGCCAAGCGCGACCGCATAATGGCTGGCCTCTCCCAGCACCTCTAAAACCTACAAAATCCTTTCAGTCCCCGTAAATCTTAGAAAGTCCTTCGACTCCCCCGATTCTCCGTCATCTCACATTCACATTCACTTATACACGCACACATACACATCACTACTATACTTTTCATTCAGCTGGTCACTGGCGTACTATCGCCACAGCTTTTCCACAACTTCACTGCGGGACAAGTGGTTCCTTGTGAGGCAACCTCGTCCCCGCTCTTCCGATAGCTGAAACAGCCGCCCGGCTTCAGCCTCAAGTTAATTACCAAAAAAAAGATATCCGGCCGCTATTCGCTTTTCCGGCATCCGAACTATCCGGCCACAATGTTACTATTCGGCCGGATATAGTATAATTGCGTACTTTTCGGGCGAATACCGGATAGTAAAATACACATTAAGGTGCGTCCACACTTGTATCATTTGCTCGTATCCGATCATCGTGCCGTGGCATGACTGCGTATCGCGCTGCTTGGACGCTCACTGTCGGCATTCCGTATCATTTGCGCCGCCACGTGAAGAAACGCGTCCACACTAAGCCGTAGCTTATCTCCATATCCGATCACCGCGCCGATCATTTTGCATGCTGCAGTTTGGACGCTAGCCGTATAGTTTCACCGCTCCGATCATTTTGGCATTTCGCCGATCATCATTCTTCGCGTGATCGTTCTTCTGTAGTAGCGTTGTGTTACTTGTAAAACTGTTGCACTCTGCGATCGCACATCAAATTGGTTAACACCCGTGCAGAAACTTGAAGATCACTATCAAGACAGCTGATAAGCCGCGAGCGCCGAGCACCAGCGTGGACAGCAGCGCCCATGCGTCGGCGGCACCGCGCGCGTAGCAACTAAAAATGGCAGTACTTTGGAAATTCGCCGTCACACACCTGCGCCAGCGACTCAAGCCATGCCTCTCGGCCATCTCTTTCACGCGTAGCTGCAATGTACGAGACAGAAGATGATCGGGCAAAAACCGACTCGAGATGGATAGCGGCGTATCATGACCGCGTAGCATGATCGCGTGTCATGATCGCTACTGTGGACATCGCACCGTCGCGATCATGCCGCGCTTGTCCGATCCGAGTGTTTGATACGCGTAGCAAAATGGATTTCGAGCGATCAGATCGGTGCAACGTCCAAACGCGTGATCGTGACACGCGATCATGCCACGCGACGATAATCTGATACGGGTAAATGATACAAATGTGGACGCACCTCTAGGTGCGTTGGGGTAAGATGAAAGTATGGGAAAGACTTAAATTGAAAATGATCTTAAAGGCGCCGAAATAAAGTTCACCTTTTGAACTTCGACATATTTCCGTCTTACCCAACGTACCATAGTTAAAAAACCAGCCAAGAGCATGTCTGACCATGCTCAGTAGTAACGTTCCGCAGCCGTTTATACAATAAGGATGAAAAAATACGATATGAAAAAGTGCACTAGCATAAAAGCGTATCTCCACGGCACTTACGTCCTTTTGCTGAAAAACCCAGTTTTTTGGCAATAACTCAAAAACGTTATATCGTTATATGTTGAAAACAATATTTGTTTATAATATTTATTAAGTTTCATCTTTGTTTTTTTTTTATATTTTTAGCCGTACCGTTTAGAAAATCGAGGCGGAGGAGGGCACAATTTATGCTACTTTTGTAGCAATTATTTTCGAAATAGATAAGCACTAAATATTATTTTTTTCAAACCACATAGGTAATGTCGTTCAGAGACCTGTCGAAATATGTGCCCACATATTGATATTCGCTAAAAAAAAACAGTTTCGTTTACATGTATGGAATGCCTTCCTAGAAATATTATATATTTTTATTATTTAACAATTAAACTAAGTAGCGGTTATACAAGACACCTACACTCCAAATTTCATCAATATAAATCATATAGTTTTTGAGTAAAATGCCTGTGACATACCTACGGACGACCGGACGGACATGACGAAACTATAAGGGTTCCATTTTTGCTATTTTGGCTACGGAACCCTAAAAAACTGAATACATAAATAATAAACTATCAAATAATATATTACTAATATCAATTTAATGATTCGCATAATTCGTACAGTCATAAAAGGTCATAAAACAACTAAAATGCTTGAATACTTATTAATTTACTGACGGCGTTTTGTTTATGAAGTAGTAAAACATGAGTATACCTACTACATTTAAACATTTTAAAAAGTATGTCTCGTAACTCGTAAGTGTCGTAACAAGATACATACAAAGCAAATTGCCAATGTGTACGAAATTATACCGCACTGACGTAAAAAGCACGGTTTCAGGTAATACTGGGGTCAATCGCTGGTCAGTTTTTGAATTTACAAAAAAAACCAGAAAGCCGAAATTTGGCGTAGAAGTTTTGGTCTCCATATGATCTAGGTATTATAAGGTTAGTATTTGAAAATTCTAACGGAGTCCGCAATCAAAAGCTTGTATTATATACAGTCCCTTGAATTCTTAACCAAATCTTTTAATTTCAGCTCACGTTTCTAAATCCGCCATGCCTAATATCAATTCGTACAAAGTACCGGCACTTAACATACAACAAGACATAAAAATAACAATCCGACCGTATTATGATGGGGACTCATTACACATGAAAAGGAATCTCGCGTTGGGTAGGGACCTGGGAAACGCCATACCAAAACAGTTAGTGCACGATGAATCAAGAAATAAGACTGGTTCTTAAGTGTGTAAGTTTTATAGTGTATTTTGGTGGATAAGTAAGTTTAACGTCTTATAAATCGATGAACGCTGGCTGCACGCACGAAAAAGCATGACTCATTGTCACGTTCCGCTCATTGTCATGTTCCGCCTGAGCCGAGCGTGGTGCAAGCGAGAGCGCGGACTAAGCGATAGAGAGGCACGATCAGCCCTAACGTTCCAGTTGTGACGCATCTGAGACAGCCGTAGCACACAACGACGTTATCACGTAAAATTATCGTCCGTAAACCGACTTTACAAGCTACCAATTTTTTAGGGTTCCGTAGCCAAAATGGCAAAAACGGAACCCTATAAGTCTCGTGTCCTGTTTCGTCATGTCCGTCCGTCCGTCCGTCCGTATGTCACAGGCATTTTACTCAAAAACTATAAGATGTATATTTATGAAATTTAAAACATAAGTGTCGTATGCAAACCGCTACTTAGTTTGATAGTTAGTTAAATAAAAGATGTATATATGTCTAAGGGGGGCACTCCATACATGTAACCGAAACTGAAAATAAAAAAAATCAGCAAATATCAACGTGTGGCACACATTTCGACAGTTCTTCTAAAAACATTTTGAGGTTTCTGAAACATTTTTTTGATTTAGTGAATAGTTTCCTAAATATTCGCTCCGAAAGTAGCAAAAATTGTGTCCCCCCGTCTATTTTCTAAACGATATGTTAAAAAAATTTGAAAAAAATTACAAATATAAAGCTTAAAAATGCTTTCAACGAAAATTGTTTTCAACATGATCGAACATACCGTTTTTAAGCTATTGCCAAAAAACTGCGCTTCTCAGCAAAAGGACTTAAGTGCCGGGGAGATACGCTCTTTTGTAAGTGTTTTTTTTTTCATCTTAGTGCATTTTTTTGTATAAACGGCTGCGAAACCCTTCATGGGCGAGTGCGACTCGCACTTGGCTGCTTTTTTATATCTTGCCTTAGCCCCAAACTAAGGACAAGTATATATATATAGCTATCCACGCCGTGATCGGTGACGGCGACCCAAGTTAATTAATTACGGGCGTGAGCCCTGATATGGCTTGCAAAACTGAAGTTATTCATAAACACGCGATCACACGCAAAACAATAAAGCTGACCCGAGCTGTTATAGGTGTAATTGTAGGTGGGTTTGGGGCGAGATTTCCGTTACTGACGTTTCACATCAAGGTCAATCAAACGGGCATCTTCAAAATTTTTGACACCTTCCTTGACACAAGAGCACCATTCTGGACGCTGCGAGGCCAAACCTTCCCACTTGGCTGGTGGTATTTTGCAGGCTGTTAAGTTGCGTTTAAGCACATCATTGTAACGCAGGTACTGCCCACCTTGCTTACGTTTGCCGATCGATAGCTCGGAATACAAAACGGCTTTCGGTAGTCTGCAGTCTTCCATGCGCCAAACATTTCCACACCATCTCAGCTGACCTTGCATGAGCAACGCCTCCATACCAGGCATCTTAACGAAGTACTTCTGTGTTGGGGATACGATCCTGCCACTTAATACGTAAAATTGAGCGTAGACACCTCAAGTGAAAGCTTTCTTCAAGATAAGCCAGAGAGCTTCGCGTGGTACGCGATCGAAAGCCTTTTGCGAGGTCCACGAAGCACATGTATAGGGGACGATTCTGTTCTATACTTTTCTCCTGTTTCCCTATAAGGTCGAAAACCACACTGACTCTCAGGCAGTATCTCTTCGGCTAGGTGATTCAGCCGAGCATTAAGTATATGGGCTAGGATTTTTCCAGCAGTAGAAAGAAGGGAGATAAGAACTACAATCAGAGATCTGTCCTTTTCCTTTATATAGCTTGCATATAGTAACATCTTTCCAGTCTTGAGGAACAGTCTCAGACTCCCAAATCTTCAAAATCAGCTCAAACAGCCTGTTGTTAATGTAGGGACCGCTGTACTTGAAGATTTCTGCAGGGAGGCTGTCTGATCCTGGTGCCTTGCCATTCTTGTGTTTCTTCACCGCCATGACGTATTCACTGTAATCTGGTGAGATAGCAAGATTATCACATATGGTCTGCTCCTTTAGAGATTCTACATAGCATATACCAGCACTTTGCGTAACAGGGTTTAGAACGTCATTAAATTGTCCCGCCCAGCGAGCTAACACTTCCTTCTGATCTGTTAGAGGTCTATCCTTGTCACGCGTATAAATTGGTGTTGTCTTCCTAAATTTTGGACCGAAAACTGCTTGAATACTCTCATAAAACCTTCCCATTTGATTAGAGTCAGCAAAATGTTGCAATTCTTTTGTTTTTTCACACCACCAGTTATCTTTCTGCTCACGGACTCTTATTTTAAGAAGTCGTTGTGCAACCCTTACGTCAGTTCTCACAAAAGATGTGCTATGGACCCGCCTGTGCTCCTCTACAAGTCTCATAATTTCAGGATCTGAGTCATCAAACCAGTCCTGGCTTTTCTTGGTTGATTTTCCAATAAGCATAAGGGAGCTCTCGTATAGTTTTGTAGCAAAGCCACGCCACTCTGTACGTCGACAGACGCGTGATCGGACAAAGATTGACTGTTAAAGGCCGCATCAAGGTCTTGCCCAATCTATTTGTCGTGAACAAGTTTGTGGACATTCAGTCTAGCTGGAGTCTTGTGGAATGCTCTACGAAGAGATTTAAGGGTAATATGCATTTTTGACCAAATAAGACGATGATCTGTCCAGCCCTGAGCACCTCTCATTGCCCTAGTGATCAGGACATCCCTCAAATCCTTTTTACGCACAATGACGTAGTCCAAAAGGTGCCAGTGCTTCGATCTTGGGTGCATCCATGAAGTTTTGTACTTATCAGGCAGACGAAAGCAGGTATTTGTAATACATAGGTCAAACTCTGCACATAGTGATAGAAGGTCCACTTTATTGGAATTAGCTCTTCCAACACCATGACGTCCGAGGATACCTTTCCAAACCTGAAACTCTGCACCTACCCGAGCATTAAAGTCTCCCAACTAGCTTATCATTCGGTGGAATTTTTCTGAGGACATGACGCAGTTCCTGATAGAATTTATATTTGTCCTCATCCGAAGCGGGCAACGTAGGTGCGTATACGCTGATAAGGTATACGCCAACACTTCATCGCCGGAAAACTTTTTGGTCTCAGAGTCCATTACACTTTGCAAGGGTCATCTGCGCGTGATAAGATTAAAGTGGATGAACAGGTGCGCCTGCTGTAAACCCACTCTCTCGTTCCCAGCCTCCTGGTATCAGTGGACCGGGTGCCCAATACGACTGATGGAGGCAGAGAATGCAGTGACTCGCCAACGTTCAAGGAAACGTGTGTGTTGTGGGCATATCACGGGATATATTCCCTTAGTCGCCTCATACGATACCCTTGGGAGGAGTACAACGGGTAGGTACTAGACGACGATATACATAATATATAGATAAATAATTCTTAAATGAATTAATCAATTATGTTTCTGCACCACGTTGCTATGAATGATTACGTCCCCAGAGTTACTGTATAAAACTACGATTTTAAACGATATAAGTAAAGGCAACAATAATATTTTTCACTATTGGTCTATTTTTCTCGCGCTCATCCCGTCAGTATAATAACCTAGCTTATTAGCATTTTTTTAACTAACTCTGTCACTGTTGTCTCATGAGTCACGGGACAGAATAACAACAAGAAAGAGTTGGTCCACCTAAATATACAGAAACATCCAAGACCCAGGAACAAACATTCGTGAAATTGGCCGGGATTCGAACGTAGAGGCCAGCTTCGTAGGCTACTGTGCTACCAACTGAGCCCAACGTGTCGACTAAATGAATGTTCTTTATTTCCGACATAAATGTTCGGAATAAGACGGAAACTATTATCATGTCTCTCTCTCTCTCAGAGCGTCTGAGCTTGGACGTCGCTCCTGTTGGTTTAATAAGATTTAAAATACAAAGTTTCAATAAATCCTCAATTTTCAATAAACGCGTATAATTTGGAATAAGCCCACATAGAAACACAAACACATAATAAAAAACATAGTGTATTAGTAAATGGTCTTATAATTAAGGTTAATACGGACTTAATAATTAGGAACTTAATAAAGTTGACGTAAGTGACTGAAGTCGGGTTTTTTGATGAAAATTGTAAATTTAAATTAGATTTAAATTATAAAGTTACCATAAATTCAGTGCTACTCTGTCTACGCGTATAATTTGGAATCAGCCCTGCATAGAAACACAAACACAAAATACAAAACATAGTGTATTAAATGGTCTTATAATTAAGGTTAGTAAGGACTTCATAAATAGGAACATAATAAAGTTGACGTAAGTTACTGAAGTCGGGTTTTTTGACGAAAATTGTAAATTTGAATTAGATGTAAATTATAAAGTTACAATAAATTCAGTGCTACTCTGTACGCGCGTTTCTATGCAGGGCTGATTACAAATTATAATTTGGAATCAGCCCTGCATAGAAACACAAACACATGATAAAAAACGTAGTGTATTAGTAAATGGTATTATAATTAAGGTAAGTAAGAACTTATACTTAGGAACTTAATAAAGTTACCGTAATATATTGGTAACTGAAGTGGTTGTTCTGTAGTAGCTAGGCTGTGCCCTTTAAGGCCTTCGGTAATTAGTTTATCTCGGCTATTAATATTCGCCGGCACGCACCGCCCGCGCAATCGGATTAAGCTTATTACTCAGTTTTCGATCCCACACATTCCTGCGCGATTGATAATATTTGCATGTTTCATGTGTTTGACGGGCTTTAACAGTTTTTGGATTTTACATAGTAAGGATTTTTTGTTTTCAAAATATTTCCTTTGGCAATTCAGAGAGGCAACGCGGCCAGCAGGAAACCACATCGCAGGAGGAACAGCTGGACACAGTGTTATTTTTATAACTTTGCCTTTTTAGATTTAGTATAGGATATTAGTTTAGTCTAAATTGACAAATTTATCTTCCTTTTTAGGGTTCCGGTTCCAAAATAGCAAAAACGGAACCGTTATAGTTTCGTCATGTCTGTCCGTTCGTCCGTATGTCACAGGCATTTTACCCAAAAACTATTAAATGTATATTGATGAAATTTGGAAAATAGGTGTCTTGTGTAAGCCGCTAATTAGTTTGATAGTTAAATAAAAAATATATATTTCTAGGGGGGCACTCCATACATGTAACCGAAAATGAAAAAATACACATAGAGGTTTCTAAAACAAATTTTTGATTTAGTAAATATTTTCGGAAATACTCGCTCCGAAATTAGCAAAAATTGTGTCCCCCCACCCCTCTATTTTATAAGCGGTATGTTCAAAAAATAGGAAAAAAATCACAAATATAAAACTTAATAAATATTTCCAACGAAAATGGATTCGGCGATCTGGGGCAAATTTTTTATTTATAAGTAATTTTTACATCTAGTTTTTAATTTCTCATTTTAGTTTATTTTTAATTTTAGATTTAGTTTTATTTTAAGGTAGTTTAATTGTTTTATTTGTTTGTTCTATTATAAATCCAACGAAAATTGTTTTCAAGATGATCGAACATACGGTTTTTAAGTTATTTCCAAAAAACTGCGCTTCTCAGCAAAAGGACGTAAGTGCTCTTTTGTTAGTGTTTTTTTATTATCTGTAGTGCATTTTTTGTATAAACGGCTGCGGAACCCTACATTGAGCATGGTCCGACATGCTCTTGGCCGGTTTTATTCCCTTAAAGTCGCTTTTAGAGTAAAATATCATCGTTTTAGTCCGTCTATAATTATGCAGTAGAATTCCAGTAGTTACTGAAACAGTTTTCGCATTATTGCAGCCTTTTAACGCCTCAAAGAGCCATAATCGGAATTGCAATCGAAATTGAAAATGGAATGGAAGTTGAGGGAATTCATTTTGCGCTACTTTACTGCAGTTCATTGATATTATTTCAAATTATTTAAGGTTAATGAATAATTTTAAAGTGGTGGACACTTCAGTAAGTTATGACAATATAACAAAACGGGGGTTAATTGCGTAGAAATATGATTTATTTATTTACCTTTCGTTGGTAATTCTTCAACTTTTCATTCAGATAATGAGTGAAGATCGTGTAAGTTTAAATCAACTTCAGCAAATATCGATTATTCTATTGACATTATTTTATACTTTTACTTGCTAGCGATGGGGTTTTATTTATGCAAATCTACTATTTTAAAATTGCATGGGTCATGATTCAAAGAAAAATGTTACAACAATCACAATGTCACAATAGATGGCATGGTCTAAAATCATGGAAAAAATCAATAAAAAAAAATTTTTATGACTTTATTTTGCACTGTCATTGCTTTTAAATAGCGAACGATTAACAAAAAATTAAAGCCACATAGTGGCTCATTTTAGCATGTAGCGTACATATTTTCTAATTTTTTGAAACAAAAATGTTTAATTGACCGGCACGATTACCTAATCTCTACCTACTATTCGAAGTTCGATGGTCGCGTCTGTAAATTTCAATATTAGATAGGTATTTATTGCAAACCAAGTTACAGACTTGAGTCTAGTTACTGCACCCCCAACACGAGGATTTTCCAATTTTGCTGTTAACGCTGGCTACGGGAAAAAGCTACAGTAGATGGCGTTGTTTCACCAAAATAATAAAATTACAATTAAAACTCAAAAACTATGTGACATATAGACATTATTAGATACCCTGATACTACTTTTAAATAACAAATGATACACGAAAAATGATGACGACTGAAAACGTTCACACTATATATTACGTTCTCCTATTTGAAAAAGGTTAACCTTATTTACCGGGTCAGTTACTTAATCTCTAATATCAACAGTTCAGTGTTTGCGTCTGTAACTTTTTAACCCTGTTAGGTTTTATTGATCATGAGGACAACAGCCCCCATAAGGAGTCAACTCAAACACTTCCCAACTTTCCTTGGCTATGCGAACATCGTAGACGTTTACAGCAAAAACTTGGATAGTCCTCTAGACGTATCTTATTCCTCAAGAAACTGGCTAAGTGATGCACTTAGATATTTGTGTCCACAAATGTGCGTTTTGCTAGAAATATCTTGCCTTGCACGGCTGAACTGTGTAATAAATTGTCACTGGCAGGATTTCCGGACCGATGCAACCTTCAAACCTTCAAGAAAAGAGCGTACTTCCACCTGAAAGGCCGACAACGCACTTGTGACTCCTCTGGTATTGCAGGTGTCTATGGGCAACGGTGATCGCTTACCATTAGGCGATCCATCTGCTCATTTGACACCTATAACATCAAAAAAATGCTAACGTGAGTGTTTAAGGTCTCAGTAGTTGGCACACTCAAAAGCCATGAAATAAAGTTTACCATCGAAATTATCAAGGGCTTAAGTACAGATAGATGCGTGTGCCTCTGAATTTTAATGGTCAACGCTTGAGTGCCTATGCCTTAGTCATGGATATTCTCAATTCATTTTTGTTTTGAGAAGAAATATAATTTAGAATATTTCATATGTCCTTTCAAAAGTTCGTAGTAAGTTTTGTAACTTTTAGAGCGAGTTAATAGGTTTGATGTACACGGACTGCAGCGTTAAGGAGCCAATTCGAGCACTTCCCAACTTGCCTTTTAGAGTTGGTAGCGAGGCATCCTAAACGTTTACGGCAAAAACTTGGATAGTTTGCTTGATGGATTTTATTTCTCAATAAACTAGAAAAGTGGAAATACTAACGTAAGTTCAGTGCAGAAAGTCTTGCCATTGAAATACTATGTACTTTATATTACACTTTCATGTGCTCTCAACTGTTCACTTCTTCTTCTTTTGTGAAACAGGCCCCTGGTCTAAAATACTATAATTAACTAGCTTTTGCCCGCGACTGTGTCCACCTTAAATTCGTTTATCGCGGCTAAGGGTATTGTTCCGAGATAAAAAGTAGCCTATGTAAAAAGTAGTCCCGGGACTCAAACTATCTCCATACCAAATTTCATCCAAATCGGTTCAGCGGTTTAAGCGTGAAGAGGTAACAGACAGACAGACAGACACACTTTCGCATTAATAATATTAGTATGGATTTGTTTTTATACATGTACGCGCAGACTTACGAGGTTTATTTACATATACTCGTCAAAGATATACTTTTGATCTAATCACCGTTGCGTATATACCTATATACGTGTTTTGAACCCAGGCTATTTATATACCTTGAATTTACCCGCGACTTCGACTGCTTGTGCTACTTGTTTGTCTATACCGTCACTCTCTAGCCTCTATTCTATCTATGTATATAGAAAATACGTCAATTCGTTGCCCCGTCATCACTACAATGAAAGGTAAAGCAACAAACACATTTTCGCATTAAAAATATTCGTAAGGATATTCCTAGCCTTAGATTATAAAGTCGTTTACAAAAGCGAACGTTTCAAACGTAGCTCAGGCGCTCATAATAATATTTTTTAATTACAGCATCATGAAGATTAAGGCGACGGTCCAGATGCGTTCAGATGCTCACTCTCCAATGAAGACTAATCGTCGGATCGCCACTGAATACCAACCGTTGTACAGAAGACTGGACCTTGGAGGAAAATCTCTGTAGATAAAATCATAAAACATTTTATTATCACAACAGAAGAAAACGGGGCTTCATCACGTATAAATATGATTTATACGTTTCGACGTTTCGGACGTCGCGTTACGCCCACAGTGTCAATGTATTGTGTTATTATATATTTATTTATGGAAACTGACAACTCACACAACTTAATTGGACTTACTTCGGTTTGAACCTAGTTACGAAGTCGTCCCACAAAGAACGCCACCATAACTGGTTTTGCACCGCCCACATCCAGCGGAATCTTCTGATCTTCATCTGGTCATCGTCCACTTTGTCGCTACTCAAGAACTCATCGGCCTAGCGGCCATCGGTTTTACTAGCAAAGTGCCTTGCACATTGCCAATTAAGTTTTGTGTACAAAATGTACCTACATTCATAAGAATACACAGTGTAGCCTGCCCGTTGCCAGTTAAAGTTTAACAATTGTTCGAACACCAGTAAAACGAAAATGTACATTTCAAAGAATACGCATTAATACTCTACCCACTTACGAGTAGAGTAGACCTACGAGTAATGTGCCCTGCCCATTGCCACTTAAGTTTTGCAATTCTGCAAAAACTATACTAATACTAAAATGTACATTTATACGCAGTTAATACTCTAGCCACTTAGACCTATGAGTGAATTAAAATAAATTCAATTCTTCCAATATTTACAAGTAAAATCAAGATGTGCATTTATAAGAATACGCAGTTAATAGTCTTACTCACTTCGACCTACGAGCAATGTGCCCTGCCCATTGCCACTTAAGTTTTGGAGTACTTCCAGTACTTCTAAAATCAAAATGTACATTTAAAAAATACGCAGTTAATACTCTAATATAATTACACCTGCCTGGCTCTAAAATAATTAGACCTGCAGCCCATTGCCACTTCAGTTTTGCTATATTTCGAATACTAGCACAACCAAAATGCACATCTATAAGAATACACAGTTAATACTCCAGCCACTTAGACCTGTCATAAGCCTTGCCTCACGGAGTTAAGGCAATTATGACAAAATAAATAGTACTCCCTCCCATACACTCGAGGCTCTGGGCCCGCTTAGGCCCCATTATGTGGATTTCCTATTATTCCCGACCATTGTCCAAATGGCAAAACCTTGCCTTGCTAATGGAAGGGTCAAGTAATGTGTAAATACTCAGCACCTATTGTGCTAAGTAATCTATGATTGTGTTGAAGATGCTTAGCGCGTATAATATGGCGGGATTTTCTTTCGGGTTCGTATTATCCGTGGCGTAAGATTTATTCGGATAAGCATATAGTTTAGTCATCTTTATTTAAAGGCTAATAGTTTTTGTTCATAGGCTAGGCGGCATGGCAAGGCCTTCAACAAGATGCATCGACAATCTGGTCAGTTCTGGTGAACCTTTTGAAGAGGCCTAGGTGTGAAATAAAAAGTTATTGTATTGTATTGTATGACGATTGGCTGATAAGCAACAAACTGCCGCTATACGCCGCTAAAGACGCGTAGCTATGTCCTCAAGAAATATTTTGTGGTAGGAGTTTTATATCAGTCTCCTTTAGACTGAAATCATGACGATGAAATACATTCAAACAAGCAGGTTTGATGAAAAATGCTGAATTTCATGGTCCTGGAAAAAAAAACAAGGGTGTCACTCTAAAACTCCGCATTAAACCGCCTTTATTTCGTCTTTGATATAAATAGAGACATATAGTAGTCTAATGGTACATCTTTCAGATCGTAGGTAAATTTATACAGTTCTAGGGGTCCTATTATAGCAGCGATGAAACCAGAACAGAGACACACATTTCGCGAATACTATAGCTGGTCTGATTTTTTTATACGTCTAAGGTGGCAAAGAAGCGTACGGGTGTACGCTGATTCCACTGTAAGCAATAATATGTATAAGACAACTAAAGCAGGATTTTTAATTAGCTGGAGTAAACAGACGTTTACGGACACACGTCGACCGTGATACTTCATTAAGGCAGAATTACAGTATGTCTTATTAATAAAAGTTACCATAATATCACCGGTTACACGTATTTTCATGTATAATTTTGTATAATTATTTCTAAACAACGAAATATTTACGTTGACACCTGTCAGTTTATTCCAGCGAATTAAAAATCATACTTTAGACTGCTTTTAGTTTTTGTGTTAAGATTTAGTTAGACTGCACTAGGTCTTGTTCCTGGTTCTTGGATATTTTCTTTGTATTTAAGTATTATTATTTATCTATATGTCACCGTAATATTATAAATGCCGTTAGATTACAATATAACTCGCAAGATTATAAACTATCGAAAGATTGTGATCCGTAACGTACCAATTACAAATTAACGGATTAATTTTCGGTAAATTATAATCTGTGGACGCGAAACCGTCAAATTGTGAAATAGCATGCATCGGAACGCAGCTCGCGCTCTCATTGGTTGAACGCTCTGTGCTCGGCGTCGCCATTTTTTATCGTCAGTTTGTTAATTTCTAAATGTAAACAAACAGTGTTTTGGTCATTATAAATTGTTCCCCTGTTAACAATAGCGCAAAGTTTTACAATTACTTATAAGAAAATTTTGTGAAAGTTAAATGAATCTGTGATTAACTAAAGCAGTGCTGTTTTAGTGATAAAAAAGTGTTGATTACCGAACATAACCTAAGTTATATTGTCCGTATTTAATATATTAATGATTGTGAACCTGAGTGATTTTACTTGATATCTACTTCGATAATATTAACAATATATTGAGCTTATCCGTCAACAAAACTCTGAAACACCAGTTATTGTGAATCAGGAATAATTTACCACAGAGTTATATAACTAATACAGAGGACATAATGAAAACAGTTAAAAATTATAAAACAAAGAATACAATGTATAATTTAAATTTTTTTGTGCCTGATAATTTATATTTCACGAGAAAGTTTCTGGATATGTTAAGTCAATTTTAAGTTTTGATTTAACATAAGCTATTGTTACGTTTCACATTTTTTATTTTGCTATATTTTTGTGTTTGGTAATTTGCGTTAGTATCAGAACGTTGTTACGTTTCTTTAGTTTTTTGGTATTTTTATAGTTTGTGGGTGTTTACCCACCTCATAAAATCTATACTTTCTTTTCTCTTACTTTTAGTTTGACTCTTTTTTCTATTTAAGATAAAATTTTAGGTTTGTTTTTAGGGCTATTCATCGAAAAATGTCACAATTACGAGGGGCGTTCATAAGTTTTGGGAATCAGCATGATCCAGTATCATAATCATAGTTTTTGATGATTGATTATACCGGGTCGGGTTTTAAAAATTAAATGAATAATAAAATGATATCATTAATTAGTTTTTCTGTAATAGCTAAACAAATGCTACAGTGCAACTGTTGTAAAAACGTCTGTACAATACTAGGGTATGTTGGTGATTGTTAAGGGAGATGTCGAAAAATCCTGATATGGTAATTACAAAAGAAAATCTTATTCTTATTCTTGGGACGACCCACAGATAAAAATAAAGTCGTTTAGTCACAGTTTTATGGGAACGGACATCTCGCATAACTAATAAGAGAATCTAAATTTCGAAATAAAACGAGCGGATACTAAAAATATATACGGGTATATAGTTAAGGATATTAGCAAGATAATTATGTAGCGATTCAAATAGAAGCCAAAGAAGAAACACGAGAAAAAAGGAATACATTTTATAATATTTTTTTTTGGAGGTATGGTCAGATAGTCATATGTACTACTCAGGGCTTTTTTTATAACTACAACGCTTTGTCTCCACAAGTTGTAGCGCAGCAGGGAGATCCGTTGGGTCCTTTAATATTTTGTCTGGCCATTCAAAAATGTATTAATGCAATTGGGTCTCCCTTAAACGTGTGGTATTTAGATGATGGTACAATTGGAGGAGCGCCGCAGGAAGTTCTTAGTGATGTAAAAATATTGTTGCCAATTTTATCGGCCGTAGGTTTAAGTCAATGCTGAGAAATGTGAGTTGTTCCCCTGTACCTATTTCTGGTCTTCAATCGGTTCTTCAAGGATTGAAAATTGTAGACAGGGGGTCCTTTTCTCTTTTAGGGGCACCGATTTTTTCAGAAGGAGTTCCCGCCGCATTTAAAAAAAAGTCTGATGCTTTGTCTGCATCTTTAACCCATCTACAACAGTTATCGGCGCATGCGCTCTGGTTTTGTTGCGCAGCTCCTTTTCAATGCCTCGTGTGACCTATATTTTGAGAATGGCGCCCTCTTGGCTCTTCCCTCAAGAAATTCTGGAGTTTGACCAAATTCTGCAGCATGGCCTTGAAACGTTACTAAATGTGAGGTTTCTTGAGTCGCAATGGGTTCAGGCTGTGTTACCCGTTCGGTATGGTGGGCTCGGAGTTCTGCAGAAGGCTTTGTTCGAGTGGAAGGTTCGATGTCCTAATGATGCAAGACCCGATAATCTGAAGTCACAAAGATCCTGGGCGACATACGGAGCAGGCAGACTTATGGCGGCCTTTTGGAAACAGCGTCCGGGGTAGATGAGGCTCGATTGAGAGCTGTGGTGGAGCCAGATTCCGGAGCTTGGCTGCACGCACATCTTCACACTTAGGTACACTTCTGGATAATGAGTCTTTAAGAGTGGGGTTAGCTCTTAAGTTAAGGTGTTCGGTGTGCCAGCATCACCAATGTATTTGTGGGGCATCGGTTGAGGCGAATGGCCATCACGGCTTAAGTTGCGTTCGGAGTGCTGGTAGGTTTTCAAGGTATTACGCAATAAATGACATCATATGGCGCGCAATGGTCTCTGCCAATTTGCCTTGTATACTGGAGCCTCAAGGTCTTAGTAGGACTGATGGCAGGTTGACACTGGTTCCATGGGCAAAAGGTCGTAGCCATATTTGGGATGCGACGTGTGTCAGCACATTCGCTCCACCTTGGGCACACTATTTTCAAAGCGGGAACTGCGGCTGAAATTGCAGCTAAGCATAAGCATGCGAAATATTCAAATTTGGAGCCAATTTATGACTTTGATCCGGTAGCTGTAGAGACGAGTGGTCCATGGTGCGCCGAGGCCAAGTCATTCGTTAAAATAATAGGGCAACGTTTGAGGGAAAGAGGTTGCGACCCCAGGTCTGGCTCGTACCTGGTTCAGCAAATATCGCTAGCGATACAGCGGGGCAATGCTGCTAGCATCTTTGGAACGTTTGCCCCAGGTGCTGGTCAGGCCGGAGTTTGATTATTATTTGTTATTGACGAAGCGTTTTGCGGATTGCTATAACCCATTCACCGCGAAGTCGGAACTCCAGAAGCATGTACGGCGCGCTGTCATACATTCGAACTAGCTGCCGCAGTGTCACGACGCCGTGTCGTTACTCAGTGGCTCAGCGGTGCGCGGGTATATTGGATGGCGTTATGCATGATTTTTAGTTAACCAACATACATTTATGTTCTAATTTGTATATGTAGTATAAATATAGATGTTTGTATAGTTGGAGCTAAAAATGAAACATTTGTATATTTTTGAAGTATTTATTTTATTAATACAATACATACATTTTAATTTACATACATACATATTAAACTTAGAAACTTATAGTTGGAGATAAAATGAAACATTTGTATATTTTAGAAGTATTTATTTTATTTTATATAATACATACATTTTACTTTACATACCTACATACATATTAAATTTAAAAACTTATGATAAACCCCTGTGATATTTCACAAAACATAACCCCTGACACAAACCTGGCTGTCCCGGGCACTTTGGACAATAGTCTCCCGTATCTACTCTCTTGTTATTTGTTTTCCAGCACACCACACATCCTTTCCTTTTTAATCGGTTTGTTTTAGGGTCTCTGGGCAATTTAAATGATGCGTGGCGTTCTACAAGAGTAGAAGGGAGACTATTAGACCTTTGCTGACTCGAAACCAATGCCCGAATAATCATTTGCCTAAAATCAAATAAGGGCATTGGTTTCTCGCCATATCTGTTATAAAGGGAGTGCGCATTACACATTATTGTGCTAAATATGTGCACTCCCAATTTTTTATACCACCTTAATGTTTTGTGCTCGGGGTTATAATATGCCATCATTTGGTCGTGCTTATTTACTCCACCCATATATTTATTATAATTAAGCACGACCCTGGGTTTTGTTTTTATGACATTATCTGACCTAGTATACTCTTCCCACTCACCATCATGTTCAGACGAAATCATTAGTACCTCGCGGCGATCGTTCCATTTTGTAACACATATGCCACTGTCAGTAAACATAGATATTTTTTCTTGTTTAGTTAATTTTTTGTTTAAAATTTCTACTGGGTTTTCCTTCCTATTACTGCGTAGCGTCCCGGTGACATATGTGTTACAATCAACTAAATATTCTGCCAATTCAACTGAATTATAAAAATTATCCATATAAACTGCATGCCCTACACCTAGTTTCCCCTGTAAAAGCTTTTTTACAACTTTGGTAACATGATTTTTACCTCCCAACTCTAAATCACACTTTCCTCCATACACGACAATCTTTAACACGCAACCAAATTGGTCCGTTAATAAATACAAATTTACCCCGTATTTATTAGCCTTTTCCTTCATGAATTGGAGGAATGAGAGTCTGCCACGCCAGAGTACTAATGATTCGTCAATACAAAGTACTTTTCCTGGATAATATACTTCAGACATTATTTTGTTGAATATTTTCACTAAACCAGAAATCTTATTTAATCGATTTTCACCTGCTTGGTCGTCGTAAAAGTTCAGACATCTTAAAATTAATAGAAATCGATCACGTGCCATATGTTTGGGAAAATATTTCATGTCAAACTGCTCATCTGTTGACCAATAATCTTCGAATCTATTGCATCTTATTGTGCCCATGTGAAATAAAAGTCCTAAAATCTATGCATTTAATTTCGTGCAATGCACGGCGGCTCGCGTATTTTATCTATAATTTTAAAATCAATGGTTACATGCAAAACAGCATAACGCCATTCATTACTCACATCACGTACGAAAAAATATAACTTAACCTGGAGTCAAATAGAAATAAACTCTTTGCGTACAAGTTAAGGTCCACAAGGGTTATAAACCAAGTTCGAAGTTACGTCGTTATTGGTAGTGATGAAAATACAACTCGCGCCGCTCGCTGAATCACAACACACTGTCGTGATGCTTAAAAGTAACCCATATATTATTTTTTCATTTATAAAACGTAATTATTCGGTTCTTTACTTGTTGCACAATTCGCTAATTAAAGTAGTCACAAAAAAATATTAATGCCCGATCTTTGATTTCCATTGAAACTTACTGAATGTTTAGTGTTCATAAATAAAAAGATATTATTCTAATATTCACAAAATAAGTATCAGGTGTTTTTAACTTAGGCTTTAAATGTGTGAAATTAAGAAAACAATATTAAAAAGATATATACTGATGGAGATAAAAGCTAAAACAGTGTTAACGACACAATGTCGTGATCAGCGCCTGAAGAGCGTTCCGGAATCACGACAATGTGTCGTGATTAGCGCTGAATGGGATAATGTATCATTTGGACGAAGCTTGTCGCTGATAAATAGTTGCATATAATTCTGACGAAGGTTGTTACGGATGCTCATTTTGTATTTAGGACGAATCCTGCGCTGTGGATATTATATTTGGATGCATGCATTTAATTATTACTCAATAAAAGTGTCGTATTTTATGATAAAAATAAAAAAATATAAGTCACCTGATATGTGATATAGGCCAAATATTTGACTTATACTTTCTGTTCAAAGTTATTGAAAAATCCTTAAAAATACCAGCGTACAGCGTACAGCGTAAATTTCGTACTCTAATATTTTTTTTAAATAAAAAAAATATTCACACAAATACAAAATAATGATTAATTAGTAAAAAAAATATATACCAATAACCTTTCTTTTTTATTCTGATAACGAGAATTTATTGAACGCCCCTCGTAGTTCGTCACTTGTGTGATGCATTTCTACGTTATTTTTGTATGTATCGTCACAAAACTGGCACATATTTTGTATGATAAACTGGGGACATTTTTTAAATCGAAATCGTTATTCTTAATCCAAATAACCCAGAATTCAAAACTAAAAGGTACTACTAACTAAAAACTAATATTTCAGAGAACACTCATAGGATGATGTGCGTATGACTAGAAAGTATTGTTATGTTACCAATGTCTCTTTTTATTGTTAAAATTATGGCATATGGTCATATTTTCATTTCTTTGTCTAAAAATAAACCGGTCACACTTTATTTCTCGTATCAGGTTCGAAACGTCCGATTCTGAGTAGGAACATGTATTTTATTAAAGAAATAAAAATATGCTCCTATGTCAGAATTGTTGCAACTACCTACTAAGCAAGCATACTAAGCAATAAATAAATAAATACATAATTTATCTCACATTATTTGAAAAGCGTGTATTTTATTTGACTGACACCTGTGTTTGATTTCTAACTCTATGGCAAGTACACAGAGCGGCCGTAAGACCAACCGACCAATCAGATCGCCATTTGACAATTTGACGGTTTCTACTCGACAGATTATAATGTAACGAAAAATAATGCGTTAAATTGGAACCAGTATAACACGGTTAACAATCTTTCGATAGTTTACAATTTCGCTAGGTAGATTATAATCTAACGGCATTTATAATATAAGGGTGACATATATATTATGTATATCGTCGCCTAGTACCCATAGTACAAGCTTTGTTTAGTTCGGGACTAGGTCGATTGTTTAAGATTGTCTCTAATTTTTTTTTTTTGTGACAAACACATTAGGCACTTTAGACTTACTTGTATTTACAAAATATCCAATATCACGTCAGTCAAACATAACACTAGACAAACAAAATTATAAACTTCAGCGACTTTTCACTCTCCATAGTCCCGCGAGATAAAGTTTGTTTATAATAAATATGGTTGTCAGTCAAAATACGACCCTCGCATTGTACTTTAACCCTTCAAACGCGCGTAGAGGGATTTGGAAGCAATTTGAGTTAAAACACTTCAACGACCTTAAGCATATGGACTCGAGGTCTATTGCTGCAAATTTACAGTCTTAAAACCATTAGGAAGCCAACCGCGCCAATGACGCATATATCCGCAACGCAGGTTCAATGCCATCGACCGTTCTATGCGTCAAGGTATTTAGACCGATATAGACCTACGCTCATTGACATTAGCTATCGTGAAACTAAATAATATCATGGCATATGGGTGACACCTCTTTTATTTATCAAAGCGTCGAAAAGGAAAAATCTATTCATGCACTTGTGACTCCTCTAGTGTTGCAAGGGTCTATGGACGACAGAGATCGCTTACAAAATTGGCAGACCAGTCGCACATTGAAAATATTTTTATAAGAGTATTTTTAACTTCGTTCGCTGAGGAAAAAAAATCATAACCCTCATTTTTTATTTAGAATAGTCGAGTAAAAAGTATTATATAACCATCTGGGGATGCCCAGCTAGCTACCCGTGTACCAAAAATTGTTGAAATCCGTTTAGCTGATTTGGCGTTATGAAGCCACAACGGCACATACAAATATACAAAAAATAAAAAATAAAATATTTTTTGTTTCTGTGAATAGTCCGTTACAATATTTTTTTTGAGAATATCTTCAATGTATAGACATTTAAATTTTACAACTTTATAATATTGAAGAAGTGAAACAGGCTATGTATGGTAATGTATGGATGTATTAGGTCCTTAAATATGAAATTGGCGTTTGGCGAACTGGCAACTTTGGTTCAAAATATGTGGCGTTCGGCTAGGAATTCCAAATTCAAATTTATTTCAAATTTAAGACCATGTATTTTTGTGTTCGAATTTCGAAATTTATTTGTTATCGCGTCATTTGTTTTTCTTTCACATCGTTCTGTTCACAATATGGAGAACTTAAAATATAGCTATATTTACGAATATGAGTTTCACCTCGGCAGCAGGGCTGCAGAAACGGCTCGTAGGATTAACAATGCGTATGAGGAAGCTACTGCAAAAGAAAATACGGTACGTGATTGGTTCCAACGTTTCCGTTCGGGAAATTTTGACCTACAGAACAAGCCCCGTGAACGGCCAGAGACACAAGTTGACAACGGAGCATTAAAAGCAATTGTGGAAGCAGATCCATTACAAACCACGTCAGAGTTAGCGGCAGGCTTCGGTGTCAGCGATAAAACCATTTTCATTCACTTGAAACAAATTGGAAAAGTGAAAAAACTTGAAAAATGGGTACGGCATGAATTGAGCGACACAAACAAAGAAACACGTGTCGAGTGCTGCGTTTCACATCTTAACCGGCACAATAATGAAGGCATTTTGAATTGTATCGTTACTTGTGATGAAAAATGGATCCTGTACGACAACCGGAAACGTTCTTTACAATGGCTGAACCCAGGTGAACCAGCCAAATTCTGCCCGAAACGAAAGTTGACTCAGAAAAAGGTACTGGTAAATGTCTGGTGGACTAGTGCCGGTGTCATCGATTACAGTTTCTTGAGATCTGGGCAAACAATCACGGCTGATGTGTATTGTCAACAATTGCAAACGATGATGGAAAAGCTAGCAATTAAACAACCCAGACTGGTCAATCGATCTAGCCTACTGCTGCTTCAGGACAACGCTCGACCACATACAGCACGTTTGACGACCGCAAAACTAAGGGAGCTGCGACTGGAATGTCTTCGACACCCACCATACTCCCCAGACCTTGCTCCAACTGATTACTATTTTTTTCGGAATATGGACAAGTTCATGTCAGGAATTAAATTCAACTCTCGCGTGGCTGTCCAAACGGCTTTCAAAGATTTTATTGATTCTCGCTCACACATTTGTTTTAGTGAAGGAATCAATGAACTACCTTCGAGATGGCAAAATTACATAGATAGCCATGGTACATACTTTGACTAAATAAAAAAGTAGTTTCATAAAAAAAAATCGTTTTCATTTCTGCCATATGAAACTCCAATTTCATATGTATCCTTGCGTTTTGGACACGTTAAAACGGCTGTACAAGTAATATGCTGATATTTTCGAAACGTTTGTCCTTATATTTAGTTCTTGGTTGGATAGTCGAATGATATTTCGCACCGCATTAAGACTCGTTTAAACTAGTGTGGAGCTGGTTGGCTGCTAATGATTTGACATTAATGGGAGTGGAGACTCGTCCCTAGGGCGAGGAAAGAGATGCCATTAATATTGTTATGCAAATGAATTTGAATAAGGAATTATATTTGCGTATTTAGAACATGTGGAACTTTGGAGTTTAAGATTTTTTAAACATATAATTCGTTGCTACCTCCACCAAAGCGCACAAGCCAGTCATAAAACGTCTTGATATATTATATTTGTAATTAATAATCCATGTCCCAATTATTAGTAATTTTGTTAGAAAAAAAATTGCGAAAGAGTTTCAACCATTAAAAGTAAAGAATTGTTGTGCAAGGTTTGAATTATAATGGCAAGCATTAAAAACAAATCAAGGCAAATTCTAAATTCAAAAACATTTATTCAGTATCCTAAAACTATTTCATACAGTTAGAGTTTGTGCCACTTTTAAGCAATAGTTATGCTTGTGTAAAGAGACACCGCTCCTCCACACGTTGTTACCTCTTATATCTACAAATCAACACAAATAAATACGAAAAAAATGAAAAAGTTGTGCTTCAAACACTGCTCTTTTGTGCAAATATTAAAATAAATAAAATAAATAAAAATAAAATAAATATCAGGGACAATCTTACACAAATCGACCTAGTCCCAAACTAAGCAAAGCTTGTACTATGGGTACTAGGCGACGATATACATAATAAATAGATAAATTATAATACTTAAATACATAGAAAACATCCAAGACCCAGGAACAAATATTCGTGCTCATCACACGAACACTTGCCCTGGCCGGGATTCGAACCCAGGACCGTCAGCTTCGTAGGCCGTTGTACAACCCACTGAGCCAAACGTGTCGTCAACGTGTAAGTCCATTTTTAGCACACCGTTGGTTTGAAATAAGCCTTCAAAGTTACGTTGTAAGGATTAGGACGTTTTAAGGTGCCCCCGCAACTTCGACTACGGAGGAGAAAAAGTCATAAACCCTCTTTTTTCGTCAGCGTAGTTGGGTAAAAAGTATACTATAACAATCTGTAAATACCCAGCTACCCGTGTACCAAAGACAGTTGAAGTCCTTTATCCGATTAGGTGTGATGAAGCCATAACGACACATACAAAAAAAACTAAAACAAATATTTTTCGATTTAGTGAGCTAATTTTTTGGTATACGGCTGGGTATCCACAAATGGTTATAAGTTACTTTCATCCAACTACACTGAAGATAATAATAAGGTTATGATTTTTTTCCTCCGCTGACGAAATCGCACCTTACAGTATTAATTATTTACCTGTTTCTTCAACAAATTACGACAAACCTTGTGAATTCTCACTTCAAATTGAGTATTGCGCTACATAGAAGTCTTCTTAAGCCAATAGCATTACAGTCCGTATTATTAGTTCATGACAACAATGTATGTACTCGCAACGGCTACAGAATAAGGCGTTTCAACCGGTCGGTCGGTACGTGCCGCGTGCCGACCCGGACGGATTGGGAGCTACAGAGTAAACTAATTCGTAGGGCACGTCCGCTCTGCCAGGTTCGATTCGACACTAGTGAAATTTTGTAGTTGGAAATGTTCATCGAATTAAAATATCTTGCAGTTGAATTTCAGCTGAACATATTGAGTAAAGTGACATGGAAGGTGGGGGAAAACAATTTTATTTAGTTACATTATTAAAGTCGAAATATCTTCAAATTACTTTTATAAGATATATGATGAATGTTTTGCTTTTGGATTTTTTTTTTAGTTTCATATTATAACTGACATACATACTAGAAGTCTTTGCACCTGAATGTGGTAAAAAAATATACTAACTTCTCTTAGAAATCACGAGTACAATAAGCCTGTTTTTTTTTTACTTCAAGCTCAACATCGCTGTATAGTTCGTGACGAATTCACCCTCTACTCAGAGCGTTACAATGTAGTTTCTGGCAAAAATGTATGTTGGTACCGGTAACGGCTACAGAATAAGGAGTTTCAACCGGTCAGTCGGAACGTGCCGCGCGCCGACCCGGACGGGTTGGGAGCAACAGAGTAAGCTAATTCGTGAGGCCCGTGGCCCCGTGGTAAGGCGATGTTCTGGTGAAAATCGCGGGGAAGCCGTTGGATAAGGGCGGCACACGACCCGTAAACCCTAAACCCTTATCCAGCTGTGGACGTCCTTGGGCTGATATTATGATGATGTCACCACACCCTCTTAATCACAACAATGTATGTAATAGCTGTTACGGATACAGAATCGGGCGGTTCGACAGATCGGTCTCAGCCTACATGCCACGTGCCGAGCCTGACGGATTGGGAGCAGAATAAGCTAATTCTTGGGGCACGTCCGCTCTGCCAAGTTCGATTCGACACTAGCAAAATGTCCAGTTAGAAATGCTCATCGGATTAAAATAGTCCAGTGTGGGAGTTTAGAATTTAGTTTATCAATTGGCAAGGGTTCACAAAAACATGTTAGTAAGATTTCTAAAACCGCCTGCTGGGTTCTCCTTCAAAGTTAGAAAGAAAAGGCATAGTATAAGCTATGTAAAAAGGTTCTGCGTAATAGATAAGATGTACAAAGTATCCGCAAGGAACCCAAAAAAAATTAACCACGCATTTCTTAGTTCATTAGGAGCAAAACATGTCATATGAAGTCCATTCGGATCCGGCTCAGTTTTATTGTGATAACTGAAGTGCATTAAGATCTTTTGATTTCCAACTTTCGCGTCACTGTTGACAGACATCAAATTGACAGCTACCACTCACAAAACTTATATTTTTTTGGAAAAGTAATTGTTACTATTTTTTTTAAGGGAATGATTTTCATTAAGAATGGAAAGTTATTCAATTTTTACTCCTAATTGCCTCAGGAATACGTGGTTAAAAACTTTCTGATTCTTCGTGGGCACCCTGTATGCGCCACTTTAATGAATTCGCAAACATATGCCGACATACGACGATACTAATGCAAATGAATCTATAACAACTATAGGTACTTACCAAGGACAAAAGGGACCTATTCTAAGCGATTCACGTAAAATATTTTTTTTATAAAGATTTTAGATCGAACGGAAAAAAATGTAAAAGGAAAAATTAACTAATCTACACTCGAGGGCAAACATTTCGTCTCACCCTAATTTAAAGAACGGCAATATGTTTTTATTTTTTATTATTTGACACTAGTTTTATTTACATAATATAATTACCTATTATTCACAATCCCTATCCTCTCATAATAAAATATCAGTATCCAAAAATGTTTTTTTTGTGATATCTCGCTTCGTTAACGTCTTGTTTTCATGGGATTCTACGAGACCGATATAAACGTGAGCATTATTTTTTAACTGTTATTTTTTTACATTCGATGTAAAAAATTATGATGTTAAAAAATTAACAGCATCAGAAGACTTTGCATTCTTGCACTTTGTCATATTTTACTGATCCGAATTTTTTGCATTCGAGTGAATTTTATACGATATATTTTTTCAAGGTGTCAGCCCTGTGTTACGAGTACTAGACATTTGAAATGTTTTTTTTTTAATACAGTTGCTCAAAAAGTGCTGCTTTACGTAGCTGTGTAGCACGCGGAAGGTTGATTTTCGCGAACTAGTGCTTTTGTCTTTTCAATTTTTTTTAAATTTATACTTGTCCCAATTCATGACTACTTCTTGATGAGTGTTAACATTACTTTCGTTTAAACGTCGTAATCAACATTAAAACCTACTGTTAATGTAAGAATACGAAAAATATACATATTTCAGGTTTTATTTTATAGGTTATTTAATGGTAATATTAGTTACAATTCAAAAATATATTTATTTAAATATACATTATACATCTATTATTATTATTATAAAAACAACGAAAACAAAACAGGAAATAAATGAATATATAACTAATTTAATACTAACACAAAACTAAATAATTAATTATAATATTATATTTTTTATATTTCATATTTTATTTCTTACCTTTTCATCATTATAGCACGTTTAATTTTTAATATTGAACAATGAAAAACCGTTCTTAATAAGTTGTCTGAATGGCACGGAATAGCTGCCGAAACGCCTCTCAAAGAAGAAGGGTTTTTTCTTTCTGCAAGCATGTTTTAAGTTTCCAAAGAAACATTCGATATTGTACTTGTTACGGTACATATTTTCTGCACTAGCATCCAAATGTACTATTTTACTTCGTTTTTTAGCACTAGAAAAAGGGTAAACAATTTTGACGTGTTTTTTTATTGAAAAACACTTTCGAAAAATAAGTTGCAGCAAATATGTAAGAATTATATAACAAGTATGGTAATTTACATTAAGTATTTTGGTTTCGCAAGTAATAGTTACTATTTTTAGTAATGCTAAAAAAACAAAGTATAGCTTTGGTGCGACTGTGACTGACATTAAAGCGAGTGCTGACGAAGTGTTTAGATGTTATCGGCCATCAGACGGCGGCTTAGCCAACGCTGTTTGTCTTGCATTCAACTCATTTTTAAACCAAACGTCAGGAAACAGGGTTGTCAACTAGAATATCGCTATTTCCTTAGAGTGACCTTGTTTTTAAATCTGTTGCACTCAGCGCAGGATTTGCACGAGAGGCATTAGTGGCTAGTATCCAGGGCAAATTTTTAGGGCCGGCTATACCTAAGGCTTAGAAGCGGCAATTATTTGTCGTTAACAAAGTTGGCCGGCACTTTTTATGATTACCCAGTGAGGTACTGAGGGTAAATCTGACCCTCGTGTGACCTTGTTATGAAATTATTCTTGTTACGATATATTGATACTGGGACAATTTTTTTTAATGGCCGGGGCACTTGGACACCACGCTGCAAACCGGGATGTGCCCCGGCGTACCGGGATGTATAGCAACCTTAGCTTAGGGCGGATTTTATTGGGGATTCCAGTTTAGGGCTTGCCTCAGAATATGTTATGGGTGCCTTCGGAGCATGTGCCCAATCCAGCTCCATATTTGGCGTTTTATCTGCTGGTCGATAGGAGCCTTTGTGGCGTTCTCTCAGATATGCATTGGAAATTTTATTTTCGCTCCAGTATGACTAAGTTATGAAACTCCAGACACCACCGTTCACGAAATTTTCTCGTGCCGTGTGTGGCACTACAGGTCGGCAGATTGGGATGGGATGCGGTCTTTCTTTGCATCCTACCCTTGGAGGCAGGTTTGCATCACGCTGGATGACCCCAACGTTGCTGCTGATTCTATTGCTGACGTGGTGCTTCAGGGTATGGAACTTTTCATTCCATCCTCTGCAGTAGTGGTAAATCCCAACCTTGGTGTTCCTCCCCGTTGGTGGTAAATCCCAACCTTGGTTTGGTCAATCCTGCGAAAAGGCTTCGCGCCGAAAGCAGGAGTGTTACCAAGCCTGGGTAAATGCAGCGACAGTACGGGATGAAAAGACCAGCGCGTTAAAAAAGGAGTTAAAGCTTTGCCTCCAGATCCTTCAAAAAGGATATTGCCAGAGCAAAGTCGTTGCACATTGGCAGAATTGGCGAGAAACAAGAGCGCCTCCCTTCGGGAACTCGTGCGTTCTGGTCTCTTGCCAAGGCTGTCCAGGGAAATTTCTGCACGCTGTCTTTTCCACCTTTAGATATGGGAAATGATTCGTTGGCCCACGACGCAAAGGAGAAAGCCGATCTCTTGGGCAAACTATTTGCGTCCAGCTCGACTTTGGATGATGGGGGACACGAGCCGCCGGCAATACCGCGGCACGATAGCTATATGATGGATGTCTTGTTCCACCATAGGTCAGTGCGTAAAGCACTTCTTACCCTCGATGTCCATAAGTCGAGTGGGTCCGATGGAATTCCTCCTATTGTGTTAAAGACGTGCGCTCCAGAGTGGGCACCGATTTTAACGTGTCTTTTTCGGCTCTCTTACTTTTCTGCCGTAGTCCCGATCTCATGGAAGTCAGCTTTGGTGCACTCGATCCCTAAAAAAGGTGACCGCTCAAACCCATCCAATTATAGGCCGATAGCTATAACCTCCATGTTCTCGAAGATAATGGAGTCCATTATCAACAGCCAGCTCCTTCGGTACCTAGAGGACCACCAACTGCTTAGTGACCAACAATATGGTTTCCGTAGAGGTCGCTCAGCTGGTGACCTTCTGGTTTACCTGACACATCGTTGGGCACAGTCGATCGAGACTAAAGGCGAAGCATTGGCGGTTAGCTTGGACATGGCGAAGGCTTTTGATCGGGTTTGGCACAAAGCACTTCTTTCGAAGCTTCCATCTTATAGGCTTCCCGAAAAATTATGCGAATAGGTCAGTAGCTTTCTAGCAGACAGATGCATAAAGGTCGTAGTTGACGGTGCGTGCTCTGAATCCATGTCTGTGAATGCTGGTATCCCTCAAGGCTATGTGTTATCGCCCACGCTGTTCCTTCTGCATATCAACGATATGCTGCAAATTTGTGGCATTCACTGTTATGCGGATGATAGCACGGGTGATGCCTCCTACACTGGCCGCGCGAATATTTCACGGGATAACGTCATCGAGAGCCGTAACAAACTTGTGTATGAGGTTGAAACTTCCCTAAAAGAAGTTTCAGAATGGGGTCGACTTAATTTAGTCCGTTTTAACCCTACAAAGACACAGGTTTGCGCTTTCACCGCTAAAAAGTCTGTGTTTGTTGCATCACCTCGTTTTGAGAATACTCCCCGAACTACAACAGCCACTATCGGAATCCTTGGCGTCGATATATCGAGTGCAGTCCAGTTCCGCGGCCATCTAGAGGGTAAGGCCAAATTTGCCTCTAAGAAGCTCGGCGTGCTCAACAGATCGAGACAGTATTTTACTTCACCCACCTCCTACAGCTTTACAAGGCACAGGTCCGCCCTCACATGGAATACTGTTCTCATCTGTGGGCTGGGGCTCCACAGTACCAGCTTCTCCCTCTAGACCGCATTCAACGGAGAGCAACTCGTATCGTCGGTTGCCAGTGTATTTCAGATCAGCTTGACTCCTTGGCACTGCGTAGAGATGTAGCCTCGCTCTGCATTTTTTATCGCTTGTATAACGGGAAGTGTTCCGAGGAATTGTTCAGGTTGATCCCAGCTGCATCTTTCCGCCATCGTCCTACGCGACAATATTTCCATCCTGACCACTTAGATGGTTGGCAGTCCACAACTGTGCGTTTTTCTAGAAATCCTGCCTCGTACGACTGAACTGTGGAATAAATTGCCGCATGCAGTATTTCCGGACCGATGCGATCTTCAAACCTTTAAGAAAAGATCGTACTCCCACCACTTGTGACTCCTCTAGTGATGCAAGTGTCTATGGGCGACGGTGATCGCTTACCATCAGGCGACCCGTCTGCTCGTTTGCCCCCTAAGCCATAAAAAAAAAACACATTGGATGCACGTTCGGCTGGGTCGCACTTGTATGGAGAAAAATGAAAGTATTTTTTTTTTGTTTCACAGCAATACTTCCGTATATTTTTTTTTGCATTTGGAATTGATCTTCTGCCTCCATTCTACTTCAATATTTACAATAGACATTGTAAAGGCACACTGGGTGAAGTATTCTTTTACGTTTTTGTTCAGAAGTTAGCATGCCCAAAAACCATAGTGTTTCATGCCCAATGAATAAAATGAAGATGGAAAAAGGTCATTTAAAGATTTAAAAATTCAGCTCCAACTATATTTCAAAATTTTGAAACATAATCCGGAGGATTTTCATAAAAATTATCAAAAATTTAACATATTCTAAAACTAAATGGCACTATTTTACAATTGTGCCTGTGGACAAACCAGGAAAAAGAATAAAATACGCAGCTTGATGCACGTGTTCGAGATTTGGTACAATTTGCACCAAATTACCTAAATGTACGCCATAATACATTTCTAACCCGCTACGTTACTAAATCTAATACGGTTACAACTTGCATTTAAACTACAAATTCAAATAATATTAACGTCAACACAAACCATATTAACCAGCATTTCTGTATTCCACACTCCGATACACCGAAGTTCACCGGTAAATCTCAATCATTTAAACTGCAATAGCTTGCACAAGTGCAGTATGCACTCGGGCCACAAATAGCCATTACTGTCCCGTTGCATTAAACCCGCGATGCTTGCACATGTGCAATGTGCAGTCTCTTAGCACTTTCAGCGAAGTTTTCACACGGATCTTAAAGGACAATTTGGTGTCGTATAAGACAATAGCTTTATTGTACAATTAAAGGGCAACTTGAACGAGAAAAAATCATTAAGTACCCTCTTTTTCTTTACGGGTAAAAAGTATCATATAACCATATGTAGATGACCAGCTACCCGTGAAACAAAAAAAGGTTGTCCATCCAGCCGTTCCAGCCATTCAGTCATTTTGACGTGATGAAGCCGCAAAGTGAAATACAAAAAAAAACAAGTTTTTTTTTCCTATTCATTGTCCTTCAAATACTCCGTACTAATTTTTGAAAATATCTTCAATATAATATTTTCTACTATTTCCGCGATTATCACCCATTTAAATAAAACAATTTAAGCGGATTATTATCGTGTATATTATCTCATTTAAGTCTCAAATAAGATAATATAAGCGATATGATCTGTCTAAATTGTACCTACTTATATATATCTTCAATGTACAGATATTTCATTTTCACAACTTTATAATAGTGTAGACTAGCATTTACCCTCGGTTTGTCCGCGTTATCAATAATTAAGTAGCCTATGTTCATGTTTATGCCCATGGTCATCAACCTGGGTGACAAGTTTTAACTAAATCCGACCGAAGTTAAAGTGTTATTTAGTAACAAACATACAAACATCTTCACAAACTCCCACAATTGCGATGATGATGGTTTTTTAAGGTGACAATCGATTCTGTTTTTTTTTATGTTATAGGGGGTAAACAAGCAATCGGATAAAAGCAAATCGGATCGCCTGATGGTAAGCCATCACAGTCGCCCACAGACACCTGCAACACCAGAAGAGTGTTGTCGTAAGAATCAAATGTCTATATGGGACTAAATACAAACAGAATTCTCTAAAAGTCAGAAATAATAGTTCAAGTCCTACATTCCTACTGAACGCTGAAAACGCTCCATACTAATTGCTATCCAAGTGTGATGTCATTCTTGGGTTGGCGTACCAAATTTATGTAGAAAAAACTAGCTATTGCCCGCGACTTCGTCCGCCTTAAATTCGTTAATCGCGGATAAGGGTATTTTTTCGGGATAAAAAGTAGCCTATGTCCTTCCCCGGGACTCAAACTATCACCATACCAAATTTCATCTAAATCGGTTCAGCAGTTTAAGCGTGAAGAGGTAACAGACAGACGGCAGACACACTTTCGCATTAGTATGGAGTATCGAAGTATGGACAAATATTCTGCCAATTTGATCGTGAAATATTGTGTTTAACATGGTTGCCATACTATCATTTTATTGAATTAATAATGATTTAAAAAATAAATATTTTGAATAGATTTTGGATTATTAAAAACACACTCGAAAAGAGACTTCTGTGGTGGACGCCGGACCGTCAACATCTCCTACATCTCTTGATGATGCGTCGTAGAGCTAGACACTGGTCGAGGATTAATCTGTCTGGTGGTGGATTTTTGTAGTTGCATGCGTATTTTTTAATGGAAACTGCACAATTTATTGTCACATCTAACTAAGACTTTATCTCTCGGAACTGCAAAGTAACTTATAATCCATTAATCTAACACACATACTGACAGTTTGCCTTATAAACCAACCCGCGATTTCGCGAATACTTTGGCCAAGGGAAATGTATCCATATGGCCTCTACAGTTAAATGCTCTAAGATTAAATTGGATCTTGAGTAACGTAGCACAGCACAAGATGACAAGATCGATCATCACGGCGTCGGAAGCGTTTTATCTGTTCATTGCGAGGTCAAGACTCGCAATGCACTGTGGTTAGTTGAGAATTGGGATCACACGCAGTGAATTAGACGTTAGCCACTCAAAGTCGTGACCGAGCCGTTAATTAGGCTGATATGACGATGAAGAAGCTTGACTTACGTTTTTTATCACTATGCGACTTTAAGAAAGTACAAGTCTTAACTTTTAGGGCACCGTTAGAGAGCTTAGTACCTAGCACTAAATAAAATCCGACGAAAGAGGCAAGCATAGCGTAAACAAACTTTAATGCCAACGCGAAACTTCCATCCTTGTCGCCCGCTCGGGGACCCCGTAAAAGCTGAGTGCAGTGTCACTGTGCTAACACAAGTTACATACACAGCATCGTGACTTGATCATCATTACTTTATACACTTTTATTTAACTTCCAAAGATTAGTACTATTATGTCGTATGACTTTATTTGTTAAACAGAATTAAACAGAAAATGTTATAAAAAGAAAAACTTCTAAAGAGTAATTTGGTCTAGGTTATGTAATAATGAAACATGCGACATAAAATGGGTTTTAATATTGTGATCTTAAAATCTCGTTTTCTTTATGAACACCGTCTTACGACATAACACCGTCCAATTTAAGGTAGGCTGGTATTATTGTAATAAGTGACTGACTTAAATTAAGTGACTGACTGTTGAGTTTCTTCTAAACAGTGCAGTGGTCTGTCTCCTCTAGCTAGAATCATCATGTAAAAATGCCCTTGCGGCCTGCTTACTAAATCATGTTTACTATTTCACTGATATGCACACCTCACCACAGAATAAATAACAGTACAAGTACTTAAAGACGGATCTCTCTTTTGATCTTAGTGAAAGCAGCATCGCGTGCGAGCGAGAGATCTAACCGTGCTTGAGTGTGTGGGCAATTAACGAAACTGAAACTTTTGTTTATCATAAAATTAATGAATATAAAATTAATCAGGGACAATCTTACACAAATCGACCTAGTCCGAAACTAAGCCAAGCTTGTACTATAGGTACTAGGCGATGATATACATAATATAGAGATAAATTATAATACTTAAATACAAAGAAAACATCCAAGACCCAGGACCAAACATCCGTGCTCATCACACAAACACTTGCCCTGGCCGGGATTCGAACCCGGGACCGCCAGCATCGTAGGCCAAACGTGTCGTCAAGGCACATTATGCACGATGCGCGTCGATAAGACATGTTTAGTGGAAGGCAATACGAATGCAAAACTTCTACTCTTGTGATCGCCGGGGACCCTGTCAAAGCTGAGTACAGTGTCACTGTGCGATAACACAAGACATGTATTATGTTGGTCATTAGAATTAAGTGTCCCTAAAGTGAAATTTTCTCTCTCGCATGCCACGTATTAGGATGGACCAACTCCGCAATCCTTGTGCTTTGTGCACTGGTGATTATAAAAATCTAATATATATAATAAATCTAATCTTGGGAGGTCATTGATGTATATAAGGAACAACAAACATCCTATAACACTACCTTGCGGTATAGAAGCATTAAGGATTTTTGTTTCCGATTGTACAAGCGTTATTTTTCCGGTTTCATGATTGAAGTGTTCTATTTCCACGAGCTGTTTTCTACCTTTTAGGTACGATGACAGCCATTTAAAGGCATTTCCACGAATTCCTATTCCATACAACTTTTGTAATAGTATATTGTGTTGGACCTTGTCGTACGCTTTCGTCATATCCAAGAGTATACCTATAGCATATTGTTTTGAGTTTAAGATATTTAGTATCTTCTGGATGTATTTATAAACTTCTAGGACTGTAGACTTTTGCTTCCTGAAACCGTTTTGACCTTCATTAAATATGTTATATTTTTCGCAAAACCCGTAGATACGATTGCATATGGCTTTTTCAAATACTTTAGAAGCTGTTGGCAGAAGAGCAATCGGTCAGTAATTGTTCGGATCTGTTCTTTTGTTCTTTTTGTGTATCGGTTTAATTACTGCTACTTTTAGGAGTTCAGGGAAGGACCCTTCTTCGAAGGATTGATTAATTAGAAGACACAGAGGTATGGCTAGCTGATCAGCACAGTGGCGAATTAGAGAAGGCGGAAATTCGTCAATTCCATGACTGTTTTTCTTTTTTAATTTCTTTATAATTTTCACTGTTTCTTTATAACTAACCGGCGCGAGAAACATAGAGTTATCAAACTGTTGGAGCACTGGCCGCCCCGTAGCGGCACAGCTAGGGCTGTCACCTATAGATGCGAAGAATGAGTTAAAGTTTTCAGCTACTTGCCTTGGCTCGGAAACTAAGTTGTTGTTGATTTGTAGTTCTATATTGGTTTTGTTTTTTCTGGGTTTTTTGTTGGTCCGTTCGTTAATTATACTCCACATTGTTTTTATTTTATCATTTGATTTTTTAATTTTATTTGCATAATGTAATTTTTTTGAAATTTTAACCGATCTTTTTAATATGTTTTCGTACGATTTATAGTATTTATAGTATTTATGAGCTTCGTACAGCGCATTATTGTATGTGATTGTTTAACTTGTCTCAACCACTTAAAAATTACTATTTAGCTTTTCCAAGGTAATTAAAGCGGTTCAAGCCCCAAATGAAGAGTTCGATACTATAAAAAAAAAATTATACGAAACGTCAAAGTACTTAATATGCTTATACTGCACCGTACTCGTATAAGGACAAACGCATTATCCGTTCCTGAATTACCACAAGAAATGGCAATTTTTACGTGCATTGTCTGAAGTTTCGCCATTCTTTAACTAAGCGTCTTGAAGCATTTAAGCACAAAGTGAATATACGGCTGGTTAGTTAGAAAAGCTTTACCTCGGTAGAACAGATAAATGCCCATAACCACTTAAAAGACCGACTTTCCGTTCATCAAATAATCAAGTGACATATATTTTCTTTTTCAACAGAGTCATAGACATTACATATGAAAGAGTATTTAGTTTCATTACAATAGAATAACAGGAATGTCCATTTTTGATTTGCGTAGGCCATATCTTACTGCAAAATCGACAATAACTCTGAAAGTAGTTTTGAGTCGGTACTGAACTGAGGAGGTGGTTGGGAAAGTGTACGCGAAGGTACTGATTGAAAGAGTAGTGAAAGTGGCATAGAGTAAAATGTGCGATGAACAAGTAGGTTGTAAAAAGGGTATGGGGTCTGTGGATCAGGTTTTCTCCTTGCGATGCATCACTGAAAATGCCTGGCAAAATGCCAACAGGTGTATTGTGCGTTTGTTGACTTGGAGAATGCCTATGATAGAGTAGCGATGGATGATTTGTGTTCAACTCTGTCTATGTATGGTGTGCAACTAGCTGATTTAAGCACTTAAGTGCATGGTGAAAAGTACCCGCAACCGACGAGCGTGTATGAAGGGCCGTAGATTCTGGCGTTCCGTAGTCTCTGCCGACCATAGTGGGATACAAGAGTAAGTATATGTATATACTGAGGAGCGGGTCATGTATCATTCTCTAAAAAGTTCTACGTTGCTGGTGAGTAAATTGCTGTTCTGAAATTCTCATTTCAATCGAAGTTCGCACACAACTTTTGGAGAATTCTCGAGACTATTTTCTTCGTTTTGCGATAATCATCATCATATCAGCATATTCGTCCATTGCTGGACAACGGCCTCTGTCAAGGTGTTCTAAAACCATTGGTTAGTTCGCCACCCTCATCCACCGACTTCCTACGATCTTGATTCGACCAAATCATCGATTCATTTTCTTGTTGGGGGTTTGCCACGTCGTCGACCTTTACACGGTCGCCATTTGAGGATATTTCTGTCCCAGCGGCTATAGGTGATTTTTGTTTTGTTGAACGCCATCCTCCTCTTTGCGCCGTATTCCTCAGTAATGAGGGTCGTGACCTCCCTTCTGCATCACTTTCTCTCGAACGATTTTTCTCCGTCTATTTCTGTCTCTGGCGGTGTGGAACGTGTTGTGAACTGTAGAGTCAAGAGCAGTGCATATCTATTCAGACCAAAAGTATTGGGCTGCGTCAAGAAGACCTTTTTCCCGCTACTTTGCCAAGTAGAATATCATAACTTTAAGTAACATACCCCATCACTACTTACAGCGACGATTTACGCATCCTAGATAAAATAGGAAACCGGCTGACCTCAGCAGTGTAAACTTGGAGAGGCCCATGTTCAGTAATGTACTACAATGCGGTGATTTTAAATGATGGGATGAAAAAGCTAATTATCGAATAAATATTTTGTTTTAAATCCGACACAGCGGTGTGTCCTATTTTGTCTGTTGACAGAGATCATGCTGCTAACTGTATGGTTTCAGAACTGTAATGGCGGCGAAAACTTTCTAGTGTTTATCATCAAAGTTGCGCAGGACAGTTTCCAGATCCTAAGCATTTTAGTGAGAGTGCCGTATTAAACTGCGATTCCAGGAAGTTAGGTGTTTCTGTGGCTCTGTTTTTAAATACTTCCTACCTTAGCAGTAGATTTAAGTTTTTTTTCAGCACCTGCTTTGCAGGCTTTCTGCAACTTCGCCTATGTGTAAAGAATCTTTTGCTGATCCTTCAGGAAGTAAACATTTTACAGGGTATAAAGTAGCCCATTTTGTTTTCCCAATTACAATTTCTCTGTGTATAATCAAGTCGATATGTAACTCCGTCGCTGTATTATCTGAAGGAAAAGCCAACAAACATATTTAAACCAAAAAAAACTGGCCAAGAGTATGTCGGACCATGCTCAGTGTAGGGTTTCACAGGCATTAATACAAAAAATGGACTACAAATAAAAAAATACGATGTGAAAAAGCTCACCAGCAAAAAGAGCGCATCTCTTGACACTTACGTCCTTCTGTTGAGAAGCGCAGTTTTTCGGCAATAACTCAAAAACGATATATCCGATCGTGTTGAAAATATTTTTCGTTGAAAGTATTTATTAAGCGTTACCTTTGTATTTTTTTCATATTCTTTGGAATTACAGCTAAAAAGAAAAGAAAAAAGGAGGGGGGGGGGGGGGACAATTTATGTAATTTTTGCACTTATGCAACGTAGTCTCTGCCTACCGCCTAGGATACAATCGTGTGTATATGTATGTATTGTACAGTCAAGGGCAAAGATAAATATTCACACAAAGTTCCAAAATATGTATACATAAACCTTACTGCCATAATAATAGGACTTGTATACATATTTTTGAAACTTTGTGGTGTATACATATTGGTGCCCTCGACCTTATAAAACAGCTTACTCCTATCACTTTAAAACAGTAGCATGACCTATAATTATTGACATCCAATCCACAGCTTAATCCAATGAAGGTAGAAAGATAAAATTTGAAACACATATTCCTTTAGCTTGCTTGTGATTTTGGATTTTTTTATTTATTTTTTATTTTTTTTATTTGGCATACTAAACAGATAACATTCAAAATAACATATAACAATACATATAACAGGCTTTGTAGAAAAATGCCATCCAAAACAAGTATGCACAACATGATTAAAACAATACAGTAACATCGTAAAATACCCTAAATTAAAAAATAACTATTATCAACATGGCCAAACTGTTAAATAAAACATAATGATTATTTACTCAGCATCTCAGAACTGAATTAAATTGCATTACTGTTACGAGTAATAATTAACAATATTAATAATATTAACATGATTGAACACTATATATATTTTAAAAAAAATTGGTGACAGGTTTTAGTTACAGTTACCGAAAGCAAATTATGACTAGAGGAAGAAATTCTAATAATACGAGGCTGAAGTTGTGGGCAAAAGCTAGTTATAAGATAAAGGTTAAATTGACAGCCCAAAATAAATGCCGGCTTAAAATTAATAACGAGTTTTAAATAAAAGTCAAGAAGATCCCAGATTGTCAAAGTGCTCAACTTATTTGGACTGATAACGAGGATTAGAACTTCCCGAGTTTGTGTTTTCTCTTTAATTTGACTTTTTAATTACTAAAGAGCTTTTCTGTCTACTTAATCGGCTTATCAGATTGTCCAAATTAAAATTCCGAAGCGTCCTACTTTGTTTTATCGTCTCATTTTGCTTAATGCTCTGTTGGCTGTTTAATGGGATATTATCAGTATTTATGGACTAAATTTTATTAGTACGGTATATTTTTGCGCTTGCTATTAAAATATAATTATATATACGACCGCGAAGGAAACCATAAATTGAACTATTATTTTGTTAGTCTGTTGCTGGAAATCAGAGAGCGACTAATTTGGTTATTATATCATGCTTGACATCTCGTCTAGAGGACATGATTCATGTAAGAAAATATATCTCTGGGTCACCATATTTTTTATGGATACATTGAAAAGGGTAGATATACTCGTACTCGTAATTGTACAATAACATTACTAGAATCTGTGTGGGCGAACTGTGCTCGGTGGGTCGACGATTTTTTTTATTTTACGATGATAATCTCTATCTACATACACGCAAAATAAAAAATCTGTAACAATTAAGTACCTAGTGACAAAATTTGGATATCCGATGACTGGACGTGCAAGACACAGCACACTAGTTCAAATCCAGTCATTCTTAGTTTTTAGAGAGAACTAGAAGATGCCCACAATTTTAGTCTTGTAAAAAGTATCCTATAACTATCTGTGGGTGACCGGTTTACCCGTGGATCAAAAATAGTTGAAATCTGTTCAACCATTTTGGTGTGATGAAGTCACAACGACACATACCTACAAACATACAAAAAAAAATGTTTTTTGAATATTCTTTTTCCTCGTCGCTTCGTCATTCCATCAACTGAGGGTCGTGACCACTAGAGGCCATAATTTTGAGCACCAAAACTCTCCACTCCAGACGGTTTTCCGCTTTCCGGATTGACGCCTGTAGAGTTTCCTGACACGCTTCTTTCACGGCATCTGTCCATCGGGTCGGTGATCTACCGCGGCCTCTTTTTCCTTCCACATGACCAACCACGATGAGCTTTTCTAGATTATCTGGCTCTCGTCTAGCCACGTGACCGAAGTACTGCAAGATCTGCTGTAAGCAAATGGTCGATAGGCGACACTTGATCTTCAATTCGGCCAGGATCGACACATTAGTACGACGTGCCGTCTAAGGGATTCCTAGCATTTTGCGCCAACGCCACATTTTGAATACGTCAATCCTGCTCCGAATACGTGCCTTCAGAGTCCAGATTTCTGAAGCGTACAGAAATGTAGAGAAAATCAGGGTGCTCATCAGCTCTGTTTTGGTTCCTCTGCTAATACCTCTGTTCCTCCAGATCTTCTCTAGGCGCTTCACCGCAGTCTTTGCAATCTGGGCTCTTCTAACAACCTCTTTTTCACAGTCACCGTCCGTGGCAACTAAAGATCGGATATAGACAAATTTGTCCACTGTGTCGAGGTCGGCTAGTTCTCCCGTTCATTGCAGTGTACCCGCCCGGTCCACAAACTCTAACCACAAGCTCAGCAAGTTCTCTTTCATTAGCGCCTATAATGGTAGTATCATCTGCAAAGCGTAGATTATTAATGAGATGTCCTCCGATCCGTATGCCTCCATTCGAATCCTCCAGAGCTCTTCTCATGATATGTTCACCTACAAGATTGAACAGTTGTGGCGATAAGATACACCCTTGTCTAACTCCACGATTAGTCTGAAACGGTTCTGATTCGGTGTCCTCTACTCTGATCCTAGAATTGCCGTCGAGGTACAGGTTCTGCACAAGGAAAATGAGGTAATCCGGTGAACCCATCTCTGTCATGACTTCAATCATTTTCTTCCTGCTGATACAGTCAAAGGCATTTGCGTAGTCAATGAAGCACATGGCCATCGGCACGTTGAACTCTCTAGCCTTTTCGATGAGCTGCCTGATGTTCAGTATCTGCTCACATGTAACTCTGCCTTTGACAAAACCTGCCTGCTCCTTAACAATCTGCCCGCTGAATATTCTATATTTTGAATATTCAGTGACTTTCAAATAGTCCGTATCACTCTTTTTTAATATCTTTTACATTTCATTGTTACAACTTTATAATAGTATAGATAAAAATGAATTGCTCGTCTACAGTTTATAATGGCATTTCATTAAATATGGCCTTTGAGAATAAGCATTGACCGAGCCCTACAACGACTAAACTCTTATTTTTATCACTTTATTTATTTCAGCGTCAAAATAATACGAATGCTATATGTATATACCTCACAGTTACTTATATAAAGCACGTCTTAAGCACAAATACTAAGCGTACATTAAACGAGCTTAAAAACCTTTATTTTCCTATTAAAATACGACATTCTGCGTAACAGACCTCGGACTCAGGTGCCTCGTCAAGACAGTTGTCAGATCGCCCAGGAACCAATTTCCTCTGTCCACAGACGTCGGGACAGACTTATCACGGAGATTTGCTTTAGTTAAGGCTCGTAATTTGAATCTTTTCACAGCATAATTTACTTATCTGCGGAACATAGTTATCGTGATGCAGCATGATTCCCCGAAGTCCAGTCTTTGGTCTCCTCTCTCGCACTGCTTTGAAAACTTGCAGCAATGCTACTGAAGTATACCAATCAAAGTTGACTAACCTATAATTTTCCAGCATTGATGTTGATAAATGTCCGCCCCGTGGAAAGAAACTAGCTACCATTTTTTTGCCGATGTTACGAGGTCTTTGTAGTTTTGTTGGTAACTTGCCCTCTGAGAAGACCCATACTGACGATTGGCGCTTGTTTTCCGGGTCATATTGGTAAATCCATGTTTCGTCACCTGTAATTATTTCCGATACACGACTCGATGTCCCGTTGTCGAATCGTAGACGCATCTCACGACACCAATCTACACGAGCCTGTTTCTCAGAATCCCTTTCCGTATTATTTTATTCGATATACACCAAAAACAACTGTGGCACATCACTAGCACTACACATGATTCCGTTAGAAAGGAATAGCGTAATTGTGTTTTACATTTGATCAAAAGGGACGGACATATTTCACTACTTCCTTATGTCCAGTATAAAATGGACTCGGAGCCACTGTTTAATTTACGTTTTATAAATTGAATTTAATTTACTTGTGGAATGTGATACCATTTTCTAATTGGATGATCTGCTATCCTTCCTACACCATATTACGCAGCAAGTTACCATTTTTGGCCGGGAATTCAATTTTATTTCTTTTTTTCATTCCCGTACGCACAGGTCATAAACATGGACGCTACTGAACGAGTGGCCGGCCGCGCAATCTTATATAAGATCAAATCCACAGAAGCGTGGTGAGCGCGAGTTGCACTACAAGCTCCGTCTAGTGGAGGTAGTCTGTGAGTGGGAGTAAAGGTCCCAGCTCTGAATGACCTTCGATCGGTAGCCCGTAATTTTTCCGGATTGTACGAGTATGTCTTATGGAGTCGGCAACGAACTTCCTTGGTAGATCGCCGGTATTTGCCCTAAGAAACTTTCGAGACGTGGGGTTGAACCTTACTTGACGCTTAGATTTTTCAAAACTAATCTTTAATATTTACGGAGGCGGAGGAGGAGACCTAGAACACAACATTCAACACCGCATTGCAGCTGCGTGGTTAAAATGACGTGAAGTCACTGGCGTACCCTGTGACAAGAAGAATCCTGTCCGTCTTAAAGGCCTTGTCTACGAGACAATAATACGGTTAGTACTTATGTACGGCAGTGAAACCTGGGAATTAACACAAGGGCATGTCCATGCCATCCATGTTGCAGAGATGAAGATGCTAAGGTGGATGTGCGGCGTTACCAGGCTGGATAAGATCCGCAATAAATATGTGCGAGGTAGCCTGGGAGTGGGAGTCCGTGACATCGCCGATAAGCTGCAGGAAAGCAGGATGAGGTGGTATGGACATGTCAAGAGGAAGCCACTCGATTACGTCGGTAACGTTGTGCTCGATTTATCTGTCTCCGGAAAAAGACCTAGAGGGAGACCTAAGACTACCTGGACAAATGTGTTGCTAACAGACATGAGGGAATGCGATGTTTCCGAAGACGACGTCAGGGATAGGGCGAAGTGAAGGAGGAACATAAGGAAGGCTGACCCCACCACCATGTGGGATACATAGTCGGGAAGAGCGAGAGAGAGAATCCTTAATATTTACAGTTATAAGATATTTATATGTTTACTTTTAAAGCGCCATCTAGTTTTCCTGCTCGATATCTCCTTGCAGTCGGGGCACGATACAAAATATTTATAGTCCTTTCGTTTTAATTATCCGTGCCGTGTACCAAAAGTGTGAAAATAAGACTAAAATTTAAAACTACGGCCAATAAATCGAATTTATAAGCCTCTTTAATCTCCGTTTTTTGCGTTGAAATCCATCCTGTAAGTTCTAGATTGTAATTAACTTTTTTAGAATAAACCTCTAAGAATTTAATATCGCCGCGCTGGGCCGGGCTCCCACCCGTCTCGCTAAGAACTATAAACCTTTGAATAATAGCGTTTATTCTTACAGTCTAATTAAAATGTTGATATTGGAAACGTTGAAGTGTATGTAACTTTTACAAATACAGAAATGAAAAAATCAGTTTCACCTCACTAGCTCGGAAAACCCTTTACATTGCTTACTGCTTAAAAAGTTGTGTATTTTATCCTCTTGCGTCGAAAAGTTATTTGAAATTAGATTTTTTATATTTTTTATTTGTTTATTTTACTTACGTTATGTAAGAATAAGTGGAAAAACCAACCTGGTAACATTATCTAATTCCTCAGAAAGAAATGCGATAGTTTGTATAAAAAACCTATCGCTCTGACAGCACAATAAAACAGTAACGAGGGGCACGGTAGTGCGCTGCCAAGTGCACACGTGTCGCTCGGGATGACGGCGCCCGCGCACCAGCCGCACTGCGCCGCGCGTCGACGACAGAAGCCTGTTGCCACTTACTGAGATATCGCGGTGGCGTAAGACACAAGATATGAGAGACATAGTTAATAGTTCAATTGATTATAGTTCCTTTGATTTTCGCGAAATAGTGTCTTGGTTAGATGTGACATAATTTTTTTCTCACATACGCATTATTTTCATGCTGTATATATTATACGCATACAAATACAAGAAACCACCACCATACACTATAATCCGTGACACGCGTTCCGCCTCTTTACGAGCAATCATCAGGAGATGCAGGAGATTGTTGACGGTCCGTCGTCCACCCGAGCAGTCTTTTCTTTTAACTTTTTGGGTGTGTCAAGGATTTTACTGTCTGGTGGTGGTTTGTTGTATTTAGATGCGTATTTTATTTGTGGAAAATGCATGACAATACACACATATCAGCTCAATTTACCATGTAACCAAGACACTATTTCGCGATAGCAAAGAGACTATGAATCCATTAATCTAATATGGCATTCGCAAAGTAACGTTGGAATCTATCCATTATAGTTAATAATCTCATACAGTATTAATAAATTACCTGAAAACAGCAGGAGCTAGGAAACAGTCTAGCCAAGTGCATACGTGTCACATTGCGCTGCACACGTCAGCGCCAAAAGCCTGTTGCCACTGAGATAATGCGGCGGCGCAAGGCATAAGAGACAAGATAGAACACTTTCATATCGGTTACCCTCATTTACTATAAACTTATTTGTCATAATAATCATTTGGCATATAATTCATCATTTGGCATACTGCATTTTTCTCAGAAAGTGTAAAATTTTAAGGCATTCGGTGAGGTTGGGTTTGTTGTATAACAAACCTGAAAAGTTAACGTGTTCAGAAAAAAATGCATTATGCCAAATGATGATTATAACAAAAAGTTTATGCGAGATGAGGATGTAAACTATTGCAATGGACTAAAGTATAAGATTGAAATAAAACAATTTAACGGATTATATCGCGTATATTATCTCATTTTAGTTCCCGACGTTTCGGAAGCTTTCCAGCTTTCCATGGTCACGGGAGGACCGTGGACCGTTAAATTGTTTTATTTCAATGAGTAATAATCGCGGAAACAGAAGAAAATATTATAAAGTATAAGATGTCAAGTATTGGAACCGTATGGACCACGGGGACACACAACATACCTTGCTTGTTCATCTATACTATTATAAAGTTGCAAAAATGTAATGTTTTTATGGTTGTATGTGGCTTCATCACGCTAAATCGGCTAAACGGTTTTCAACTATTTTTAGTACATGGGTAGCTGGGTATCTTCAGATGGTTATAGGATACTTTTTACCCGAATTTGCAAAAGAAAAAAGAGGGGTTATGACTTTTTTTCCTCCACAAACGAAGTTGCGGGCGCCTTCTAGCGCCTTCTAGTCGTAAATAAAAATACGAAAAATAGTATCTCTACAGGCATTATATAACTTTTTAAATGGTAAATCGAACTAATTAACTATGTGTCTATCTATAAAACCAAACTGATTGAACACATGTAGTGTAAATAACAATGCAAAGAAGTTAAAAACGACCGCTGAACTCACTATGACTAAAAGTTCAATGCAACACTACTACTTTCATCTGTTTCTGATGTTTTGGTGCTATAGCGTATCTGACATGTTTGCGATACACAGGGTTTACAATTTCTATGTAGGTAGTTTTACGACCTTAAGAAACGATAAAGGCAATTTTCGGCAGATCTATTTTTTTTTGCCTAAATAAAAAAAGAGAAATGATACCCGCCGAGCGACATGAGGTCGCTCTCAGGCTGATAACCATACTGGCTGCCACACTCCCACTGAGAAACGGAAACCGGAAAATCCCAATCAATCCCAAAAACGGAATTTTGCCTGTAATTGTTGGAAGTATGCATATGTTACAATATAATATTATACAATGCAATATTCTTTATAGAACATAAAATTCCAAAAGAAATCCCATTAATCAAAATTAAAAAACGAACTGTAGAAAACAGGCGGTTTTTCACACGCCCTATAGGTAGAAAGCGGAGTAAACAAATGTTAAGGAACACTGAAAAATAATCCGCTCTTATAAGTTGGACCACAGCCATAAGTAGCGAAGTGACCCGCGCATCTCGGGCTGATAAGGATACTGCCTGCTACACTCACGCTGAAAACAAAACAGACTTTTGCCTGGTATTGTTGTGTGCATATGTTACAATATAATATGATACAATACTATACTCTTTATTGGACATAACATTACAAAAGCAATCCCATTAGTAAAAATTTAAAAACGAATCGTAGATAACAGGCGGTTTTTCACGCGCCCTATGGGTAGAAAGCGAACACTGAAAAATAATTTGCTCTTATAAGTTGGACCACAGCCATAAGTAGCGAAGTGACCCGCGCACAAACAGGGGAACGCTCTCGGGCTGATAACGATACTGCCTGCCACACTCACGCTGAAAAAACAACGGGCTTTTGTCTATGATTGTCTGGAATAAGGCAGCTTTATATTATCTGACTGAACGAAATGCGGTTGTAGAACTAATAGTACATTACTGCAGAGGGTGCGAATAAGGGGATTGCCGGCCGAGTAGTTATAGGTGGTCGAGTTTTAACGAGGAGGCCATCTAGATATACGAGGCCAATAATTCCTGTTCGCGCCGAGGCTTGTATAGTGCTTTTCTTAAACATGCAATAAAATAATAAACAATATTATTTTTAACAGGGTGGCACATTTAGATCGGTCAGTATGGGAAAGTCTGAAACTATAAGACATATCTACGAAAATCACTTCTAAGGAACCTTGTCATCGATTTTAGTAATAAGAAAAACTGCGTCACCATCACCATCGCCATCGCCATCGCCATCGCCATCGCCATCGCCATCGCCCCCGCCACCGCCACCGCCACCACCACCATCACCATCTCCATCACCATCATCATCATCATCATCATCATCATCATCATCATCATCATCATCATCATTATTATTTTAAGGAAGTCGCTTTGCAGGCCATGGCCCGCAATTTTGTATGAAATTATCATTATGTGCCCCTCGTCGCGCCGCACCTGTAATGTGAGACTTCGGGGTCTATTATAAGGAACACAATGTCATTATTTCCTTGTATGTTTGAGAAAAAAAAAACAATCAATCTTCTTTCTATCTATACAAATAAAAATCAATTGAAGAAATTTATTTTCGTGCATGACTTCGGAACGGCTGCTCCTATTCGTCTAATATTTTTTTTGTTGTGTACATTTAGATCGGTCAGTATGGGAAAGTCTGAAACTACAAGTCATATCTACGAATACCACTTCTTAGGAACCTTGTTATCGATTTTAGTAATAAGAAAAACTGCATCACCATCGGAATCGCCATCGCCTCCGCCACTGCCACCACCACCACCATCACCATCTCCATCACCATCACCATCATCATCATCATCATTATCATCATCATTATCATCATCATCATCATCATCATCATCATCATTATCATCATCGTCATCATCATCATCATCATTACTTTAAGGAAGTCGCTTTGCAGGCCATGGCCCGCAATATTGTATAAAATTATCATTATGTGACCCTCGTCGCGCCGCACCTGAAATGTGAGACTTCGGGGTCTATCATAAGGAACACAATGTCATTATTTCATTGCATGTTTGAAAAAAAAACATATCAATCTTCTTTCTATCTATATAAATAAAAATCAATTGGAGAAATGTATTTTCGTGCATGACTTCGGAACGGCTGCTCCTATTCGGCTATTTTTTTTTTCTTGTATTTGTAATTGCCTGAATAAGGTTTGTATGTAAAAAATGTACATATATAGATATTTAAGTTTTGAATTAGAATATAAGTACTTTTACTAAATGTTGTATATGTTACTTATAATAACAAGAACGCTAGATGATATAAATATACGTCCGCTTGGGGCGCTGGTTTCAGTGGTCCGTTCGGAAACACGCACGATTAGATGTCAGACAGTCTCTCCCTTGTCCTTCTGACTTCTTTTCTGGGATTTAGGTCAGAGGTTCAAACGATCCGGATCACCTTCTTGGTTCTCTGCGATCGGCGGACAGCGATCGGCGAAGGAATTGCATATTTGTATTTGTAGGCTCCGTAGGCACTACAGTAGGGAGAGTAGGCTCTTGTTCCTGCTGCATTTCTTTTTGTTCCCTCACTGGACTGGCGGGTTTATTAATAGGACAAGGTGAAGGTATTGTATGCATTGTCTCCTCCGGAATATGTTGTATACTTTGTCTTCTTTCAGCTGTTGCCTGCACAGTCTCATGCGGCTGCATTGGATTGAATTGGTAAGTATCAGTTGGGTATTGATTGTCACTCATACAGTAGGTTTTAATGATTTGGTCCAAATGTCGGTGGTGTATCTTTCCATCTACCTCTATTTCGTAATGTAATTTTCCACATCTGTTAATAACGTCTCCAAATTTCCATTTATTATTATCATACATTCTAATCTGTACTCGGTCTCCTGTTTTAAATTCCTTATTTATTTCCAGATTATCATTCTTGCTTCCCTTTTCTGTGTCTTCTCTTTTTACTAAATCAATCTTTGTTCTGTACAGCCGTTTAAACATCATCTCCGCAGGGCTCAATCCAGTAGCACCGTAAGGTGTTCTTCGGTAAGTCATGAGAAATTTTCCCCTTCTCATTTTCCATTGCTTTAAGCTTATTTTTAAACGTTTGCACGTATCGTTCAGCTTGTCCATTTGAGCTTGGATGAAAAGGAGCTGTATACTTCGCTTGTATTCCGTTTTCTTTTAAGAACTGTAACATTTCTTGTGAACGCAATTGCCTTCCATTTTCCGATACTTGAGTAATAGGTAATCCGAATGTTGTATATATCTTCTTTAGAATATTCACCGTTGCTGTAGCTGTCATAGACGTAGTTGGAACAACCTCAAGCCATTTGGTGTATGCATCTACGACTATCAGAAAGTAATTATTCAGGAATGGGCCCGCGTAATCTATATGTATTCCGCTCCAAGGCTCTTCCGGGTATTCCCATGTGTAAACTGGTACTTTTACTGGATTTTTCTGCATAAGGCAACAATCTTTACATTCCTTTATCATTCGATCAATATCATAATCTATATTCTTCCACCAGACGTAACTTCGTGCTAACGCCTTCATTTTAACAATGCCCGTATGTGCAGTATGTAATTCTTCTAAGATCCTATTTTGTAACGCCTTTGGTATGACAATTCATATTCCATAAAATATACAGCCGTTTTGCAGGGAAAACTCGTATAGTTTCTTGGAATTGCTTTTACCTGATTGTATTTCCAAGTAAAGCTTTTGTAAGTCTGGGTCTTTCCTTATTCTTTCTCTTATCTCCCGTAATATAACAGGCATTTCCGAAATTTGATTTAAATAAAATGCGTCATCGTCCGTCAAGTTGTCCTTTTCGGTTCCTGTCGCATCCTTGTTTAATCTTGAAAAGTAATCCGCATTTGCATGTTCTGTGGTCTTTCTAAGTTTTATATTGTAGTCGAAGCCTGCTAAGAAATTTGCGTAGTGTACAAGTCGAATAGCCGTAGTAGCAGATGTAGCCTTCTCTGGATGTAAAATTCTAGCCAAAGGTTGGTTGTCTATGATCAGCGTAATTTTTCTTCCATAACAGTATTGAAAGAATTTCTTCAAACTCCAAATCAAGGCTGCTGCTTCCTTGTCTACCTGGCTGTAGCCCATCTCAGCTTTGGTCAAGAATCTTGATGCAAACGCTATTGGTCGTTCGGTCTTGTCTGGCATAATGTGTGATAATTATCCTCCAAATCCCGTAGGTGATGCGTCTGTAGCTAAGGTGACAGGTAAGTCTGCATGAAATCGTATTAATACTTTTTCTCCACAGATCTCGTCTTTTAATTCTTGAAAAGTTTTCTCACATTGTTTTGACCATTGGAAAACTGTGTCTTTCTTTAATAATTGGTAGAGTGGATTCAATTTGGATGCCAGGTTCGGAATGAACTGTTGGTAATAGTTGATCATCCCTAAGAAGGTACGCAGAGATGATACATCTGTTGGCTGTGGGCTATTCTTGATATCTTTAATTTTCTCTTGAGTAGGATGTAATCCGTTTTCATTTATGGTATAGCCAAGATATGTAACTGATTTCTTATTTAGATGTAGTCCACATTTAATTAATTTTTCGAAAACTGCTGTAATTCTTTGTAGGAGTTGTATGTATGTACTTCCTTGTAAAGCTATGTCATCGAAGAAACATGCTGTACCTTCCATGCCCTGTAATGTCTGGTCCATATACCGTTGCCAAATATTAGGCGCCACCTTGACACCAAACATCAATCTTTTAACCTTGTAAGTACCCTTGCAGGTGCTGATGGTCTGCATCTCTGCTGTCTCTTCATTGGTCGGCATGTGTAAGTATGCCGAGTTTATGTCCAATGTACAGAAGTATTTTCCGCCACTTAGCTTAGAAAAAAATTCTTCAACTCTCGGTATAGGGTATTTATCATCTTCTATATTCCTGTTTAACGTTGCTCGGTAATCTGCACATAAACGCATCCTGCCATTTTGTTTTATTACGGGTACGATAGGTGTCCCCCACTGTGAGTATGTAACTTTTTCTAAAATGCCTTCTTTTTCTAGTCTATCGATTTCTGCTTCTACTTGATTTCTCAATGCCAATGGCACTGGGCAAGGTTTCAGAAATATAGGTGATGTCCCTTCCTTTAATTTATATGCAGCGTGAAAGTTATTAATTTCTCCAATCTGTTCTGTAAATAATTCTCTGTATTCTTCTAATAATGTGTGTAATTTTTCTTTAAACTCTTTTTCTGTAATATCATTTCCTTCTTTATGTATTGAATTTATGTCAAATTGTATGTTTAATTTCCTTATCCATTCCCTTCCTATTACCGGGTCTACGTTTCTGTCAATCACAAATACTCGTCCTTGTACTTCTGAGTCTTTATATTTAATATTAACATTGGAAGTGCCCAATGGTTGTAGTATCTCTCCAGTGTATGTACGTAGCTTTACAGATGTATTTGTGAGTTTCAGGTTTCCAAATTTGTTTTTAAAATATTCTGCAGAGCAGGTTGTGACTGCTGCGCCTGTATCGAGCTCTAAGGTATGAAAATTCCCATTAATTTGCAATGTAATATTGAACTTTTCATTATAATCATCATAATCATCATCATTTATTAGCAATAAACATTACCACGGGTTACATTCACTTAGATCTAAATAAAGTGTTGGTAGGTTTACATGTTTAACCATATTTAATTGGTATGCAAAATAATATAGGTCGCAACATAATCTTAATCGGCTAGCAGTTTAATTGTATTTCAATATTAATTTTAACTTTATTATCACTTACTATGCTACTTATATTATTTAATAACCATAATAATACTAAAATATTTTTATATCATGTCAAAGAATTCATCAATACTATAATAATTATTGTTACTAATCATTGTGTGTTTATTTCCATAATTTTTTTTTCTGTATTTCGTATATTTCCTCTTTATTTTCATCCACAAGCAGCTCGTATACTAGATCCAACTGTCTCTGATCTTTAAAGCATACAGATTGGATATGTCCTTTTGTATTACAGTTCTTACAGTACAGTTTATTTTTCAGTTTGCACTGTACCGCTGTATGATTTTCCTTTCCACATCGAAAACATTTTATTTCTCTTTCTTCCTTGTTTTTGTATGTATTTTTTGAATTGTATGGTGGTTCTTTGTGTGTATTTGGCTTACTATAATTGTTTTTATTCTTTGAGGACATTGATATTTTATTGATGTTTGATTGTACCTCGGGTGCCATTTCTTTGGTTTCCGATTTTGCCGTTTCTATTGCCAATGCAATTTTTACTAGGTCATCGAATTTCGTAGAAGAAGATTCTTGTAATAGCCTCTCTTTTATTTCAGCATTGCCTAGTCCTCTTATGAACTGGACACGAAGATGTGTCTCAAAAGTACTCTGTTTGCAATTATTCCTTTCAAACCGGCTACATAATTAGCTATACTTTCGCCCTCTTGTTCGTGCCTCAGACAGAATTTGTGCTGCAAGGCAACTTCGCCGGGTTCGGGGGCAATGTGGTTTTGTAACAATTTAATAAGTACATCAATTGATTTCTTCTCTGGAGCCTCTGGTGCCGTAATATTCTTTATTATTTGGTAGTGCTTAGGACCAATACAATTGAGGAATATTTGTGCTTTTACTGTAGCATTTGTTACTCCTTTTAAGGTTATGTAATTTTGGAGTCTTTGTAAATAAGATGAAAACGATTCATTCTGCTCATCATACGGTTGTAATGTGATGCCGCCAACCGTTTAATCATTGCTTTGTAATGCTTGTTGTAATTGAGCTTGTTGTAATTGCATACCTTTCATAGTTTCCATCATTTGTGACAAAACTTGGCCTAATTGAATCTCCATTTTAGTAGGTAATTATGTAAAGGAGGGAAGGAAACAAAGAAATTTTGTGTAGCGGGTTATCAACACAGGCTTGGAACCCTGGATAGATAGGAAAGGGTAAAAGAATTCACTTGGGAACACGAATTTTCACTACCAATTTTGAGGTTAATCACGTGAACTGTAAGTGCACTTTTCTTTCGCATCGCGTAGCTTCAGTCACTAACTCGTCGCCACTGTTGTATATGTTACTTATAATAACAAGAACGCTAGATGCTTTTACTTACTAAATTGAAGAAAAGTGAAAATGTTGGGTTTGAGAATTCCATATAAGGAAGTGAGTGAGACAAATGATATAAGGGAGATCTTAAAAAAAATATTTCAATAAATGGTCCAATACAGTAAAGGGATGAATATACAAAAACCCCCCGGCCGATTAGAGAACCACCTTAGTGTTTCTTCTGACTAAGGTCAGTTGGGGTAAGAGAAACCGCGGGGTAAGAGAAACCTTGTAAGTGTGATACCGAAAACTGACATATGTGTCAATGCATAGAGTTGGGCCAATTGCATGGATTCTCTTTCCCCATGAAATAAATTATGTTTCCCTTCCCTGACCTTCCCTTTTTACAAGTAGATTATAAAAACTTTAACTGTTACATACGAGTATATAGTGTCACTTACACATTTTTCTTTCCATGACATATGCATACAATACCGGCATTACACATTAGCACGAGTCGAGGCCAGTTTGATATACATTGACGTTATTCTAAAAGCGTTGCAGTCCCCGTACTCGTATTTAAAAATGAAAATAAATAAATAAAAAATAATTAACTTTCTTTTTTTTTTACAAATAGTCAATAACGGTTTTGTGAAAATGCCCATATCGTGTCGACTCGACGGTTTAAGTTCACTTCGATTGTGTCAATTTCCTAGTTTGTCAACAATTCCATTTCGTCTCCATGCGATTCACAAGTCGTCCACTTCCTATCTTGTCACAATCCCAAATCGTCCTCTGCCTATCTTCTCTACATTCCCAACTCGTCCACATTCGCATGTCGTCCACATTCCCAAATCACCTATATTCCCAATTCGACGACTCTTTAAACTTAGAAAGTAGGTAAAATCAATTAACAGATTACTGATTCAAAAAAATATATAAAAAAGAGATGATGATGAAGTTAACGATTTGGGAAAGTAGACGAGTCAGGAAAGTGGACGACATAAGAAGTGGACCAGAATATTGACAAGATAGGACATTGGACAAAATAAAATCTATACTAATATTATAAATGCGAAAGTGTGTCTGTCTGTCTGTCTGTCTGTTACCTCTTCACGCTTAAACCGTTGAACCGATTTGGATGAAATTTGGTACGGAGATAGTTTGAGTCCAGGGGAAGGACAAAGGCTACTTTTTATCCCGGAAAAATACCCTTATCCGCGATAAACGAATTTAATTGTTGATTAGCTAGAAAGTTGACAAAATGGGAATATAGACGAAGTTAACCTAAACGCACTCGACTTGTGCTAATGTGTATTGCCGGTATGAAAAGCGACGAACTTGCTAACACACTGACGAGACCTGAGGCGGTTTCCGGCGGAAGTGGCGTGTCATTTCCGGCAGCCTGCCGTAGACTACCGCTGCATATGCACCGGGACGCTAGTATAGCCTGATATACATTCTCATACATACACAAAATTGCGGAAATCTTTGACAGTGTTACCAGAGAATTATTTCGATATAATAGGGTGTTTTGTGTTCCTTTTTTCGAAAGACGAGTTGAAAATATATCGGGTTCAATCATACAGTTTCTTTTATTTTATTTTTAATTTAATTGCCCTCGAAGTTCTATAACGAAAATACAAAATGAACTACTGAAAAAGAGGTACTTGTATTTTCTTTTTCATCATATTTAGTTTTTAGAAACCATAAACACTGTATTCAGATCAAATAAACATTCAGTTATTGACAAAAAAAATAATAATAAAATGAAGCATCATAGCTCTCATCAAGTATGAACATTTCAATACTTACTTAATTATTAAGGCGGCCAACTTCCCGTGAAAATAATGCGCGACACAATCCACACGGTAGAGACAAACAAGGAAAATAGGTTTTTAATTTTTTTAGGATGTGGAGTGCATGCTAAATTAAGGTCCATTATATACTTCGCCCCTTCCCAGGTGATTTTTTCGCTTAAAGCCCTAATCTTTCAAACAAAGCCCATTGTCTCTATCATCGCATGCCGCTAGCTATCGAGTTAGCACGTGCCACTACAACATTTATATTGAAAATCAAACGGTATCGTCATAGTATTAAGGTTCAAATTTAATGTCGCTGATATTGTAGATATTACGTTTGGGTAGTGTAGGACGATAGACCGCCCCGAAGCAATACGGCAGTGATATTATTTTACCTTTTATACCTTAATACTATGATGATAACGTTTGTTTTTTCAATATGAATGATGTAGTGGTACGTGCTAACTCGGTAGTTTGAAAGATTAGGGCTCGAAGCGAAAAATTCACCTGGGAATAGGCGAACTATATACGTCGGACTAATAAATTCTGCGTCTACAGAGCGGGCAGTCGCTAACGGTAATTTTCAATGCGGGACATGCGGGGCATTTTTAAACAACATTCAAATACGGGACTGAATTATGAAAACCGGGACTATACCGCAGAATCCGGGACGGTTGGCCGCCTTCTTAAATATGGATGCGCAAGTAAAAAAAAATCTTACCAATGGAAGATTCTTACACATTAGACACATTTTCTACCTATTACCAAAATGAAAATACATTTTTATTCTTCTCCATATATGAGATTCTCCATGTGTGATCCAGCTTAATAATAGGACATATGTACCTACTCGTATTATAAATTCAGTGCAAAACTTAAATATCTGTACAAAGATATTTTATTAAAAACTAGAAGGTGCAACTCTATCAGCGGAGGGGGAAAAAACAATAACCCTCTTTATTTCTTCAACGATGTCGAGTAAAAAGTATCCTATAACTATCTACGAATGCCTGTTACCAGTGTGATGAAATGACTATACTTAGAAGAAAAAACAAAATAATAAGTGAAATGAACTATTCAAAGATCACTATCACTGTCACTGAATCAATTTATTTTTTGTATGTATATGTCGTTGTGGCTTCATCACGCAAAATTGGCTAAACGGAATTTAGCTATTTTTAGTTCACGTGTAGCTGGGTACTGATGGTTATAAGATACCTTTTCCGACTACGCTATAGAAAAAAAAGGGGTTATGATTTTTTTCTCCTCCACTGATGACATTTGAGGGCACCTTCTAATTTAAAATAATTTCTATGATAATTCACAACTCGTAAGTAACCGAACAACAACATTGCATAGTTGGGATATTGACTGTACTCATATAAAAATAAAATTTTGATACGAATTGTCAGCTTCAATGATAAGAATCCTAAAAAAAAACAGATTTCGATACCTTACGTGTAGCTTGTTTTATTAACATAGTTGTATCTGAGTTTTTATGAGATTGAAGTAGTTTTTCCATCAATGTTTCTATTATTGAGAGATCGTTCTATAACATCCCGCGGAAAAAAGTTGTCAAAAATTGTCAACATCCCAATTAGACTTTTTCCCAGTAGCCGACTTACTCCAAACCTCGATGCGCCCTGACAACGCGGATATAAACAAAACACTGGAAATCCATACCGTGGAAATTCTTTCAATTCCCACCTCCTCGCGCATCAATCACAATTTGCGCGGGAGTGTCGTATAACCGCTGAATGTTCCACGGTTAGCGGGCCGCGCCCAAGTCTTGAGACATCAGCGGGTTTGGACTATATACATATATATTTTTTAAACAGGGACAAGCTTACACAAATCGACCTCGTCCCAAACTAAACAAAGCTTGTAATTTGGGTATTAGGCGACGATATACATAATATATAAATAAATTATAATACTTAAATACATAAAAAAACATCCAAGACCCAGGAACAAACATTTCTGCTCATCACACAAACACTTGCCCTGGCCGGGATTCGAACCCGGGACCGCCAGCTTCGTAGGCCGTTGTGCAACCCACTGAGCCAAACGTGTCGTCGAATATTAAACTAAAGAACCAGTGCCCGAGTTTTGATAAAATTTAAAAGCAAAACTGGGCCCACGCATCAAATTCGATCCAAATCTTTAGCCGTTTCTGAGAAACGTATTACGTGTATATGTATACCCCCGCACCTCGACCAAATGTGAGGGTTTGAGCTTCAGGAAGCAATAAAAAAACATTCTGACGAAATCAGAACCTTCTCCTTTTTTGAAAGTCGGTTAAAAACAGTATATAGAGGTTTTTGATATATTTTCTATACGATAGCTGACTTAAGAGAGATGATGCCTTTTAAGAACAATAGAACGAGACCGTCGTTATTCTTAATTTAAATACATCACGTACGTTTTAAATACCTGCCTGTCCGTCACCTTCATAATACACATACGTGTAGGTTTGTCTATAGATGACTTACTGAATGAGTAAAGGGCTGAACGAATGAGCAAGTGACTACTTAAGAGAGAATTTGGGTTCACATAATGGCGATGTTGCTGAATCCAAGTGCTCAACTATTGTATACTCATGCACCAAACCGTCTATCTGTAGTCAGACGATTGTCATTTTATTTCTAGAGCCTTGATGTAATAACAGTTCACAATGAGCCTTAAAAGAAAGCTCAAAGTCACTCAGCAATGAAGGCGGCTATCTGATCGAATCAGAAATAAAGCGATCTGCAGAAGAATCACAGTAACCGACATATGTCGAATAATTGCAAGATTTAAGTGGCAATGAACACACATCGGCAGACGCAGCGTGGCTAGGCCCCTTACAAGGTAGACCATAGACTAAGTGAAGGTCCCTGGAATCCGCTGGATGCGTGCAGCGCAGGACTAATCTTGGTGGAGTTCGTTGAACGGGACTTATGTTCAGACGTCTTTTAGCTGATGGGTGTCATCATCCATCAGCTAAGTACCGCAGCTACTACAGCATCATTGCTGTAATAAAAATACAGCATTTATTTTAGGAATTTGACAGTTATAGTCTTTAATATTTTATTTTGTTTCCGCGATTATTTATTCATTTTAAGTTTTTTTTTTTTATAGAGACAAAATCCACAACACAAATAACAGTATTATTAGTAACGGATACATATGTGTTTAACATTGGCCAATTACGGATTTACATTTTATAGGCTTATCATGTTCAAACTAAAATTACGGTAAGAGGCGCATTCAGAAATTGTGCTTAACTACATGAACAAAATAATTAAGTGAAGTTAAGTCATAATAACAAAAGGAAGTAAAAAGTTACAACAAATAGATGAGCAATAAGTTATATATTAAAACAATTTAAGAGGTTTGGAATGGCAGGTGTTGTGTTGATGTTTTGTGTGTGTGTATATGAATGTCTGTGCGTGTGTGAATGATATCAAACTCGGCAACTCAGGTGGGCGGCACATGCTCAGTAATCATCCTTCTGAATGAGGCTCTGCTCAGATGAAAGGAGTCAAATGAATAAAGAATTATACGAGTAGTCTACTTCCAAAAAAAACCTAAGTACACATCAGTGGCGCGGCGTCAAACATGTTGTTGCTAAAGGCGGAGTATATTTTCTCTTATATTTTCTTTAAAAGCAGTAGAATAAAGTGCTCAAATGCCTTAAAGTAGGCAAGCCGATAAGAATCGGGTTCTATTAATGCCACGCCGCTGGTATACTTAAAGACAGATCCAGAACATTCCGTTCAAGATTCCTAAAACTCACGGTAACACGCTACAGCTATACACTTGTGGCAACCCAAAACGCGATCTTTTAATTTGTCAACGTCACATTTGTTGAGGATTCTTTCATGGAATATTTTGTCACATTTGTTAAATGGGATAGCCAAAAAATCACACCACTGGCCAACATCGGTGTCGGGAATTTTGCGAGGTCAATAACCTGCAGATGAATTATAACAATATATGGAGTGTAGAAAACGAAGAAGAACAATTTCTATATATCCAAAGTGTCCGTCAAAAAGCGCTGGTGGCCGGCCCAACTGTAGCCAGTGCATAAAATAAATAACCATTCATGCCAAAAAAAAATTACAACGATATAAACAAAACCATTTTGAACACGATTGAATATTTACATCAGAGGAACGAAGGATTGAGTAGCATTTCGATAAAAATGCTTTGTAATGGGTTGTTGACTTCATAATCTTGCTACTCTAGCGGACGGATTTGAAACCATTATTCACAATTTTTTACTGGACACTTTTCCATTTGTTTTCCTGATTCATATTGCTCTCCTTACCTTTTCTATACTTTTTTTATGGCACTGGGATCTTTAATTTTATTCATGCACCTACGTATATTTTAGCAAGCCTTACCTTTTAAGCTCCGAGTATCTTGGAAAATATTGTTCCATTACTTACTTTAAATCATATCATAGACTCTACCATCAAACTGTAAAAAAAAAAACCTTTTTTATAATCGCGTCCACAGTGCCCGCAGTGATGAAAATTATTAAAAAAAAAAAATATTCTAGCCGTTTTTGTTAAGTTGATAACATTGTACTTGTTCATGTACGTGTGGAATACACCAAAGATAGACTTTAAAATTTAATTTCTATGATTCGTAGCACCCAAAAATGCTCTTTTGGTGACGTTTTGTAATAACACTGGCAAACAGTGTCTCTTGACTATGCCTTAATAATGTGTGTATTTAAATTAGTAAGACCAAAATATAATAAAATATTAAGACGAAAATAGGTGAGAATTGATAAAATATATCTCAGTTTACAAGTTTGTGTCATTAAGTAAGATTGATAGCTTTAACACTTTCGCAACCAAGAACCCGCCTGGTAGGCACTCGTAATGTTTGCTCAGATGCCGGCTAAGCCCGCTAGGCGGGCAGTAGCTATAAACCTACACGCCACACCAAAGAACTCGCCTGGCGGGCACACATGGCATCTTCGCCACCACAGGCTTTAATGGGCAACTGACCTGTATATGTTTATGAGTTAAAAAGCAGAAATAGTATTTTATGCAATCGTTATATAATGTATGTTTTTTCAGTTGAGTACCGCGTTAAGTGTAAGTAATAAAACATAGGTAAAACAATAACTGCAAAAACACTGCGTTCTTTTTCATATTCATTATAGCTCTTTACAGAGTTGTATAATATAGGTATTATGTGTTCAGGTACACACACCACGGGCAGTGATAAATAATGCCTCTGATCGCAGATTTATCGCCTACCTGAGATCTGTGACATTAGTTATTTTACCGCCCTAAGTGTGTACGTATTTTATAAGTAGCATTTTTCAATAGGACGCCAGAATTTTTAAAAAGATACAATTTTTTGCTTAAGTGTGATGTTTACAAGTTTTAGTGAATTTCAAAGCTCTTGAAGTCGGAATTACATTGTTTTTGAGGATGGTGTTTTTGATGACGCAGTCAGTCTCAGACACTTGGACTCGTAATTTGTGTTTCACTTGTTCTAGTATTGAACTGATTCTCATGTCTATACATAACTATTAAGGCCCCGAGTATAATTTTACTCCTTTCGGGGTCGAGACCTAGGTCCGTGGGATCCCAGCGCCCACAAACTATTCAAAGATCTCCAAAAAAGAGTGTCCGAATCGACTGGTGACCGAAGAGCCGGCAGCTACCTTGCACAACGTATTAGTATTGCTATACAGCGTGGAAATGCTGCCAGCATCTTCGGCACCATGCCGCGGGGGCACAACTTTTTAGATTAATTTTAGTTTTAATTTAATTTCATTTACTAATAATTTATAATACTTATCAATTTATAACATTATTTAGTATTAGTTCGTATGTATTGTTTCTTGTTTATTTCATTCAAAATAAACTAATTATTATATTTGTAATTTTACTGATATACTTTACTAGAAATATTTGAAAGTTTGGAAAAATGTGTGCGAATTGTGACAGAAGGGAAGATGGTTCGCTTAAAATCAAAGATAGGCCTTTTTGATAAGTTTAACAGAAACTGAATGCGACCAAACGCTGTTACTTGTGTAGAGTGAGTTCATTAGTACAGGGAATGCATAAGACTATCACGGCTCACCATGCAGTGGGGAAACAGGGGGGTGGAATTCGATACTGCAAGTTAAGAAAATCGTACACTAACTAGGCGATGCCGTGCCTACCATGTCGTATGGATATGGATCTAATAGGTCTCCAGTCACTCCGATAGACGTAGGCATAGATATGTATATATGTTGATAATGTATGGAAGTATGTATGTATTGTAAACGTTTCAAAGAAGTTTCAAAAATACACGAAACACATTTCTATTTAATAAAGAAGTTTTATCAACAATCGCAAATCTAGAAAAAGAAAAGTGTAAGTCGCACGAAATAAATATAATTCATCCAGAAACAGCATTCCTTTTAGAATATCTATATTTGGAAAGTGAGAATTTTCTTTATTCGCAAGAACCGAACGAATGAGATACTCGAATTTAAACAAGTTCTCACTTGTCTGCCAGGTGATAGCATTTGAAATTTGTGAATAAATAAATAGGCACTTCGATTCTGGTCTTTCATCCGCTAGGCTGTGCTTTTGTAATGTTTTGACATTTCATTTTTATTAGATATTTGTACACATAATTATATAGATACAGAAGATATTTATATAGATACAGAAGCAGGTCACATAGGTACGTTGGCTTCTTTCTGAATAATGTGAGTAAAAACGAATTAGGTTTTGATTGTACAAAAGTACAAGAATTGTTCAAAATTTCAGGTGTTCAGCCAATGAAAACTGCATGTAAGGCTTATTTGACATATCGATCGGTTCGTCCATTGTTGAAAAGCGCTGTGTGTTAATAATTGATGCGTCTGACCACCTGGCCGATAATGCTAAGGCTGGAAAATGACCAGTTTAACTTGAATGGTTTGCCACTTATTCCGTAGAAACATTATTTAAATGTTCACTCGACACGTATGGTTTTATTATAAAAAGAGGACATTTTGCAATATTAATAGGCATAATACATAAGTGTACGCGTATACAGGGCACTTAGCATACCTACATATTTCTGCTTGAAGTGGGCAAAAACTAGTTTTCCTTGGTTTAATTCCCATTTCGTCTAATAGTTGTGAACATGTCGAATTGGCTAACCCAAACACATTGCAAAATGAAACCTTATCAAATATACTGTCATTAATAATAACTTTAGTAGTTACAGACCGATCCATTACTGGGCGTCTTCCTAAAACTTTTGGAAAAATAGAGAGTAAGCTTCTATGAGCTTTACAGAAAAACACTTTATTTTTTCAGAACGCCAATTTGAATTCTGAACAAATAAATCGACAGGTCATGTAGTACTGATCACCAGACTTATCTCAAACTATATGGACGATAAACAAGGCTAAAGGGTATGTTCCTTGACTTGGCCAAGGCGTTCGACACTGTATCCATCAGTATTCTCCTAAGAAAACTCCATTGGAATCAAAGGGAAAGCCTTAGACTAGTTTAAGAATTATGTATCCAACCGAACTTTATGTGTAAAATTTTACCAAACTACAGTGAATGTACTTTCGTTGTCCCACAGGGAAGTATTTTGGGCCCAACACTATTCATTCTCTACATCAATAACATCGTGTATCCAATTATGACTTCATATTGTTATGCAGACGATACTGCTATCATTTTGTCATGACAATTCATGGGCAGAAATAGCTTAAATGTATGAGGGAATAAAAAAATTCTGCTTTCATAAGACCAAAACCCCAGCATCGAACAGTATCTCCGATATCAGTTTACGTACTTGCATCCCTCAAGGGCTATAGCCATCAATATGCACAAGTGCGCAAATCTGTAGGAGCCCTGCTGTAAAATACTTTGGTGTGATCTTCGATGAAAAACTAACCTCTAAACAACACAACATATTAGTCACGGCAAAACGGTTCACAAACTAATATATTTTCTTAAGAACCTTCATAATTCCGCGGACAGACGATTACTGAAAAAGTACAATATGTCATTTTATATAGCATTTGTGATTACTCACATTGTATATTTTTAGATTTTGTGATAACGATCCTTATGATTTGATAATTTTATATTTCTACTAATATATTTACACTAGAAGATGCCCGCAACTTCGTTCGCGGAGGAGAAAAAGTCATAACCCCTCGTTTTTTGTTCAGCGTAGTCGGGTAAAAAGTAACCTATAACCATCTAGAGATACCCAGCTACCCGTGTACCAAAAGTTTTAGAAATCTGTTCAGCCCATTTTGCGTGATGAAGCCACAACGACACATACAAACATATATAAAATCCAAAAAATATATTTTTCGTTTTAGTGACCTCCAAATAGTCCGTAACAATCATTTTTTTTGAAAATATTGTTAATGTACAGACATTTCATTTTTACAACTTTATAATAGTATAGATGTGTTTTTTTAAATTGTAAATATTCTTATGTTGATTGATTTCCTATTATACTGTGATTTATTATTGATTTAATCGTGTGATTACGATCCTAATCGGGTGATTCGATCTTAATGCTTGCTGATATTTCTTTTGTGATTTTAACCATGTTGACATTATGCACATTATTTGTTTCAATATTCTTAATTTTTGACGATCATTAGTATAATTTTGTCATCGGTAAATTTGTATTGTTATTTTATCGTGTAATACATGTAATTAATTATGTTATCTTATCATATTTTATAACCGCCTAGGGTGGAGCTGCAAATAAATTCAAGCTCCTTCTGGAGAGAGCACAAAGATAGGTCCTCAAGGTAATCCTCAAAGAGCCTCCACGATTCCCAACCTTCCCGGTCTACAAGACAGAATAATATATATGTCGGCGAGGCAGCGCTCCGATCTATGCTGACAACCTTACGATACGTCAAGCGATGACAGCTGTCAAAACATCGCTTGGGAGTGGTCTGTGCTTGATCCGTTTCGGGTAATTTGTAAACGTCACAATGATTTTATTAATGGGTAGATCCATAAAGAACGAATGACTAAGAACTGTCAGCTGGAGTGACAGGCGGCCAGGACGGCATTCTGATATCGGACGGTGTGGCGAACGGTCGCAAGCACAGAACTCTCCGCGTTTCGGGATAATTGTAATCCGTTTACATCTGACCAGTGTATGATTATTTCTCACGTTTAATGGTACGATTTGATTAAAGAAAAATAGTGTGATACATCCGCGTGATTACTTTGTGAATATCCACCGACAATTCAAGATGGCTGATGATGATAAATCGGGCTCGGTTCCATCCTCTCCGATAGTCTCCCTTCGTTATATACATTCACACTGTTCATGGCAGTTTTATTCTGAGAGTAGTTTTGAAACATTATAATATTCACCAAATTGGGATGTTGACTGTACTCAAATAAAAATAAAATCTTGATGCGAAATGGCATCTGTCTATCATATAAATCCTAAAAAAAATGGAGTTGTCGATACCTTGCGTGCAGATTGTTTTATGAGCCTTTAAAGTTGCGTGGGAAATTCAATTTATAAAGTATGAAAATATTAGTAGTAATAATACCACTGAATAAACCATGAAAATTATGGTAACTTTTGTTATGAAACCGTTTTGATAAACGCAAGTTTTAACATATGTGCAGAACTAAGTTCTTAATTTTCCAATACAATGTAGTGAAACGGACGACTCTGTGCTTATACATCGTCAAGGACATTTCACACGGCGAAGATCAATCAGAGCCCTCCAAGCTTAAACATAATATAAACAATGGGGCTATCCAGGGTGTTAGTTCGGGAGCCGCGCGCTTTGAAAGCACACCTGTATGTAAAATTACGTTCGCGAGTGTTTAAACCGAATATACTAGATTCTTTTGACAAGTACTATCTGTTTTTAATTTAGTTTCCCTCAAATTTCACCTTTAACAGTAGGAACGTGAGATGTCACACGTACCTAGGTTTTAGTATGGAGCATTTTTTGGGAAAGTCCAAACATGTGATTTTAGCATCGTTGTACATTGGTGAGTTTTTTAGAGATTGAAGTACTTGGTTCTTCTTCTTCACCAATGTTTCTATTATTAAAAAGTGGTTCTATAACATACCACAGAAAAAAGTTGTAAAAATTTTTAACATCCCAATTATTTTAAGAACGTCGTTTGAAATATTCGCTCCCGCAACAAACTCCACTCATTTGTACCTATAAAACAAAATATATGCGAAATTTCCCTGGCAAAATCTCTCATCTAGAGAAAACAACTTATACGCCCTTGACTTTCCTCTCAGATGTATACAGGTTTCCTCCCGATGTTTTCCACCTTAAAATATTTCTTCAAGCAAGAAATAAAAAAACGGCTTAGAACATCTTAAGAATATTATGAATAACGACGTGATCAAATCTTATTCAAACAAAATTTCTCAAAGTCTAAAATAACATGTGCTTTAGAAAAATATATTCATAATTTAATCCTTGATAAAATATGCGAATAGAGCGGCCATAATAAACGGTTTTCTCGAGAGTGAATCACCCGGTGTTAGAGCGTGATATACTGGCGCGGGCGAATTTTAATGACAATTCCTTGGATTTATGTTCGTATCTTAAAAACTAAATTGCATTTTGCTAGGGCTAAAACAGCTGCCTCACGTATGTGAGTGTTAAAAAAACAGGCTAAGTGCGAGTCGGAATCCCACACGAATCTAATAGCACCTTCTAACTTTAAACTTTTACGTACATTTTGAAAAGTTTATAAGGTAAGTAAGTATTTATGCAACCAGAAAGCAACTGAAATAGACTGTATTTCAATAGGCTATTTAAGATTTTTTTATATATATGAGACGTCATTTTATATGTGATACAACGACGTCTTAATAATAGGCATCTTAGTTAAAAAAAAAAATCTTTTTTATGAGATAGGAGGCAAACGAGCAGACGGATCGCCAATATCATAAAAGCTTCCCGAGATAAAACGACGTAATAGCACATTTTTGGATTTTCCCAAAAAACGCTTCATACTAAAGCCTAAAAGCATGTGACGTCACACGCTAGTATCTTGAATAGGGAAAATAAGAACTTTGTTCTGCAGCTATGTTTTGCAACAGTTTATGGGTTATTAAATGGTATTATTAATATTTTCATACTTTAAAAATGCACTTTCCCACCAAACTTTTAAGTCTCATGAATCAACCTAGGTATGGAACTCAAACTTTTAACGTAGTTTTTTATTGCTTGTTATATCTAGATCATATATAATTTTTACATTTTTTTTCTACTGTTAAATAACTTATTTCCCCTAAAATAACTTGATACAATTATATTATAATTAGCGGCAGGCGCTAAAGAAAAATATGCTATGATTCTAACATTTTATTTTGGGCAGCAGAGAAAAAAGCATCAAGCAAGCAAGCAAGCAACGAATAATATTCCAACTTTCAAGTGTCGATTTCAGTGCCCACGCGCACACAACATCCCCTAGGGTACATGTTAACTACGAAATTAGTTCGCCGCCATATTACCCTATACACAGTTACACTAAATACGATTTTATGACACATATTGCGAACTAGAATAACTCCGTAACTTGTGTTTATGCTGCAACTCGCTAGTTTTAATTAGTTTAAGGGTTATGTCGTTCCACACTTTAACCTGGTTAGGAGTTGAGCTTTCTGTTTTATACATGTCAATTTAAAGCGATAATAATGGAGACTGTTGAAATATATTCAGTTCCATTAATAAGTGGATTCTTTTGTTTCATCAAATTTGTTTTTCTAAACTGCCACATTTCGCAATTCACGCTTTTCCTCAGTTTACTCTCTCGCTCCATTTTTTTATGTTCAATTTATTGCGTGGAACCCAAAAAAATTAGATTTGTTTCATAAAAGTTGTGAAAACTTTACGTTTTCAAAAAAACGAAGGATAGCTAATAAAGATTTGCTGTAACCAATGGTTAAAATAAGCTGACGGTGTGTTATGACACTTATGACCGTGACGTGAATTACGCGTCACGTTTTTTACGCGTGCTTCCGACACTGAAGCTAAACGCCGCGTATACGCGGTGACATGACTTACGGCATCATGATTATACCGTATACCCTCCACACTGCTGCACAAAAAACGTTGACGCGCAGTTTTTCGTCAATACCTCAAAAACGGGGTATCCGATCATGTTGAAAAACAATTTTCATACAGTACTTATTAAGCTTTATCTCTGTTTTTTTCTATATTTTGTACCTACAGTTTAGATAATAGAAGGAGGCGGGATACAATTTATGAAACTTTTTGATTGATTATGTCCGATAATATTTACGGAATATTTTTGTTTTAATCCACGTGTTTTTAGAAGAACTGTCGAAATATGTGCCACGTTGATGTTAGCTGAAAAAAAATTATTTAATTGAAATATTTATTAGGCTCTTGATTGAAACGCACTTTAAAACCGATAAATAAGAGTACGATTTATTTCCACACAGTCACTTTCATTTAAAAAATTTGAAACTATTAGAACACTTGAAACATTATTGGTCTTGAGATTTTCTGGAACGTTCCGTTGCGGCACAATCAAGTCGTGGAAGATCCTTCCGTAGGTACCTCCTACCGAATACGAGATTGTTCGGGAATCTTCCCACTGCCAAAAACACCTCCAAGACACGGAAAAACACGATCAAAGTTTTAGCACCTAAGACACCGTCGGAACACCTTGTTATTTTTAAAACTAAAGTTTTCTGTATTATACGATTCAAATGGATTTCGTTTAATTAGTTTTTTACTACTATGTAGTTTCTTTGGTCTCATGTTGGGTAGATACTCGTTTGCGCAAAACCCTGACTGTCTATTTAGTGACATCAACTCATCAGCAACCACCCCGAACTATGTTTTCCCGCAAAATGAAAGACAAAAAGCCCAGGGGATAAATCAGCGGTGTAGAAAATGTATATATGTAAGAAACAATATAATGCCGTCCAATGGGGTAAATTGGGATATGTTCGGTAACATTAGACATTGAAAATAGTGACCAATCTCAGGAGTACTCCAGACAATCTTTTTCTTTGTCGCTACTTTCTTAACAGAGTGGGTGTGGTTATCATATAGCACCCTCAGCAGCTGACAGGATTCATTGCACCATTTCTTGCAGTTATCCGGATGAACTAATGTAGCAGCCCACTAACAGCCGCCTTCATTTAGTCTGTCCATCGCATTGCAGACAATACTGTACCGTTTATAGTCTTGTCGCAACGTAGACCACCGGAATCGGAAAAAAAACGTCAACTACATTAGTTTTCAGTGAGAACGGCTTGCTAGCCAACTTTAAATGGTTATAGTTCCTGACTGGTAAGTCCAAATTAAAAATGATAAAAAAACCTAATAATGATTTGTAAATCCCTATTCATTGATACCCCACTCGATATAGTACATCGATTTAATTTTTTTCTTTTTCACCATTTTCAGGTCTTCAGTGAAATTCGGACAGTTGTCAATAATTACCTTGCATATCCCAAGTCCCCCCATTTGGTGCTGTATAATGTTTTAATTTTTTATGTCAATACTATTATAAAGTTGTAAAAATAAAAAGTCTGTATATATTGAAGATATTTTCAAAACAATAATTGTAACGGACTATTTGGAGGTCACTAAATCAGAAATTACATTTTGACTTTTGTATATTCGTTTGTTTTTGTGGATCCATCACACCAAATCGGCTAATCGAATTTCAACTATTTTTAACTGGGTATCCACAGAATACTTTTTATCAAACTATGTGCAAGAGAGAAAAAGAGGGTAACATTTTTTTCCTCTTCCGCTGACGAAGTTGCGACGGAATATTTGTATAGATCACATATAAGTAAGATAGTGTAATACCGGGTTTATGAGTTCGGAACAACAATACACATACTTATACATAAAAAAATCGAATAGATCTTGAGCTAGGGTACATTACGATGTACTTTTTATTCAAGAATCTACAATACTTGTATCGTAGATTTTTGAATTATTGAAATTTAGATTCTTGAATAAAAAGTCAATCAAATTATTGCTTGAAGCAACTTTTTGAACTTCAAAAACTATTTGATTGCTATTTTCGTTCACTCGGAAAATCGTATTAAATGTTCGAAGTGTTACGTAGGTTAAAAACTGCCCAAGTGCAAGTCAGACTCGTGACCGACGGTACCGTACAGAATATAATACGCTAAAAATGGCAGTAGGTATCTGTGAAAATCCAGTGTTAGCAGAACCCTACTCCTAAGCAAATTGTACGGGTGTCATTTATATTTGTTACTCAGGTAGACAGACAGACATAGAAGAATTCTATTTTTAGATTTATTTCGTGGGTACCAAATTTCAAGTTTCTATGACATCTGTAAGTACCCTATAGGTTTTCCATGGATTGCAATTTGTATGGAAATACCTTTTTACCCGACTGCGCGACGCAAAGGACTGGTAATGTCTTTATCAGTCTATGTATGTATGTATGTATGTTTGTTCCTATCTGGCACTCTAGAGACCAAACGCTTGGACCAATTTTGATGATTCTTACGTTTATCGATTTGTCTTAACTGTCCGAATGTCACTGAAGACATGAAAATGGTGAAAAAGAAAAAATGAAAATCGATGTATTATTTCGAGTGGGGTATCAATGAATAGGGATTTACAAATCATTATTAGGTTTTTTTATCATTTTTAATTTGGACTTACCAGTCAGGAACTATAACCATTTAAAGTTGGCTAGCAAGCCGTTCTCACTAAATTTTCATTTCATTGTATTGTAATAAATCTGTGCAAGCTTCTCAATAACACCCACGATAAAGATTGCGAAATTGACTGACTTTTATAATTTTAACTAAAAAGTATAAAATAAAAAAAAGTTATTAAAAAAACAAAAAACCCGACTGCGTACAAAACTAAAAAGAAGAAGGACCCATTGTTGGGAAGATTTGCGTCGATCTAGATTTCTCATGGGTCCCGACTGTTCGAAATCGCTATGTGCCATATTAGAATTTATTATTTGTTATATTGTGAGTATCGATCATGAATCATGAAAGATTTCCATTATAACTTAACAAATTTCTGGGGTACTGGAGTTGTTTTTTTCTATTTAGTTTTTTACGCAGTCGGGCTTTTTGTTTTTTTAATTACTTTTTTTCTGTTCATGCTCTTTTTCTTGACTCTATCTTGGCATCGATTTACAAACTTGCTTTATTACAACTTTAAAGGACCGTAGGCATAAGTATTTGATGCTAATTTAACTTGATACCTTCACGTGTTCCTGAGAAACAAGATATTAAAAAACAGACGGACATACGGAAAACAAAGTGAGCCCATTTTTACTTTTGAGGTTCTTTACCTCAAAAGTAAAAATGGGAACCCGTCCCATTTTTACTTTTGAGGTAAAGAACCTCAAAAATAAACTTAATTATGTTCCGTGACATATATTTTCCACACACACGGGGCCAGATATGAAAAATTCTTACATGTATTTTCACAAGAACAGAATAATGCAATTAGAGCCTTTTGTTTTAGCTGTGTACACAAGTACTCAAGTACTCGGGAAAATACTTGCGGAAGTAGTACTCCTTTCAGTATTTCACTTTGCGGGTCCCAAGGAACACACCGCAGTGTTGAAGTTGCCGGTGTTATGTACAGTTGGATAAAACACAGGAAAATATTTTATATTAGCAGATGCCCGTAACTTCGTTCGCGGAGAAGAAAAAGTCATAACCCCTCTTTTATTTCTTCAAAGTAGTGGGATAAAATTTATCCCATAACCATCTGTGGACACCAGCTACCTGTATATCAAAAATAGTTAAAGTCTGTTTAGCTGATTTGGCGTGATGAAGCCATAGCGACACATACAAACATGCAATGATTCAGTGACCTCCAAGTAGAGGAAAAAAGTCATAATCCCTTATTTTTCTTCAGTGGAGTTGGTTAAAAAATATCCTATAACCATTTGGAGATACCCAGCTACACTTGTACGTGAAATACCGCCATATGAAACAAAATTAGTCTTACAAAAAAGTATCCTATCATGTCTCGATGGAATGCGTACGGAGCGGGTATCATCGTGCAACCTTCAGTACTGGAAACTGTAATGCTGGGTTGGCCAACCCAGAATCAGAGCGAGCCAAATTGTTTTATAAAATGTGCGTTCAGTAAAAAGTAATTATACTTTAGAGAACGTATGGAGTGTTCAACGACCAAGCTTCTTAAAATTAAGATTTAAAAAAAAGTATCCTAAATCACATACTCGTTCTTGTTAACTACTCGCATGTTCTCACTGTCCAAACGAAAATTTGTCTGACTGTACCCACACTAGCTCACTACCCGCGTTATGTGCGTTTCGCATAACACTTAGCCGTATCCCTGAGATAACTGGAGGTTCCGTGAGTGCATTTTTGTGGTAAACAAGTAAAGAAGAAAACGAGGACTTACAAGGAAAGGTTCCGTAACACTCAGAATAAATACTAGTAGGTATATGATAGAGCTCTGAAAAAAAACTCGCTGGCAAAATAATATTTTGTGGAGGAGATCGCTTCTGAGCAATAAGACCGCCTGTTGTTTCATGTTACTTTCTTTTGGTGTGCAATCCATACTAGACTATCCATACTTCCATACTATCCATACTAATATTATAAATGCGAAAAGTGTGTCTGTCTGTCTGTCTCTCTGTTACCCCTTCACGTTTAAACCGCTGAACCGATTTGGATGAAATTTGGTATGGAGATAGTTTGAGTCTCAGGAAAGGACATAGGCTACTTTTTATCCCGGAAAAATACCCTTATCCGCTATAAACGAATTTAAGGCAGACGAAGACGCGGGCTAATAAGTAATATAGGTATAATATTGTAACACTATAAGGTGCCCGCAACTTCATTCGCGGAGGCGAAAAACTCATTAGGGGCCATCTTAAGAACCGGGCCATCTTGGGCGCAAGTACCTTAGTTAAAATCTCTTTAGCCGTTTTGGCCTGATGAAGCCACAACGACACATACAAACATACAAAAAATAAATATCTTTCGATTCAGCGACCTCCAAATAGTCCGTTACAATCATTTTGTTTTTAATATCTTCAATGTACAGACATTTTATGTTTACAACTACAAAATAGTATAGATATCGTCGACATGTACAGTAAAAGTTTTGCTTAGTTTAGGATTGCTTCGAAAAAAGTGGTGTTATTTTTTTTATCCGTGAAATCGTTTACTTATTACAGACGGCTAATGACGACAAAAGAGGTTTTATCCCACGAGTTACGGAACCCTAAGATAGTAATGACGTCACATACAAATCTCCTACTGTCTTACTCTCTGAAATAAGTCTACAGGTAAAAGCAAAAACAATGTATGAAATGTAATTCATAGTCTCTCAGTGCCATTTTCGTCTCAATGACAGAAAATGCATTACCTCAACGAAGTAGTCAATGTGAATTTTTGAGAGAAAAAAGTGTTTTCTGTAATATTGAGATATTTTCGGAGAAAACGGGCTTTGAGTTAAAATATTTTGGTTGTTTGAGAAAATTGAGTCACGCTTTTGAAGGAGTGCTTTGCTGAGTGTGATTTTGTTTAATGTTGAGTATAATAAAAATAATGGGGATGATGACTATATTCAAATAATAATAAAATTTTGATGCGAGATGGTACATTTTTTTATGGAAAATCCAAAAAAAAAAAATTTGAGTCCGATACGTGTAGCTTGTTTTATGAGCCTTTAAAGTTATATGGGAAAGTGCATTTTAAAATTATGAAAATATTTAAAAAAAAAATACCATTGAATAACCCATGAAATGTATGTAACTTTTATTATGAAACCGTTCTGATAAACGCAAGTTTTAATATAGCTGCAGAACAAAGTTCTTAATTTCCCCATACAAGGTAGGAAGGAGTGAGGAGTTTTTACGAGATTGAAGTAGGTTTTTCACCATTTTTTGTATTATTGAAAGGTCGTTCTATTATAGTACATAGCTTAGAAAAAAGTTGTCATCATCCTTATTGTCAGCATTTTGGCAAAGTGACGAGAACAAAATCCCTTATCTATACTATTATAAAGTTTTAAAAATTAGATATCTGTATATTGAACATATTTGGAAAAAAATATACAGGGTGTTTAGGTCATTTAAAACATTTTAAGCCATATATGTCTTAGACAAATGTTATGATGTAATTTTTTATTTATTTGAGTTTTGATTTTTTTCTGAGAAAACTCCTACTATTGTCCAAAAATTGGAATAACATTTGTCTAAGACATGTCAGGCTTAAAATGTTCTAAATGGCCTAAACTATCACCTACTTTCAGCTTTGCATCCTGTTACCAAACACCCTGTATTGTAACGGACTATTTGGAGGTCACTGAATCGAAAAATATTTATTTTGGATTTTGTATGTTTGTATGTGTTGATTTTTTACTTTTGCTGGCTCACGCCATATCGGCTTAACGGAGTTCAACTATTTTTGGTACACGTGTAGCTAGGTAGCCACAGATGGTTATAGGGTACTTTTTATCCGATTACACTGAGAAAAATGAGGGTTATAATGTTTTTCTCCTTAGCTGACGAAGTTGTGGGCACCTTTAAGTTTATTCATACTTTAATATTATAAATGCGAAACTGTGTCTATCTGTCTGTCCGTTCCGTCTGTCTGTTACCTCTTCACGCTTAAACCGCTGAACCGATTTGGATGAAATTTGGTATGGAGATAGTTTGAGTCCCGGGGAAGGACACAGGCTACTTTTTATCCCGAAAAAGTACCCTTAACCGTGATAAACGAATTTAAGGCGGACGAAGTCGCGGGCAGAAGCTAGTTTAAAATAAAGAGGTAATAGAGAATTTAGTAGATAACTAATATTAAGTTATTAAGTATTGTGAGCACGCTATTTGCCATGAAAACATATGTAGGCTGGCGGATATAGGCAAAGCCTGTATGACTTTGATACTGATATAGCATCCTATTTACATCAGATTCACGCCTACGCTGGAACGCGCAAAGGATTATTGTTTCCAAGAAATTGTAGTCTATTTTCGTTGGGCAGACATTTTCTATACTAAGATTTTCCTGGTTCGACACAATATTATAAAAATAAACTGTAACTTATATGGCTTCGGAAAGTTTTTTTAATGACTTGTTTCATCACCAAGATTAATAAAAATCTCCGTGAGCGAAGCTGCACCTTCTAGTATAGAGATGACGACTAAATTTTAATAATTAGTCCGTATTGTAGGTAATAAAAAAATATAGTACACGTATTTCTTCCCTTTTTACGTAATCAGAAAATAACGGAGATACATTGAGTCAAAATGTCGCGTGATGTCACCGAATGGTAATATAGACCCGTCATGACGTCACGAGCCCCCACTCCTTAACTTTGATGCGATTGATCTCATTTTTTTTATTAATTTGAAAAATAATATATATTCTTGTCCAATATTCTTTTGTTATCTAGAATAAGTAATAATTATAATTTTGATTTTTGTTCTGTTGTCATGCCTATTTGAAGTACCTAAACAAAACTTTCAATAAAATTGGCATTACAATTTTTTTAAGTTACAAGAAAAAAAATGTAGTCCAAAAAAGTAGCTGATATACCTGTCAACAAATGTCTATTTTGTTTCTAACATCTTAATCTGCTGCCTGACGTACACATTAACGTAGTAACTTAAGATAAAGTCGCACAAGTTGCAGCAACTTCACATTTACATAAATGCTTACCTCGCTCCAGCGGCAGAGATTAGTAACTCGACCGGCAGTCGATCGTACCGTCTAGCCACTTAATCACTCCTAAACAGTGAGTGATTAAGCGGGATAGTAAAAATACAACGTTTTAATAAAAAATAGATAAGGTAAACGTTCCTGTGCTTGACACTGTCCTATTAATTAAATTAAATAAATATCGCAGGACAATTTTACACAAATCAAACTAGTCCCATGGTAAGCTCAGTAAAAGAAAGGCTTGTGTTATGGGTACTAGACGACGATATATTTACTTATATACATAGAAAACATCCAAGACTCAGGAACAAATATTTATGCTCATCACACAAATATTTACCCGGATTTGAACCCAGGACCTTCAGCTTTGCAAGCAACATATCTCCCGCTGAGCCAAACCGGTCATCACATTAATTGGCACTTTCAATCGTATAATTCAGGGTGCCAACTATTTGAATTAGAGTGTAAAGTATTGGGATGTTTACGATACCTTTTTTTACCGATTTCAAAACGAAAGAGTCGAGGTGTTGCATTAGGGTGTGTCACACTTGTATGGGGAAAAATAAAGTTTTATTTTTAAGCTGCAAATCCAAAATTCTGTGCAGTAAATCGACGTTTAATAGTGTATATTTTATTTGTACCATTTGGAATTGATCTTTTGCCTCCAAATCCCCTTCAACATTTACTATAGACATTCTATGAGCACAGCGGGATTTTTAAGTTTTTTAACGTTTTCGTTAAAAAGATACGGTACTTTTGTTCTAAGCGTTGAATTTTATGTCTAAAGAATCTAGTGATAGATTAGAAAAAACAACTATCCCCATATTTTCATTTTCGTATTTGCATGCCGTTAATCTCAGTTTTTTTAGCATGACAACTAGTGATTGTACGTTGGTTTTTTTTAAAATTTAAAAACCTTTTTTTATCTTTATTTAAGGAGCTTTGATCAAAGGAAATAAACATGCCAGCTCCAGCAGGTCTAAACATAATTCCTAACAGCATCTTACAAATCATCAAATAGGCACTGTTCTGGATCCAAGCTGTTTAAGAATAACAATATGCTTGAGGCTTGGGTCCGGAATTTGCGTCTCCCACAACTGCATCTGTGGAAAGAGCGTCGATCAGCTTGAGCGACATGGTCTTTCATGTTCCAAAAGCGCTGGTCGGCTATACCGACACGGCACTTTGAACGATTTGTCGTCGGTCGCTTGCCACTGCGTCGATACCTGCCGTCCTAGAGCCTACTGGTTTGGCAAGAGATGACGACAAGCGTCCCGACGGAGCAACGTTGGTGCCGTGGAGGTTGGGTAGAGCCTTGATATGGGACGCTACTTGTGTCGACACGTTCGCACAGTCCCATATCAAGGCAACCCGCTCGCAGGCCGGCGCTGCGGCTGACCAGGCTCAGGCTCTCAAGCGCCGCAAATACTCGTCTTTACTTAAAGACTATGAGTTTGCGGCGCTTGCGGTAGAAACTTTGGCTCCCTGGTCAGCCGACATGAAGAAGTTTATGGGGGCCCTGTCGGCGAGGCTGATCGACGCCTCGGGAGACCGTCGCGCTGGCGGCTACCTCTCGCAATGAGTTTCTCTCGCTATTCAGAGAGGTAACGCCGCCAGCGTGATAGGGACCATGCCGCAAGGCGAACTTTTAGACGGGGTTTTCTTTTTATAATAGTATTTAATTTTGAGTAAGTATTAAGTTAGTTATAGATTCATTTATTTCCTATTTTGTTTTCGTTGTTTTTATAATAATAAAAGAAAAAAGTACTACGAAGGAAATTTTAAAATCCTAATAAAGGTACGGTTTTTTGGACCGGTCCATAGAATACCTGCTCAGATATACTATAGAGCATCAGTTTATTCAGGACATACTATCAGCTGCAGACATACTCAATAACATATTTCTACTATTGATTTGTCTGTGAAATATAAAAATGTGTATCTCCGTGCGATCTATGCAACGTATGGGCATAAAACTGAAGCATAATAAAAATATCGAAACCATGAATTTTTAGAGCAGAATAGAAATATTTATGGTCTCTGTTTAGGTGTATAAACAAGATAGAACCCAGTTTTGTCATGCGATACTTTTTGGGTTTAAAAATAGAGGTGGATTGTTTGCGCTATTCGTATGCAATGTTCTTAGAAAGTGTTTGGGGTACGTTGTCATCGGTTATCTGAACTGGATTCCTGTATAGATATGCCTCTTGATGGTCACTATCTTGAGGAAAATATAATGTATTGTTGAACAGTACAGTTTTCTTAAAAACTTTAGATTTTAAATGCAAGGGTTAACAATGAAATGAAATGATGATCTTTATTATGTAAGTAGGCCGCAAGGGCACTTTTACAAGTCTGACTTTACGGCATTTCCCATTTGAGAATCTCACTTTTGAGAATAATGCCGAAATTAACTAATCAGTCCGTATTTTTTTCTAAATAATCTCATTAATCACATTAATGCGTAGTTCTCCAAGAAAACATATCAAAACTTATACAAGTAAAAAATTAACAGTAGAAAGAAAGCAAAATATGATTTTTTAAAACGAGTTAAATACATACGTTTGATATGCCATCTTATAAGAACCATGTCCTGGTAAAAGTAAATTATTTGCTTTCTGTTTGGGCCATGCATTTTCGTCTATTAATTATGCCTTTGCCATTAGAGACTTTTTTAAGTAGGTACTTTTTGAGAGCTGGTAAAGGTAATTTTAAAGCATCATCTGGTAACTTATTATAAAAATGTATACATTGGCCGTAACATAGCATTGGTACCGGGCAAATGGAGAACTTGGAACACAGGTGGTACCCATTATGACCTGAATTATGGTATAGTTTCAGAATTGGATGTTGTTTTCATACATTGCTGTTAAATACTGGCAAGATTACTATTGATACTTAAAATTTTGAGTTTTTGTTTCGTAAATTTTTGTTTTGTTAGCGTTCGTACCGCCTTCTATAAAGCCTATCAGTTAAAATAAGTTTCTATCAAAAAAATCATTTTGATGGCACGCCTTTATTGCCGACTGTACTTTTCTTTAAACATCCATCAACTACTCACCGAGACGATTCTAGAGAGCCCAGATTAGATTGCGCTATTTTATTACAGAGTTCCCGTGACCACCATCCAGCTCCACCATCAAATTACGATAACTTATGGTTTACGAAATGGTAATTTCGACAGGTAAACATGCATATCAGACTATGGAAATGTTCATGTTTCTACAAACGTACACAATAAAAAACACAACTCTGGAGTGACGTGTGCCAGTTTCGAGGAACCGATATTGATAGGCGATAAGCTGCTCAGGACAGAACTGAATGGCGCAGCTTGGTGTTGGAGGACAAGCTTCACTTTGGGTGACTGAGCCAGCGTAGTACCAAAATAAGGACCTACAATTAAAAAAACACACACTGACAATTTATCGTAAATACTAACCAAAATTTTCATATTTTTTGGCTGAGCTCATGCATCCTTATGCCATCTCCAAAATGGTTAAAAGCAATGGAGCACTCAGATAGTTTTAATAGGATGTAAGTCCACTTGAATTCTAATAAACATTCTAATAAACCTTTTTGGAGTCTAACCTCAAGGGACAATATAACCTGATCGTCAAATCACACGAACAATTTGCCACGAAGCACAATGACTTAACTTATTGGACATTGATTAATGCCTTGGAATGGATCCATGCATAGTAATCAACTATTAGGCCAAATGTACGGATTTAGTGCTATGTAAACTAGTGCTGTCTTTGTCGTACGCATGTGTAGGCGGAATAGGAACGGTCTATAATGTCTACAGGTTCGTTTGTTAAGCTAAGTTTACACAGTGCAAGTTGAGACGCTCCAGTAATGCGGTCTGGGTCTTGTAGATACAATAGACGATCATGTTTGCTTTCTTTATTAGATACCTATAGGTACTAAAATTTGTTTGTGTCGTAGGTACTCGTAAATTGGCTGTTTTGTTGATGTATAAAATGATAACAAATGTTATGCATTTAATGATTACATTTCTCTACTGTAAATTATAATGTATTTCATTATAATGTTGTATATCTGATTGATGGTTTAATCACCATTTATTGTAAGTTCTACAAATGGAAGTGTGTTTATAAATTCTAATATATTGAGGAGTCGTTATAACGTTTTTCTTCAGGAATTCTACAGATTCTTGTGGGTGCCTGTGCTATCGGTAACACAGTATCCTGATAGGAATAACAATGGGTGGAATGATACTATTCGGCCACGATTTATATCTAAGAAACAATCGTACGTTAAAGATTTTCTAAGATAACCTTATAAAGTAACGACAAATTATTATATATTAGGACATTATTATTATATTCTTATAAATACAATCTAAACAATGAAAAGAATCCAAGACTCCCAGTGCCTTGTGTCTTGCCAAAACGCATGCTCTGCCAACTAAGCTACAGAATCCAGCCAGATAATTTCAGAAATGTTACAAGATCTTTGCATTTTTAACCGGCTTTTTCTGCCGTTATTGTCATAGTTATTGTTAGAGAAAACTAGACTGTGTAATATCGATCTGATGACTTAGTTTGTTAGGCACTCCTTCGGAAAAGCAGGAACGCGGGGTAATCCACTTTAAATTGCAGTGCATCGCATTTAATTTTTCCTTTATTATTGACTTTTGTATTAATATTCAAAGAGAAAAATAGCAAAAGCGCCTTTAGATGTCCTCAGCTTGCAGGCACTTTCTCGCACAGTCGTGCCAGTCAATCGCTATTTAATCAGTCGCCGTCTCAACAAGGTTTATCCAGCTTGGACGTTTACTGCCATTCCTGTTTTACGCACATCACTCGCACTGCGACGATTCTCTTTGTTAGCCTCACAGTCTTATGATCGTCGCGTTTATCTTGCGTTAGGTTGAATTGTCCTTTTACGGTAATAAATAAAAAAAACTTTATTATAGAGAAGTTTTATATAAGCGCCTACAGATGTTGGCAGTTTGCTTCATTGCCATCAATTTCTTACAGGCACTCGGGCAGTCACGCCAGTCAATCGCTTCTTAACAACTCGCCCTCTCTCAACAAGGTTTATTTAGCCGGGACGTTTACTGCCATTCCTGTTCAACGCACATCACTCGCACTGCGATCGCCATTCTCTTTCTATCTCTTTGTTAGCCTCACAGTCTTATTATCGTTGCGTTTATCATGCGTTAAATTAATATCTAAGCACCAGTACTTTTTGATAAGTATGCGAGTGACGGATACCTTATCATGTATTTAAACGCTATTCTGAACGCAACCGTTATATGCCCGATTATATTATACAGCAACAGTTGAATTGTCCTTTTACGGTAATAAATAAAAAAACTTTATTATAGAGAAGTTTTATATAGGCGCCTACAGATATTGGCAGTTTGCTTCATTGCCATCAATCTCTTACAGGCACTCGGGCAGTCACGCCAGTCAATCGCTTCTTATCAACTCGCCCTCTCTCAACAAGGTTTATGTAGCCGGGACGCTTACTGCCATTCCTGTTCAACGCACGTCACTCGCACTGCGATCGCCATTCTCTTTGTATCTCTTTGTTAGCCTCACAGTCTTGTTATCGTTGCGTTTATCATGCGTTAAATTAATATCTAAGCACCAGTACTTTCTCATAAGTATGCGAGTGACGGATACCTTATCATGTATTTAAACGCTATTCTGAACGCAACCGTTATATGCCCGATTATATTATACAGCAACAGTTGAATTGTCCTTTTACGGTAATAAATAAAAAAAACTTTATTATAGAGAAGTTTTATATAGGCGCCTACAGATATTGGCAGTTTGCTTCATTGCCATCAATCTCTTACAGGCACTCGGGCAGTCACGCCAGTCAATAGCTTCTTAACAACTCGCCCCCTCTCAACAAGGTTTATTCAGCCGGGACGTTTACTGCCATTCCTGTTTAACGCACGTCACTCGCACTGCGATCGCTATTCTCTTTGTATCTCTTTGTTAGCCTCACAGTCTTATTATCGTTGCGTTTATCGTGCGTTAAATTAATAACTAAGCACCAGTACTTTCTGACAAGTATGCGAGTACGTGAATGACGGATACTATATCATATATTCATCACGCTATGAAGCAACGGTTGAATTATCCTTTTACGGTAAGAAAAAAAAACATTATTATAGAAAAGTTGTATACAGACGCCTACAGATGTTGGCAGCTTGCTTCATTGCCATCAATCTCTTACAGGCACTCGCTCGGGCAGTCGCGCCAGTCGATCGCTACTTAATCACTCGCCCTGTCTCAACAAGGTTTATCCAGCTAGGACGTTTACTGCCATTCCTATTTTACGCACGTCACCCGTACTGCGATTGCCATTCTCTTTGTTAGATATTGTGTCAATCAAACTTCCGCGCCAATTTGGTTGAAATGGCGGAGATGTTAGGCGCTCTGTGTATTCACGTTAATTCATTAGGTTTACTATGATTCAGAGTTTCTGAAGACTATCTAAAGAAAAGTTAAAGTAAAAAACCTGTCAGAGCTGCAGGAAAGAGATTTTAAACTGCAATTAAAACTTCACTTCAGATTTAGACTTGCGTTTCAGATCCCATAATTTCTATAATAATAATCATCTTTAGCTTGATATTTCAGCTATATTATTATAAAGTTGTAAAAATTAACTGTCTGTAGATTAAAGATATAAAAAAAAAAGTATATTTGAAGGTAGTCATTTGAAGGTTAGTCGACAAATATTTTTTTTTGTATTATTTGTATGATTTTATGTGCCGTTGTGGCTTCATCACTTCAAATCGGTTAAACCGATTTAAACTATTTTTGGTACACGGGTAGCTGGGCATCCACACATGGTTACAGGATACTTTGTACTCGACTACACTGAAGAAAAAATAGGGTTAGATGTTTTATTTATTTAACTAGACAAATGAATTCTGATATACTCGCACCTACCAATTTACACATAATAACAACAATGAGATAATAATGTGTCCAAAATTTGTTTCAGGGATACATCCGAGCATTTTAACACATACTTAGTGACAATGCCATTAAAATTGTACAAGTCGAAACGAATCTACTCTTTGATAACGTCTTATAAATCGATAAACGCCGGCTGCACGCACGAAAAAGCATGACTCATTGTCACGTTCTGCCTGAGCCGAGCGTGCAAGCGAGAGCGCAAAACAAGCGATAAAGCGGCACGAGTGGCACGACGCGGCGTTCGGCTTGCGAATTAATAAAAGTGCCTATTTTTAATTTTTTTTTTCTTATGACATTATCCAGTAAAATTATCGTCCGTAATCTGACTTTACAAACAACCAAATCTTTTTTCCATTACATTTCTATCAATTAGCAGCTTCGTAACTGAGCCAGATACAAGTTTACGACAGTTTTATATCATGATTGTAGTTCGCATTTCAGAGTCGAAAGCAACAAAAAAGAATTGGCTTACTAGGAATTAGCGCCATACCTTTATAGCTTTTGCGAGCTAAGTAAGCGTAGGGTTGGCGAAATGATTGTATTGAAAATAATAAAAAATATGATTATCACAACACAACAAACAGGGCTCCTTTCTTTTCCCGTTCCTTCGAGAGCACAACGCGATGGCCGAACGTCGAAGAATTACCAACAAAAAAAGAAAAAAAAACATAAAAGATCATTTAGTCAAATCGGATCACAAGTAATACTTTTGTATCGTCAAAAGTTAACACGATCATGTCTATTATTAAATGATAACATTATAAAATAGATAACTTAATATCTACTGTATTCTTTTGCATTCTCTAAAGCTTACGTAATGAAAATATTAAAATAACATTCATAATATTGAGTTGAATGATATAATACATTAAATTATTTATTATTTCATACGTAGTCCTGTCAGGAAGATGATATTAGATACTAATAATGTCTTCCTACAGAAACCGTGTTTCAAATTTTAATAGATAAGGAAAATACAATAGACACAAACACAGTCTCATAATAGAGAATAAAACCGTTTAAAGTTTAAACACGTTCAAACAGAAAAAAACTGGAGTGAGGGAGAGATAAAAAATTGTAATCATTATGACAGTAAGGAAGGCCAAGTGTTTTATTATCTGGGGGCACGGGAGTGCCCCCACCAAGTCGAGCAAAAAAGCGGCACGGCCTTACCATCCTTTTCTCGAAGCAGTTCAGGCTATTTTCGACCCCCATAACTTCGTTGTGGATAGAACAAAAAGCCTGAGTTTTCAGTAACCAAGCAGACATTGTATAAACAAAATATATTTCAAATTTAATTCAAGTTGAAGCAGTTTTCTGCACATTTCTTTTTCGATCACGCAAGGAAACTCCGAGCAAAGCTCGCTCCAGTGCCCTTTCAGTAATATTTCCGATTGTGAACAGTGAAGTAGCCTATGCATTCATCCATTGATCTGCAAAGTGTCATCTGCTTACTTTTAAATGCGTTCGATGTAGATACATGGGAATACATGTAATTATAGTTTAGGTTTTTTATGTTTATTAAAGTTTGATGTTTAATATAATACAAGTTACAAATATACAAACTTCCAAACATGTTTATAATCTATCACATGTATAATATTCGTCATAATTGCTATTAAGTTTCATTTTATTGCCGACTGTACTTTTCGTTGAACACCCGTCAACTACTCATTGAGGCGATTCTAAAGAGTCCAAACATCATTGCGTTATTTTGATACAGAGTTAATATGACCACCTTCCTATTCTATTATCAGATCAGCTCGATGCTATATATTCTGATCTCACCAAACTTACATTAGTATGGCAAATAGCTCAATTGGAAACCGGGGAGTGGGTCAAATTTAAGCAAGATTTGATCCAAACTAACATACTAACACAGCAAGTTAAATAAAAACTCAAAAAAAAACATCCAGAAGAAATTTGCATAATTTAAATTTTCTTTTGTTTCATTCACCTAACAAGTTTTTTGTTGTGGTAAACACAGTTTAAGCCTCAAATTCAAGATATCCATAAATCACTTCCAAGCAAGTCAACGTCCAAATCCAAATGTTTACTTGAGGCAAGACTTACATTTGAAAACAAACATGGAAAAGTTACAGAAACTTCGGTAAACCACAAGTTCAGGTAGATATCTTTACACGCATCGACTTATCGTAACAAATACAAAGAAAGAAGAAAGTTAAGGGGGATAAAAATGTACAAAACTGGCCAAGTGCATGTTGGACCATTACTTTGAAGGTATTGAAGAGTTCGAAAAAGGGGATGTAGGGGTGGGGGGGTTGGGGTCATAGAAAAAGACACAAGATTATTTCCATAGTTAGCTTGTTGTGTTTTTAAAGACATCTGGAAAGATGGGGGGTAAAAACTGGTTAAGAGCAGGCTGGACCATACTCAGTGTAGGATTCCGTAGCCGTTAATACAAAAAAATGCACTGCAGATGTAAAAAATACCATGCGAAATAAAGCACCAGCAAAAGAGCGTATGGCATGGCACTTACGTTATTTTTTTGAGAAGCGCAGTTTTTCGGGAAGAACGCAAATCATGCTCAAAATTATTTTTGTTGAAAGTTAGAGAAGTTGTGTGCCAATAGCCCCGAAGTCTTACATTTCGGGTGCGGCCAGACGAGAGGTAACATAATGAATTTTGATACAATATTTAAGGACCTTAATCTAAGGTTTCAAAAAACAAAGAATAAAAAATACAGGTTGACCTAATTGTTTGTTGTTGATTATATTTTTTTTATTTGCATTGCAGTGTTTCAGATAAGCACTATATTGTCATCCTCGGAATCCTATCTCTATAGCTACTTGGCTGGCAATCCCTATTTTCCCAGCCTGTGCAGCAATGTATACTATTTCAGTACAAAGTGAATTTTGCAGGCGAAATAATATACAACACTTTCGTGACATGGCGATTGACAGACAACGCATAACTTAAATCAGAGATATTTTTAAACAAATGACTGTTTTCCTCCGCTGTCATTTAGCCGTGCGCCCCGTGTCCTTACCCTCCTCCAAGTGGACGCGGTTGCATTCTCATATGTGGGTTTGCGGTCTCCCCACTGATTCCGATTAGGTAGTGGTATGGACGCCTAGCCGGGTTGGCTTTGGTTTAAAGTCAAGTTCTACAAATTTGAATGTTTATTTAAAAATCTTCGAAATCCCTAACGAAATAATATATAATGTTATGAATCCCGAAAAAGTCGTCGTGTGTAAAAGTTCTTAGATATAGTACTGAATTAAGTTTTCACTGGATTCAGCAAAATGACAAATGTCAGAGTCTCTCCAGATGAAATAAGTTTTTATGTGCCAACCCTGATTCCGCAAACGAACGAATTTAAAAAGGAAACTTTCGGAACAAAAACAAAGATATAAATTGGTATCTGAGCGCTATCCCGATATCCTTTCAATTTGTATTCTAGGGTTGTACATTTGATATAATGCTATTGGCACAGTAATAAAAGAAAATAATGGACGTAAGTCGAACAATTTGCAGATTTGTGAAGAATTTTTCTCTTGATGAAGATATTCTTGTATATTTTTATAACTAAGTAGGTCAATTTGTATAAGATTGTTTCCATATTTATTATTTATTTAATCATACTTGATTATTATTATTTGAAGCCTGCGGCTTAAGGAAAATAAAAAAGTGAGCAAATTTTGCACTATTTTGTTATTTTAAGAATGGCGATACATTGCAGCTTGAAAAGTTCTATGCACTTATATAGAGATGTTGTATAAGAATGAAATGTAAATTGAAGATATTTTAAAAAATATATTGTTGTGGACTATTTGGAGGTTCATGAATCAATTTATTTTTAATTTTTTGTATGTTTGTAAGTGTCGTTGTGGCTTCATCACGCGAAATCTCAACAATTTTTGATACACGGGTAGCTGAGTATCCAGAGATGGTTAAAGGATACTTTTTACCCGAATACGCTTAAGAAAAAAAGAGGGGTTATGACTTTTCTCCTCCGCTAACGAAGCATAACCTGACGAATGAATGGCCACAAGCCATTTTTTTAGATTCGTAATTTCTTCTTCTAAACATCGCATTGAAGTTCTAAACCTTTTAGACCTAGTAACTAATTAAACTCATAGCTTATTTTTAAAGCCCAAAAACGGGAGAATTTGCTATCGTTACAAGAATCATTGTAATCTTACTCTCACTCGTAATTCATTTATAAAACAGTTCAGATCCCTTTAAAACTAGTATTTAAACATTTTAAACTGATAGCTGTAGCATTAAGCTTAGGCCGATAAACTATTATCAGCCACAATTTGTCCGTCCATCTCTTATACAATATGCACGCGGCGGCTTGCGGCCGATACATAATGCATGCCGGATGGCACACCTGGCAGAAATATCGATCTAGCCATTGGAAATAGTAATCTGAAAATCTGTCTGTGGATTTAAATAATCGCTATGGTAATCAACACAACACAAATTACGTGTTTCTGTTGTCGCTTCTGACATATAAAGAAACGCGGGGTGCCACAATACGCTGGTAAAAATGCGCATCGTATAAAAAATATCTGATACAAAACAGTATTATTATGCATGAATGCATTGCAATGATGTCACTGGGTTTGTAAGAGAGCCTCTGTAATTACATTTTGTGTTTAACACAAGATTGGCTACCCAAAGACCTCTCGAGGAAAATCAACGACCATATTTATACGCATTAGTAGGGAATAAGGAAGTAACGGCTTTTTCGCTATCGCACAGAAACCTGATTAACATCAATAGCTGGTACACTTTGGATGGTATCATTAAATCCCCACTATTACTTACAAATAATTTTAGGACATGTCAACCTTATCAATTGGAATCTACGAGAGTTCAATTGTAAAAATAATTTAAAAATTACACCATTTCATAAGGATTACTAGAAAGTAGTAAACAAAATTTTACGGCTAAAAATAAAATACGTATCATGGTCTCGGCACCAAAATGATGCTGAATTACAAAACTAGTTTATTCTTATAAGCATCAAAGAGTTTCATTTCTATGAATATTAATAGCAGATATCGACAATTAATAATATCAAACGCCTAAGTTTTATCTTTGATATATAAAGTAAGCATACAATTCCGCGCAGCGCGCGACTAGCTCCAATAATAATGTTTGATGGCGGATCATTTTATGCAATTTGCTGAATCCAGGTCGCTTATTACCGCGCGACTTGGAGTTCTATTTAAGTACTCAGCAGGTGGACGAGTCGATATTGCCGTTTGTTGATTGGTTTGACACCAGCGTCTCTATATACACAAGGGTTATAAAGCGAACTTCGCTCACTTGGGAAGGATTGAGTCTCCTATATCATTCAGGCTTTTGAATAATGCATTCTCTCAAGATCTGCTATAGGGAAACGGAGCGCAGTATCTTGGGAGTTAATGAAATAACGATCTTTATTCTGTAAGTAGGCCGCAAGGGCACTTTTATAAGTTTGACTCTACGGTATTTCCCAAGAGGAGACCACTGTTGTGAAAAAAGCCGAAACAAACTCAACAGTCAGTATTTGTTACTAAATAACTCTTATCTAGTACAATATTTGTACTAAGCCTATTTTAAATCTTTGTACGTATAAACTTAACGCTTTTAAGTTCTCCAAGAAGACATATCATAACTTACAAAAGTAAAAATACTATAGAAGAAAACAAGTTACGTACGTTTGATATGCCATCTTATGTGTGTCCCGGTGAAAGAAAATTATTTATTTTCCCTTTTGGGGCATACAATTTAACTTATTGCCATTAGAGAGTTAAATTGAGCGCTCGCTTAACGAACACCATCTTGCGTTACAAAACCCATATAACCGACGTAGCCATGACAGACTAGCGGCTAGCTAAAGTTGGACAGGGCTGGACACGTTTCCTTGACCCACAGTTCGTTCGGCATGCGGCAGACAACACATGCCGAACGCACTGTGGGTCAAGAAAACCACTGACTGGATCACACCCAATAGGGTTGCGGTAGGCCAGGACGGAGATAACGGGACAACCTAGATGCATTCTAAAAGGTTTGGTCAGTTTGGGACGTCAGGATAGGTACAAGTGGAAAAAAGAGAGGGAGTACTTTGCCCGGCAGTGGGACATTACAGGCTGATATAATATCATTCAGATACACGGTATAATTATCGCACAACGACACATACACTCACACAAAATTCAAAATCATTTTTTTAGATTTAATGAGTGAAGAAAATATTGTGATGGAATTAGTCCGATGCAATAATTTTATTTAAATACAAGAAAGCGCCCGCAACTTCGTTCGCGAAGGAGAAAAAGTAGCAGCGTGTACCAAAAATAGTTGAAATCCGCTTAGCCGATTTAGCGTGATGAAGCCACAACGATACATACGAACATACAAACATACAAAAAATCCAAAAAAAAATATTTTTTGTTTTAGTGACCTCCAAATAGTAAGCAATAATATATTTTTTGAAAATATCTTCTATGTACAGACATTTCATTTTAACAACTTTATAATATTAATAGAATGCACAGAGATTTATTTTTTATAACTTTATAATAATAGTATAGATATACAGGACATATGAAAAATATACAGGACAAGCGAAAAACTAAATGCAACGAAGTACGTCGTCATTAATTATGCTAGTGTTGTAAATGCTATTGAAATCAAACAAAACAAAAAAGAATACTGCATATTGCTGGTAAGCTCACACTTTATTGAAATTTTCGAAAACCCAGAAAATAGCTATATTCTCACATGATATTTTGCCCTCCTGGAAAATAAGATGCGTCGATCCATTGCGATATTAATATTTTATTTTTGATATGTGATATTTCGTGCATGATCAGGAGGAAATGCAATTTGGGTATTACGTATACTTAACATGTGATTATGAAATACTTCATGTTGTATTTCAAAAAGAAGTAAGTATACAATAGGAAGATTCATTTTTCAAAAAAATCTGTAAATTTAGACTATAGGACACCATGTTCGGTGCAGTCATTGCGCCTAACACGTGATTTATCCACGAGCCACTCAGCAGAAGGCGCATCGATTAGTAATTTATATTAATTTAATTAGTGCATATTTCGGAACCATCACGACCGGGTTAATCGAACATAACATTTAATTTTTTCGACGTTCTACTGACATAAGTTTAAATAAATTCATATTACTCGTACTTAAGACTTTTAGACAATAAACATTTTGTTCCTTTTCGCCGGACTTTTTAACATTCACGTCACCCCCACACCTGCAAGGTTAACTCTTAAAATTTTCGTCTCCTAAAATTTCGCAATATTAACATACATGTATATAGTAATTAATTATGAGTAAATAGTTTGTTAGGCGAGCCAAATTTAAGCCAAGGACCGAAGATAGGTCAAACGGATTTGATGGCCATTAAGCGCTTTGAAGGTGAAAATCCTATAATGGACACACAGGCTTAGTTTGCAAAGTTCGTAAGCCTTTTTCAATTACATTTTGTACGTCACACACAGACAAATCCAAAATTCGGTTCCACAGTTTTCTGTAGCAGGATAGTGACGAAATCTACTAATGGATATTTAAAATCATTGTTACTCTCACATCTACGTAGATATAGTATTACCTGTGGCCTTACTTCTTTGGGGAATTTCAAATCACCTGGACCTATTCTTTGTCTGCGTCATAACCTATGGAAAGGGCTATGCTTGGGATCTCTCTACGAGATCGAATCGATGTCCTCAACCAGTGCTTATTATCAGTAATGACCTACGGAGCCAAGACGTGGTCTCTAACTATGGCCTCTTAAAGAAGCTCAGAGTCACTCAGCGAGCTATGGAAAGGGCTCTCGGGATCCCTGTACGAGATCGAATCAGAAATGAGGAGATTCGTAGACGAACCAAAGTCACCGACATAGCAAACAGGGTAATCAAATGTGGCAATGGGCAGGGCACTAGTTTGAAGAACCGCGTGGCTGTTGGGGCAAAAAGGTTCTCGACCGAAAGTGGTCGGACGACCTGGTTAGGGTTGCGCGGACTCGCTGGATGCGGGTCGCCTCTAATCGGCCCATGTGGAAATCTATTGAGGAGGCCTGTGTCCAGCAGTGGTCGTCCTATGGCTGAACTGATGATGATCATAAAGAAACCTCCACATTCCAATTTTAACATCCAAAGGTTGGAAACATTGATGACTCAGTAAGAATAATGTAAAAATTTGGGAACAAGCCGTTAGGTATTTATATCATTACATATTTCAGAGTCAATCTCTTGTCGGTGTACTTGATTAAGCGTGTAGCTATTTCCATCTCGCTCCATCGAAGGCCACCTTCTCGACCTCCGTTCACGACATGACGTCAACCCTCTCTTTTATTTGTTACATGTAGCTTACTTTTGGTGTTCCCCTTCCTCGCTTGCCTTCATTCGTTCCTTCTACTATACTATGTTATTGATAAAAGCGTCGCGTAGTAAGGTGAGCAAACATTTCCCCTCCTCTATTCTCAATCGTTTTTATTAAGCTCCTGCTTCCCCCACCCTCCCGAGTACTTCTTCATTTGTGACTTTTTTTTCGTTCAACTAATCTATTCTAACTTTTTTATTTTTATTTATTTAAATTACGTAAACACACAAAAATATTTGTGCTAGTACGCGTTACAGAAACCTGTTAGAGGTTTATACGTGACGCGAAATTTAATATCGTACTTAAATAAAAAAATGTTGGCTTAAGTGTGATAAGGCCCTAAACAGCAGGAACTCTTGTCTAATTAAATTACAGTATGTATGTAGACATACTAAACCAAAGCATGCATCATATTGTTACACATCCATTGCCGCATGCATCACGTAGCGCATTATAATATTGCAAACTTGGACCGCAGTCGCAATTGAACACGACAAAGAATCTTATCCTTAAATGAGCAACAATTGTATGCGCATACGTCGTTCATAGAGCTGTTTCCCCGAACACACACACTAACAAATACTTTCTGCACTCACACATAGAATACACACATGCAATCGCACACAAGAAACCGACGTCATAACTAAGATTGAGTCCATTTAAACGTCAACCGACGTGTTATATAATAAAGTTTGAAATTGCGGCCTGCGTGTTGTCTTAATGTTCATTTGTTTTCAAGTAGCCATTTTGCATCGCATTTCGTTTCAGTTCCACGCATCGACAGTCCTTGTTGTTACTGCCGTCGAGAGTTGTGCTGTAAGCGATTAATTTAGTGCATACTAGTGTAAAATACATCCAGACTTCTTAGGGTAAGTTAAGAATTTCATAAATATTCAGTAGCATTTCGTATGTTTCGTTCGTGTATGGTGGTAATAGGGGTACATTATAATAATTTTGTACTTCATGTTCAATAGTATGTTTAACGGATGCTTATTATATGGAAATAAGAAGGAAATAAATGCAATATAGCGCTTAAAATTTATGACAGTGCAAAAGTTTTATATACTACTAACGACCCGCCCCGGCTTCGTACGGGTGCAATTAAAATCTGTAATATCTTCGAAGATATTTATTGAAATTAAATGCTGTAAAGGGCCATAATGATCTATATTAAATGCACAATGTATTTAAGGTACTTACTTGGATAAAGAGTGCTGTATTGCTTAATATCGCTTCGTAAATAAGCCATATGCTAATGCGGACCTTTTTTACCTTTTTAATCAATCTCGTAGGGTTCAGTCAGCGTTTGCAATGTAAGCGCAAAAAATTGTGTTTAATTACGATATGACATTTGAACCCTTTCAAATTATAAATGTTTCTCTACTGTATTAAGCATGTATTATACTTACATATAAACCTTCATTTTAAATTACTCTATCTATTACAAAAAATAAAGCGTCAAAATTGGTTGCGTAGTTTTAAAGATCTTAGGCATACATAGGGACAGACAGCGGGAAGCGACTTTGTTGTATACTATGTATATAGTGATAGTGATCTATTAAGGTGTGTGTGCTAAGTTTAAATATTGATAATTAAATACTTTTAGGCAAGTGGACAAATAATAGCAGTGTTTTACAAGGAGCCAAAATTACTAGTACGAGCGAGCGAGGAGATATACAATTTAAGTGTCAAAATGGTTTCTAGCGTCTCCTTAAGGGGCTTCAGTAAATTTCACTGTTAAACTTGGTGTCAACCACGTTAAATATATATAATATTGTAACTTGGTATTTTCGTCAACTAGAATGTTATTAACTATACTTAATAAAGCAAGAGAAAAAAAACGTGTAGTCCTCTTTCTATCTTAAATTGGTATAGGCTCCCTCGTCAAGCGAACGCTTAAACATACGACTGAAACCAATAAGTGAGTAACTATGGTTACTTTAAAATTGTCAACTGATTTTTGAACCAAACGTCATTGTGAGTAGCCTAGGAATGTAACATTTTATATTTACGTGTTAGAAGTCACCATGTATAAATAATAATACTGAAATACATAGAAGTCATCCAAGACCCAGGAACAAACATTCGTGCTCATCACAGAAACACTTGCCCTGGCTGGGATTCGAACCCAGGGCCGCCAGTTTCGTGGGCACCCAACTAAGCCACACGTGTCGTCATAATATTAAATTTATGAGTTTCACGTTATGAGAAGTGAAATAGTAGATCTTATGACCAGGAGCTAACACGAGCTATCTGACACGACGTGATTAAATATTATATCTGAGTGTCAATATAGCTTTTCACGCGTTGTAATCTCTACTTTTCACTTCGATTGCGAAAATTAAGTTAAAAACACACACTGAAGACAATTCAACATTAATAAATTATGTATAAACTCCTCCAAAATTTTCATATCTTTTAAAGAAAAAAATTAAAAAATCGAAAGTTCGAATCTTACGCTCTCTATTGAATCTAAAATCTATTGAGTGCTCGGAAAACCTCCGTTTACAGTGCGAAAGCTGCGTGGAAAAGTCATTAGAATTCTGTCATTATTTGTTTGTTTTGTTATGAGTATGTTTTGTAGGTTTATTATCACTAGTTTTAATTGAAAAAATAATCGGCCTGTTATAATTTCATAGTTATTTTTTTCTTACATCTCACATGTTTCATGCCGTAGTGATGTAAAAAGTTGTGTTTCGCACGGCTGTAAAATTATTTGGCTTCTCGTGCCTTGAAACCCTTGTTACGCTCAGGAATTAATATTTGAACAATTTTTGATTTTATCGCTTACTTAGCTTTCAATTCAAGCACTCGCGCCAAATAACAACTTTGCAGCCTTGCATAAGTAATAACTATTTTTGTAGAAAATTGCAGCATTTGCAAAATTTAAATTTTACCGAATTGACATAATTAAAAATGTTTGCATACTACTACAGATTATGACATGACACCAAATTTCTATCATATTACCGACATATCATTATTTTTGCTATTCAAGTGACAAATCATCTTACTTAACATGTTTAAAATTTTAATAATTAAAACAATTAAAACGGATTATATCGCGTATATTATCACATTTGAGTTCCTGACGTTTCAGAAGATTTTCAGTTTTCGTGTTCACGGGGTCAAATGAGATAATATACGCCATATAATCCGTTTAAATTGTTTTATTTAAATGTCAGGTAATCGCGTTTACAGATGAAAATATTAAATTTTATTAACATTATATAAAACTAGAAGATTCCCGCAACTTCGTCAGCCGAGGAGGAAATTATTAAAAAAAAATACAATACGTTTAATTCAGATCATCAGATCCATATTGAGTTAGTTACAAATACTTACAAGTATGGTTCTTAAATATTAAAATTTACTTGGGATATTAAAAGGGATAACATATCTATATAACCCTCTTTTTCTCTCTCTTGATCGAAGTTGGATAAAAAGTATCTCATAACCATGTGTGGATTTCCAGCTACCCGTGTATCAAAAATAGTTGAAATCCGTTTTGTTGTTTTGGCGTGATGAAGCCACAACGACACATACAAACATACAAATAATATTTAAAAAATCGATTCAGTGACTTCCAAATTTTTTTTATTTTTATTTTTTTACTATTATTTAATATCTTTATTGTACAGACACTTCATTTCTACAACTTTATAATAGTATAGATGTGATAATTAACCACTCGAATAGCAATAATGGTAATATTATATCAGTGGGGTGGCGTCAAACATATTGTTGGTAAAGCCGGAGTATACTTATTTTCTCTTCTGCTTCCTTTAAAGCAATAAAATAAAGTAGTCAAATGCCTTTAAGTAAGCAAGCCGATGATAATCGGGTTCTCTTAACGCCAGGCCATTGATATATATGTAAAGTGATAATATGTTTCTTTCTGCCACCAATTTTTTTAAATGCCATAATGGTTATTTCGAATAGAATGTATCCATAAATTGGACATATATAGTAAATAATAAATAGATATTAAGGGACAATTTTACACAAATTAAACTAGTTCCATGGTAAGCTCAAAAACCACTTTAAGGTTTGTGTTATCAGTACCTACTAGACGACGATATATTTAATAGATATAATTATTTATTTATTTAAATTTTATTCCACGATCTAAAAATGTACAAAAGGAGGACTTAATTACAAAAAGCAAATCCTCTACCGGTCAACCATTAGATTAAACATAAGCGGTTACACGTTCAGTACACATACAGACTATCCAAGTCTCAGGTGTAAATATTTATCAGAAACAAACATAATGAAATATCATTACACAAAAATATAGTGGTCATAATATCTTGGACATACCTCGACGACTTCTCATTTGGCACATCGAATTTGACCCCTGGTAAATATAAAATGATGCCATCAAACGTGATATTAATAGTGTTATTCAAAACATCAGCCTTTGTTAATGTGATAAGACTGGTTATGTTGTCAAAATAATCGGTGTGAAACACATACATACTTGTATTGTTCTGGTTAGGTATAGTGTTATTGGGATGTATTTTTTTTATTTCTCTAGACGTTGCACGTTGACCGTGTAGGTTTAGCTCAGTGGGAGTGACGCTGCCTGACAAAAGCTGACGATCCTGGGTTCAAAACCCAGTAAGGGCCAAAAATATATGTGAGATGAGTATAAATATTCGTTCCTGAGTTTGGACGTTTTCTATGTGCATGAGTAAATATAGCACGATTTTAAATTCATATCAATTTCATAAGACACATTTTTTTGCTACTTTCAAAAGGAAAATAGATTTTCATTTTTCTCCGTACATGAGTGGTTCAGATCTAGGGTTTTTGGCTAAGGTAGGCAGTTTTTCTGTGCATACAAGGAGCCATAGTCGATTAAGGCTTCATGGTAGGCTGTTTCCCTGTGCCTGTATGGAGCAATGGTTGTTCAGGGTGGGCAGTGATTTTATGCCTATATGGACTACACGCCACTGCCTATGACCTATGTCCTAACACAACGTCCAAGGACACCGTAAGATGGGTAGCAGCTCTCTCATTACAGTGTAAACTAGGTACTACGATCTCCAACCTGTATGCCAAACGAGTAGATTACAGTATTTCCAACCATTTAAATATAAGCCTGGCAATCGCTTGAAACGGAGTTTAGCGGAGATAAGCGAAATGGACCAATCAGTGTCCGTCGCTTTTGAAACCCACACTACCAAATTTGAATCTTCGGAATGTGATTGGGTACTTAATTTCGCACAGCTTCGCTTCAATAGTTTGGCAGCCTTAGGGTCAGAAGGGTTACTCCGAGACTCGAAATTCGAAGTTCGTAACGTACCGTCCCTCTCGCTCTCATGTTAAGCTGTATTTGAGTGAGCGGGATGGCGCCATATGAACTTCGTTTTCGGATTTCGGAGTAGCCCCTCAGGTCACGACAACGCGCGACTATAGCGACGCGGCGAGCGAATACTCTCTTCATTGCGCCGTCGAGACGCTCACCGCACAACAGTTAGTTAGCATGACACGCAATGTATAAGGAGTTCGCTTGCCGCGTCACTAGTCGTGCGTATTTAGTCTTGGCTTGACCGTGACTACGGTATATTGTAAATTTTGATATGAGTCATCCCGGTACACAATAGTTACCGATGTTTGCTTATATACCATTGTTTATATTTTAGTGAAGACAATGGCGGTGGTCTGGAGGGATCTTTGTTGTGGAGTGCGGTACCTTCGCGCTAAGTGCTTTTTCATCGGATATCTGAATTTGGTACGTTTCTACAATTGTCTCTTTATCGATTTATGATTTGTTACCGGAAACTGAGCTTATATTTTAACACTTTCACGAACATAGGACCATTTTGAAAAGAGAATACTGTGGGACAGATAAAACTCATACAAAAAAGTACTACGTCCACAGACGGACTGTCAGATTTACTTCTTATTAAACATTGTGCCATAACTGTGATAGATAGGTACATATATATATAAGTAATTTTATACCACCAAAACCCTCCCGTTGTGGCAGTACGGCCTATAACCGTAACGTTTACATCCGTGATGTGCCACAGGACCCGGTCGTCCCCTTTGGGTAGTGCGTAAAGTCATTACACTGAATCTGTTGCTATGGCACTTTTTCACGGCAAGTGGTCAAAGTCATAATATATGTTTTGGTGACAAATTAAATCTTTGTCGACTATTTTTCAGTGATTTACATTAGTTATAGGCAAAATAACACTAATTACAGATTTATAAATTATTCAAGACAACATACGCAAAATAAAAACAATTATAGAACCTTTCAAGTCGATGCTGGCACTAACAATGTTAAAGAAAAGGATAAAACTCACCAAATACTTGAATTTGGCAATAACTCGAAAACCGTGCAACTTTAACTAGGGTCATGTTAATTTGGTTTAGTCCTTCTTGAGCTAACCTACTTTAGGTGTCACTGTGACTTCGTACATATGAGACCTGTATAAGGCACTGGTCCCACCAAGAGCGAGGAAGCGATTAGGCAATTTTCTCACCCAAGAAACGAGCAAAGATATCTAGATCCTGTGTTAGTAAAATAGACACATAAATTTATAATTCATCGCTGGCTATTCACACTGGCGGCGAGAACTCTCTCATATACTTACGTATCTCTTTTATTGACACGGAGTCTACATCTATTGTGCGTTTCTTGAGCGAGTTGGGCGAGAAAATAGTCGATATTTGCTCGCTTTCTGCCCGGCGGTGTGATTAGTGCCTAAAACCTATGAGTTTTCTTCGGCTGTGGACGGAGTGACAGTTTTGTGAAGGCAAAACTCACCGGCCATAAACCGTGGAGTCACATCACGAGGGTCCTAATTTGCGTCTGTAGACAGAGTGTCCGTGAAAGTGTTAATTATTTGGTTCCCTATAAAAACTTCCACTCCCTTTTGACCATTTTAAGAGATGACTTGAGTGATTAAAACTATCCTATGTCCCTGACAGGATCTCAGTATATTTCCATACTTAATTTAATCTAAATCGGTTCAGAAAACCTTTAACCTTGAAAAGGTAAACAGACAGGCATAGTTCGGTTTAAAGATCTTTATTTTCTCAAAAAGAATAACATTAATTCACTTATATGAGAAATAAGTTGATACATTATAGTGTATAAAATAAACTAGAGTAAACTAAGTAGTACGGATATTCTGGTGGGTTTAACAAAAACAATAAGTAACATTTAAACAATTATAAGATTTTGTCAAAAATCAGTTTATAATTTCTTCTGTTTCCGCGATTATTACTCATTGAAATAAAACAATTTAACGGATTATATCGCGTATATTATCTCATTTTAGTTCCCGACGTTTCGGACTAAAATGAGATAATACGCGATATAATCCGTTAAATTGTTTTATTTCAAAAATCAGTTTAGTTAGACCAGACCATGTCCAGAATATATAAATTTAGTTCTGACAGAAGTGACAACATTACTGGTAGCAAGAATTTTGAACACTGGTATGCGTGGGAAATAATAGAGTTGTGTTGGGAAATCCCATGTTTAACCAGCGATGAATTATCGTTTTTTTTTCTTTTACAGATTGCCAGTACAGTGGACTTAGGCTGTCATCTCGTCATTTTATCGTCAATTACTAATTTCTTCTCGTGTGATGTGAATTTAACAATTGTAAGTTGCCAATATACTATTGTAGCCTGTGGCCTATTTTGCCAAAAATTACGTTGATCCGTTGCTACTCGTACTGTCACATGAAAAAGGACCAACCAACAAACATCATCGCTTTTTTATGGTTCTGTATCCAAAAGGTAAAACGAGACACTCTACTAAAACTCCGCTGTCCTTCTGTCTGTCTGTCCATCTGTCACCAAGCTGTGACCAGGCTGTCATGAACCGTCGTGATAGCTAGACAGTTAAATTTTTCACAGATGATGTATTTGTACTAGGTTAATAATAGGGTACCCTTTGGGTACGGAGCCCTAAAAACAAAGTCTTGCCAGCTGAGATGATTAAATTCCATTGCCCTAAATTAAAAACTTATTTACAGCTCCACAGCATAAACTGGTCATGGCTGGAGCCGTTCCTGGTGATCATGAACATTGGCATCCACGGGCTGTACCCTTTCCCCCTGGTTCTTAGCTACTACGACAGCCTAGGCGTGCCCGGCACGCCGCACTGCTATCCCGGCATGGTACACCTGTACCTCATCGACGTGATCAACATCCTTATCCACGTCGTGTGGCTAAGGCTTGTTGTGTGCTACATTACTGCTCTTTATAAGGTAACAGACAACTCTAGTTCCACAGCATAAAATAACCATGGCTGGGTCACCAACTTTGACACCCAGGTCTTCTTCACATTCCTGGCACTCCTGGTGTTTAGAAACTACGACCGCCTCATTGCGTGCCCCTGAGGTTTGTATTATCCTACATTACTGCGCTTCTATAGTCATAGTCATAGTCATAGTCCTTTATTGATAACATTCAAAATATTACATGTCATTATCATTATATTATTAAGAGTTTCACATTGGTATATTACTTATTGTATTGTATGTTATTTCGAAAAAATAAATTATGTCATAAAATGATTGCTCGAGGAGCCACGTTTTCAATTTTCTTAGAAAAAAATGTATGTTATCAATTTCCTTAAGTTCTACAGGCAGTTTGTTGTACACTTTGGGTCCTACATTTTGCATGATTTTAGAAGACTTGGCCAGTCGACCAGTAGGGTGTGTTGAGCCGGTTTTGGATCCTAGCCGTGTACGTGTTATTTTATTATTAGGGAATACAGCAATGTTTTCCTTTACGTATTTGGATACATCATAAATGTACTGGCAGGGTAACGTTAGAATTGTTTTGTCTTTAAAATGATTCTGCGCGGGGCTACCTGGTGGAACGAACGATATTATACGCAGGGCGCGCTTTTGCAATATAAAGACACGTCGCCATTCAGCTGCTGTACCCTATAATTCAAGCCGTAGCTCATAACAGAATGGAAAAGAGAGTAGTATCTAGATAGTAACTCCTTTTGAGGAAGGACGTGTGCTAGTCTGCTTAGGGCGAAGCAAGCGCCAGATAGTCGATTACAAAAAGTGTTAATATGGGCAAGCACACTTTAGTGCAGAATCTATTGTAATGCCGACAAATTTCGTGCATTGTAATTGCGTCAGTTCGGTACCATTTATGTTTATGTTAAGTGGGCGAGGAAGTTTTCCACCCAGATTGATGTGGAGTATTTGGGTTTTGGCTAAATTTAATACTAAACCGTTGGCGCGAAACCAGTTCAAAAGTTTGGCGATGTCCGATTTTATGGTAACGGACGGATATAAGGTAACGTACATTGACTTCAGTTTAATAACATAAACTGGTCTTGATTCGAATTTTTCCTGGTGATCATGAACATCGACACGACGGGCTGTACTTGTTCCCTCTGGTCCTCGGCTTCAACGACACCCTGGACGTGCCAAGCACACTACGCCGCTGCCCTGGCGTACTACACATGTATCTAATCGACGTGATCAACATACTTATTTACAACGTGTGGCTGAGGTTTTTCGTGTGTTACATTACTGCTCTTTATAAGGTATGAGATTATTTATTTATTTTCTTTATTGGGGAAAAAAACAGACAGACAGCATGACGACACATGAAAAGAATTCTTAAATTAGGTATAGCCTATATCCTAACACAGATCCCACCGAGATTTTGTGCAAGTGAGTAAGGTGGCATTGCCATAAACAACACTGGATCAATACATTATGGAACTATATAAACTGTATATGTAACCACGCTATATAGCTGAAGGTTAGGCCGATACAATTATTAATTCAGGACAATAGCACATTGTAGATTAAGAGCACAAGAGTACAATTCTTGAGAACGTATATAATAACAAATAAATAGTTTAGAAGAAACATGAGTACTACAGAAGAAGGTTTACTTTGCGCCTGAAACTGGCACGCTTGTTACAAAATATATCAACCGAGACCAGGCTTTTATTGTATTGCACACACATTCTGCGTAGAGGTGCTCGAACCCCTGCGTTAGTCGCTGCCATCGGGACCGCGAATAGGGTATTGGTTCGCGTTCTATGCGGAGGAGCTTGGAAACTTATACTGTGCAATAATTTCGGACAGTCGTAGTAGCCTGTACATATATTGTACAGAACCATTGCGTCTTGCGTATTACGTCTGCTTGCCAACGCCTTAAGCTTATACGGGCAAGAAGTTTGTCATATGACAAGGGTGCATGGGTAAGTCTATAGTTGAGGGCTCTCAGGAATCATTTCTGGATAGACTCCACCTGGTTGCTGTATGTCGTATAGAGGGGGTTCCAAACTTCTGATGCATATTCCAGATAGGGTCGGACTAGAGACTTATACAAAAGTAGGTATGACGTGTATTTTTTCAAAGGTTTGGCAGCTCTAAGAACGAATCCTAGCATCTGGTAAGCTTTAGCGTTTACAATGCTAATATACCGATCAAGAGTTAGTTTCTCATCGAGTGTCACGCCAAGATCCCTCACATGTGAGACCCTTTGAATCACTTCTCCACCTATGTTTTAATTATCTAATATTTTATTTTTATTTTTGGTAAATGTGATATGTACACATTTATCGCAAGCCAGATACAGTTTGTTGGCGGCGCAATAGATATGAAAGTGATCCAGGTCATCTTGCAACAGTTTGCAGTCGTTATGGTTTTTTACTGTTTTAAATATTTTCAAATCATCTGCGAACATAGCAAATTCACAATACCGAAAGCAAATAATGATATCATTGATAAATAAAGTATAGAGAAGCGGTCCCAAGATTGATCCTTGTATCACCCCCGAGGATACATGAGTTGTTTGTGATACGTAACCATTTACAACAATTTTCTGCGTACGGTTTTCGAGATAGGAAGCAAACCATCTTAGTAAGTTACCTTTGATACCGTTAATAGCCAATTTTTGTAATAATAGTAGATGGTCGACTTTATCAAAGGCTTTACGGAAGTCTGTGTATCTACTTGAGTACGTTTATCCATAGAAGTAAAGAGAAAATTGGTAAATGTCACGAGATTTGTTGATGTAGATTTACGCTTCATAAAACCATGTTGTTGAGGTATAATATTATTTCTGACAAGTGGGTAGATAACATCATGAATGAGGGACTCAAGCAATTTTGAGATGCAAGATTGTATTGAGATGGGTCTATAGTTAGTAACATGAGCTTTTGATCCTGATTTGTGTATGGGGGTGACAAACGACATTTTCCAACGTTCGGGAAATGTTCCTTCCAGGAGGCATTTGTTAAATAGCTTTTTTAGTGGAGTTATTATTGCTGGAAACGTATTCCTAAGGAACTGTGGGCTAATTTTATCCGGACCTGGACCTTTATTAGGATCCAGCTCACGGAGTTTACGTTCAATATCTGTCTCACATATATGTGGGCTTGGGATCATATTGGCAGACAGTGAACATGGTAAATCGTCAAGGTGGGTTGTATTATAATTATGGTGTTTGCTTTCGAATACTGAGCTAAAGAATGTAGAAAACAAATCGCAGATATCGTTTGGGGTGCTGGCAGGCGTGTCTCCTAGAAACATCGTCTGCGGGTAATTCGACTGTTTTTTTTAACGATGATATATAAGCCTCATCGCATTTTCGGTATAATCAGTATAATCGCGGAAACATTGCGTCATTAGTGATTTGCATCGTGAACGTAACAAGGTACGATTACGAAGTACGATTACTTCAGGTTCACAGCATAAAATGATCATGGCTGGGTCACCAACTTTGAGACCCAGGCCTTTAGCACCTACGACAGCCTCATTGCGTGTACCTGAGGCTATTATCCTACTACACTGCGCTTCTATAAGGTAAATAAATAAATAATAAATAAATAATAAATAAATCATAAATAAATAATAAATAAATAATAAATAAATAATAAATAAATAATAAATAAATAAATAATAAATAAATAAATAATAAATTAATAAATAATAAATAAATAAATAATAAATAAATAATAAAAAAATAAATAATAAATAATAAATAAATAATAAATAAATAATAAATAAATAATAAATAAATAATAAATAAATAATAAATAAATAATAAATAAATAATAAATAAATAATAAATAAATAATAAATAAATAATAAATAAATAATAAATAAATAATAAATAAATAATAAATAAATAATAAATAAATAATAAATAAATAATAAATAAATAATAAATAAATAATAAATAAATAATAAATAAATAATAAATAAATAATAAATAAATAATAAATAAATAATAAATAAATAATAAATAAATAATAAATAAATAATAAATAAATAATAAATAAATAATAAATAAATAATAAATAAATAATAAATAAATAATAAATAAATAATAAATAAATAATAAATAAATAATAAATAAATAATAAATAAATAATAAATAAATAATAAATAAATAATAAATAAATAATAAATAAATAATAAATAAATAATAAATAAATAATAAATAAATAATAAATAAATAATAAATAAATAATAAATAAATAATAAATAAATAATAAATAAATAATAAATAAATAATAAATAAATAATAAATAAATAATAAATAAATAATAAATAAATAATAAATAAATAATAAATAAATAATAAATAAATAATAAATAAATAATAAATAAATAATAAATAAATAATAAATAAATAATAAATAAATAATAAATAAATAATAAATAAATAATAAATAAATAATAAATAAATAATAAATAAATAATAAATAAATAATAAATAATAAATAATAAATAATAAATAATAAATAATAAATAATAAATAATAAATAATAAATAATAAATAATAAATAATAAATAATAAATAATAAATAATAAATAATAAATAATAAATAATAAATAATAAATAATAAATAATAAATAATAAATAATAAATAATAAATAATAAATAATAAATAATAAATAATAAATAATAAATAATAAATAATAAATAATAAATAATAAATAATAAATAATAAATAATAAATAATAAATAATAAATAATAAATAATAAATAATAAATAATAAATAATAAATAATAAATAATAAATAATAAATAATAAATAATAAATAATAAATAATAAATAATAAATAATAAATAATAAATAATAAAGAATAAATAATAAATAATAAATAATAAATAATAAATAATAAATAATAAATAATAAATAATAAATAATAAATAAATAATAAATAAACAATAAATAAACAATAAATAAAGAATAAATAAATAATAAATAAATAATAAATAAATAATAAATAAATAATAAATAAATAATAAATAAATAATAAATAAATAATAAATAAATAAATAAATATTACGGAACAATTGTACACAAATCGAACTAGTCCCATGGTAAGCGCAATAAGGCTTGTGTTATGGGTACTAGACGACGATTTATTTAATAGATATATTACTTATATACATAGAAAACGTCCAAGACTCAGGAACAAATAATTATGCTCATCACACAAATATTTGCCCTTACCGGGATTTGAACCCAGGACCTCAGCTTCGCAGGCAACGTTACTCCCACTGAGCCAAACCGGTCGTCACCAAAACCAGTCGTAAACCGGTCGTAGCTAAAACGGTCGGTCAGGTAAAGCACTTTAACTTCAGTTTAATAACATAAACTGGTCCTGGCTCGAACCTTTCCTGGTGATTATGAACATTGGCACCTACGGGCTGGACCCGTTCCCCCTGGTTGTCAGCTACTACGACAGCCTGGGCGTGCTCGGCATGCCGCGCTGCTACCCTGGCTTGTACCTCATCGACATGATCAACATCCTCATTCATGTCGTGTGGCTGATGCTTAAAGTGGCATGCTATATTACTGCTCCTTATTAGGTAAGAGATTATTCCAGTTTCACAGCATAAAGTAGTCACCAACATTGACAGCTACGTTCTCTTAGTCTTCAGCTACTATGACAGCCTCATGGTGAGTGGATGAGACTTGTGGTACATCACTGCGTTCTAAGGTAAGAGACATTATTTCCATCTTCACAGCTTAGACTGCTTATGGTTGGAACCATCTCTGGTGACCAGCTAATATGACTGCCTGACTGTGTGCTTGTGGTGTACTACATCACTGCGCTCTATAAGGTTAGAGATAATTTCAGCTTCACAACATAAAATGGTCATAGGTATTTCACCAACATCTTCAGCTACTAAGACCTCATTGTGATTGGTTGAGACATGTTGTGGCCTATATCACTGCGCTCTATACGGATAAGAGATATTGACTTCAATCTGTCTGCTAAATATTATACTCGTATATAGCTTATTAGAAGGCCACCTTCTAACTTCGTCAGAGCAGGAGAAAAAATCATAATCCTCTTTTCTTTCACCGTAGTCAGATAAAAAATATTCTATTACCATTTGTGGATAGGTACCAGTGTATTAAAAAGGGTTGAAATTGATTCAGCCATTTTGACGTGATGAAGCCGCACACATACAAAAATACTCTATGTCACCTACACATATAAAGGTCACGTACCATCACTTTTTTTTTGTATTTTCATTGCACAGACATTACATTTTTAGTAGGTACATTATTTACTTAGACGAATGCAATTACACCTTTGTATATGTACGTCAAAATATATTAAACCGATGCAGAGCGTGCAAAAAATAGAACAACATTTATAAGTATCTACATACATACCCACGTACAAACATACACTCAAAAAACAATAGATATCAAGTTTGCTTATCTTTATGGTTCTTTACCCTCACGTCATACCAATGTTGAATTATTGCGATTCATCATTCGTATACATAGATGGCGTTGCAGATATCTAGGAACGATTGGTAGTCCTCTTGTTTTATTCGTCCATAGTAATAACGAAACTGTTTAAAGATAGTTATGTACAATTAAATATTTACGTTTAAAATAGCCATCAACCGAATCAAAGTATGTTTCATAGTGACTTCGGTGCCTCGTGAGCTCAAGATGTGCAATTTGTTACGCATATCCATATACGAATCCATATAATGAATGTATTTATGAGCGTGAAATCGGTCTGCCTCCACACAATATTGAAATTTAACATAGATGGCCATTTGCGTGACTAACATGTCTGCTTACTTGATTTTATTGAAAATTTGCATGACTTTCGCTGGTTTTATTTTATAGCTATATTAGCTGTTGCCCGCGACTTTGTCCGCGTAACGATGCGATACTGTTATGCTAATGTCTAAACAACATTACTGGAAAGTTTCGTTGAGATACGTTCAGTAGTTTTCAAAATTAAGAGGAACGGACATCCAAAATCGGCACAAACTCTCACTTCTATACTATTATAAAGTTGTAAAAGCTAAATGTCTGTACATTAAAGTAATTAAAACAATATATATTGTAAGGGACTATTTGGAGGACACTGAAGCGAATATTTTTTTGTATGTTTGTAGGTATGTGTCGTTGTGGCTTCATCACGCCAAATCGGTTAAACGGATTTCAATTATTTTTGGTAAACGGGTAGCTGGGTTTCCACAGATGGTTATAGGATACTTTTTACCTGACACGCCACCTATGTATAAGAATTCAACTTTGCAATCGTGGCACAGTATTTAAAAATTACGATTTATTTATAATTAGAAGGCAACTTCATGAGCTCTTTTTTTCGTCATCGTAGTCGGGTAAAAAGTATCCTATAACCATCTGTGGATACCCTGCTACCCGTGCGCCAAAAATAGTTAAAATGCGTTTAGGCGATTTGACGTGATGAAGCCGCAACGACCAGTATACAAACATACAAAATGTGTGACGTCAGACTTTCCTAGGCTTTTGTATGAAGTCCAAAAATATTTTTATTTTTTTTTATTATAAAATAGATGGGCATTTGACCGCAATCTCACCTGTTGTTAAGTGACGATGCGGTCAAGGATGTATCATGCCCGTCTAGAAACAGCCTATTCACTCTTGTCTTGAACACGCCCAAATTATAATGGCCCAAATTATGGTGGTGGTATGTATACTAATAATGTGGTTGTTGTTATATATCAGTGAGTTTTTAGGAGATTCAAGTCGTTTTTAGGGTTCCGTAGCCAAAATGGCAAAAACGGAACCCTTATAGTTTCGTCATGTCCGACCGTCCGTCCGTCCGTCCGTATGTCACAGGCATTTTACTAAAAAACTATAAGATTGATGACATTTGGAACATAGGTGTCTTGTGTACGCCGCTAATTAGTTTGATAGTTAAATAAAATATATATATTTTTAAGGGGGGCACTCCATACATGTAACCGTAACAGTAAAATTTTTTTTAGCAAATATCAATTTGTGGCACATCATTCGGCTGTTCTAAAAACACTTTGAGGTTTCTAAATTATTTTTTTGATTTAGTGAATATTTTAGGAAATATTCGCTCCGAAAGTAGCAAAAATTGGCCTCCCCCCCCTCTATTTTCTAATCAAAAAATATGAAAAAAAATACAAATAAAAGCTTAAGACTTCCCAGCAAGCTCGGCCAAATTTCACTTTCCCATACAAACGGAGTTTCGTTCTCATTTTAAAACTACGTCTTTGATTGTAACGAAACTTTGCATATAGAACGACATGAAGTATATCTAGGCTTACAATTAGTTTATATAAACTAGTTTTAGCTTCAGTTTATAAAACAAACGGAATACAGCAAAAGCAAGTTTTGAGTGAAAAACTTTATTTCGCTGTATTGCAGTGCATTTTTTTGTATAAACGACTGCGGAACCCTACTTTGAGCATGATCCGACATGCTCTTAGCCGGTTTTAATTTCACTAATGTTTATGTTATTGAGAGGTCGTTCTTTTGCATACGATAGAAGGAAATTGTTAACATCCCAATTGGAAATGAAAGAATGATAGCCAACTGCAGTAAAGGAAAAAACCGACCAAGAGCATGTCGGGTTCCGCAGTGTAGGGTTCCGCAGCCATTCATACAAAAAAATGCACTACAGATAAAAAAATATACGATATGAAAAAGTGAACTAGCAAAAGAGCGTATCTCCACGGCAGTTACGACTGTATCTTTGGATTGCATTGACTTACTTAGAAGCTTGATTTTTTTACAGCTTCAAAGGACCGCAGACATATTTGAAATTAATTTGAACTTGATACCGTTAAACTTAAGATTTGCATTTAGACTGTACGTAGAATACTATAGACACCCATTTCTGGTCAGGTTAAAACTTGCTGGCATTTTTATCTCCGTAATGCAATAAAAAAAAAAAAACAATATTCGGCGTTATTATGCAAATTAACTGGTTTATTCCATTAACGAGATGAAAAACCAATGCACCGTTAAAAAACCGGCCAATAGCATGTCGGACCATGCTCAGTGTGGGGTTCCGCAGCCGTTCATACAAAAAAATGCACTACAGATGAAAAAAAAACTATTTGAAAAAGTGCATTAGTAAAAGACCGTATCTCCACGCCACTTACGTTCTTTTGCTGTGCATCGCAGTTTTTCGGCAATAACTCAAAAAAGGTACGATACGATCATGATGAAAATCATTTTCATTTCTTTTCATATTTTTGGGTAAGAGGGGGGGGGGGGTGGATTTATGCTACTTTCGGAGTAATTATTTCCGAAAATATTCACTAAATCAAAAATATTTTTTTATGTTCAGTTACATGTAAGGAGTGCCCTAATATTTCTTTTGTTATTTATATTAATCTAAGAAATATATAATATCAACCCAAATAGCGGATTATACAACAAAACATTAAGACATCTATACTCCAAATTTCATTAAAATACATCGTGCAAGTTTTGAGTTAAATGCCTGTGACATACGGACGGACGGCCGGACATGACGAAACTAAAAGAGTTTCGTTTTTGCCATTTTGGCTACGGAACCCTAAAAGTATCAAGGCCTCGACAATAGTACAATCTCTTAATATTGTGACTGGTAGCTATCTGGCTTTTGCATGGATTAAAATACTCATATATGGGTAAATCAACTTTTTGTTGATGTTGTTCGGTCTCGTAACTCGGGAGACATAGTTACAAAGTTAATAAGAAAAATGCCAATAATCTACTCGTAAGCTTTTAATATACTGATGAGATGGGCCCTTGAAAAATGGACCTGATTGGTTTTTTTTAACCCCTGACAAAAAAGAGGTGTTATAAGCAGGCATCAGAAATTCGGATGCTTTTATACCTACAACTAGCAAAATCCTGGAAAAGGCCAAGCAACTATGGAGTCGGCTTCTTAAAAATAATATTTTAGTTTTTTATTTCCCGGAATCCTGAAATTATACAAAACGTCATGAAAAGGTTTAAATTATTTAGGCTATGACGTCTATTACTCAAATGAAACACATGTAAATTAAATACAATTCCGAATTTCCGCTGCCTGGTTATAAGTTTCACGTGTCTGTGACTGTGATTCTGTGTATCTGTCTGTGGCATCGTAGGGCCTATACGGATGGACGGATTTGAGTGCGGTTTTTTTGTATCATAGATAATTTTATCTTAAGTATTCTTAGCTTTGTTTGATGAAAATCGGAGCACTGGCCTCTAAGATATTCAGCTTTTAGTGGAACAAGTCGGGGGGGGGGTTAATTTTTTTTTATTTTCTATAGTTCAGAAGACGTTACCATGGCAAACGTCGTCCTCATGGTCTACATTTTAGAAGACGATCTGCATTGTTTATGGTCTACCTCAAAAAAAAAACGAAAATATCTGGACTACAATAATGTTCCATACGTTTTTTATTATTGTCTACTTGTTTACCTTTAAAAAAATGAAAAACGGCTATATAAAATTAAGGTACAAGTCGTATAAAGCCAAACTAAAAGGTTTTTTTTTTTCTCAAACTGCTGCGTTTTTATCCGTATCCCCAATAGCATATCGTTGTGGGTCGAAAAATACTGGCAGTTTTGATTGTTTAAAAAAACAAAAGGCGGGATCGCTATCCCAATTATTTGATTAATACAATTTTATTCTAGTTTATTTTTCTTTGCCATTTTGGAGAAAATCTTATGCATGCCTCAGCGGGAATGAGGATTGCCTGACTCGTCGCTATCGCTCGACCTTGCAAACTTATACTCGTCTGGCAATCCTCGTTCTAAAGGAATATGATTAAAATTTCTCAAGTTCCTACCCTTAAAGGCTGTGTGTTGTCTCTCAATAACTTAGTCGTATGTTAGTGTTGTACAGATAGGTAAAAAATGTTTTTTCACTGCTATACACTCCTAATACTCTAAAACGAAGTAAATCTCTTGGGTTATACTTCAATAGAAACTCATAGAGGACTTTTTGTGATTACACTTTCTCTACGGACAATGACATGAACTCATGCCTCGAGTCATTGCATCAAGGCAAACATATTTCTGTATAAATTACCATCTAAAATACAATACTAAAATAATTTCACATCGATCCCTTAGAAAACTCACCCGTTTTCCGAGACCTCCGGTGCTTATCCTCTAAATAAAGTATATTCCGCATCAGCCTCGTTCAGCTGGATAAACAATGATCCCTGGCTGCTATAAAGATGACGACCCGAGTTCCCGCGGGACAATATCGTCGCCAGGGAACGGATGAATATTGTGAAAACGGTCCCTTGCGTCCAATCCACATGAAGGGTAACCTTTCTACTCAAATATGGAATTTCAAGTCAATCTGTCTCTCTTGCTCTTCTGTTGTTCAAGATTAGAGTGAAAGCAATAGACCTCGAAAGTTCCGTTTTATTTACATTTTGGAATAGGCCCGTCTATGCTTTATAGTTTACCAATACACTGCGCATTCAATTTGTGTGTAGCAAAGGTCTGATAGGGTAAAGCGATGGAGGAAGACGCTCTAAAGAAACTGCGAACTGTTGACTACGGAGAAAACAATGGGCTTTTCCGTGGTCAGTCTGAACTGTTAGTGTGATATTGGCAAGAAACATCAATACCTATTTACAAAAATATAGGTAATGAAGAATCAATGAAATACTATTTCTACTTATCTAATAGTAAGTTAAGGTAAGTCTGTCCCACTGATCGAGACTGTCCCATTAGTTGGTACCTTCAATCTATACGCCACCATCTACGTATACGAAGATCGTTGACAATGCGTTAATTAGTTTCAATTTTCACCACATTTAACTTAACTTTAAACTTGTTTTGCGATATAATAATTGTTTACAACACAACAAAACGGGGCTTAATCGCGTATATATATGATTTATTTAATTACCATGGACGAAACGCGACGTCCGAAACGTCGAAGAATTACCAACGAAAGGAAATTAAATAAATCATATTTATACGCTATTAAGCCCCGTTTTGTTGTGTTGTAAACAATAATTATATTGTGATAATGAGTGAAGAACGTGTACGTTTAAATCAATATAATTATAATTTGTTTCCTGGACTTCTCTCGAACAAAAGTTATTTCTTGGTAACAGTTCTGTCATTTAATACCAGTGTCGTTATTGGCCGCTGATAGGCCAATATGCCCGTTCTCCTTTTATATTAACAGAGGTGGAAACAGTACATACGTCAATTGATAAAATTAAAATGTCAAGCATTGGGATATTTACCTTATTAAATACAGTCATTACATAATAATTCTCAAAATCGAGAACCTTGTACTGTGGCCCAAGAAATTGTTTTACCACTTTTCGACTCTAATTTACGTGTAACTTAGGTCCAAAAATAGTAGACCAATATCTTAGTAAACCGTACTAGGCTTGCAGAGTGACCTTATCACTGTATCTACTCGAATATTCATGAACAAGGATTTCTCTTAACCCTTATATCAAAACCGCTGTTTCTTTTCTCGTGATTGAACTAACGGGTATGTCCCTTTAACTTATTCAACATTTTGTGGTTTATTTAAAAGATATGGGTGTCTTTCGGAATCTTTAATTTCTTTTGTCCTAATGTATCGTTTGTCATAACATAACGCATTTTTTTCGGAAACCGTATATTTTTCAGGAATTTTAAAAGATCATCGTATAGATTAGGTTAGCTTAGGTTTGTTCTATAACAATCCTGAAAAGTTTACAGTTTCGTAAAAAATGCGTTATGACAAACAATACATTAGGAAAAATGACGTTAGGATTCCGATAATAAATTCAAAAATATTGTGAAACGAAAATTATTTAAAGCTTATTATAGTACACAAGACTACATGAATGATGAAGCCGCGTGGGATTAATGTAAATTATAGCGTCATGTAGGTATATGAATAATTATTTTAACGAATACCTAAGGTATTATTATTATTTTAATCTTAATTGTTTTATATACTCTGACATTTAGAATTTTATTGTAGACACATTCTAGATTATTTATTTTTTATTGACAATCCTTTTGGGATTTATCTTATTAATAAATGATGATTTTATCAATAATATTACACTTAAGTTAAATGATCTGATTAGGTTTTTCTGGGGTTCCCTAATCCTTGCAGCAAATGTTGGATCATATTGTATTTCTCCCAGCAAACATTCACTCTCATGTAACTGACATTTCGAAAGTGCTTGTAACTAGGCCTACTTGAATAAAGAATATTTTGATTTGATTTGATTTGATTTGATATAGATCCAAAAGATATATATATCACCTCAATCAGTGTTTATGTTTAATATTTATCTCTTACAGCCGCCCTTTGTATTCTGCCGTAATTGATTGTTCATTTGTTTTATTGACCAACAGAAAGATGCGGACACCATGCGAATGTTCTTCAGCCTGTCGGTGATCAAGATCGGCCTGCAACTGGTGTACTTCGCCTACACTCCCCTACACGTCTCCCTGTACTCGGAGACCTTGTTCAACTTTTACTGGCTCATCAAACTCCTCGACATCTGTAAGTTCTATTGCTACTCATATGATTATAGAGAAAGACGTAGGGTGCAGCTTCTGTACTTCGCTTTCATCCCCTTGTACTCCGAGATCATGTTAAACGCTTATATAGTGGCTCATCAAACTAAACAATTGGCATATCTGTTAGCTTCACTATCATTAATTAAGATGAAGCGCCCACTTCAGTATTAGTTGGTAACTCGGTCCTCGAAGTTGTCGACGAATACGTCTATCTAGGAGAAACAATGCAGTTAGGCAGGTCTAACTTCTTAAAAGAGATCAATCGACGGATTCAACCTAGATCAGAGCGTTTGTACTACGAAGTGTCTTCTCGTCCAGGATACTCACTACTTGAAGACGAAAGTCTACATGCAGTCTGTTGTGACTGACATAAACTGAAACATGACAATAATTGAGCGTGGCACATATTTCCATATTTCGACAGTTCCTTTAAAAACACTGAGGTTTCTAAAAAAATAGGCACCTTGACGTGGTGATAAAGAGCCCCCCCCCCCCCCCTCTATATTCTAAACCGTAAGTCAAAAAAATTACAAGGATAACGCTTAATAAATACTTTCAACGAAAATTATTTGCAACATGATCGGATGTACCGTTTTTGAGTTAATGGCGAAAAACTGCGCATCTCACTACGGAACTCAACACTGAGCAGCGTCCAAATCAAATCAAATCAAAATATTCTTTATTCAAGTAGGCCTAGTTACTAACACTTTCGAAATGTCAGTTACATGAGAGTGAATGTTTGCTGGGAGAAATACAATATGATCCAACATTTGCTGCAAGGATTAGGGAAACCCAGAAAAACCTAATCAGATCATTTAACTTAAGTGTAATATTATTGATAAAATCATCATTTTTAAAATTAAAATAATCAATAAGATAAATCCCAAAAGGATTGTCAATAAAAAATAAATAATCTAGAATGTGTCTAGAATAAAATTCTAAATGTCAGAGTATATAAAACAATTAAGATTAAAATAATAATAATACCTTAGGTATTCGTTAAAATAATTATTCATATACCTACCTGACGCTATAATTTACATTAATCCCACGCGGCTTCATCATAACCGACATGCTCTTGGCCGGTTTTAATTAATAATGGTTTCATTTAACACACTTTTTTTCTAGGTGTAGCCATCTCGTTCCTGATGGTGATGAACAGCTACATAAGAGCGGTGCGGGCGGAGAAGGCAACATCGGCGTCGGCGCAGCCCGACCAGCCGCCATCTTACGTCGAGTGCGTGCGCACTAAGGAACTACCGCAGATAGTGCCCGTAGTGCCTAATGACGAGAAATCTGTACCTTAAATAAAGAGATCTAGTAAAATATTGAGATCACTGGACCTATGATGGACGCGTTTATAACATGATAAATATATGCGGAACACCCAAAATTTCAAAGTTTCATTTGTCCGAAAGCTACTTCAGTTTCCATAATAGGGATGATGAGTAAATTAAATTATAAGTCTGTCATGTAGATTAATGAAAAATATTGGAGACCAATTTTTTCTTTATTACGCCAATACATTGACTCAAAATGTCGGGTGACGCCACGCCTAGTACAGTTTATACCTAGTTATGACGTAACGAGCCCCCACTCCCTAAACTTTAATGCGATTTGTCTGAGTATTTTTGTATGAATTTGTAAGAGCAAAAAATACATGTCCAATATTTTTTAATTATCTAACTGACGGGATAATTCGAATTTTGATTTTCGTATTCCCGCATTCCTGTTCCGAACGTAATTTTCTGCTAAAGAATAATTTTGGTATGGTATTACAATTAGGTTAGGTGGGTCAATTTCTGAGCTCGCATTTTTTTGTGTCCGAGCTGAAAATCGTAGGGATCCATTATGTTTTTTTCACAAAGAATACATGTTTCCCCGTCGAGATCAAAACGAATTCACAGATTAATTTGTTTTTAAAATACATTTAAAATTACCTAAAGGCTCAAAGTAAGACTCCGTGCCCTGTCCGGAATCGACTTTTGAGTTGATTGAAAATTCCTACCAAAAACTGTACGTTAGTATCACTGATTTCGTGTGAAAAACTTAAACCACTTAGAGGATATTTGCTATCACTGAGCACTTACGCTATTCACTTCATAGTGGTGAATAACTCATGATCAATGTTTATATTCTGTCCGAGCGCGAGGGTAAAATTTTTCCGTCAAAATTCAAAGGGCCTCGACAGCCATCGTCCGCATTTGGTCCCCGTCCTGTCCTGCCTTACCTATGCAGTCAGTTGTCGGCTATCTGGCGAAGCATACGGTTGTTCATCAATCCTTAATGGATTCGAGTAAATCACGCAAATGTTTCGGCCGCCGGGTGGGCGACAAATTTTCTGCAATTTCGATGACCCTTATAAATTATATTTCTGGCATAGCTTTCGTTAACAAGTGTACGCTTCATAAAGCCCTTTGGTATCTTTATACAAACGATACCGTAACATTTTCTTAAAATGTTAATTCATTTTTGGCGATTTTTTTATTACGATTTCCGATTCCCGTGCCCTAATTCCCATGGACTATTTACCCAAAACAGCTGATTTTGGGGTACGGTACCAGATTACAGATACCAGATCATCGGTATAAAGAAGAAATTTGACACCCACTCATTTTCAACCCACAATCATCATCTTGATTTTGATTTTGATACTCGACCAACTTACAAATAATTTCTCACTGTGACCTTACTTTTTTCTTAATATCGGTTTCTAAACACCATGTATACAAAATCATATAGATATTTTGTCGTTACATAGACAATCGCATTTACTGATACTTTTTAAATATTAATATCTACTAGATTTTTCATTAAGATAGAAATGATACTAGACATTTATTTAGTGTCGTTGGTTGCTCACTATGATTAGTAAATTAGGGCTAATAATTTCGACACAACTCCAGTATGAGTGAAGTTTATAATTCTTGTTTGATGATATGAAGCTTAATAAAAAGAGTTCATTGTATCGTATTTTTTTTATTTACCAAAAATACATTACAAAAATATTTAAATATTTACTCGCCAAATTGTTACGTTTGATGGCGAGACGCGCTCAGTTTTAGCAAAACAAACGTACGAAGGAAGTAAAACAATAGAGAATATAAATTAATTTTTATTTCTGCTTTATTAAAAGCTCATTCTAGCAAAACAGAATTGAATATGGAGTTTATATAGCCGGAGTGTACTACTCGTATAACTTAAAAGTACACGTCGGACCTGCCTGTGAAATCACTGTCTAATTAGTAGTTTAAAATGCGTATTTCTTGGCCGATTTTAATTTTAATTTCACTTTTTGTAATCGTTTCAACGGTATTTTGATATTTTGTTAAGAAAATCGATAAAAAAATCATATATGTACCTACTCTGTTGATTATTAATATCAATAGTTTTGTATTACTAGCTGAGATTTCATTTATAGCCTACTAGAAAGTGCCCAGAACTTCGTTCGCGGAGGAGAAAAAGTCATTACTCCATTTTTTTTCTTCAGGGTAGTCGGGTAAAAGTATCCTATAACCATCCACCTACCCAGCTACCTGTATACCAAAAAAGATTGAAATCCGTTTAGCTGATTTGACGCGATGAAGCCAAAACTACACATACAAATATCCAAAAAATCTAAATTGAAATTGAAATTGAAATTGAAAAATTTATTTCAGGCTTTTTGACCCATATTTGTTAGTAACAAATTTCTTAAAAACTATGTTAGTGAATACAGATCTGCGACTACATTACATTAAATTAAAATAAATTAAATTAAAAGGAAAACAAAATTAAATTCAAATAAATTAAATGTCATAAATCAAATTAAATACAATAATCAATTCATGTGTATGCTATTCCACTTTATCACAAAATGACAGTCATATCTAGAGTATAATGCATTCAGAAGCGCGCTAGAGCCAGCCGACAGCCTGCGCATGAGGGAAGCCGCCCTCTTGCGGATTATGGCGGGGAACCCGTCGGTGCGCGCGTCCGCAAACATACCCGACGCGCTGCAGTGCCGCGGCAGCCACAGCAGGCTCCTGAATGCATTATTATATTGTATACGTAGGGCATTGTATGACCGTTGGGTATAACTAGTCCAGAGGCTGCAGGCGTAAAATGACTGGCAGAATGCTTTGAACAGAGTTATTTTAACCTCCCGAGTGCATTTGGCAAAACGGCGAGCCAGCATATTACACCTGACAGCCAATGCCCTACGTTCTTTTTCCATCTCCAAGTCATCAGTGAGGTCCTCCGTCACCCAGCGTCCAAGGTATTTAAAGGACTTCACATGGTTCAAAGTAGTACCCGAAAGTTGGAACTGTGGAATGGGGTAAGTTTTATTACATGCTTTAAAAAGTAATATTTCACTTTTTTTGGCATTGTACTTTAAACCATGTGACTCGGCATAGCTCTTACAAATATGTAGGAGCTTCCTTAACGCACTGACCGCAGGACTCAGCAACACCATATCATCTGCATAACTTATGTTGTTGATACATTTACCATCTATGGAGCATCCGACCATGGTATTGCTGAGCTCATCAATCAGCTTGTTTACATAAATGTTAAATAAAATTATTGTTCGATTTAGTGACGTCCAAATAGTTCCAAATAATCCAGAACACTCTTTATCAAAACTCACCTTTCAAACAAAAAAAATCAATATTACATAATATAATAAATATACAATATACAAAACCAATCCAGCATTTTTGCGGCATTTATTTCTCGTTATTGTAGTCTCAGCAAATATCTCGTAGAAATAAATTATACTCAGAATCATATTTTTATGAAACCGAAAGACAGGCCCGATGGTTAGTTTATCTTGGCCGAAATAATTATACATTGGTTGTCTTTACATTGTGGCTATAATCGTAAGACACCAATGACGATTGAACGGAGCGCTCAAAACACACGAAGATTCGGCCCACAGATACACACGTCAAATAAATTAACCTTTTGACCGCCAAGGCGAAGTAATACGACGTGACCCAGATGGCACCGCAATAAAATAAATGAACCTTCTAGAATAAAATAATAATTGCAAAACCACGTATTGATATTATATTCGAAATCTTTGAACAATATTTAGACGGCATATGCCGACGATAGCATCAGTGCATCGAATAGGGTATTTGACAGTAGAAAAAAAAATGGAAAAATTATATAAGATCCTGATAAAACAAGCAAAATAAAAACTACGTTAAAATTTTGAGCTCGATACCTTACGTGTAGCTTGTTTTATGAGTCTTTAAAGTTGGGTGGGAAAGAGGTGAAAATACTAGCTTCTGCCCGCAACTTCATCCGCCTTAAATTCGTTTATCGCGGATAAGGGTATTTTTCCGATATAAAAAGTATCCTATGTCCTTCCCTGGGACTCAAACTATCTCCATACCAAATTGAATCCAAATCGGTTCAGCGGTTTAAGCGTGAAGAGGTAACAGACATACAGACAGACAGACACACTTTCGCATTTATAATATTAGTATGGATATGGATTAATAACTAATAATACCATTCAATAACCCATAAAATGTTTTGTAATAAAACCGTTTCTATTAGCGCAAGTTTTAACATAGCTGCAAAACAAAGTTCTTATTTTCCCTATACAAGATACTAGCGTGTGACGTCTCATGCTTGTAGGCTTTAGTACGAAGATGAAGCGTTTTTTAGGAAAGTCCAAAAGTGTGCTTTTAACTTCGTTGTATCTGGGGGAGTTTTTATAATATTGGAGTAGTTTTTTTACCAATATTTCTATTATTAAGACGTCGTTTTATAACATACCTTAAAAAAATGTCAAATAGCCTATTTTCGATGACGTGATTTGCCGTCCGTGGTTGTCAAATTTTAAAATCGCAGTGTTTACAGATTTTATGATTTTATTGCCATAACTGGCTATCAAATTTTCGCTTTTGTCTTCATCTGCTTCCTAATATACATTACCGATCGATTTTAATACGTATGAACCGTCGTCGAGGTATCGGCAGCTCCCCGATGGGACTGTACGGCGAAGTATAATAAGCAATTTACATCAGAAATCAGACATCAAGAAATAGCTTAGTTGGCACGATCTCCAGGGAAAGTTGTAATACTCTGATTTAGAGAATAATCCTTACCCGAAGTTACCGTGAACCCGCTGTTTGGTAGGTACGGGAAGGAGTTGGGTATGTATCTTTTAACTTTGTAATTGTGTGACCAACATCGTTGGTCACACAATTACAAAGTGTCACATGTACAATATATCAATGAAATACAATATAGATCACTAATTTGAAAAAACCTCACGGACTAATAATAGGGTAGGTCCTTGACTGACAGATCAAATCACTTCCTTTTTATGAACTGTCGAAACGGTCAAAAAGTATGAAGTTTGAAAGGAAAAAAGGTTTACGACGTCATAATTCTATACGGTCAAATTGCCTCCTTAATTTAAGTTTTTGATCATTTCAAAATCGCCAAAAGCTTAAAAATCTGTATTCATCAATGTTTTCTACGTATTTTCGGAAATAACATTTAACTGCAAGCGTGACATCATTTATGGTGACGACATGAAAATAAAAATCCTGATTAGTCCGTCAGTGAGATAATAAAAAAATATTGAACACATACTTTTTGTTTTTTCAAATCAATAAAAAAATACTCAGATAAATCGCATTAAAGTTCAGTAGTGGAGGCTCGTGACGTCACTCCTAGGTAAAATGTTTACCTCTGATTGACATCACGCGACATTTTGACTCAATGTATCACTTTTATTTTTTGATTTCGTAAGAAAATAAAAAATACGTGTCCAATACTTTTTATTAATCTAACAGCATCAATCTCAATCTAGTAGCATCCAAAGCGCCAAAAATATCGCAACACATCTTTATTCCTATGGGTATAAAGATGTGTGTCGATGTATTTGGCGCTGACTGTAACTACTCTTATCTCCAGCCCACATTGTATATATAGCGATTGCAACAGGCTTGTGTCCAAAAATATACAATTAGGCCGTCATCGTCAGATTATCAGAAAATATTAGACACGTATTTTTTCTTTTATCAATTAAACTAAAAATTATGGAGATAAAAGTCGTTAAAGTTCCGTGACGTCACGCCGTGCGACCGCTTTAAGCACTACAACGTCATGCGCCGCCACTCCTAAACTTCGCCGCGCTTTATCTTCGTCTTTTTTTGTTTGATTGACAAAAGAAAAAATACGTGTCCAATATTTTTTGATAATCAAACTAACGGACTAATTAGGATAACATTTTTTGAACCCAGGAAACTAGCCTATTGTAGACGCTCTTTGTGAACTTGGTAGAATACTGTCTACTTCTCATGCGCGCAATTTATGAAAACCACTATATTAAAACCAAGACAGTATGGCTCAGCGTATTTTAAACAGCAAAACAGTTTCCGAATTGCAAAATTAACATACAATTTCCAACAGCTTATTATTGGTGCCTTGCAAGCACTATTTCAGCATAAGTTGCATTTTACTCTTACAGCCTGAATAGTAAAGTCTAGATCTGATACGAGCTGCGTTACCTGGTCTGGCCTGGAACTCGTCCAAACGCCCCGGCTGCGGTAAGCTCGTGATAATTCGCTTTATTAATTTGGAATACAATTTCAAGCATTTTGGAGGCATACGGTTGTGATTAGTGTCGGATTTAATGTTCATTGCTGATATAAAAGACAGATGTGAGATAATTTGAAACTAGTTGAGTTGCCAATGTTCGTAAACCTAAGGCCCTACATCCAGAAATCACGCGAGTATAACCCCCCCTACTGTTTTATCCCCCTTGGCAATCTTTGGTGTGAGGTTTTAGGCAACTCCACCTTCCCCCACGTAACCTCACGCGCATTTTTTTTTTCACTGACGAAAATTGGGATCCTTCGTACATGGGGTAACTTCGTACAATAGTCATTAATAGATAAACTAAGTAGAGTACGAACACATCTTTGTATACTTTTTTTTCTAAGATATGTATTTTATTTTATTTCATTTTATTTTATTTATTTGGTACATCAACGGCATTACAGAAAAAAAAACAATGCTTAAAGTAATAGATTATCTAAAATGTACCGTCACAGACCAGCCGCCTACCTAATTATTCGTCTATAATACTATTTACCTTTATATTATACTTATAAAATTTACCTTTATATTATACATATAAGATAGGTATATATTTTCACTTGAGCTCCCATTAACAAGTCGCACAGTATGCTATCCTGCACAACCGACCCGCTGGCTCCACAGAAAACCAGCGCCGTTGGCAGTGGTATACTTAACCAAGCCGACGGCATTGCTGAGTGGAGACCATTTTAGATTCACATCTCTCGTTTACATTGTATTGTCTATTTTGTCATGTTAAATTTGTTATGATGTGTTATCCTGAATAAAGCTTTATTCTATTCTATTCTAAAGCTAATAACAGATGTTCGCAGCATTACGGTTAACGAGCCATAAAAAGTAGGTAATGGTACTAATGGTTTAAGATTGGAACCTCGCATTGTATAAAGAGTTAACAGCAGTTAACGCCCTACGCGTTCAGCACAATAACACACTAAGAAAGAATGCTCTTGGGCCGACCTAGGTATTGCAGTGCATCTGGCATGTTCGCGGAAATGCGAATTGACGACTTTCATGCCATCAGGAGAAAACGTGCCGCCTCCATACTGCACCGTATACGGGAGAGCCCTAACAGCATCCTTGGTGTGATTGCTAATAGATTAGATTGCCCTATAGCGAGACAATGGGCTAATCTACACGCAAATATAGTTAATTAAATTTTTGAACCGTAATTTATGTTTTATTTGATTTTATTTTATGTTTTATTTTGTGTGATAATTTAAATTTTTGTGTTATTATACAGTATATTTTTCAATTTTTAATTGTTAGTTTGCACTTTTTATTGTTAGTTTTCTAGTAAGTTATTATTTATTATTTTTGTAAGTATTTTGTAATTTGACATGGTTTGAAATTTTAATTGTAATTTTACATTTACTAACAATTTAGTTATAGTTAATTATACTAACACATTGTATGGATCCTTGTTATCTGATAATAAACGTATTGAACTGAATTGAATAAATTCGAGAAAGATGAGACTTTATGAATTAATGAGGATTTTATGAAATAAAAATACGAATGTCTGTATTCCACCTACTTTGTCTATTAATGGCTATTGGCAGAACCCCGTGTACGAAGGTTCCCAATCTTCCGCTAAATTTTAGAGTAAGTAAGATATTGTAATTAGTTGACCTTGGGTACATTTTCTTTTTTCCGTGCATAAATGCGTTATGCAAACGTACCTCTAAAAAATAGATTCTTTTTTTAAATTTCAGGATGAACCCTAAGTTAGGTGATGAAGAAACCGATTGAGCCTTATTCTTGTAAGATACTACAGAAACTTGGTGTATAGTTCCCCATGATTATCAGCTAAAAGAGATTCACTGCTGAACAAAGAATAGTCTTAATCTCCAAAATAACCGATTTTACAGCCCTCATCCGACAATTCACTGCCCTCATTCAACGATCTTTATAAGAGTATCGGTCCACTTGATTTGCCTTGGGCCTTCCACACTGTGTCGTCCTGTATTTGTTATGTTTTGCCTTTTCAAAGTTAAGAATCCATTTATTATGTGATTTTGACCGAACCCTGGTACTCGATCAGGTAGTGTTAACGGCGGTCACACCTCGACCTAAAAGGTTCCGCTTCAGTCTCACAGTATCGCCTCTTGGGCTCGGGTGGAGTGCGAATTAGGTTTAGACGCTCCAGATCTTTAGCATTACGTGGAAGCTTGGCTTCCAGCATCGCAATACTGATCCTCTCTAGATCACTCGGGCGAACTAAACACTTAGAGGGATAGTGTCTGTCAGTCTGGATGGCGCTAATTAAAGATATTGTGATCGCAAAATCATACAAGGGTCCTTGTATGACTATCACGTTACATGATGACCATTCCGGCATATTCATATCATATACACGACGACCATCCGAAAATGTAGGACACTTGGCACTACAACTTTCCATCCCCGGTCGAAAATCCAGAGGTAGACCCAAAACAAAGTGGCAAGATGTAGTGCAAAAGGGTATAAGTGAGTGTCAAGCATCCGAAGGCGACGTCAAAGATAGGGCGAAGTGGAGAGGCAAAGTAAGGAAAGCTGACCCCACCACCATGTGGGATAATGGCTAGGAAGAGAGAGAGATGACCCTTTCGGCATATTCGGTTACCTCAAGCGATGTGACGAACTCCCGTGCAAGACCTAGTACCATAGTATAATGCTTAGTTGGCGGGTTGTTCCAGTAAGAAATATTTCTGAGAACATTAGCCTCAGTAGTTTTCAACGGTTTCTCGCTAGAACGTATTTTCACCAGCAGGAGGAGTTTGGTTGTTCCAGTAGACTCCTCCTGCTGGTGCCGATTAACAGAATAAATTAAAATATTTTTATTATTTCGTTAAAATAATAATAACCTTAGATGTAAACTAACCGCAAAAACTTGCATTATAATATAGATCAGGTACATAACCGATAATAGTGCGGCAAAAATAAAACAAAACTATACTTAATCGCGTAATACACATGATTTATTTTATAACCATGTTTTTTATGTCCCACATGTCTACTTACACTTACCAAAAAAGAACTTCGTGGAACGATTGGTAGTACTGGGCCAGATGGAAGGCAAGAGAGGACGAGGCCGATCAGTGACTCACTGCCCTCGCTGGACCGACCTTATTAAAAATACCACACAGAGCACTATGGTACAGTGCATTCGCCTTGCGGACAACCGGGTGAAATGGAGACGCATCGCGAGAACTGCTGTCTGCCAGAAAGGATGAAGATGGATGGATGAGGGTCCAAATGTGGACTTCACTGCCGTAACCACGAATGCTCTGCCACGAGTGAACAACTCATGATGATGATCAGTCAAAAGTCAAAATTTATTTTATTCAAGTAGGCTTAGCTTCAAACACTTTTGAATAGTTATTTAAAACGGATTTTTAAGCAATTCATTGATAAAAATTGGACAGCTTAAAAAAAATTACATTCGTAAGTAAAAAAAAAATGAAATTATAATTTAAATAAGTCCCAAGAAGGATCGTCAAGAAAATACAAAAGAATTTGTATACGTCCTCGTTATAACAATTATAGGTACACATGTCAAAATTGCTTTCATTTTAATTAATCCAACGAGTCTTTATCGTTCATGTAGTCTTGTGTGCTTTAATAAGCTTTGGAAATTAGTTTACGTTTCACATACTTTTTAAATTTACCAATCGACAAGTCAGTTATGCTGCTAGGAAGTTTATTATAAAACCTCACACAGTTACCCATGAATGAGCTTTTTATTTTATGGAGCCGAATGGGAGGCACTGCGAGCTTATGCTTATTTCTAGTATTGATATTATGTATACCACAATTCTCTTTAACTATAATAAATAAATTCGAAGCATTAAAACTCAATAGGGGTTAGCACACAAATAATAAAAATAAACGAATGCAAAAAGAACTTAAAAGCTAGGTTAGTGTTATAATTATTAATATATACAATAAGTAGCAACTCCTTTCGTTTGCTCTATCCAGTGCTTTAGAATTGGGCTGTCGTATCTGTCAGCAATCACACTTAGAATACTGTTGGGGCTTTTTCGAACTCGACCCAGTAGTGATGCGATTTTCTTACGTATGATTGCTGAGTAACCGTCCACCCTAGCTTCGCAAAACATACCAAAAGCACATACTAGGTAAGCCCAACAGTAGTCTAAATATATTATTATATTGCACTCTTAATGCGTTGCAGGCTCGCTTCGTATATATTACCCACAGGCTGCTCGAGTAGAAAGATTGTCAGTAACTTTAAAGAGCGTTACCTTTACTTCACTTGAGCAACGAGTAAAGTGGGCAATGTGTTTAACTTGAGCGATGTCTACTTACAACGTAAAAGAGCACTAACCATATTTTCCATTTTTAGTCCGCTAGTTCGTTTTCTATTCACCGCCGGGAAGCCACCTCCGCAAGAGAAGTTAAACCAGACAAGCAATAATAGAAAAATACTGGATAGATTTAAGCGGTCGCCTACAATTGCAAAATTTTATTTAATATCAAGACAGGGCTCACGCGTGTCAAGTCGCGATGCTGTTCTGGCTCGGATCCCGCCTAAGGCGTTCGACTCGAGTCCAGGCGCCGTTTGTTACTGTCCCGGGCCGACATAGCGTGGTGACTTAAATAATTATATTAGAAGAAAATGGTTATTGTGGACGATTTATGTGGTAAAATATTTGCCTTTCATGTTTCAAAGATATATTCTTGCAGACCTACGACAGTTGTATTTATTGTCATATATCTCATCTTGGGTCTTATTTCAGTGCGAGAGAACAATATAATAAATTTGTTCAAAAAAGTAAAATTAAACCAGATGCATACTTAACAAGCAACAAATCACTCAACAGAAGTGGAAGTGGATAGGGCACGCCCTCCGAAGACCGGAGGACATCTCCGTCAGGGTCGCTTTCACGTGGAGACCGCGCGGGAGCAGGCGACGGGGCCGGCCGGCGCACACGTGGCAGCGCACCGTCGACGCCGAGCTGCGGGCGGCCGGGCTGAGTTGGAGTGACGCGGAGCGCAAGGCACAGGACAGGAGCGGATGGCGACGTCTCACGAAGGCCCTATGTACTACTGGGGTACCATAGCACAGCAACATAACACACTTAAGAAAGGAAAGATACTGAACAGCTTTCAACGGCCGCTTAAAACCACAAAATTTTATTTATATTACGTGACGGAGCTCACGCCCGAAAAGTCGGGGCGCTGTAAACTGACCCGAATCCCGCCAAAAAGCGCGCGAGGCCGAGCGTCGTTTGTTTCTGTCCCGGTCCAGCATGTCACGTCATAGCAGTGCGGTGTTTTCGAGGATTATATAGAGGAAAATTTTAATTGTGATCGATTTCTACAATAAAAATGTTTGTTTTTCATCCTGCAAAGAGAGTGAGATTCTTGCAGACCTATGACAATTGTGTTTATGGCCATTTGATGAAGCGTATTGTTATATTCTGGCAAAATCAAAGGTTTTAAACGAAAATAAAAATCGGAAATCAATCCAATATTAAAGCAGACAAGCAATGATGGTGAAGCAGACTTCAGTGACCACTCGAAATTGCAACTTTTTATATAATATCACGTCTCACGGCTCGCGCGCGTCAAGTCGCAGCGCTGTAAAGTGACCCGGATCCCGCAAAAGGCGCGAGAGGCCGGGCGCCGTTTGTTACTGTCCCGGGCTGTCATAGCATGCAGTGACTCGCAGGATTACATTAGAGGGAAATTGTTATTGTGAACGATTTATATAGGTAAAGTTTGCTTGTCATGTTTCAAAGAGATATCCTTATAGATCTATGAGAGTTGTGTTTATTGTCATTGATAAAGCAAATATCTGTTTTTGGGTCAGATTTCAGCGCAAGAGTAAATATAACTGAGCGGTTCATCAGTTAGCCAAATTGGCTTAATACATAAACTTAGAATTTCAAATCAAAGTAATATTAAACCAGACTCGTAATAATAGAAAGATGTTGAGCAGCTTTAAACGACAGCTTGAAACTTTTACTTAATATCACGTGACAGGGCTCGCGCGCGTCAAGTCGCGACGCTGTAAAGTGACCCGGATCCCGCAAAAGGCGCGAGAGGCCGGGCGTCGTTTGTTACTGTCCCGGGCCGTCATAGCGTGTGGTGACTCGCAGGATTACATTAGAGGAAAATTGTTATTGTAGACGATTTATAGAGGCAGAATGTTTCCTTTTCATGCTTGAGATTCTTGCAGAACTGTGACACTTGTGTTTGTTGGGTTTAAACTGAGGTCAAAAATGTAAAATCAAACAAGTAATAATAATAGGTTATGTTTTTTTTTCTTTCTAATAAAGTTGTGTACATATGGTTACTATGGTGACATTTTAGGTAATCATCCGTCGATTTTTAACAAGTGCGAGAGAAAAGTATGATATATCTATCTTCTCTCCTATCTTCTATATAAATAAAAATCAATTAAAGAAATATATATTTGCACATGACTTCAGAACGGCTTGTTTGGTTAATTCGTTTTATGTAAGAAACTATATATACTAGAAATTGCTTGGAAAAGTAAAAAAATTGGGTTTTGTAAATCCCCATATACTTTATATCCGATTACGCACAAGAAAAAGAGGGTAATTTTTTTTTCTTCTCCGCTGACCAAGTTTTGAGCACCTTCTAGTTAGATATAAAAAAAATCTTCAGCGTAGTCGGGTAAAAAGTATACCCATTATCATAACCATCTGTGGATGCCAAGCTACCCGTGTACCAGACAGAGCTGAAATCTGTTTACCCTATTGGCGTGATGAAGCCTTAATGACACATACAAAAAAAATCATATCCCTCTTTTTTCGTATAAAAAAAAACATAAAATAGTCCGTATCACTTTTTAAATCTTCAATGTATACATAGAATTGTTTTACCACTTTATATATACGTGGCTAATTATGTGTATATACAACACGCTCATTGTGGATACTATTAGCCACACAATTATATTTAATCAGCCACAGCTATATATTATAAAGTTGTAAAAATTAAATGTCTCTCCTTTGAAGATATAACTTTGTACCTATTCTGTTTTATAGAACGTGAAAAGAAAAAAATACAGACTACTTACTAATAGCTCCGTAAAAATAGCCTACTTTAGCTAGTTATGAATTTTTCTTATAATTTAAATGTCAAACGTTATTTCAATCGTAAAGGGCATGGTTGAGGAAAAATCAAGACGAAATGAGTAAGAATTCTATTTGTTCTCATTGTTAGAAAATTCAGAAAACTTCTTTTCAAATGGAGGTTATGACTGAGAACGAAATCGGCTCAAATGGACTTGATTTTTTACGAGCTTTTATGATTTCGAAGCTACCAACTTCGTCAGCGAAGGAGAAAAAATCGTAATCTTTTTTTTCCACGTAGTCGAGTTAAAGGTATCCTATAACCAGCTGTGTATAACCAGTTACCCGTGTACCAAAAAAATTGAAATCAACACAGTCATACATCAAGAGTACGTAGCTTACTAACCTACCCTTCCTAATGTATTTAAGAATACAATTTAACCTACATTTAGCCACCATTAAAAATGCGTTATACTTATACTGAAGATGATTTTTAAATATATAACCTACTAAAGTAAACTTGGTTTTCAGTTTAACAATAAGGCAATAAACAGAGTCTATTTGCAATCATCCATTGGTTTTAAAAAAAGCACAAAGATCCCATATCACTAAAATATATCTTGTAATGATCAAAACAGTATCGATAGCACCCTCTTAAGGCTGATTGCTCATAAAGGCCAAGCCCCACCGGATGCTTTTGCGAGGTGTGCACGTCGACGTGCGCATGGCGTGCGCGTTGTAAAGTACGAATACCCATAAGAGATGACACACCGTTGCGCACGTGCACGCCACGCAAGCGGTATGCCATCTACTATGACATTTCATACGATACAAAGCGCACGCCACGCACACGCGCACAAGTACGTGCTGCACACGCATCCGGTGTGTTTCGGCCTTAAGAGATGACACACCGATTACGCGACGTGTGCGTACGCAGCGGTGTGTCATCTCTTATGAGGATTCGTACCTACCGTGAGGCTCGGCCTTTACAGTGCTTAAAATTGCCATCTCACAAGAACCATAAAACTTCCAAATATCCATTAAGAATATTCCCTTAACGTATTCTACTCACACACACATACTCGTAACTCTTTAAAATTAATAATTCCCACGTGATTTACCGGCGGGCTCTCGGATAGAATCACACGATTTAATATAATTAAGTGGGCACTTGTTCGCCACCTACAGAGCGGGTAATTAAGTATGCGACGTGGGGCAAAGAGCAGCGCTATTGAGATGTACGAGAGTACTGTAGTTTCTAGAGCACCCTCGTATGTTGTCAGTGGAAAGTTTCTTGATACTGTGAATTGAAAATGTCCTAGCACGTTGTATTCGTGTTGCACCGTATATTGGTCATAGCCAGAGGTCGCAATATACGTATACCTAGCCTATTTACCTAGTGGGAGGACACTGCAAACTTCGTCCGCGGAGGAGAACAACTCATAACCCTCTTTTTTTCTTCAGCGTATTCGGGTAAAAAGTATCCTATAACCATATGGAGATACCTAGCTACCCGTGTACCGAAAATAGTTCAAATCCATTTAGCTGATTAGGCGTGATGAAGCCGTAACAACACATACAGCAAACACAAAAAATCCAAATAAAATATATTTCCATTCAGTGACCTCCTTAGTCCGTTTCATTATTTTTTTTGGAAATATCTTCAATATATTACAGACATTTCGATTTTTACTACTTTATAACACTATAGATAATTAACTAATCCGGGAAATCCTGCAATCAGTGGAAATCATAATTTTTGGTGGTCGTAACCACTCTTAATTATGTCCCCCTACGAAATTTAGGTAGATAGGCACTACCTCTCATCTTAAAGGGTGGGAGTCTGTTGCCCTGCCTAACAATATGTCGCTTAGAGGCACTTCTGGTACGGACTTTGCTCACAGTCGATCACCTCTCTTCTTACCATTAGGTAGGCAAGCTCCGTTTGTGACGGATACATTGCGAGCTGTATCAAGGTCGCAGCTAGTCACGAGCCGAGCTGACGTCCGTATTATGGGAACATTGTGAAGCCCACAGTAGGCTTTTCTTTATGTAATGAGTAGCAAACATGCAGGCGAGCCACCTGATGGAAAGTGGTCATCTTCGCCCATGGATATCTGCAACACCGGAGGAATCGCCCATACTTAGCCAACATTTGAGTGCCCTGTTGACTCGCTTCTTGAAGAATCCCATGTTATAGCACTCTGGAAACACCTCAGGGGGAAGGTCATTCCACAACTTGACAGGCCTGTGCGCCTGTTGTCACTTGACAGGCCTGCTCTACGTGTAATCGTAGGCACCATCACTGGACACTTCTCACTTAACAAACAGTTATATGTTCTAAGAATAACCGACAGTCCCTTGTGTAGGGGTTGCCTGTCGGCCGATGAAACAGCTCCCCACGTGATCCTGGAATGCGTCGGCGTAGCTAAACAACGGGCTGAAATCCTTATAACACCGAGGTCGCTCCGAAAGGCCTGTGTAGATATCACGAGGATCCTGCGCTTCTGGACGGAGCTAGGCTGACTAGACCCCTAGGCAGCAACATTTCCACACTCAATGACCCGGCTTTCACAGGCTAAGTTCGGAAAACGGAGCCCATAACTATAACCCTGTGCGATAGCAAAAACCGGGTTATTTAATAGCGTAGTGACGATGATACTGTCAAGGCAGAAACTAATTCCCTCTCTGTTTTAAGCATTTGTCTTTGTCTAGATGCAAATTAGTGTGCATAGAGGCGAGGCAGCTTCGGTAATGATGACGTCACGTCCTATTACACCTGCACTGTAAGTGCATGCGGTTGTCCTTTAAGGGAGCGCCTTACATCATTATTTATGAGGAAAAATACATACAAAAAAAAATATGGCTAAGCATTGTTAAACGGTTTTTCGTAACACTTTCACGGACAAGATTTTCGTAGTGCTATGCGCGTAGCCGATAATATGGGATTATAGGAATATGCTCAAAAACACGTACTACACTTGCTGTCTCAGATTATGGACTATTTTGGTTTGTTTTTGTCAAAATAAAGAGTACCTACTATCGAATTGAGATGTTCACAATTTATACCACTTTTTTCTGTGGTAGGTATGTTACAAAATATATAACGACCTCTCAATAATAGAAACATTGGTGAGAAAACTACTTCAACCTTATAAAAACTGAGATACAAATTTTTTTTTTGACTTTCCCAAAAAACGCTCCATACTAATGCTTAGGAACGTGTGACGTCACACGTTCCTACATTGTATGGGGAAATTAAGAACTTTATTTTGCAGCTAATAAAAGTCGCGTTTATCGAAACGGTTTCATAACTAAAGTTACTCTATTATTAGTTATTAATATTTTCATACTTTTTAAATGGACTTCCCCACCCATCTTTAAAGGCTCATAAAACAAGTTACACATAAGATATCGAAGAAAATTTTTTTAGGATTGCTATCATAGAAACTAGCATTTAACATCAAAATTTTATTTTTATTTCATACAGTCAACATCTCAATTGGGATGTCCCAAAAAAATTGACCTCGATTTTACATCAAAATCGTAAAATAAAGATTAATTTAAGATACTAATTTCGTCCGTTTTCCATTCGGTTTTCCATCCTAACCAAAGTTTGCTGTGACGTAGTTATATAGATGTTTTGTAATCGTCAAGACCTCGTATCTCGGTTAATACGCGGTTTCGACGATTACAAAACGCCTATATAACTACGTCACAGCAAACTTTGGTTAGGAATTGTAACAAATATACTCATCCGAATGGAAAACGGACAATTGCGAGCGATTTATTAAACCTATTCCTCTAAATGGTTTTTGAATTGCCATACCTTTGAAAAAACTGGTACATCCCAATTCACGAATAATGGAACAAAAACATGCTTCAAGCAGAGCGCTCACTTAGGATGCTGGTGAAAGTGTTAAACTTCATTCCGCTATATTTATCATCGATTTCAATCAACTACGAAGCTGATTTGATTCAAGTATTCAGCAACAAATAGTGACTTTACAAAAAACTATCACGAAAGTCCGGCAAATGAGGAAAAATCCGAGTTTCCTTGTTTAATGAAGTGTTATTCCGATTACCTAATCACGAACACTTCCTTTCCTGTATCCAACTTAACCAATTATCCTGTAAGTAGGAGTCGAAATACTAATAAAGGCGAAATTATCTATATTTTGGCTGCCTGTTTAGGCAACCAAAATATTTAGGTACGTTTGAATCAATGTAACGATTAGGTCTGTAAACTTTTATATAACATTATTAATTTAATCTTTATGGCACAAAAGAAAATCTTATCGTACAAAAGGTGGACTTAATGCCATAGGGCATTCACTACCAGTCAATCTTGAGGCAAAGCAGATAAATGGTGAAGAGACCATTATTTGTGATTCTTTTCATAAATATATGGTGTATTTAATTGGGTTGGTGACTTTTCAGTACTTAAGTCCATCATGTTAGTCCGTCATGTAAATTCAGATATCGTATTTACGTATTTCTTTCTTTTTTTACATAATGAAAAAGTTAAGGCCACTCCTAAGTACAGTTTGTACGTATACTCCATCCACGGAAACGAGTTAGTACTAGAAATTTGAGAAACCATGCCATTGGTTAGAGATAAAGGTAACAAATGCACAAGGGGTGGGTTTACATGGCGGTCGAAATTCAGTCAACATCTGTCTCTTGTACGCGCGGACGCGTTATCTCTCTCTCTCTCTCTTTTATATTGCTGCTTTCATACTGGACTGTTATTTTGTGTATATTTTGTGACTCTGCTTTTTAATTGCGCTGTTACCTACTTACTCTGCGACCCGGCTTGAGTGCCTACTGGACTGTTTCCAGTATACTCAGTGAACACGAGTTGTTTTTATTATTATAGACTTGTAAAAATACTCGAGCAATTTTAAATAAGTTTATTACTATAATATCTCTGTAATTTATTTCACTGATTGGAGAATCTGACCACCAACATAAATCGTTATGAAATTTAAATATTAATGCTCCGAACGGCGGCATGTAAGTCTGTCCAGCCATTGAGGTAGAAATGTTTACGCCCACTGTATTTTTTGTCCCTTTCATTTGTTTACAAAAGTGCAATAGAGAGAACGCTATATTAACTCGTTTCCGTGGATGGACTATAGTTATGACATCCCAAGCCCCCGCTCCTAAAATTTATTGCGATTTATCTTAATACAGACTAATTTGAATTTTTATTTTCGTACTCCGTCATCATACCTACCTATTATTTTGACAAAAAAAAATTGTTTTGAATGAAGTACTTGGAATATCTTGCTATTACACGTTTGAGATAAATTAGAATTTGAGTAAGTAAAACCGATATCCGGAAACGCAGAAGCAGTTCAATCAAGCAATTCGTTGGAGTTTTCAGAAACACATAATAGTTTATGACATTTTCGATTATTTGGTAGAAGTTCCCACTCACTACAAACAATCGAACGATGTGAGAACTCGCGTAGTTTCATGAAAAATACTATCACCAACACCAAGATCAAGTAAAAGATAATTTGCAGCAATCGACATAAATCTGGCGCATGTGTACTCAAACATTTTTTTTCACGCCTCAATTTGCTGAACGATTAATATTTATGCCCTTAAATTACCTGGTGCATGGGCGCCCAAACTTTTTTTTCCACACCTTATTTTCAAAAATAACGCTCCATTTCTATCCTAAGTCCTTAAACGCATAAGAAAATGTCCAATAAGTAAGTGCCCACAACATTGCATCCATACTATTATAAAGTTTTAGAAATGAAATTTCTGTACATTGAAGATATTTAAAAAATATACTGCATAGAGCTAAAAAGTGTGTCTGGTCAACGATGTCGGAGCTTTTAAGGTTGTGTAGTACAATCAATTTGATCGATAAATCACCACGTGTTTTTTTTTAAGTGAACGGTCATAAAATGGCGGCATTTTTAATTTTTCAATCACCTGAGCACGGGTGCATGTGGTATTTTTGCTATTATCTGTCAATTATTTATCTTACCAATACAAAAAATATTTAATTAAATAGCTAAACATATCAGAAATCGATTAAATCTAACAATCATACGCAAACGTTTCAATAACAGAGCAAAAAAAAATATTAAACGTAAATAATAAGAACAAAAACGCATATTTTTTTCAGATTTCATTTGTTTTTGAAAAAACTAGGTCGTTTACCTACTTTTTTTTTGTTCTGTGTTTGTAGTACGGAATATTTGCTAGAAATGCACACCAAAATCGTAGCTCTATCTTTGATACTTCAAAAATAACACGTGTTCAAATATGACCCTGTTAATTACCTTTTTGACACAATCCCAAGAACTATCATCCCCACCCCCAGTTTTTCTCTTACGAGCAGGTAGATAAATCAGGGGGTGCTGCCAGGTCAATCAGTCATCCCTCGCTCTGCGTTGTGATAACAACCTTCTGCTATCTTCAGCTTACTTCTGTTCGATTGTGTTATTGTTGATACTTTTGTTAATTGTTGTACTTGCTGTTTGTTTTCCGCTTTGTTACAATGGTGGACCGTCAGTATTCTAGTCAGCACACTGCTGACATACATTTCGTTTATGGGTTTTGCAACGGGAACGCGAATGCTGCTATTCAAGAGTACGCAAGGAGGTTTCCTAACAGACCCATTCCGAATGCTCGCACATTCATAAGAATCCATGCACGGCTCGCTGAGAACGGCATAAGATCCTGCCGATGAACGTGTTCGACTTGTGGCACCCCAGGACGAAGAAGAGATATTAAGATTAATCACACATGATCCGAGACTGAGCATTAGAAGAATAGCAAACGTTTACACCCTTATCATTTTAGACGGGTACAAGATATTATTGAACCAGATTACGCTGCAAGATCTGTTTTTTGTGCCAGGATAACAAGAAGAGCACGCAGGGATCAAACGTTTTTGAGACGTATTATGTGGACCGACGAGGCCACTTTCACGCGATCGGGATTTACAAACCACCGTTACGAGCATCTGTGGCAGTTGAAGAATCCTCATGCTGTGAGACAAAGTTCGTTCCAGCACCAGTTCCCAGTGAATGTTTGGGCAGGAATTATCGACGATATTTTAGTTGGGCCTATTATTCTACCAGCGACAATGAATGGCCCACGATTTTTGGAATTTCTTCAAACAGAGTTTCACGACGCATTAATGGAGCTGCCAATAGCATACAGGAGAAGGATGATTTTACAGTTGGATGGTGCTCCCCCACATTTTGCAAGAGATGTGCGAAATTATTTGAACGAGCATGATGTCCCGTGGGTGGGACGTGACGGACATATCGCTTGGCCACTTCGATCGCCGGACTTAACTCCACTCGATTATTTTCTATGGGGAACCTTAAAACAAAGAGTGTACGTTGTCATACTGAGAACAAGGGAAGAATTCGTGCAAAAAATAATAGAACATGGAAACATATTAAGAGAAGATAATGATATGATTCGGCGGTCTACGCAGCATGTTGCGATAAGTAAACTAATTGTCATCGTTAGCCTTAAGATACTCTTGCTGTGATTTCTTATTGAAGTTTAAATTATTATTACCGCTTTATTTTATTGTTATCTCCTTCTAAAAAATAAACTCATTTTTAGGTACATGTTGAAACCTGTGTAACTTCTCAAGTAATTATGTCAGATCCGTTAATTTGGTATCGTCGTCTAGCCAATACCCTATACTATAAACACGGAACAAAAAAAAGTAGGTAAATGACCTAGTTTTTTCAAAAACAAAAGAAATCTGAAAGAAATATGCGTTCTTATCTTTACTATTTACGTTTAATATTTTTATTGCTGTTATTGAAACGTTTGCGTATGATTGTTAGATTTAATCGATTGCTGAATGTCTAAACAATACAGGACTATACTTCTAATACACTATTTATAGAGGTAGCTACAAAAAACCGGTCAAGTGCGTGTCGGATTCGCGCGCAAGGGAGCAACGCACGTTACGCACGAAAAAATAGCATTTAAACAAAACTTTACTTGTATGGTCCTTTTAGACTTAGCTTAAATTCGCTGATCGCGGATAAGGGTATTTTTCCGGGATAAAAGTAGCTTATGTCCTTCCCCGAGACTCAAACTATCTCTATCTAATAAGATATTTTTTGTATTCGTAGGACGAATAATTGACAGATAATAGCAAAAATACCACATGCACCCGTGCTCAGGTGTTTGAAAAATAAAAAAAGCCACCATTTTATGACCGTTGACTTAAAAAAAAACACGCGGTGATTTATCGATGAAATTGATCGTACTACACAACCTTAAAAGCTCCGACATCGTTGACCAGACACACGTATAAAGGTCACATACAATATTTTTTTTGTATCTTTTGTATGTGTTATGTGGCTTCATCGGCTGAACAGATTTCAACTATTTTTGGTACACAGGTAGTTGGGTATCCACAGATGGTTATAGGGTATTTTTTACCCAACTATTTTTGGTACACAGGTAGTTGGGTATCCACAGATGGTTATAGGGTATTTTTTACCCAACTATTTTTGGTACACAGGTAGTTGGGTATCCACAGATGGTTATAGGGTATTTTTTACCCAACTATTTTTGGTACACAGGTAGTTGGGTATCCACAGATGGTTATAGGGTATTTTTTACCCAACTATTTTTGGTACACAGGTAGTTGGGTATCCACAGATGGTTATAGGGTATTTTTTACCCAACTATTTTTGGTACACAGGTAGTTGGGTATCCACAGATGGTTATAGGGTATTTTTTACCCAACTATTTTTGGTACACAGGTAGTTGGGTATCCACAGATGGTTATAGGGTATTTTTTACCCAACTATTTTTGGTACACAGGTAGTTGGGTATCCACAGATGGTTATAGGGTATTTTTTACCCAACTATTTTTGGTACACAGGTAGTTGGGTATCCACAGATGGTTATAGGGTATTTTTTACCCAACTATTTTAACGCGACTTTTACTAAAGAAAAAAGAGATGTGATGACTTTTTCTCCTCTGCCTCCTCCTTATCTTTGCATTTGCCTATACGAACAAAATGACGATAAACTTTGCCATTATACCAGTCAATGTTTGTACTTAGGGCTAGTCTTGAAGTATTTTTCTTTCTATATTGTCACGTTACGCTCACGAAACCTTCGGATCTAGTGCACAGTGCCCGGTCCCGCCGAGACACTCTTGAGCCATTTTTCACTGCACGGCTCACTTTGAGTTTAATATCAGCTTCCTTTATCCATGTGTTATTAATGGAGTGGGGAAAGCTAGCGTTAAAGTCTGAGCTTCAAGAAATTGTATAATATTTTGATTAGAAGCTTGCCTTTGCTATGACTTGCCATAGCAAAGGCAAGCTAAACTGACTTGTCATAGCAAAGAGACTAAACGAGATTTTTAAGAGATCTACAGCGCGCAAGAGAGAAATGATTAATTATTTTTATTTCTTAATGAAGTATTTTATTACTGTTTCAGCCATTTTAATCATAATATTAAGAATGTGATCATCCGCGGTTTTTTTTATATCTCTATATGTCTATCAAGCCCGTGTAACTTGTCGTTATGAATGTGGATATACCAAGATTTTTATGCAAATAAATATTATAACACAGTGTTCGACTGTAAAGAAAAAATCAATGCGAAAAAAATGCTAATGACAGCAAAGGAAAATGAATAAAAATCGTGATTTTTCCACATTTATAAGAAAAATATTTGAATAATTATATTGTTTCAGTTTCTTCATTGAAAAACAGCGCCATCTCTCTTGGTGTTCTAATACTGGCTGGAGCAGCAATGGGACAGAGACGTAGCGTGATACGCATGTCTTGGAGTATGGCTAATGCGCTAAGCATTTAAAAATAAGAAAGATACAGAGGGCGCTACTAGTGCTAACTAGATTGTGTTCGAAAATTCCATACCACGTACGTAAAGTTGCGATAGCTCAGTTGGTCAGAACACTTCTGCGTTAAAGAAGAGGTCGCAGATTCGAATCTTGCAAACTCATATTAACACATGATTGCAATATGTTAAGGTTGTACATATATGTCCTTTTTGTAAATATTCATATTGACTTATTGTTCTTTTACTTTGAAGTTGTAATTTGGTTTTAGTTGTCATTAAATTCTTGCTTCCAGTCAGCTGCTTGGGTTTTCTTTCAAAATTTCCATTTTTCTCTATTGTGCTATCGAAGTCCGTTACACAATACTAAGAGGTAAAATGATCAAACATTTAAATATTTTACTTAGTTGAAATTGACCAGGTCACGTTCTAACAAACAAGCGTAGAAAATGTTGAGTTCCACCAAAACTGATATTTTTTTTAGTCACAAGTTAATTAGAATTTTATTGAACTTCTAATGAACGTTAAGCCCAATCCATTTATAACATTAATCTAATCATCATCATTTAGAGCTAAGCTCTTGTCGGTGAGCAATTTCCATTTCTCTACTTGTCCACATTAATTCATAGATTAAAGTACCCGTAGCTACTATTATAAAATTATTAATCCATTTGCGTTACAGGGGTCTTACGAATGACTAAATAGTATGGACATTGATGAAGAGCGCCATCTCTCGGCCAAAAAATTTTTACAGCCTCATCACATCAAAACGTCTTATCACTTTACGTATCTCGACCATTTTATGATATAAGAACAGCTAACTGCGAACGGTTGTAGAATAACTTTTACCCGACTACGCTGAAGTATAAAAGGGTTTTTTACGGTATTATAGCTTCTTTTCTGGGATTTTTTTTATATATTTGATAAATAGCGAATTTAATATTTCCGAGCAAAAACTTCAATAAATAGTGCAACTCATTTACCATCCTTGATGGTTAGCAAGTTTGAACAAGTTCTTAATAGAGTTTTCTACTCCACACTTTGCATATTGTTAGGAAGTTGCCTATGGGCTATGAATAAAGCGTAGAGATTGAAAAATCTCGAAATCTGGACAATCTGCAACTAAGTTACGAAATCTTGCTTTAGCAGAATCAAAGTTGACTTCCTTATATTACATGCATCCTGCTGTATGTTCTCCAACCCCTAGAACTGCCGAGAGACAATCTCAGTTATGTATGACATCATAAAAATGGCCACCGCGTATGCGAACAATGGAAATTAGGAATGAATTATGCAATACACATATGTATAAGTGGGGTATCAAATGAAAGTTGAGTCCAGCCCAGCCCATAAGGCAACTTTAACGTGACTTAATCGCGGATATATATATGTTTTTTTTTTGTCGCTGTAGTAAGCAATTTAATATAAAATTATTTGAAGTTTAGGAAGTTATAAGTTAAATATTTCTACGCCGTGCTGGCAGAACGAACCATATTTACAAACCGAAATTGCACCATATTCTTAGAAATAAGCTATTAATTGATTTAAACCGTGTTGCAGATTGTACACTTAGAAAGTCTCCCATTTCGTTGTAATAATGACATGAAACATGTGTAAGTATAAACCTATATTTTGCTAAGTCCCATATTGTCTTGCATCCACACAAAACGCTTTATCCGATTGAGTAAAAATTGATGCCGCTTTGTGAAGGTGGGTGCCATCTTTGTTTGCGTCTATCGGGACTAATGTTAGCAATTTCTTTCTCCAGATTTTACTTTCTTTAACACCATTCGCTCGTGGTCGCTTGCAATGAGCCTTATAAAAAGGCTTAAAGTCACTCAGAGAGCAATGGAGAGATTTATGTTCAAAGCTTCTTTGCGGAATCTAAAAAAATCCGTTGAAGAACCAGGGTAACTTATATAGCCCAAAGCATAGCAATACTTAAGTGGCAATGGGCAGCCAAAGTAACACACAAACTGTATTAGAACATATACATCTCTCATAACGTTCAAACTGCGAGTATAATAGCCCTTATACAGCTTGGGTGCAACTTGGGATGGCACATTGCTCGTAGAACTGAGAGCCGCTAAGCTATCACCGAGTTCGTGAGACCACGCACCGAAAGACGCAGCGTGGGCAGAGTTCCACCCTGCTGTAAACTGGCACAGAAGTTTAAAGACAAAATAACAGTAGAGGTAAATTAGCATTATATTTCTTCTGTTACCGCGATTATCGCTAGTTCAAATTAAAAAATTAAACAAAATTATATCGCGTATATTATCTCATTTGTTTTCTCAAAGTGGGTAGTTTGCACAAATTGTAACTTTGACGGATAAAAATACATCTTTTCTCAGTCGACCCCATCCGTGAACACGAATGATGAAAAGCTTCCGAATCATCGGCAACTCAAAACATATAATATACACGATATAATCGGTCTAAATTGTTTTATTTAAATTGGTATTAGTTAAAGATATAAGTATCCATATCATGATCGTCATATATAAATGGTACCATGTCAAACACAGAAAGCAATAATAACCATTTTTTTTAAATCTGCAAATAAAGGTGGTAAGTACTTAATCATCACAAAATAAAATAACTAGAAGGTGCTCGCAACTTCGTCAATGGAGGAGAAAAAAAACATAACCCGCTTTTCTTTCTTTATAGTAATATGTGGATAACCAGCTAACCGTGTAACAAATATATTTAAAATCCGTTTAGTCGTTTTGGCATGATAAAGATACAACGATACATACAAAATAATAAATAAAACAATCCATACGGATTATTTGCCAGTTTTTAAAATATCTTCAATGTAATGACAGACTTTTAATTAACTAAACGGCTAAAGTAGGAACAGCACCCGCGCAGTGTACCCCTAAGGTGCGTCCACACTTGTATTATTTGCTCGTATCCGATCATCGTCCTGTGGCATGACTGCGTATCGCACTGCTTGGACGCTCACTGTCGGCATTTCGTATCATTTGTGCCGCCGCGTGAAGAAACGCGTCCACACTAAGCCGTAGCGTATCACCGTATCCGATCACCACGCCGATCATTTTGTATGCTGCAGTTTGGACGCCAGCCGTATCGTTTCACCGCTCCGATCATTTTGGCATTTCGCCGATCATCATTTTTCGCGTGATCGTTCTTCTGTAGTAGCGTTGTTTTCCGTGTAAAACTGTTTCACTCTGCGATCGCACATCAAAATGGTTGACACCCGTGCAGAAACTTGAAGATCATTATCACGACACCTGATAAGCCGCGAGCGCCGAGCACCAGCGTGGACAGCAGCGCCCATGCGTCGGCGGCACCGCGCGCGTAGCAACTAAAAATGGCAGTGTTTTGGAAATTCGCCGTAACACACCTGTGCCAGCGACTCAAGCCACGCCCCTCGGCCATCTCTTTCACGCGTAGCTGCAATGGATGAGACAGAAGATGATCGGGCAAAAACGGACTCGAGATGGATCGCGGCGTATCATAACCGCGTAGCATGATCGCGTGTCATGATCGCTAGTGTGGACGTCGCACCGTCGCGATCATGCCGCGCTTGTCCAATCCAAGTGTTTGATACGCGTAGCAACATGAATTTCGAGCGATCGGATCGGCGCAACGTCCAAACGCGTGATTGTGACACGCGATCATGCCACGCGACGATGATCTGATACGGGCAAATGATACACATGTGGTACGTAGTGTAGTACCTTTCCATTTTATTAATTGTCGAAAGGCGATTGATTTTTCGCGTTGGCTTCCGCCCCGCGTAAGCCTTTCAAAGGTCCGGGACATCATTGCCCTGTGAGCGAGTGCGCCATAAAACAATAAAAAAAAAAAAAAAAATTGTTTGTCTCTAAAGTCGGAATATGTACGATAATTTTACGTTATAGTCATAAGAAAACATTGATGAAACATTGCATACCTTTATGAATTCACAAGCCGAGCTCTTCGGTCAATCCTGCCTCACTATCTCTTGTTCCGCGCTCTCGCTTGCGCGCTCGGCTCACATGGAACATGACAGCGGAACGTGACAATGAGTCATGCTTTGTCGTGCGTGCAGCCAGCGTTCATCGATTTATAAGACGTTATCCCGTCAAAAATATTTCTTAATGTCAACCTTATCGAACATTTTTTTCGGTCTGAAAAATCTCAGAATATGCAACTACTCGTAAGTTACAAATTGTAATGCATCCACACGAAGTGCTGTATCTCACGGGATAAAAATCGATGGCGCTTTGTCGAGTTTGGCGCCATCTTTGTTTGCGTCTATGGGGACTGATGTTAGCAATAACGTTACCCAGATTTTGCTTTCTTTATATACGTCACTAGCTTTTGCTTTCGGCATCATTCCAAAAATCCGTTCTTAGTGCACCATTTTGTCTAAATTTCATGGCCTGCCTTCAACGCTTTATGCTGTTTTTTTTAAATAGTATGTAATAATAATAATCGAACCTTTTTGATGATATTCGACACTGTTGTAGTAGGTATCCTGTAAGGATATTTGCGATTTTTGATCGTAAAAAATGTGATTGGATTATATCAGAGAGTGCTTAAACCAGGATTATTACATATTATGTATGAGTCCAGAAACCACCTTATAAACCTATATTTGGACTCTTAATTATTTATGGCTATTAATTAACAGAAAGTACCCGCGATTACGTCAGAGGAGGAGAAACATAACTCTCGTTTTTTCTTCAGCGTAGTCGAGTAAAAAATATTTTGATTTCAATACAAGTTTTTGAGTTATTGCCAAAAATTGCGCTTCTCAGCACAAGGACGTAAGTGCCGGGAGATACGCTCTTTTGCTAGTGCACTTTTTCATATCGTATTTTTTTCATGTGTAGTGCATTTTTTGTATGAACGGCTGCGGAACCCTACACTGAGCATGGTCCGACATGCTCATGGCCGGTTTTTTTTATTAAGATAACAGAAGCGAAAGGCCTTTGCCCAGCAGTGGGACACAATGATAATAATAATAAATTCTCCTGATAGTTGTTTCGGTAAACGGTCTTATAGCGAAGAGTCTCGACCAACATCTTGAGAGACTCTCGTTAGATGCCTGGAAGGGTCTAATACAGAAGGCAGTAATCCTGGACTCAGCACATATATCGTCAGGAGGTTCCCTTTGTGCGGCCCTAACCACTGGTAGCTTGAGCCCTGCCCCGCTGCCGGCGGTACCCTAGGTTAGGTTTTGTATATTGTGTTTACATTCTGTATTTGCTCTTTATATTTTACTTTTTATATTTATATTGTAAAAACCCTACCTAAGATCAACGACAATTAAAACAAGAGAACTGACACTTGCCATACTTTGGATCGTGTTCCGATCGCAAGGAGATATTCTGGCAAAAACTAGATGGCGCTTTAAAACTTAACATTTAACGATTTTATAATTGAATAAAGAAAAATAGTATAGTAACAATTAGTTCGCAAACAGCTAATAATAAATAAATCGTAACATTTAAATACTGTGTCACACTTGCAAAGTTGAATAATTGTAAAAAAAATTACATAGATTACGTTGTATTTAGCGGGGAACGGCTTTTTGTATGGAGATGGTGGTCCTCTTGGTTTAATGGTCTTTGCTAAGATGTAAAATAAATAAAGACGATATTAATTAACATGTATTTCTAAAGCCCTTTCCTTTTCAAGTGCAGGTAGAAATACCTAGTTGAATTTAATATCAAATACCAAGGTACAAACTGACACCAATTCTTGGATGCCTGTGAAATTGTCGCAACTATATACCATTTCAGTCTGCCGCGGCCCCCGTGTATAAGACAAATGCAATATATTCGCAAATTTACGACTGCGCCCTCTATTTTACTGTCATCTTGTCTTGCTCTTGACGTTGTGTGTAAACAGGTATATGCACTTGAGCTATTTTCACAAGCTTTTATAAATAAAACAAGTTTGTTTTATCTATACCATAATAAAGTTTTTAAAATGAAATGTCTTTACATTGAAGATATTTTGTAAAAAATATTGTAACGGACTATTTGATGGTCACTACGTTCGTTCGTTTCGTTCGTGGAAGGGAAAAGTCATAACCCTCTTTTTTACTTCGGTTTGCGGGTAAAAAGTATTCTATAACCATCTGTGAATACTCAGCTACCCGTGTACCGAAAATAGTTGAAATCCCTCTAGCCGTGGCGTGATGAAGCCACAATATACAAACATACAAAAAAATCAAAAAATATATATTTCGATTTAGTGACCTCCAAATAGTCCGTTACAATCGGTTTAGCGGTTTAAACGTGAAGAGGTAACAAACAGACAGACAGACAGACACACTTTTGCAATTATAATATTGGTAAGGATGTACAGACATTTCATTTTTACTACTTTATACTTTATAATAGTGCAGACTAGCAAGTTTCTCACGTTGCAAATTCCTCCGGTAAGGTATAATAAAAGTATTGCCCTCTCAAATTCCCGACTCGCCATATTCAAGAGCTTATTATTTCCTTCTTTATCGGATTCCTATAATACTTAAGATTCCTTTATTTATTGTCCAAATATCCTCCCACTCAAACCACACAAAGGACGCAATGATTGTCGGTGCCTGAGACGGCCACTTCAATTATTTAAAGAACATTGTGATCCCTATGTAAACCCGGAGAAAGTTATGAGTACAGATTCCAGATGGAATAAAACTTAAAGGGTTCCTTTTCCGATTTCTATACAATTCTAAGGTTTTCTTTTGTTTTGTACAGTTTCTACACAAAATAGGTACAGGGGTCAAAGCGGATGGATAAATTCGAGGCGGATGGCACAGTGCTCGCTGGTGGAGGGATGACACGCTCGATGCGTAATCGAGAGGTACTGGGTTCGAGTTCTGGTGTGATCACGTGCGAGAGCAATTATATTTTTCTTTGCACTTTGACTTGTATCTATAACACAAAAGATAGTAATATGGTGTTTATTTTGTCACATTAAATTAAAAACACAGAAACACAAGAACTTGGGTTTGATATTAAGAAAGACAGTACATTTATTGTAAATCCAAACTACTAAACACAATATAATGTCAAAAACAATACATTTAATACAAAATATAAAGTAAAAATTAAATGTCTGTACATTGAATTGAAGATATAAAAAAAATATACGACATATTTAAAGGACACTGAGACGAAAAATTGTTTTTTTTTTTGTTTGTATGTGTCGCTCTGGCTTCATCACGCTAAAACGACTAAACGGATTTAAAAATAAAATTGTTGCACGTGAAGCTACGCTGAAGATAAAATAGGTATAATTGACGTTTTCTCCTCCCCGAACGACGTTGCCTTCTGGTTTAAAATGTAAAATGTGTAACCACAATGGCTTTTGGTGACAATATTTACAACAGAAGCGGAACCCCAAAAGTGCGGTCTCCCGCCCGGCTCGACGTCTCGACTGAACAAACTATTATCTTAGTTTTCCCTTTTTTAAAAGAAAGGAATTTCATTTCACTCCAGTCTCCATTAATTAAAACACTTTTTAAATGTGATTTTTTGCCGTGGTTTACATAGTTCCAGCGAATGCAATTTTTCTCGTCTGCGGTGTAGTGTTATCTCGGATTGGGGATGTCGCTTACGTAACGACATTCTGTTAATACTTCTAATGACGCTAAGACGCCATTTTAAGGGTTCCGTAGTCAAAAAGGATCCCTTATAGTTTTGCCATGTCCGTTTGTCTGCCCGTCCGCGGCTTAGCTCCATGATCATTAGTACTAGAAAGCTGAAATTTGGTATGAGTATGTGTATATATCACGCTGACTGAACGGGAAACTAAAAAAAAAAACTTTTTTTCGGGTACGTTTCGTACACCTAAAGTGGGGGTGATTATTTTTTTCGTTCCACCACTACTTAGTGTGTGGGGTGTCGTTGAATAGGTCTTTTAAAAATAATAGGGGTCTCCAAACATATTTTTTTTATAAAGTCAGCAGTTTTGTAAATACTCGCTCCGGAAATCCAAAAAATAGGGTTCCCTCCTAAATTTTCAACCACAGGTCAGAAAAATATGGAAAAAATGAAAACTATAGTTTTTGAGTTATTGCCAAAAAATTACGCTTTTAATATCGTATTTTTTCCATCTGTAGTGCATTTTTTTGTATGAACGGCTGTGGAAACCTACACTGAGCATGGTCTGACATGCTCTTGGCCGGTTTGTTTGTATTAGAGGAAGTCAGAGCAAAGTAGATAACATGATTTTTGACATCTTATGGAAAGAAAATCTTTATACATTTCACACTTTCGCAACCGACATTTCCGTAGCGCTACGCTCGTAGTCAATAACTTGGGAAAAACCGTATGTAGCGAAAACTTGCTACGAGCGGAGCACCCGCCGATCGGGCTCGCGGTTGTGATTATGTTAATATGAAACACAAATTGACGGCTGCAGAACCCTACACTGAACATTGTCCGACATGTTCTTGGCCGGTTTTTTTGTATTAGGGGAAGTCAGGGCAAAGTGGATACGTTAATTTTTGACAGCTTATAGGAAGAAAATCTTTAACGAAAACTTGTTACGAGCGGAGCGCCCGCCGAACAAGTTCGCGGTCGAGAATGTGTTAAGACAGCTGCCGTAGTATTACGTTACGTAAGCGTCATTCTGATAGAATATCCCGTCGTGTTTATCTCGGACAAAACTTGTGAGCAATGATCATTATAGTTTGCTGGAGCGAGTTTCTTGCATTATTTTACTTTTCTTGTACAAGCTTTCATTTAACTTTAACAGTTTAAACGTTTGACTTTGTGTCTGTTCGTTGCTAATGAGAAAACCGGCGCAAAGTCAGATCGTTTTTTATCTACTTCATAGTATACAGAAAAAAATACATTTTTGCTTCATAAGGCATAGGCCTTCCCATGCCATGCCACTGAGCTTGGTCCTGAGTTTTTTGTTTCCAACCGTTGCCAGCCACTTTTCTTATTTCGTCGCTCCACCTAGCTGGAGGGCACCCAACACTACGTTTGCCAAGACTCGGTCTCCACTCCAGAATACGTTTGCCCCAACGGTTGTCAGTTCTTCGACAGATGTGACCGGCCTACTGTCTGCTAATCCTTTGCGCTATATCAAAAACGGATCACCTCTTTTCGGATCCGATCTTGCAGAGAAATTCCGAGCATAGCGCTCTCCACAGCTTGCTGACCGACCTTAAATTGGAACCAATCGCACCGTCAGTAAACGTCATGTAAATTATTCATTGTGTCATATTTTCTTTTATTTCCGCGATTATTACTCATTTATATAACACATTTTAACGGATTATATCGCTTATATGGTCTCATTTGAGTTCCCCACGTTTCGGAAGCTTTTCAGCTTTCATGGTCACGGGTGGACTGAGAAAAGATATATTTTCCTCTGTCAAAGTTACAATTTGTGCAAAGTACCCACTTTGAAAAAACAAATAAAGGTGTATTGAAATAAAACAATTTAACGGATTATATCGCGTATATTATCTCATTTTAGTTCCCGACCACCCGTGACCAATGGAAAGCTGGAAAGCTTCTGAAACGTCGGGAACTAAAATGAGATAATATACGCGATATAATCCGTTAAATTGTTTTATTTCAATGAGTAATAATCGTGGAAACAGAAGTAAATATTAAATAAAGGTGGATAAAAAAACGCTGCAAAGAAAAACTCCCAGACTACCTCATTACTAATTATAATATTTAAAAAACGAAGACTATTAAACTACTTTTTAACAGATAAGATATTTTTACACACGTTTGGAAATAACGGTACACCTTTATTTGTTTTTTCAAAGTATAGTTTGCACAAATTGTAACTTTGACAGAGGAAAATATATCTTTTCTCAGTCCACCCGTGACCATGGAAAGCTGAAAAGCTTCCGAAACGTCTGGAACTCAAATGAGATAATATACGCGATATAATCGTTAAATTGTTCTATTCATTGTGATAACTAAAGTGCATTAACCTCTTTTGATAGAGACGTTGCCACATATATTGCCCAGTTTTCGTCGCTATTAACAGAGCTCAAAGTGACAGCTACTACTCACTAAAGTCATCCTTTTTTGGAAAAATAATCATCACCATTTTAGTAAAATGGATATTTTCATATAGAAGCGAAAGTTATTCAAGTTTTATCAATGATATAATATAAAAAGAGGTATATAAGTTACCTACACGATAATCCACGTGTAAAAATGGCCAGGCTTATGCACACATAAATTTGAAAATATTGCATTATCAAACTAATCGTAAATGCTTCTAGACGCTTTTATTGAGTAATTAATGCAAAATCTCATTATGCATGACGGCATTTTTGTTTATTTGACGCATAATCCACTATATAGCAAAGTATTCTGTGCGCGAGACTGAGTTAAGGTTTGCCAATTGGCGGTAGTTTTGGTGCGCCCTTTTCGGAGTCCATATAACCTATCTACGTCTTTTTATGTTATATCATTAAGTTTTATGTACAAAAACCGACATATAGTACATTACTGCAGACGCCGGGAAAGAAGAGCTTGCCGGGTGAGTGGTATAGACGGCCGACCGTAGGGAGGCCGGATAGTGATACGAAGCCGGCAAGCATTTTTCAGGGCCAGAGGCATGTATAATGTTTTCTCAAACATATGCAATGAAATAAAAAAATACACCACAAAAAAACAAAAATTACACGACAAAAGTTTTTTTAAATTTTCCGTCCAATCCCTTCATAATGTGTTTTAAATACGGACGAATTCCGTAAAAAAATTTACGGAATTCGTCCGTATTTTGCGTGTGTAGTGTTCGAGTAGACTCTATTAGGGCCGTTATTAACAACCTGATAATAAGAAACTTAAGTTCTATAATAAATAAAATAAATGCAGAGGATTTTAAATATCGTCTATGGCATTAATATGGATATTTTTAATCCGATAGCCATTCAGCCAAGGAGAAAATTAATAAAATATAATTCAGCTATATAGCCTGTTCATGAACACAGACGCCATATTTACACTAAAATTTAAAAAAATATACTTCCTGGCCTTCAATTTGTATGAAATTCCTGTACAGTATTGTTCCGCCCGAAACGTGATACTTTGAAGCCTGTTTTAACTCACGTAATGACGACATTTCATTGCATGTTTGAGTTTTTTTTTTTTTTTGCTGAATTTGGCTTTGGTCATATACCGTTGTTTACTTCTAATCGCCTCAGAAATGATTGGTTAAAATCTTTCGGATTCCTCGCGGCTACTCTGTATATGTATTTAGTTTAATTCTTATATCTCTTATTAATTTCCGTAATACCCACAGATGAATATTTTCCTTTTACATTTGAGAGATGAATCCAAATATGTTACGTTTAACCTTAACGAAAGACGTAGTCATAACTTAAGGCAAATTCATATGTATTGGCAACAAATGGGGCCCACCGCTGAGTGATATTGAATAAGACCATTTCGTCAATATTGGGGCTCGACGGCATGACAATACAAATGTAAATAATCCAAAGATATTTCGAAGAAGCTTACAGACGTTACTGGCGACTGGAGAGCTAGCAGTTTCCTCGCTCAAATAATCAGCTGGCCCCTATTTCACAATCGTGACAAATGTCGGGTGAAAGCAACAATTACACGTACATTGCGTGCCCAGTATAAAGTAAGGAGCTTGCGGGGATCGCCGTGAACATAAAATTGTCGTTGTCACCTGACAACTGACACGATTGTGAAATAGGGGCCTGGTGATTCAGCGAGAAAACGCCGCCAGCATCTTCGGTATAATACCGCAGGAGTCATTTTTAGATTTAGTTTAGATTTAGTAAGTTTCATATTTTTTTAGCATAGTTATATTCTTAGGTTAAGTTTTACTGTAATATATGTGATTAATATTTATACATTATATACATGTGTATTTATGCATTGTAATATAAACAGCACTAATAAATATTCATTTAAATAAAACAATTTAACGGATTATATCGCGTAAATATTATCTCATGGTGGTGGTGTCCACCCGTGACCATGGAAAGCTGAAAAGCTTCCGAAACGTCGGGAACTAAAATAAGATAATATATACGCAATATAATCAGTTAAATTGTTATATTTCAATAATAATAAATTTTGGTTATACAAAAAAAAACATACGACATCGACAAAGTCAAAAAAAGAAGTTTTACTATTTTGCTGAAAAGTTTTAAAATTATTTTTTTATTGCTGTTACAAAGACTAAGTACAATCATTAGAAATGGCCGGCGTCTCCTTGTAAGTTATTTAATAACTTGTGCCAGGAGTCCACCGCTCTTCCGTGTATACATGTTTTCTAAAAGGTACTATACAATTTATAGATGTTAATCTAAATCTGTTAGGAAGTAGGAATATGACTGAAGGTATTCGGGGTGAAAGTAACTTCACAGTTCTGCACTAGGCGGCGCTAAACGGCTAAAGAGTCGGATGCACCATACAGAGATCCATAAGCAAGAACAGATGACAAAATTCGTCGACTACTGGTATGGTCGATTAGCTCAGTTGGTTAGAGCGTGCTGCCCCGGTCTAGCTCAAGGCGATGGTTCAAGTCCAGTGTCGACGAAAAAAAAATTCATATGTTCGTTTATAACTTCTAAATTGTTTAAAAAAAATGGAAATAACCCTATTAAAAAAATATATACAAAGAAAGAAACACCCACACTACGACAATTTACCATATAATCTAACCGGAGATTTCGCGATTACTTTGGCACATAGGTAATTAGGTATGTATTCGTATAGCACCTCCAGTGATTAAATACTCTGAGAGTAGATTTCCCGTGTTTCTGTAGGAACGGACGCGCAGTCGCACTACCATCCGCGCGCCCCGGTTGAGCTCAGCTCCCGGCGGTAAAGTGTTCCAAACTTCATAAATGCTCATATAGAGTAACCACATTGCTGCGCCGGAGTGAGAAGCATCTGCGGGGAACGAAAACAATCTGGATCCTGCACCATGACCTCCTCGAGTTGGAAACAAAGTGGACGCCGCATCACGCCGTGCTGTCCTATCAGCTTGAGGGGGACCTGCTGGGAGCTCCGGTGAGGGACTGCCCGTCGTCTGTGCTTCTCGCACCGGCACCACCAATAACGAGAATCTGGGGGAGGCTGGCCTTCCTGCATTCCTCGAGCTCATCCCATCGTAGCATTTTCAAGACGAAGACAGAAGATGGAGGAAAAGGTCCTGCAAGGTGTCATCTCCCATCTTCGTAACCTCATCACAGCTGGCCGCAGCCAGCTTCATAAACCGGCGGGACTCAGAAGCTCTGGAAGCCATCCGGCGGACAGGCGCCTGCCATCGGCGTTTTCTTCCGGCGCATCCTCCATAGGAGTGAAGCGCCCACTTCAGAAACTCTAAAATGGCCCTTCACGGGCCAAAACAGAACATAGGAAAAAAAAAAAAAAAAACTGAGAGTCGCATGGTATATTCATCTGTGGATGACTTGCCATACTTTTGAACCGATTTCGTAAAAAATAAAGGTAGGAGAAGTCATATTTCCTCCGCCGCATTCTTCTATGCATTTTTTTTTCTGTATCCGCGATTATTACTCATTTTAATAAAACAATTCAAACGGACTATGTCGCGTCGGATTATTTGAGTTATCGACGTTTCGAAAGCTTTTCAGCTTCACGGGGTCGACTGAGAAAAGATATATTCCTATGTTACACATGTGCCTAATTATTTTTTATAAAAAAATAAACTACTAGCAACGTGTCACAAAACATTTCATGGGAAATGCTTATACAATTTTTTTGATTTTTTTTATGTTTATCTAGGTATGTGTCTTTGTGGCTTCATCACATGAAAACAGCTGAATAAATTTCAACCATTTGGTACATTGATCATCCACATATGGTAATGGGATAGTTTTTAACCCGACTGCGCTGAAGAAAAATCGGCCAAGTGCGAGTCGCACTCGTGCACCGATTTTGTACGGAATACAAAATATACGCTACAAAAGGCCGTATCTATGAAAATCCAGTGTTAGCAGATCCTAGCTCCTGAGGAGAATGTACGCGGTATTCGATCATTTTATATTGATTACTAATATAGACAGATAGACATAAAATTATACTATTTTTAGTATTTGTTGTTATAGCGGCAACAGATATACATCATCTGTGAAAATTTCAACTGTGTAGCTATCACGGTTCATAAGATACCGCCTGGTGACAGACAGACAGACAGACAGACAGCGAAGTCGTAGTTATCATTATTACTAAGACTAGTGCCGTACCAAAAGGGAAAAAGGGACCCTTCCCGTTTTGCCCTTTTGGTACGGCACTCTAAAAAGCGGGTTATGATTTTTTTCCTTAGAAAATGAAGTTGGACCTTCTAGTAACATATAGGTAGGTACCTGAATAGCGTAGATGCCCAGAGCTTTTGTTGTTATACGTGCATATTCGTTCCCTTCAGCTAGTGCATCCATTAGCAGCAATTTGCATCGTAGTGTACCTGCATACCAGCTGACACAGAACAGCGTAACTTAATATCGAAATAAAGGCGCTTACGGCCTTTTCAGCGACGATGGCGGTCGTACGGCAGTGCCTTGCGGCTGCATAATCAGTGCATGTGATGCTTCCCAAGACGGACAATGATATATGCTGTGCTAAGTGAATACGGGTCTTTTGTATGTATATGAACGTGGGCCCCAAAAATACAGCGGAACTAAATATCTATTTAAATTGAGATAGCGGGTAAGTATACCGTAAAAGCAGAGGGCTTGCAGTGGGCGGGGCGAACTGAGATATTTACCTTCTCGCCGCATTGACCGGGTTATGCCATCAGTCCGATGAGTCAGAAATATGCAATCCCACATAACTTTGCGGCAATAAATAGAAACAGGTAGGTACGAGTATGATTCTTCGACAAAATTAAGATGTTTAATTTTGTCCTAACATATGTAGATTCGTCTAGTGCTAGGGTTGTCACGCCTAGAATATTCTTGGCGTGACAACCTTAGCACACATGCCGTGTGCGAATGAATACAAGCTATACGATAGTCAGAGAGGCATACAGTAGGCACGTTTCTCATGCCTAAACAGCGTTTTTACGAGGAAGTGAAATTTATGTACTTGTAATATTACTTATTATATGAGTAAAAGGGTGATTTGCTGAAACTATGTACCTACCTTTATAGTGTCCCAAAATGTTGTAAGTCAAACTTTTTTCAAGTGCGTTACGTTTAAAGAAAAAAAAACATTCATACTAAAATGTAACGAATATGAGATTGGCAAAATTTTGTATAGAAAATGTTTCTCTGGTGCGTTACGTTAACATATTCACGACCGCGAGTCCGCTAGGCGAGCGCTCCGCTCGTAGCAAGTTGTCGCTACATACGGTTTTTCCCACGTTATTGGCTACGAGCGTAGCGTTACGAAAATGTCGGTTGCGAAAGTGTTAATAGAAATGAAAAAATATTCATACAAAAATTATATGCTATATTTTTTTTGTATGATTTTCGAATGCATATTTGATAGATTGAGACGTTACTTTGCGGACGTCCATATTAGATAATGTTCCTTAGGATCTATAGCAGAATCCCTAATGTCATTAGTACTATATCGTTTGTCCTAATGTATCATTTGCCATAACGCATTTTTTTCAGAAACCCTAAACTTTTCAGGATTGTTATAAAACAAACCTAACCTAACCTAATCTATGCGACGAACTTATAAAAAAACCTGAAAAATTTTGCGTTTTCTGAAAAAACTGCGCTATGGCAAATGGTACATTTGGCAAACGATACATTAGGACAACCGACATTAGGGATTCCGAAGGAGACCTTTGCTTTTCCTTGAAATGGTGTCTTCTGGGTGAACGCCGGAGCGTCAACATCTGCATCTCATAATTATGTCTCGTAGAGAAGCGAAACACGTGTCGAGGATGAAAATGTCTGGTGGTGGTTTGTTGTATCTGCATCCGTATTTTTTCGTACTAACTGCGTATGATAAGCTCAAAAAATCAATATTCAAAGGTAAATTTTTGCTGCAAATCAACCGAAAGAAGCTCGCTGCCTGCCTCAGAGTCATCATTGTAGCCGGGATGTTAGAACCTTGGCGCATAGTTAATGAAGGTGACATGAAAAGGAACAAAGAATAAGCCGAAATGGGTCAAGCATTAAAAACCTATAAACCTAGCTATGAAAAACTACAAAAAGAGAGAAGAATACTACTATTTATTTTGATTTCTTATTTACCTTAGTAATAGTTATTTGTTATACAAAACTGCAAAGTTGTTATTTGGCGCGAGTGCTTGAATTGAAAGCCGAGTAAGCGAAGGAATTTAACCACTGGTTCGTATAGATTCCTGAGCGTAACGAAGCTTTCAAGGCACAATAAACCAATAATTTTGCAGCCGTGCAAAACACATAACTTTTGACCTCACTACACTACAAGAAAAATGTGATTTGTAAGAAAAACTATGAAATTATAACAAAACGTTTATTTTTTTATTTAAAACTAATGATAATAAACATACGAAACACACTCATAACAAAACAAACATATAAAAAAATATAAATTCGTACTTTTTTATACTACTAAGGTGGCAAACAAGCGTACGGCCTCCCTGATGTTAAGCAGTCACCGCAGCCTATGAACGCCTGCAACGCCAGGGACATTACGTGCGTGTTGCCTGCCCTAAAATATTCAAATGGCTTTTCCACGCTAGCAGATAAAATGAACTTTTCCACGCAGATTTGGGGCTGTAAATGGAGCTTTTCCCAGCGAGTCAGGTAAAAAAATATTTATATTGCTGTACAGATAATTTCGGTTGTCGTATAAGAGTATCCTATAACCTATAACCATCTATGAATGTCCAGCTCCGCGTGTACCAAAAATAGTCGAAATCCATGAACCCGTTTTGGCGTGATCAAGTCATAACAACACATACAAACAAACACAAAATAAAAAAAAATCGATTCAGTTACCTCTCGGAATATCCCAGTACATTTTTTTTTAATATCTTCGTTGTAGAGACATTTCATTTTTACAGCTTTATAATAGTATAGATGAATTCGAGAACCGACCAAAACATCCCTTAATACTGTGCACAGCGCAGGCTTATCCAGACCTGCTAGTATTACAAACCAGCCTAAGCCGGCCTGCAGAGAACTAATCAACCCTTTGACGTCTTTTGACCAATCCAGCCAGTCGGACAGATAAAGCAAATGTAGATGGCGCCACAATCACGCTCCGTAAACAAAACAGAAACCTAACCTAAAAACTGCTTAAATATAATTCAGTATTTCGGAACTACATTTGATAAAAACTAATTATTTACATCTTTAAATGGTCAAAAATATTCTTTTAAATACAAAGATGTACTCGTCAATAATGAAAAAATTTAAAGATTTTGACTGAGTCTGACACAGAGTTCGATTGTAAGGGAATAAACAAGCCAAGAGCATGTCGGACTATGCTCAGTGTAGGGTTCCGCTGCCGTTTATAGAAAAAAATGCACTACAGAAGAAAAAAATAAGATATGAAAAAGTGCCCTAGTAAAAGATCGTATCTCCAATGCACTTACGTCCTTTTGCTGAGAGGCGAAATTTGAACATAATGTTTAGAAATTAGAAGGGGAGGGGGCACTTTGTATGCTAAATATAAACAAAATAAAAAAAAAATTAGAAACCTCAAAATATTTTTAAAAAGAACTGTCGAAATATGTGCCACACATTGCATTTGCAGAGTTTTTTTTTCTGTTTCGGTTACATATATGGAACGTCCCCTCTAGAATTTTTTTTTGTTATATAACTGTCAAACTAAGTAACGGCTTACTCAAGACACGTATAATCTAAATTTAATCAATATACATCTTGTAGTTTTTGAGTAAAATGCCTGTGACATACATGGCCGGACTGACGATCGGACACGACAAAACTATAACGTACGTTTTTGCCATTTTGGCTACGGAACCCTATAAAGGGCTAAAAGTGGTAACAAACCGAGCTTTTTGAATACTGGTCTACAAAACCGCTAACCATTATTCGCTAGGTAGGCCCCATCCCAAACATTGCTCTACTGCATTTTTTTGCAAAATAAATGCTCGATCTCTCTTAGTTGCGCCACATTATAAGCCCATACCGTAAGTAGCATTTATTTATTCATATAAACTTTAAAAGTAAGTACAAAAGGCGGACTAGCCAAATGGCATTCTCTACCAGTCAATCATAGGGTCAAACAGAGCTGCATGAAAATGGTGCAGTGTGAAAAATCATTCAATACTGAGATCAATGACATCGGTTCAGTGGTTTAAACGTTAAAAGGTAACATACAGACAGTTACTTTCACATGTATAATATTATTACGGACTATTATGGATTGTGAAGTCTAGGTAAACACGGCGTGAAGAAGATCTTAGACTTTCGAGAAAAGGCTGTGTTAGCTCTATAATTACTTGTGAGCGATTTTCCGCCTCGGTAATTCCTAATTGTAATTAATCATGGCTGAATAAAAAATGGAATCGTATTGACTTTGAGATAAGCTTTTTTAAACGTTAAATGATTGCTTAAGTGTAAAAAGGAATGTGGTGTGACGGCTTTATTATCGCTGATTAAAGTCTAATTGTTCTTATAAATGATTAATACCTAGAGATTCTTCTGGCATGAACGTAAGGTGGTGCTTCATGTAAAAAAACATCGACAATCCTGTTATCGATAAGTACAACTTCAACGTCTTAGAGGATTACATAATAATGTTATGTAATAGCTATTAAGGAAATATTATATTTCCTAATGTCCTGCAACTCATCCAAGTAATAAATTGCAAAATCTTAACACGCGTTTTAAAACCTCTCATTATGTAACAGTTGCATAAACTACTATAAATCTTATGCAACTTCTTCAGCGGAGGAGAAAATCATAACCCTCCATTTTTAAGCGTAGTCGAGTAAAAAGTATACTATAACCATCTGGGGATTTCCGTGTGCTATACATAGTTGAAATCTGTTCAGCCGTTTTGGCGTGATGAAGCCGCAACGACACATACAAACATACAAAAAAATCCAAAAAAAAATCTAGATTCATAACTATTTAGAGGTCACTACAAATAGTATGTTACAGTATATATTTTTTTTATATCTTCAAGCTACAGACATTACATTTTTACAATTTAACAATAGTATAGAAGATGTATTTTTTATGATTATTGTACGTGAATTGAGTTAATTTTTTTTTATGGTCAATGATTTTATAATATACTGTAAGATGCCAGGAACTTCGTCCGCGGAGGAAAAAAAGTCATAACGCGTCGTTTTTTCTTCAGCGTAGTAGGGTAAAAAGTATCCTATAACCATCTGGAGATACCCAGCTACCCGTGTACCAAAAATTGTGGAAATCTGTTAAGCCGATTTTGCGTGATGAAGCCACAACGACACATACAAACATACATAAAATCCAAAAAAAATATTTTTCGTTTTAGTGACCTCCAAATAGACTACATTGATCATGATCATGATGATGATGATGATGATGGTGATGATGATGATGATGATGATGGTGATGATGATGATGATGATGATGACGGTAATGGTGATGATGATGGTGATGGTGATAGTGATGATGATGATGATAATGGTGATGATGATGACGATGATGGTGATGATGATGATGATGGTGATGATGATGATGATGATGATGATGACGGTAATGGTGATGATGATGGTGATGGTGATAGTGATGATGATGATGATAATGATGATGATGATGATGATGGTATTGGTGATGATGCTTTTTGTTTCTCTTATTTTTTCGAAACTGTATTGAAAAACGTCGTTCGATACACGTGCGGAAATGTCATTTTTCACTCCTCCCAAGTTCTTTGATATCTCGGTACTCGTGAAGTAATGACATACTTTCCGCACTAGCATCTAAAAGTACTAATACGACTTAGTGACCTCCAAATAGTCCGTAACAATATTTTTGTTAAATATTTTCAATGTACAGACATTTCATTTTTAAAACTCTCTAATAGTATAGAATATGCTTTAATATTTCTGCGTAACCAGTGACGTGTAATGATTTGCTTACGATTTATTTGACATTTAACTTGTCTGAAAGAAAACCGAGTTTTTATACGAATAATTCTAAATTTAGTTCACTGTAAATAAAGTACAAGAGGCATGTTCGAATTTACATAACAGTAATCGTAAATATGTTAAAGTCATTTTACGAGTGTACAATTTTAATGTACCCCTTAAAACCTGTGTAAATGTAGGATAAATATGGATCCCAACTAAAACTATTGAACAAGTGCGAGTGGGACTCACGCTTGAAGGGTTCCGTACTATAATGTGGTATACCTACTCATGGCTAGTGTTGTCGCCACATGGTGTCGCTAAGAAGTATCGATATATAATGTCATGAATAATAGTGGCAGATTATACATTGATTACACTGTATACATATACTCAGTCGTGAACAGAAATGTTTTTTTTTTCTAAGTCCTAACGCGGCCGACAGCTGCTTAGAGTGATAATTAGGGCAAAGAGACAACATTATATTTTTGCGGTGAAACATTTATTTCCTTGTTATTTCATCATAACTCATGGTCACCCTAAATTTTTTTAGGCATTTGACACATCAATGTCAAGTCACTGCAAGCTCAGTTCAAGACCAAAAGGAAATGTGAGTGAGACCGGAAAGGCTTTAACGTAAACGTAACGGTTAAAAATAATGTTACATGTTATTTAATTGCCATTAGAACCAGATATTCGAAATCAGCATATAAAAGTAAATATAAATTTTCGTATTATATTTTTGTCCATGACTTAGAAGTCACCCTGTATAAGTATCACGCCACATTATAGTACTATTGTATTAAAAACGTCAGAGCACCTGAGCGGCGTATCTATGTATTATTATTATTTCCATTTAGTACTAATGCACGTGATTAGTGCATGGGATTACTGTAATAAGTATTCATAGCTGGAATTATTGTTTTTTATGCATCTTAATATAATGGCAGTTTCTAAAGAAGTTAACGAAGAGAGTAGGAGAATCAGGATAACCGATATAGACCGAAGAATAGCAAAACTTAAGTGGCAATGGGCAGCACATTGCTCGTAGAACCAACGGCCGCGGGGCAATGAGTACTTAAGTGGAGACCTCGCACCGGAAAACGTAGCTTGGACAGGCCCCACACGAGGTGGACTTATGACTTGGTGGTCATGGTAGCGTTCTTTAGGCGTATCTGGACGTCTTTTGGCTGATGTTGAAACAATTTAACGTTATTTTTACAGGCGATTTTAAACAACCAGCCCTAAGTATTGCAGTTGACCATATGCTGTCTCTACGCTGGCTCCGTGACCTAAAGAGGATCTTGGCCTCTGACAGAAGATAACGCCATTGCTCTCTGTACAGAGCTATATCCCGCCAATCGGGTGTTTCAAGAGCGCACAGAGCTTTCTGCACCTATACCAGCGGTATCTAGGACGGCTTACCAGATTTTTTACACTCGGTCGCCCTTGATACACCTTCTTGATGGCTCCTAGGTAACCCAGCCAGCAGAAAGGTGTAGCTTTGATCTCCCCGATTATATTGGATATCCACCAGCAGCATACGCTGTCACTACGTTGGCTCAGTGACCTAAAGAAGATCATGGCCTCCGACAGAAGGAACCCCATTCCTGTTCGGCGCCATCTCCCGCCAATCGGGTGTTTCAAGAGGGCACAGAGCCTTCTGCATCTATACCAGCGTTATCTTAGACGGTTAACCGGACTTTTTCCATTCGGTCGCCCCTGATTCAACTTCTTGACAGTTCCTAAATGACCCAACTACAGTGGCATAACGTGGACAAATCTAGAAGTGGACTCAGTCATATAAGCGGGGCCCTATTTCTTTCAAGAGAATGTTCATCATCCACAAGGGGGCTTCGTGCGAGGCCGTTGGCGAAGGCCCGCTTCGCCTACGCCTAGCTACGCCACTGCCCAGCTAGCGGAGACGTGTGGGTTTGATCTCCCCGATTATATTGGACATCCACCTTCTTCTACTAGCTTCAGTAAGCTTCTTATTGTTCCATTGTCTCCAGCTTCCATCCTCATTAGTTATCGGTCCCAGAATTTACCGCCAAATTTTCCTTTTCCAATTATATTAACAAAGCAGCATATAATAAACGGTTGGTCATAACACAAGCTAATTATGATCCCGGAAATTATTAGCAACATTTCGTCTAATGAACTGGCCCATACAAGATAATAACGTGGAGTGTTTGCAGTCAGCACAACGTCATTCCCATACATCTCGTTTAAGCTAAAATATGGCCACTGGTGTACAGTGAGGCTTTAATTTTGCTCCAACTGTACAGCGCTCCGTATTTGCATATTATATTAGAATCTAGCACATTTAAGCTGCCGGGGGCGATTCTTGTTTCAATGAAAAGGTTAACTTAATCTACGATTCTAGACTTTGGATTTGGATATTCGTAGCTAACCCGGATATTGTGGGCGAAATTTTAATTAAAATGAAGTTGAAATATTTAATAGGTAATAATTTAATATTTTTTGGAAGCGTATTATGATATGCATATTAGAACCTATACAGAATGTTTCAGAAATCGTGAACAGTAATATTTTTTTCCAAGACTTAGTTTGCCTTGCTTAGAGTGATAATTAGGGCAAAGAGGTCATATAATCTTTATGCGATGAAAAATATATTTTCTGGTTATTTTATTATAGAACATGGTCACGCTGCATTTTAGTACGCATTTGTCACATCAATGACAAGTTATTACAAGCTAAGTAGGGTGACCAAGAGAAAATATGAGTGTAACCAGAAATTTAATGGATAAAATTAATTTTAAATCTTATTTAATTGCCAAGAGCCAGATATTTTAAATCAGTATACAAAAGTGCATCAAAAACTAATATTTCTGTTCATGACTTAAGAATCACCTTGTATTCGTGTGACTGTTTAGGGCGAGACTTAATTCTAGGTCCCAGTATCCTGTGATTGACAGGATCTAACTTAAGTACTAAAACCTGATTAACTTAACCTAAGTACTCACATATTGATGATGCTTATCGCATCCTAATGAAACTATCTCGGTACTGTAGTGCATCAAGCATGTTCGCAGAAGCTCATGTTCCAAATTTTTTTGCCATAGTGAGGTCGCGCATAGCGTCCTTCAGGAACCGCATCCTCTCATCTGAGAATGAGATCCGCAGAACCTTGTCCGAGCGCCTGGACTGCCAAATATTGAAGGGCTGGTCAGCCAGCCCTTCAATAGTGCACCGTGAGAAGAATAAGAAGACAATGTATTGTGATTGTCCAGTTTTTACTTTTTATTTTATTTTTACATGATTTTATTTTATTTTATTCTACTTGTGTGTGTGTATGTATCATTGATATGGGTCTTATTTACCTGAAATAAATAACATTATTATTATTCACTTATTTATTTTAAATCTTAGGGTAGGTTTTTTACAATATATATATATAAACAGTAAAATACAAATAAGGAAATACAAATTATTATTATTATACACTTATTTATTTTCAATCTTAGGTAGGTTTTTTACAATATATATATATAAAAAGTAAAATACAAAATGCAAATACAAAATATAAACACATTATAAAAAACCTAACCTAGGGTGCCGCCGGCAGCGGGGCAGGGCTCAAGCTACCGGTGGTTAGGGCTGCACAGAGAGGAACCTCCTGACAATGCGGGCCTTGTCCAGGATTACTGCCTTCTGTATCTGACCCTTGATCCAGCCATCTAGCGAGAGTCTCTTAAGATGCTCGTCGAGACTCTTCGCTATAAGACCGTTTATTATTATTATTATTATTATATTGAAGAAGAAGAAGTGTCGAAAGTTCGCTAGAGATATAGCTCTCGCGATCTTTCGACACCTGTGCACAGTCCATTATGGCCGCTGTGACAACCGACCCCTGACACAACCTTACACGGTATCTCCTATATTATGGAATACCTAATTTAATAACCAATAGGCTTGTGTCCTAAAAAATATAATTAGTCTGTCAGTTACATTATCAGAAAACATTGGACACGTATTTTTTCTTTTGTCAATTAAACAAAAAATTATGAAGAAAGTTCCCCGTCACGTCACGCCGTGCGACCGTTTTTCGGTTGTTTTTTGATTGACAAATGAAAAATAGGTGTCCAATATTTTTTTAATGATCAAACCGACGGACTAATTAGTTTTTTTTTTACCCAGGATACTACCCTATTCTAACGATTCTCGATCTCGGTTTGACCACTCAACCCTAATATTCTCCAATGTTCAGTTACTCGTATACGTAATTGTACCAAAAATTATTTAAATCCATCCAGCCATTTGGACGTGATAAATTTGTAAAAACACATACAGGGTGACAACGAGTATACCGACAGGAGCATATAGAGTTTAACATGTAGTTCGAAAACTCATTATTTTTGAGATATTAATTATTTTTATAAATTCATAAAATTCATGACTATAACGCCTTAATGATGTGATATAGCCCCACATATATACTTTTATACACACAAGCAGTACCTGCATGGTTTTTAACTGGTTTGTATTAAGTTTTACAATACGTTGGGTATATCCAATAATTATTTTTTCTTTATCGAGGGTAATTCGTGTCGCATACTACTACTGTTATCTCTCAGCTTTAAGTCACATATTGATTACACGCGAATTTATAAAAAAAGTTATGTCGTTTTCAACTGAACGCTATACATATATATATATATATATATATCGAAGCTGGAAAGCAAACACGTAGTAACCCACAAAAACGAAATTGTTCACCAGAGACGAAAAACCTACCGAGTTTTGAAAAAAAAATAACTTTCGTGTTTATGAAGCTAACTTTTTCAAAATTGGATACAATAAACAAAATTTGTAGGACTTCAATTTTACTGTAGTGAATTCAATCAAAAGTTATTACAAGTGGAACTTGTGTAGGTTACTACGTTTTGATTTTTTTTCACAGTAACACGTACGTAGTAAACGCATCGCCAAATGTATGAGATTTTATTTTCTTAATTTTTTTATGGCCACTAAAAACGCAGTAACCCACGTGAATTTGACAAAAGATAACCTCAATAAATTGTCATTATTTGTCATTTACTACGTGTTTGCGGTGCAAATTTTTTAAAAAACAAGAAAAATTATTGTCCCTTTTTCCTCAATTTTTCATCGTATCGGCACGTGGATTCGACCTATCGACGCAGAAAAATATGATGATTAAAAAAAAAAAAAATCGACCTTTTGTGGGTTACTACGTGTTTGCTTTCCAGCGTCGATATATAGATTGATATGTACTCCAATGAGTAACTGAACTCGATGGTTAAAGTCTATGGTGGGAACATGTATATACAAAACTTACAAAAATCTGTAAACTTCAAATAGCTTAAAATCCTAATTCACTTATTTTTAAGGCAAAATCTTCGAAGTCAATAGATTCAACATTTAATATATACAACATTATAACTGTATAGAACTTCACAAACTCGAGGTAAGTTGACAAATGACAGATTACATACAAAGTCACCGTTTCACCATATTCCCTCAACAGTATTAACATTTTCCTGTACTTCAAATATATATTTCGGACCCAAAGTTTGGAGCATATGAATTACCTCTTCAAGTTGAGAAACTCTCAAAATAAAATCCAGTCGGCGGGAATTCGGCCGCTAATTTCGAAATGTCTTTTTACACCATTACACAGGGCTGAGGACAATGGTTTTGGAACAGAAAATCCCTTAATTAAAACTTTAATCCCGAAGGAACTCAGTTGACCAGTTGTTGTAACACGGCTACTGTACTTCTAGCGCGGCAACTTTGATTCAAAGTTCCATTACCGATGTTTTCGCAGTGTTACATACAATACAACACGTAACCGATAACTATTTAATTATTTATTCCTTCGAAAATTAAAACGTTTCTGATCTGCCCCCCTATTGCCTAACGCGTTTGACGCTCGGAATCAGAATCAAGTATCATGATTTTGTATGGGCTATGACAGTTGATTCGGATATCAATTGTCAAAATTTTGTTAGGCCCCTTTTGTAACCCCCGTGGTTTTTATGATATTGAAATTATATCGAAAAAATATTAAAGTTTGGAGATTTTTTTTAAAGCAGTTTGCAGCGGCCATAATAGACTATGAAGCAGTGTCGAAAAATCGCGAATGCTATACCTCCCACCTAGATACTCTCATGATCTTTCGACACCGGTCGATGAACTTTTTCGTTAGTTCCGTTTTTTGTTATGGCTGTCGTTTGACAACCAACCCGTGAGACAAGCTTTCCCGGTCTTCCCAACTTTTTTATCTATACTATTATAAAGTTGTAAAAATGAAATGTCTGTACATTGAAGATATTTTCAAAAAAATATTTGTTATGGACTATTTGGAGGTCATTAAAACAAAAAAAATATTTTTGGATTTTATGTGTGTTTGTATGTGTCGTTGTGGCTTCATCACGCAAAATCGGCTAAACGTATTTCAACTATTTTTGGCACACGGGTAGCTGGGTATCTCCAGATGGTTATAGGATACTTTTTACCCGACTACGCTGAAGAAAAAATGAAGCGTTATGACTTTTTCTCCTCCGCGAACGAAGTTGCGGGCGCCTTCTAGTAATTAATATTATTGAAAAAAGGTTCCGACGAATTGAGAACCTACTCATTTTATGGGAGTCGGTTAAAAATAATACAATAGTATTTTACTGTATCTATTCCATAACTGTAATGAACCTATTGCTCAGAGATGGGCGATTTGGAATGATTTTATAAATCGATTAATTATACTATTTATTTTACCATTCGAATAACAAGGTAGTACTAATTAATCACTACAGTCGATAAATGTTCGTCTTCGATTGTTGAACGATGTGGCGATTACCCCTAACTGGGGCGGACGCGTGCGTCGGGGGGCACGCGGACTTTTCTCTAAGTTCTTTGCGTTTTGATTTCATTCGAATGAATCTCGACTATTCAAATTATTCGAATGAACTTAAAAATCGAATAATTCGACTAGTGTCATTCAAAGTCGCCTATCGCTAAGTGCTTAGCAGATCAAAGCTCTAAGCAGCATGCCCAAAGTAGTCGTGTTATACCATCTGAGTCTCATCAAAGTACAAATGTTCATTTTAATATAGTTGAGCCTAACTTTACTCTTTATTGGCTGTGTTGGGTTTAGTCTTTTATGGGTTTACGGTACCATTGTTTACTCCTATACAATGGAAAATCAATGCTTATAAAATTAGTTTAGATGTTTTAATGACATTTGAATAGATAGTTTGTGAATTGATAATGGATTTAGTTGGCGATGATGATGGATTTTGTATCTTTTAGGGATGATTTCACCAACATTTAATTTTCGTGAAAATTAAATGTTGGTGAAAGTGGCTACCCCATTATAACGTTACTCTAACGATTAACTTGATGGTAACTTCCTTTTACTACGCTAGTCTACGTATAACATATTCTCGCATAGTTAGTTAGTTACTCGGTAAGTTGAACGAATTAATAGAATGAAATCGTAATGCACCCAAGTAAGATAGACTTGTCCCATGCTTGAGCAATGGTGCTGCATATTTTTTAATTGGTTCGGATAATATATCATTTGGGAAAAAAGTATAGAATTCACTTGACAGTAACAATGACAATACTAATCTACGTCTAATAGTTTACTCAAGATAATAAGTAATAATAAGTAATAACTAAAGGCTCGCCGCCGCGGTTCTTAATAGTAATAATATTCGCGGTTCTTAATTTTGGCATCGACTTCAAAAGGTGATTCAAATGTGATCCGTACCGTACATAAAATATTATTTTTTGCTGTTTAGTTTATTTTGAAGTCGGTTTTTTTTCTAAAATGATCAGTTGAAATTTTAAATGTTAACTGTAAACCATTCACATAATGCAATTATTCATTAAGCTACTTTCCAATAAATGGCGGCAGTAAACAGATTACGCGACAACACTTCTTTTGTGGCCGCCGAAATGAATTTATAACGCGTCGAAGCGAGACTTTAATTTAAAGTTATTTTAAAATTAATGAACGGACTGAAGTTTAAACCGACGGCGTAGTTCGAATAAAAAGGATTATTTTACCATGTAATAGTAAGAATTTTTCTAAGATTACAAATGTAGTCTCTAATGTAAGTATTCTATAATTAATTAATTTTTAAATGACTGCAGTTTTTTGTATAATTAATTGAATGTGACATGTACATAAATTTAATTATTAATTGATTTTAGTTGTAGTTTAATAATCTCAGACTTTCTATTTTCATTCTGTTATTTTTAATGTGACATACATGTAAATTTAATTATAAAGTGATTTTGATTGTGGTTTAATCTCAGACATGAATGCACGTCTCTATTCTGTACCATTTTTATTTTGTTATCTTTTATTTTTATGCAAAATTGTAATTTGTACGCCGAAAGGCAAAACATGGAGGACATCATTATTAATGTTTACGGTTCCGTACCCAAAGTGTAAAACGGGACCCTATTACTAAGTCTTCGCTGTCCGTCTGTATGTCTGTCTGTCACCAGGCTGTATCGCAAGAACCGAGATAAGTCGAAATAAGTCGAAATTTTCACAGATGATGTATTTCTCTTGCCGCTATAGAAATAAGGCCGCTATAGCATATTAGGTCCAATCTTCTTCATTTTATTTATAAACGACCTGTGCAACTACGTTCATACTCAGGTACCAAATGCCAAATTAGTGGCTTTCGCAGATGACACAAATGTTGTAATATCGGCAGATAACTTCTCGGAGCTAAACGACATCGTAAATAATTCTGTAAGAATTTTCTTGGATTGGTTCAATACAAATAAACTGACGTTGAACTACAATAAAACCAATGTCTTACTATTTAAAACGACAGCCCGTCAAAAAGAAATGCTGCAAATCAAAATTCTGTAATACAACAGGTGAAGTCAGCAAAATTTCTAGGCGTCTACATTAATTCTGCTTTAAATTGGAGACCTGAACTGACCGCTTTAGTTAACAATCATCGAGTAGTGTTTAAATGTGTATCAGTTTTTCGCAGACTAAATTAAGAACCGAATGGCCCTGTCGTAAGACAGTGGCTTAGTGAACATGAGGTCGGCGGTTCTAATCCCAGCATGGGCGAGCTTTTTGCAAGTTTTCTTCGGATGTTTAGATTTCAGTAAGTGAGACTAAAGTTTCTAGAAAGTTTGAATAAAAGAACATTCCGTGCCATAGAAGTTTAAAGGACAAATGAATGGAATTCGAATATGCTAGAACCTTCGACACAGACCAACTTACTAGAAAGACGACGCTACTCAAAACATCAGAATAACGAAAATATGACGATAAAAAGTGACAAAAGACGAGCGAAATTCACGAGTATAAAAGACGACGACGGTGGAGAATACGGCACACGGGTCTTAAAGTGGCAAGCGAAGGAGAAACAAGTGGAAAGAAGAGGAAGTTGAAAGGAATGGAAGGTGATAAAATTGAAGTAGTGGAAGTAAACTAGAAAGTGTTCAGTGTCAGTGACTTAGTGTGTGTGCTATACACGGTGCGAAGTCTAGTATCGGTACCCGGACGCGTTTAACAGTGAATCCCTGCTACTGTAAGTCGTGAATAAACTAACGTGGAACTGTCAAGGTGTTATAACTCTATCCTATACCCTACGCTCGTAACAATAGTTTTATACTTATTTTTACTGTGCATTGTGTAACCACGTATGAAATGAATAAAGTGTTTATCTATCTAGAGATAAACATTTAGCTACGTGGTGAAACAACTTGCCACAGCTGACCAATAACAAACTGAAAGTAGTAGAGCACGCTTCGAGTTATCAAGCAATTAGGTTTTTTAATGAGTTGCCAGTGGAATTAAAATCAGTCACCAACAGTTCCGTCTTTGGAAACAAATTGAAAGCTTTCTTGTTGGAGAAGTGTTACTATTCAGTAGACGAATTTTACTCTCATAAGTAATGCTGAACTGTGAATTTTATGGTGTTGTTTTTTTTAAATATAACAAATAAATAAATACAATTACAATTATAAATAATCAGTATAATCTATGGTTGAAAATTATAAAGGTATTTAATTTTGTAAATGTATTTCAAACACGACTGTATGTTGTTCATGAATAAATTAGTTACTTACTATAAATATCCAATATAAAATGATCGAGCACCGCGTACATTTGGCCAGCTTTTATGTTCACTACAACAGCTTTACGTAAACTTACTTATGTTTTACAAATAAATTATTTTTATCTGTATCGGCACCGTTCCATAGGTACCGTAGAGTGACCGGGTAAGGATGTCTCATGGGTTGGTAGTCACACGACGGCCATAACAGAAAACTGAGCGAACGAATAAGTTAATCGAAGGGTGTCGAAAGATAGCGAGAGCTCTATCTAGGAGGGAGATATAGCTCTGGCACTCTTTCGACACCGGTTCATAGTCCATCATGGCCGCTGTGACAACCGACCCGTGAGCCAACCTTCCTCGGTCTCCTCTACCCTCCGTAATATAATTGAGACAGCAACATAAATTTTCCAACAAAATGCGACGGCAGAATGTTAACTACATCTGTACTTTTAGATAGTTGTAATAGAAAATGTCCTATAGTTTTAAAATGAACAAAACACGGGGTATAGGTTTCTACGTGTGTTGGGGTTGTGTACCGTTTCAATAATTACGAGTTATCTTTATGAATAAATTGTTTGAAGTTGTTAGTACTCGTACCTTGGACTACACAAATACCTGAATATTAATTATTCCAAGCGCAGCATAAAGCAAACAAAGGCGCTTCTGTACTTTGGGAATCTAGATTTAGATTAAATCAGATTAATGCAGGAATATCTAAGAAACTACACGCCGGGTATTTCACTCGGCACAGAGTACAAAGTCCTAAATCCTGGATTTTGAACCTGCACTACTAGTACAGCATAAATATTAACAGGTACAGAAGGTCCTTTCTTTTGACTTAAAAAAAAACGTGGCGGCGACATCTTCGGGGAAACTGATTTTACCTGTGCAATTGCGGACGAAGTTATCATAATGAATAACTACCGAAATTTTATCCTGAAGGACGGTACGTTCGACATTTGTTGGGCATGCCGCCGTCCCGTAGAGGCACTAAGGCATATTATCTCCGGTTGTAATCATCTTGCTAACAGCGAGTATTTGCACAGACATAACCAAGTGGCCAGGATTATTCACCAGCAACTTGCTGTTACATTCGGTGGGATCTGAGGTGCATCGATGCCAGTTCTCGAAACTAGTCGTACCACGCCCTATCAGGATCGATTTACTATCACGGACAGGACTATTCTAGTCAATAAGCCTGATACCGTGCTGGTAGATCCATCTAAGCGCCCGCCGGGCAATGCTCATTGACATCATCATTCCTTATGACAAGAACCTCGTGAAAGCCGCGAAGGACAAATTCAGCTAGTACTTTGACTTGGCTCACGAGGTGACCGCCATGTGGGATGTTGATTCGATGATCATTGTCCCGATAGTCGTTTCGGTAAACGGTGTTTAAAGCGAAGAGTCTCGACCAAGTGACTCCCGCTAGTTGGCCGGATCAAGGGTCAGATACAGAAGGCGGGAACCACGGCGCGCATTTGTAGAAGGTTCCTCTCTATGCAGCCCCTAACCACCGGTAGCTTAAGCCCTGCCCCGCTACGGGCGGCACCCTAGATTAGGTTTTTTTTTTTTATAACGTGTTTATATTTTGTATTTACTTTTGTATTTTACTATTTCTTATTATACGCGTATTGTTAAAAAGCCTAGCTTAACAATGAAAAGGAAAAAAGATAATATTAAGCCTCACGGCCGATTTCAGTCACGGCGACTGCTTTCTACTCCCTTGATACCGCTGATGTGCTCGGCTGTAGCTAGCATAGCCAATCTTGTTAACTATCTTGTTCGCCAATATTGTGGACAAGTGAGAAGACAATTGGTGAAGTTATGTTTTTAATTCATCATTGGCATCTTTGTCAGAGCCAGGACTTTTCTGAAAATTACTAACTTACGAGCAGATTTAAAACTTTTAGCACGAATAAAATTTTCGTAGGGATTGCCTAACGATATAAATTTATCGATAAATTGTACTTATTTGCCGTACCGTATAAGGCAGGTATATTTATTAGGCCCACTAACACCTTTACATCTTTTTATTTTTTTCTAAGCCACAAAAAAATCTGTAATTGTTTTTCTGACAATAAAGAGGCTTATTCGTCCCTATAAACAAAATTTCAAGATTTTTGAAAATTTTCATCCATTCCCCATTAAGACGAATCGATTGAAGTATGAATCATCAAAATCGGCCCACGCGTTTGGTCTCTAAGTGCCAGATAGGAACATACATACATACATAGACTGATAAACACATTACCCTCTTTTGCGTCGCGGAGTCGTGTAATAATAACAATTATTTATTTCAGACTGTGTCCATAATATGTTAGTTACATTACTTAGAAATGAAGTTAGTAATACAAATCAATTATATTTTATAAAAAAAAAATTATACACTGTGCCTCGAGACCCCATGTGAATCGAGTCACACACAGTGTTTCCAGTAAGCGCAAACAGGATTCTCCCAAATCAATTTGAGAAGGCTGTAAGGACAGTCACGCACGCGGCGCGTCAGGGAAGCGGTGCGCTTGCGATTGTATCTGCCCCAACAAATCGCGCATAATTATCTGACACAACTCTATTCCTAAGGTCAGATACTTTTGCCCGTTTTGTTATGCCAGATTTTGATGCTGGTGACTGTACTTTTAACCGCGCGGGTTATAGCAAAATGCCTGATTTTAGCATGAATATGCCACACGACTCTGTCGCCCGACAAAGGTTAAAGGTACGGGCAGATGTTAATGACGCCAACTGTACCTATGAGTTAATTAGTAAGCACAGCGCTATCGCGGAATTACTAACAGGGGAACCGCTCGCGGGCTTCCGTTTTGGCGATAAATTAAACCAACTAATTTAACTAAATTTACTACATACCGACTTCACGGTGGATGAAAAATATGTTTACAAGTTTTTCGTACTTAAGTATATTTACATTTTTGATTTTGTGATTTCAATTCACAAATGAAAATGGTAACTGGAAGCCTTTGTACAATCTTAATCTGTATACATATTTATGTCTGTATATATATATATAAATATATATATATATATATATATATATATATATATATATATATATATATATATCTGTCCGTCGGTTAGATAATACAAAAATATTGGACACGTATTTTTTTGCTTTTTCAAAATAATAAAAAAAAATTAGAGATGAATCCAGGGATCGGAACCGGTATTTTAGTCATACAAAATATCCGAAAAACGATTAGTTTTTTCGTTCAATAACGAGATTTTCGTATATTTTTTATTAAAATTCTAGAACCTGTTTGAATCATCTGGTGTTTTGTGATTAATTTCTCTTCTCCTACAGTTTTAAAACATTCCAGAAATAGCGTGTATTTTAGAAAATTCAAAAAATACCCGTTCGATCCCTGGATAAATAGCATAAAAGTTTAGGAGCTCGTGACGTCACTCCTAAGTTAAATTTGTACTTAGGAGTGACGTCACGCGACATTTTGACTCAATGTATCTCCTTAATTTTTTGATTAAGTTAAAAAGCAAGCCGGACTAATTATTAAAATTTAGTCATCATCTCAATTGTTTTCATGTTAATTTTTGCAAAGTTAGCCTGCAACCGGCCAAGCCATTATCGCCCGCAAGGTGACCATCCAATTTTGCCGTCGATAGTACATAAAACTTGAAAAACTTTCGCTTTTCTATAAGGAATATCCTTTTTAATAAAATGGCAACGATTATTTTTCCAAAAAAATATGAATTTAGTGAGTGGCAGCAGTCACTTTGATGTCTCTCAATAGCGACAACGTCAACAACGTCGCAACCAAAACAGCTTAATGCACTTAAGTAATCACAATAAATAGTTCACATGAAAATTGATAAAAACTTCAAAACTAAGCTAGATTTGTGTGTGGTTCATAAAACATGTTTTGGTCCCAATGACCATAGGTATACGCTGATAAAATTATGCGGGTTCCTCACCAGCACGTTGTATATGTACTGTGAGCAGCAAAAGTTACTGGATAAATTTGGACCCTAATCCTGCAAAATGATTGAAATTTATTCATGCAATTTTGTTGCCCATTGTATATCATTGTCTGCCAAAAGACATCCCCTGCTGGATATAGTCCCCAAAGTCTTACCTTTCGGTAATTCTTCGACAACCTTAGTGTTCAAATGAATAATCAACACCAAGCGCGGGTAGATCGGAAAACTCGCGCGGCTAGAAAATGTTGATACTCGCCTCTCCAGTTCCTTCGAGACCATGGACGTAACGCCTTTTATCCTTAAATTTAAGGTTGAATCCGGAGTGCGGCGGAACGAACCTTATAAATGACAAGGCAGCCATCAGTTTCTGACAAGCATGTGAGGATGAAAGTGCCGGATACTTTATCATTTATTCAACGCGCGATAAACGCAACCATCATGGGTCCACAGGTTCACTAAATATGAAGGTAACAAAACGGATATTTAACAATTGCACGGAGAATTGGGGATACCTGTTTCTACTGTTTAGAATCGGTAGAACAAATTTTTCATATTACAACAAAGATATATTTTTTTGTAATTCGCTATACACAAATACTGGGTTTTCCCATTCAACAGTACAATCCCAGACCGCCATAAGCACATGTTTATGCTAAAAAGCTGCAACTAGCGTGCATGTTGCCTTAATTGTGATTAATACGGTTAGCACCTACATTTCCATACCCTAATGTCCTATAAACCGAACCACACTTATACCTTCTACGCCCTTTTCGTATTGCGCTAAGTACGTGGCCCGCCATTGTTTTGGCGAAAATAGGTTTCTCAGGAAACGGTTGCAGTAGTTCATATGAAATTAGACGGTACTGGACTAATGGTACCAATTCAACGTAGACAACGCGGACATGCGATCTTTGTTTTGGCGATGGGTTACAAAATCAAAATTTTACTATTGTTAGCATGAAGTTGGCACCAAGGCGCCCTCTGCCGCGCGGTATGTAGACAACTTAACCCCGGTCATCTCATTTCCTGACTCAGCAGCGCCGAGGGAAGGCTCTCTTTGGCACTGGGCCTCGAAGCGAACAGGCGTGTTGTTAGACTAGGACGATTGTCAGTGATTTCGATTTGATTTTAAAATAGGCATGATGGCTAAATTTTAATAAGTAAATGTTATGTAAATTAATAAAAAAATATTAGAGACCTATTTTTGCTTTTTTTACGTAATAAAGGAGATACATTGAATCAAAATGTCGCGTGACGTCACTCCCACGTACAAATTTCACCTAGGAGTGACATCACGAGCCCCCTCTCCCGAATTTTAATGCGATTTATTTGAGTATTTTTGTATTATTTTGAAAAACAAAAAAATACGTGTCCAATATTTTTTTGTTATCTAACTGACCGACTAACTAGAATTTTGATTTTCATACCTTGCCTATTGTGTTCATAGTTTTCATAATAATAATTAAACTTGGCTTTTATTTTAACACCAGTTTCTAACTAACTTTATGTTAGTAAATACTACAAATGCAAATTCAAAACTTTATTCTGCCAGAAGGCCTCAAGAGCACTTTTACATGTCTGATTTTACAATAAACAGAAAAACATTCACAATCTATAGCATGACAAGTGTGCGCGACCCTGCCGCGCGCACATTTCTTACTCACCCCGCTATCTTTCCCCCCGTCGCCCGCAGACCATGGAAGTGTCACGAAACAACTTGTCAAGTTCATAGCAATATTAATGCAACAGACAAATTACTGGGCACACTTTACAGGGAGGTTTATATTGTCTCTGGGTCCATAAGATTATTACTTAACTCTACTTACAGAGATCTCGAGGTCTCGAGGCGTCAAAAAAAGTAAATAGTAATAATAATCAATACCATTATATACGTATAATTTAATTATATTAAAGTAATACTAAGTTTAACGGAGATGTAAAGAGTCTCCGTGGTGAAAACTTTAAATTAGGAGATTTAAAAGGTCTCCATGGTCAACACATAATGTTTTGGAGGTGTAAACGTACTCGTAGACACATTACAAGTCTGGTTATTTTGTTATTTTCAGTTGACAACATTTTATTTTTACCCAGCTTTTTTTCAGTGAAATCAAATAGAAAATACAATATTAAGTATAGCCACTTTCAAATATCCATATATTAAGAAAACCCTCAATCTAAATGACTGATGACCAGGGGTCGGATATTTGGTAAGTTATTTACCTAAAGTTGCCATAAACCCGGCAAAAGTTGGGCAAATCGAGTCGGCTTCTTAATTGAATTATTTTAATAATATAAGTTCCGGGATTTAGGGATTGCATAAAACGACACGAAGAGGTAAAAATACACAAAGATGTTTAGTTCATTTTTAGTGGAGTCTCTTAGAGGTTGGACCTTGCACTTTTTCAACCCAGGAAGCCACTTCGCCCAGGGGTACCTATAGGTAAACTGAGTTGATTCTGACCTGGAGCCAAGAGCAGCCATCGTGCAGGGGGGCGGGGGGGGGGAGAAATGTGGCTCCGCCACGTTCCACTCTAAGCTCAATATCTTCGTAAATAAAGTAACTATATCGTGTTTGGTATCATTTTCAGATAATTTAAGGATGCCGAATTCATTTTTGATGTGATAATTATACCTCTTCATATAAAAAAGAAAAAATATGAAAATATGGTTTCTAATATTTTCAAAAACCTTGTATAATACAAAAACTGCCAGTTTAAACTCTATAAAAAAATATGAGTAGATAGCCTGTTTATTTAGAATAATAAAAAAATACACTCTGTGGTATTATTGTCAACGAAATACTTTTAAAATAAATATTTATTACCGTGCGGCAAACAGGTTCGCTAAAGCCACTTTTAGTTCTGAGCTTGTTATTTGTATAAAATAGGCAAATACATCAACTTATATCTAATTATAAGAAAATTTTAAGATGCTGGCTTTATTTCTGGTAAATAAATACAACCTTTTCATGGAAAAAAAAATATTTTAAAAAATAAATAAATCTCATCTATATTTTTTCACTAAATCATAATGAAATACAAAACATCACGGTCTATACACTTGAACACAAATACTATCAAATAGCCTACTCATTCACAAATTTAAATATATATATACTTTAATGGTATTATTGTCTTATACTTATAAGTAAATATTTATTGCCGCGCGACAAACATGTGCAGGAGTACTTTGCGCTTTGAGCTTGATAATTGCGTACATTGAAAATGAAATGAATACTGATAGGGTAAAAAGGATTTCTTTAAATAAATACGTCAATTGGGCCAAAAAATATCAGCAATTAAATAAACATACAAATTAGTAATGTAGGTACTTCATACTTTATAAAATAAATATGAAATTAGTTTACTAAAGAAATGAGAAGAAGCACCTAACTAAAAATGCTAAATTAAAAAGAACATATTTATTTTATTGCATTTACAATCTCAGCTATCGCCTCAGCAGCCATAGAGTTCATTTTTATTTACGTTTTAAGCAGTTTCACCTTCCTGCTTGCATCTGCATATAATTTATTCCAAACAAGCTGTTGCTGCAGCCGGCAAAGTTGTCCAAATGGGCTCCCACGAGCCACTTGCCCTAATCCAACCCCATTTAGCGGGACTTGCCATTTCTTGCGTGGATGTTAAAATTTGGCCCCATACATTACTAATTTGTATGTTTATTTAATTGCTGATATTTTTTGGCCTAATTGACGTATTTATTTAAAGATAGCCTTTTTACCCTTTCTAACAGTATTCATTTCATTTTCAATCTAAGCAATTATCAAGCTCAGAGTGCAAAGTACTCCTGCACATGTTTGTCACGCGGCAATAAATATTTACTTATAAGTTTTTGGTTGATAATAATACCATTAAAGTAGGTATTACACATATTAAAATTTGTGAATGAGTAGGCTATTTGATAGTATATTTATTCAAGTGACCGTTATGTATTTTTTGCAAAATATATATTTTTTTCTATGACAAGGTTGTACCTATTTATTTACCAGAAATAAAGCCAGCATCTTAAAATTTTCTTATAATTAGATATAAGTTGATGTATTTGCCTATGTTATGCAAATAACAAGCTCAGAACTAAAAGTGCCTTTAGCGAACCTGTATGCCGCGCGGTAATAAATATTTATTTTAAAAGTATTTAGTAGACGATAATACCACAGAGTGTTTTTTTTTATTTCTCTGAATAAACGGGCTATCTACTCATATTTTTTCATAGAGTTTAAACTGGCAGTTTTTGTATTATACAAGGTTTTTGAAAAAAAATAGAAACCATATTGTCATATTTTTTCAAAAATTTCGCTTTTTTAATATGAAAAGGTATAAATATCACATCAAAAATGAATTCGGCATCCTTAAATTATCTGAAAATGATACCAAACACGATACAGTTACTTTATTTTGAAGATATTGAGCTTAGAGTGGAACGTGGCGGGGCCACATTTCTCCCCCCTCTCCCGCCCCCCTGCACGATGGCTGCTCTTGGCTCCAGGTCAGAATCAACTCAGTTTACCTATAGGTACCCCTGGGCGAAGTGGTTTCCTTGGTTGAAAAAGTGCAAGGTTCGGCCCAAAATAGGCTCTAAGAGCCTCCACTTCTTATGGCCATTTATGACTTTTGGTAAGCACGTACGTTGTTATGCAAATGTAGGTAATGTAATAATGTATGTAAGTTTGCACACTGTCGACGGAGTTATCTACAGTAATAATAAGTTTATTTATATACTTAAACATGCGTTTTGGTGGTCTTGTTACTAAATTTAGAAATTGCGGGAAGTTTATTAGAAAAAATAAATTGAGTCCGTCTCCATATCGTTCAACATAGACGCCACCGCCAAACTTTAGGTAAATATTTCACCGAATATCCGAACCCTGACGGCGATTGTAACCAAACTCCGTGGATTGCAATGCCTGAATATGCTTTTTGCATTAGCACCTGAATGCAATGTTTTTGCTAGTAGCTGAAAAATATGTGATAAATGTTTGAGGTTCTGTGAGGCAATGGACGAACGTCACTCTCTTGCCATTTGTTTATAATAGGGTACATGCATGATTTTTTAACCGACTTCCAAAAAAGGAGGAGGTTACATGTTCGATAGTTTTTTTTTTTTTTATGTATGTTCACCGATTACTCCGCCAATTGCGGACCGATTTAAAAAAATATATATTTAAAAGGATATACTCCCGAGGTCGTGCCATTGCCACCAAGTTGGGATCTGATGATGGGATCCCAGGGAAATCGAGGGCAATCCTCAAATTTTATAGGCACTTATAACGTTTTTCATATATTTTCTTAAGCTATTTTAGTATTTGCATATGGTAGTCATCATCTCATCAAGCTGAGCTGATGACGGAAGGTACAAATCCTTAATAGTTACGAGTTAGAGTATAATTCTTAAAAACATCATCTATTATATGTAGATACGTTAATATTGTTAGTTATATTCTTTTTAGTGTGTCCATGAATTAGTCTCCTTATCACCAAGTCAGGATTAGATGATGGAATACCAGGGAAATCGCGAGAAAGTCTGAAATATTATAGGCACTAACAATGTTTTGTATATATTTTAATAAAGTTATCAGTTGCTTTCCTCTGGTTGTCATCATTTCATGCTGAGCTGATGATGGAAAATACAATGAACTAACCAACTTTTACATTTCTTCCTTCCAAAGACTCGAGATGCTTGCAAAGTGCCTCCTCAATGTACCCATTCTGGGCTCTACAAAATACTTTATATCACTACTAAAATCCATCACTAAAAAGCAAAAAATAAAAATATTGAAACAAAAAAAGAACCGACTTCAAAATAAACTAAAAAGCCATAAATAATCTTTTATGTACGGTACAGATCACATTTGAATCACCTTTTGAAGTCGGTGCCAAACCTGAAGGAAATAAAGTTCTTTATTCAACAAAAATACGAATTACTACGACTAAATATATATGTAGGTAGATAATAACTAAAGGCTCGCCGCCGCGGTTCTTAATAGTAATAAATTAATGGTTTGGCACCGACTTCAAAAGGTAATTCAAATGTGATCCGTAGCGTACATAAAAGATTATTTATAGCTTTTTAGTTTATTTTGAAGTCGCCGAGTCTTTTTTATTTAAAAAAGTTTTTTAATCGCTTTTCGTAACAAAATATCATAATACCGTAAAAACGATTACAAAAAGTGAAATTAAAATTAAAATCGGCCAAGAAATATGCATGATATTATAGGCATTTTAAACTAATAATTAGACAGCGATATCACAGAGAGCTCCGACATGTACTGTTACGTCATAGTCCACTACGGCCATATAAACTCCATATTAAATTCTGTTTTGCTAAAAAGAGTTAGAATGAAATGATTGATGGCTATTTTTATAGTTATTCGAAAAAGACATGTCTACTGATTGTTACATGAATGAGCTTTTAATAAAGCTCATTCATGTAACAAACATGTTTTTTGTGTTATTTTATGAAATTCACTGTGCCTTAGTTTTATATTATAATTCAGTGTAATTTTCTTACATAAAAATAAATTAATAAAATAAAATCTAGTGACGTCATTTAAACTCAAATTTAAGAGTATCATCTGCTTCTTTCATATTTTCCTGAATGTTTTCTTAACTATAGTTGCTTGACTTTTTTTTAAATTCGGTTCTTTGATAATTAAGTAACAAATAATAACTACTCGAGCCAACTGGGATCGCGCGAGACGATGGCAAGAGACCGGACGGAATGTTTCTTATTGCGTGGAGGTTGGGGAGGATTTTGGTATGGGACGCTACATGTGTAGACACACTGGCTCCGTCTCACCTCCAAGGAACTTGCAATAAAGCAGGCGCAGCGGCTGTAGCGGCCGAAAAGATGAAGCGCTTTAAATACCGTGCTCTCGGCCCCGAATACAATTTCACCCCATTCGGAGTCGAGACCCTGGGTCCATGGGGCCTGGAGGCTCACAGGCTCTTCAAAGAGCTGGCAAGAAGGCTCGTGGACTCCACCGGGAATCTCAAAGCCGGCAGCTTCCTTGCCCAAAGAATTGGTCTTGCTATTCAGCGAGGGAATGCAGCCAGCATCGTCGGCACGATGCCAAAGGGGTCAACTTTTTTAAATATATTATAATAATTTAATTTTTAGTTTATGTATGTAGTTTTTAGAAAAATTAGTCTATATTTTTTGTAGGTAGTTTGAATTTGATATTTAAGTTTATTTATGGTTGGTTGTTAAGTTAGTTTAATTTTTTATATTTATAATTGTTGTCCTTAATAAACTTTTCCACTAACAAAATTAAGGTCAATTTAATATTACTCGGAAATTTGGAATATTGTCAATTGCTGTCAGTTCCTTTAAATATTAAATTAATGGCCTATAGTTTCAGTATCGATTAAAGGTATCATACATTATATTGTGACTTATTGCTTTTATGTTTAGCACAGGCACAACGGACAACGGTTGAAACGCCAATTCTACCTTTCAGAAAATATGAAATTTGAAGAAAAGAAACGACATTAGTACAAAAATGAACTTACCTCCTTACCCTTCGTCGACCGTCTTTAAGCTCGAAAATCTAGGCTCTTCAACAAGTTATACACAGAAGGTCCGAAAGGTAAATTAATATTCATTTCGATTGCTAAACAACTAATACTGTTATTGAAGTTACAAAAATGACATACAATACACTGGGAATGGATACTATATAGATATATATATATATATATATTATTATTGGTTTTTTTTTTGTAACACCTTTTGAAAGCGTTAGTACAAATTAAGAGTCCTCGGTAAGCTCGGTTCTCTATACAAACGTAGTTACGCTCTCGTTTTAAAACGACTAGCTAGTTTGCTCTGAAACGTTGTACTTAGAATAAGTTAAGGTATATGCAGGCTTGTAATTAGTTTATGTATCTTCAGATATCATAGTACAAAAAATACAACGAATTTAAGTTTTTCATACAAAACTTGTTTTTGCTGTATTTTGTTTGTTTTATAAATTGGAGTCAAATAATTACACGCCTAGATATACCTCATGTCATTGTATACGCAACGTTTCATTACATGGATTGTGACACGTAGTTTTTAAATGAGAACGAAACTCCGTTTGTATGGAAAGGTGGAATTCGGCCGAGAAGCCGGGGACTCTTAATTTTTTAACAAATGTGGACACTATTTTTATTGTCACATCTAACTAAGACACTATTTCGCGGAAAACCAGGAACTAAAATCCATTAATCCAATATCGCAAAGTAATGCCTGAATCTATTACGGATTATATCGCGTATATTATCTCATTTTAGTTCACGACGTTTCGGAAGCTTTCCAGCTTTCCATCCACCCGTGACCATGGAAAGCTGGAAAGCTTCCGAAACGTCAGGATATAATCCGTTAAATTGTTTTATTTCAATTAGAAAATATTATTCAGTACACGTTTTTTAAAGAGATATCGATACGTATGCGACTACCATTGTTTATGGTATGACTTTCAAAGGGCTCGTGGCCTTTAATTTAGAGGCAACTCGATGTCCGGCGACAGATACAAAGGCACTAGAGCCTCTGCGTGGAACCCTAGAAAAGCCAGGAGTGCAATAAGGGCCAACTAGCTCGAGTTCCCTGCGTCCAATTATCGCTGCAATAGCAAAAGTTGCGTCCATTTCTAACAATAGGGATGTTGCCTGGTCTCAAAATATGTAAAAATCATATAAAATCCTGATGAAACAAGCAAAAAAAGGAACTATGTTAAGAAAATATAACATTACTGGAAAGTTTCGTTGAGACTCTCGGCTAAACGAATTTTTGGTATACGGGTACCGGTGTGTATTCTCTGATGGTTATAGGATACTTTTTACGCGATTACGCTGACGAAAAAAAGACTAGTTGTGACTTTTTCTCCTCCAGAAGTTGCTGGCTCCTTCTAGTAAGAAAATTCATTAGGAAGGTGTAATAAGGTACGTCCACACTTATATCATTTGCTCGTATCCGATCATCGTCCCGTGGCATGACTGCGTATCGCGCTGCTTGGACGCTCACTGTCGGCATTCCGTATCATTTGCGCCGCCGCGTCAAGAAACGCGTCCACACTAAGCCGTAGCGTATCACCGTATCCGATCACCGCGCCGATCATTTTGCATGCTGCAGTTTGGACGCCAGCCGTATCGTTTCACCGCTCCGATCATTTTGGCATTTCGCCGATTATCTTTTATCGCTTGATCGTTCTTCTGTAGTAGCGTTGTGTTCCGTGTAAAACTGTTGCACTCTGCGATCGCACAACAAATTGGTTAACACCCGTGCAGAAACTTGAAGATCATTATCACGACATTATATATTATTATAAGCCGTGAGCGCCGATCACCAGCGTGGACAGCAGCGCCCATGCGTCATAGGCGGCACCGCGCGCGTAGCAATTAAAAATGGCAGTACTTTGGAAATTCGCCGTAACACACCTGCGCCAGCGACTCAAGCCACGCCTCTCGGCCACCTCTTTCACGCGTAGCTGCAATGGACGAGACAGAAGATGATCGGGCAAAAACCGACTCGAGATGGATCGCGGCGTATCATAACCACGTAGCATGATCGCGTGTCATGATCGCTAGTGTGGACGTCGCACCGTCGCGATCATGCCGCGCTCGTCCGATCGGAGTATTTGATACGCGTAGCAATATGGATTTCGAGCGATCTGATCGGCGCAATGTCCAAACGCGTGATCGTGACACGCGATCATGCCACGCGACGATGATCTGATACGGGCAAATAATACAAATGTGGACGCACCTATAAGTGCTTAAAGTGGAGAGAAACTTGGTGATACCATAACTAAACTACACGATGCCCGCCTGGAGTCCGAAAGATTTTAACCACGCATCCCTTGGGTCAATAGAAAGAAGCAAAAAAAATATAAACCCCAGTGAAAAGCAGCCTAGTTTTGAAGATATTATCGATTTATTTTTTTATCATGTAAATGTGATTCATGGTTATTGTGATTGGTATGATATGATATGATTTTTATTCAGAAGCAATACAGAGATTGTGTTTGAAATACAATAAAATGAACTTACAATAAATAAAATGTGACAAAGTTAGCTTAATCGCTATATATAGACTATTTAATTAGTACTCAACTACACATCACAAACTTAATAATACTAGTTATTTTTGATGAAGATTTGCTCAATACTGTAAGAAACACCCTCTCAATAAAAATATCTTTAATTTTCTACTAAACAACTTATGACTAGTAATAACTTTTAATTCGGTGGGAAGTTTGTTAAATAAATTTACAGCTTGATTACAGAGTGCTGAGCGACTTTGAGTTTCGGGAAAAAGCTTTGCTTGACATTATTTGTTCGCGTTTGTAGACGCAATTTTTGTTCATCAAGTGACTCGTGCTTTGCCAGCGTTTTAACAAAATCAGTAAGCAACACAAGGACGTACAGGGAAGGGACTGTCAGTAAGCCCAATTCTGTAAAATATTAAGCTTATTTAAAATATTAAGATTACTGATTACTAAATAATATTAAGCTTATTTTGATCGCGGCGTTGCCAAGTTTCGCGTCGCTATTAACAGATATCAAAGTGGCAGCTACCATTCACTGAAGTCATCCTTTTTTGCAAAAAATAATCTTTACCAGTTTTTTTAAAGGGATATGTTTTATAGAGAAGCCAAAGTTATTAAATTCTTTGGTACAAAAATTAACAAAACTAGATTTTGTTTTGTTTTTGTTTTACTCTCAATGACCTCTGCACCTCTAGCACATCTGTGATACGCGACTTTTTGTCGCGCGACAAAAATTGTCTCTCTCTTTCCTGCCAATGCAATGCGAGAAAGACGGGTGATGCTATATCGCGCGATAAGAGTAGTCGCGGAAAGTTGTGCTAGACCGGCAGGAATGCTTAGTTAGATTCTTTTGGATTTGTCGCGAACACTGTGTTTAGTAGGTTATTAACACAACACAACAAAACTGGACTTAATGGCGAATAAATATGATTTATTTAATGAACTAATTATTAATTACCTTTCGCTGATATTCAATAAATTATATTTATACGCGATTAAGCCCCGTTTTGTTGTGATGTGAATGTGTGATAATTGGTGAAAATTGTGTAAGTTAAAGTAGGTTATTACAATACAACTCCATCAATTTTGTCAATACTGTATAAATAAATGTATGTGACTGTACTTAGGGTGTATTTAAATTGAGTTAGCCCTGGTCCTAAGTAAGCAAAAAAATAATTGAAGACAGATTTATTTCTCACCCAATTTATTTCTCATTATAAGTTTATTAGGTTTGCTTGAATTTATAACTCAATTTTGTAGGTATTTCAATAGAAACGAAATGGCTATCTGGATTGAACCAGTAGAAGTGATTGAAATTACGTTTTTTTTTTCATGAATAAAAAAATATACATTTCTACTACTTTCCAATGGTTGATTAACAGCTGCCGATTGATCAATATTGACGCACATAATCAGCCGTTAGATCTAACATAGCATGCTGAAATCGGCCCTTAATTAATTACACTAACATTTTACATTATACTTAATAAATAAATTAATATTAACGGAACAATTTTTTCACAAATCAAACTAGTCCCATAGTAAGCTCAATAAGGCTTATGTTATGAATACTAGACGATGATATATTGAATACATATGTTAACTTATATTCATTGAAAACATCTAAGACTCAGAAACACATATTAATGCTCATCACACAAATATTTGCTCTTACCGGGATTTGAACCCAGGTCCCTCAGCTTCGCCCCACTAAGCTAAACCGGTCGTCAAAACCTTATACCCCTAATTCAGTTATTCAATGTTATCGTGTATTTACGACACAAAGGCCTCTTCTCATTCCAATCTGTTAAACATACTGTTCTAATGCGCAAATCAACATGGCCGCATTGCAAACACGACGTTTGATGGGCGGTGTTGCCAGCAGCAATTATCCCATATATCTCCGCGTTGACCGCGCGAAATTCGGACGTTAATTTAAAAGTTGGTAACACTGGTCCGATCGCGACTATGTTTATGGCGCCGTGCGAGTGCCCCAATAATTTATGGTCTTTGGAATCTTTTTGTACAGACCAACCTACATTTGCAGTACAGCGTGTGTGTGGTGTTGATTTAATTTATTTTCACCTCTCTCGCTCAGAAAAAGTTTCATTTACAACGCTAATACTGCGTGGAAAAGACCGTTTTCCACGCTAGCGTGGAAAAATCCTTTGAAGTTCGTATTTTTATTTTTCTCTATTTATTTAACTAATAAGGGCTGTTTATTTATTACGTAGCACAATTTTAACCACTTTCTGACTCTCCCTAAGCAAGAAAAAAAAATATCGTCTGTTTCCGCGATTATCAGTAATTTACGTATAAATAAAACAATTAAAACGGATTTTATCACGTGTATTATCTCATTTAAGTTCCCGACGTTTCGGAAGCTTTCCAGCTTCTGTGTTCACGGGGTCGACTAAGAAACGATATGTTCATAAATTGTTTTGTATGTTTGTACGTGTCGCTATGGCTTCATCACGCCAAAACGGCTGAACAGATTTCAACTATTTTGGTACACGGCAAGGTTGGCACCGACATATGGTTATAGGTTACTTTTTACTCGACTACGCTGAAAAAAAAAGAGGCTATGATTTCTTTCTCTTCCGCTGACAAAATTGCAAAAATATTTTTTTGCAAGTGAAACCAATCATTAGTAACGCACACAATAATTCCTCAAGATATTTTGATACGGCCATATACCTTCTACGTATAATTCTTCAACTTCAGATCTTGTCAAGTCTCAGAATCTTGTACTGCTGGACTTGGTCTTGCCCAAACAACCTTGGCCAGTCATCCAGTTTCCAGTATTTCTAGGGAATCTAGTCCTCACATACGAATATCTATACCTATTATTATCAAGTTGTAAAAATGAAATTTCTGTACATTGAACATATAAAAAAATAACGGACAATTTGGAGTTCACTGAATTGCTTTTCTTTTATTATTTGTGTGTTTGTATGTGTTGTTGCGGGTTCGTCGCTATGGCGTTCACGCAAAATCGGCTACATGGATTTCAACTGTTTTTGGTACACGGGTAGCTGGGTATCACCAGGATAGCCGACTACACTGAAGAAAAATACAGGGGTCCGGTCCGCGGAGGAGAAAATGTCATACTTTTTCTCCTCTGCGAACGAAGTTGCGGGCACCTTCTAGTTATAGACACAAAAGTGTCCTCCCTTCACCCTACAACGAATTAGAGTCAACATTAGGTACGGCTTATACACAGGTTTACTTTTATCCGAGAATAAACAGTTCCTGAAGCAAAGTGCGTAGCACTCAAGTGAATCCGTGGGAAACTCTTCTTATAATAAGAATTAATAATACAATCCGCCTTAGAGATACATCCTTTTGATAGCGACTCAATTACTCGCACGAAGGGGAAACCCCATTGAAAATTCCAAAGCACAAAATGAAAATGTATATTTTACAAAAGGCCCTTGTTTACTTGGAAATGAAGCCGGCAAAGAGTGGACGAAATAAATTGTTTGTGATGCCTGTCCCTCCCCGCTACTCAAATTATATTACGTAAACGTAAGTACATTGTTCATACCAACTTATCTGTTCAGACGGACAATTGGGGAACTAACTACGCCATATGAATTTTATCAGTCCACGTAGACGCTAGCGCCACCGTCGAGCGAACTTATGCGTTTGTGACACTGTATGCCATATAAGTACCCTCAAAATATTTATGTAAATTCTATTACGTATGGCTCTTACATAGCTGGCAGGCAGTGAAATGAGTCTTCATAAAACCTCGGGTAACCTTTTCTACGTAATGAATGTAACTGTCCGAAATCAGACCTGAATGTAAAACAACAGCAGCTAAAAGGTCCGTTGAGTTTGTTGCATTCTTGTTAAGGTCTCTGCCCACTACACCATACCATGCAAAGTTCGTATCGCGTTACATCCCGTGCCTGATACGTTCATAGTACGGTCATAGTGTGATACGGTGTAGTGGGCAGAGACCTTTACAGTCATGCCTTAATCCATAAAGGCTCAACCAAACCGCTGCTCTAAATACTTTCACAGTGGAGAGCATGCGATTCCGCACCGTCAGCGTATTTTGAGCAGCGGTGTAGAGGTTATGCAGTATAAAATCCTGACGTGTTAGTCACATTTACTGCGATTCCGCACCGTGAGCGTATTTTGCGCAGCGGTGAGGTCGAGCCTTTAAACGACATATGAACGCATTCGCCTCTGCCAAAGTTTTATGACAAACTAGAAGGCGCCCGCAAGAAAAAAGAAAAACCCCTCTTTTTTCGCCGGCGTAGTCGGGTAAAAAGTATTCTATAACCATCTGTGGATACTATACTACCCATGTAGCAAATATAGTTGAAATCTGTTAAGCTGATTTGGCGTGATGAAGCCACAACGACACATACAAACATACAAAAAATTCAAAAAATATATATTTCGCTTCAATGACCTCCAAATAGTTCGTTAATTTTTTTTATACATTCAATGTATATACCTTTAATTTTTACAACTTTATAATGATGTAGATGTTAGGTCTGTTTATAGTGTGTACTTTTTCGTAAGTAGTTGATTCTTTTATTGTGTGCCATCGTAGAAATATAAATATTTCTGTAGTGTGAACTAAACGTGCATGAAAAATTTGTTCGGTAATAATACGACTTGCAATCTCCAGTGGTTAAATACTCTAATTGGCACACCTAGCATACTTTTACATCTATTTATTAATCACTTCAAGATCGTGCGGAGAGCTGTGTCCGTCTCTACCACTCAACGTGACCACGACTTCTCGCTCTGCCAAGAGCGAAACCACTGAGAAGAAGATTAATCACTTGAGTTATAAATGGTACCTTTTTCAGAGGAAAACATTGCACTGATCGCAGATTTGATAGAAAAAATAAAAGTGAATACCTAATATACAAGTGCATTAAGCATCTACCTATTTAATCAAAATGTTGATCATTCTGTCGAAGAAAGATTTCTTTAGATCTTCGACTTCCGTACAGGAAAATGGTGCCACGGAGTTTCTTCGATTCGGAGTATTTTTTAAGACTTTTGAACAAGTTATGGAGCCCGAAAAACACTTGGCATTACCAAAGAGTTAAAAAATCGATCAACGATAACCAAGGACTAAGACACTTCTGGGGCAAGCACATTGCTGTATTTTGTAATAGATTATTCCGTATGTACTTATTAACTTTATTCGTTCTCAACCAAAGTGACGATCGAGATCACTATACTATCTCTTTCACACCTGCTAAGACCACACAAGCGTGAATAAGATATATGATCGCGGTCGTCACTTTAATTGAGAGCGTGTATAGGCAGAAAGGGCACTAGCGATGGCGGCGGCATAATATTTTAACTCGCGGGTCTAAAACTGTCTCTTTAGGCCCCGCTTCGTAAAGCTGAGGTACTTTTCGAACATGAAAACTGAAAAATATGTTTTCATCTCTCCTGTTCGGAAATTTTAATTTTCATGGGTAGATAGCCAGGTGGAAAATTGTTTTCAAATCAAATCAAATCAAAATATTCTTTATTCAAGTAGGCCTAGTTACAAGCACTTTCGAAATGTCAGTTACATGAGAGTGAATGTTTGCTGGGAGAAATACATTATGATCCAACATTTGCTGCAAGGATTAGGGAAACCCAGAAAAACCTAATCAGATCATTTAACTTAAGTGTAATATTATTGATAAAATCATCATTTTAAAAATTAAAATAATCAATAAGATAAATCCCAAAAGGATTGTCAATAAAAAATAAATAATCTAGAATGTGTCTAGAATAAAATTCTAAATGTCAGAGTATATAAAACAATTAAGATTAAAATAATAATAATATTGAAATAAAACAATTTAACGGATTATATCGCGTATATTATCTCATTTTTTTCAAGCCGTTGAAGAAGGTGTCTCAATACCTTAGACCCGTGAAGAGTAGCACCCCTTTGCAGAGTGCAGGCATTTATAAGCTGGACTGCGAGTGTGGTCTTTCATACATTGGTCAAACGAAACGCAGTGTATCAACCCGGGTGAAGGAGCACATAGCAGATGTCAAGCACCGTCGGTGTAATAGGTCTGCAGTCTGTGAACATGTCATTGACAAACCAAACCACTCAATTAAGTTTGATAAACCTTCTATCCTTGCCAAAGAAAAAAGATATTTTCCCAGGATGCTACGCGAGGCTATTGAGATTAAAAAGCATCCTAATTTCAATAGAGAAGATGGATTGTCTCTACCACCAGCTTGGGATCCTGTAATACATCTCATCAAGGAACAAGCGAGACACAGGACTGCAAAACCTTAATTTCCGAACGGTGTAAAATATCTTATCTGTTTAAAAGTAGTTTAATAGTCTCTGTTTTTTAAATATTATAATTAGTAATGAGGTAGCCTGGGAGTTTTTCTTTGCAGCGTTTCTGTTCTCCTCAGTACGCCTCATTTGTGAAATGCTGCTTGGTAAATTATTAGAATAAAATAATTAAGCCCTTCTGGCACATGTGTAACTGTCTTTACAGCTTAGGCCTATCTGGCATGTATGTACACCTTTATTTGTGTTTTTTCAAAAAATGGGTAGTTTGCACAAATTGTAACTTTGACATAGGAAAATACATCTTTTCTCAGTACTCCCGTGACCATGGAAAGCTGGAAAGCTTCCGAAACGTCGGGAACTAAAATGAGATAATATACGCGATATAATCCGTTAAATTGTTTTATTTCAATGAGTAATAATCGCAGAAACAGAAGAAAATATTATAATAATAATACCTTAGGTATTCGTTAAATAATTATTCATATACCTACATGACGCTATAATTTACATTAATCCCACGCGGCTTCATCATTCATGTAGTCTTGTGTGCTATAATAAGCTTCAGAAAATAATTTTCGTTTCACAATATTTTTGAATTTACCAATAGACAACGCAGTTATGCTGCTAGGAAGTTTATTATAAAATCTCACACAGTTACCCATGAATGATCTCCTTATTTTATGGAGCCTAGTAGCAGACACTGCGAGCTTATGCTTATTTCTAGTATTAATATTATGTATATCACAGTTCTTCTTAAAGTCGGTAATATTTTTATGTACATACATAATATTCTCATAAATGTATTGACAATGCACTGTCATTATATTAATGTCCTTAATCTTATCTCTAAGCTTTTTTTCAGCCCTAGGGTGAAAAGCATATTCATATTATTAAAATCAGTCATATTATTAAAATAAAAACTTTTCGTGTATCTAAACTCAGCTATACATTAAATTATATGTTTATTACATTTGTATATTTTATAAAATATGAGTGACGTATTTTATTTTCCTCACAGCCGAAATTAAAAGTAGAGTTTTTAACTCGGGTGAAACCACTCATTTCACCCTCGAACTATTTGCGCTCGAATGAACTGGTCAAATGGATCACGTTCAACCCTTGGTTAACAATCTACTATTTCTCAATAAGAGGCAATACTCAACAGAGGAATAAACATTTCTAGAGCCTACTTCGTAGTAGATTACCAGCCAATTAGTTGATCAAGATTATCCGACTTATCCGACAATAGAATTATTCATGTACTTATTCCGTATATTCTCATTAGGCGATTTCACGGATGACGTATAAACACAACTCTGGAATAAATCATCATTTCAGCCATAGGACATCCACTGCTGGACACAGGCCTCCTCAACAGACTTCCACATGGGCCGGATAGAGGCTACCCTCATCTAGCGAGTCCCCGTAACCATAACCAGGTCGTCTGACGACCTTGCTTGATCATGATCATATATCTACATATACCATCTTTGGAAAGTTATTTTCAACATTGGGAGTAAATACACAACAAAATCAAGAAAAATCGGAAAGTTTCGCTTGGCTTTTGTTTGTTTGTAAACACTTTATTGTACATAAAAACAGATTTTATTCAGTTCAACAGGGTTTTTCCTGATACAAAAATTGTCCTGGTTTTACACGGATGCATGTTGAAAACACGCCCGGACGGTCCCCGGACGGCCTCCTAACTAGGACAAGTCCGGGAAAACCTGAACGTATGGCGACCCTAATTTCACCACAATAGCTCACAGAGTAAGCATTTCTAGAGCTGAATATCCAATACATTTGAGTATGAACGAGTAAATACCCGGGTAGATTGGGTAAGGGTACATGGATGAATTTATTTTATCGCTTTTCTTAACTAAATATCAAAATACCGTAAAAACTATTTCAAAATGTGAAATTAAAATCGGCCAAGAAATACGCATAATATAGGCATTTTAAACTAGTAATTAGACAGAGAGGTCTGATGTGTACTGTTACGTCACAGTGCACTCCGGCCATATAAACTCCATATTAAATTCTGTTTTTGCAAGAAAGAAATAGAATTAAATGTTTGATGGCTTATATCTTGACTTCTCTCATTGTAACTGACAATTCGAAAGTGCTTGTATCTAAGCCTACTTGAATAAAGGATATTTTGATTTGATTTGATTTGATTTGACTTGGTTATTTTTATAGCTATTCGAAAAAATATTTTTGTCTACTGTTTGTTACATGAATGAGCTTTTAATAAATTAAAAATTAAAATTTATGCATTTTCCCTATTGGGGTATTTATATATTTACCGAAGATCATGATAGTACGCATACATGTCATTTTTGCACTATGTTCGAGTACATGTCGGAAAGAGACAGATGTTGTATCATTTATTCATCACGCGATAAAAGCAACCATAATAAGCGCTGAAGCGGCGCAATTTTTTAACCCTAGGGCTAACAAAACTATTTATCACTTTAGCTCCGCTTCGCAAAGCTACTTTTTAGGAAATTTGTTTGAAAACTGGTCAAACTTTTCATTCCGCGACTGTACATATTTTGACAAATACCTACAAGGTAATATACATTTCTACAGCCAGCACTCCATTAAATGTACTTTTTAGTAGATGGCCAGCCAATTAGCAGCGCGAGATTATCCGACGGTAGATTAATTCATGTACGTATTCCGTGTGTTCTAATTAGGCGGTTTTGTACTGTTAAGTACTTCTACATATGTAACACTTGGATCGGCCTCCCATAAAATGGACCAATGGCTTGAGGTCGCCGGAAGCTGATGGACGAAAGCGTAGACCACAATAGTTATAAAAATATACCTGCTTTCTTCAATATGCTTCCACGGCAGCAACACTACTCGTATCGCTATTGATACAGAACGCCTATAAAGTTACCTCATTTACGCAGTAGATATGTCGCAGAGAAATGGCAAAAACAGGGATTTGAACAAATTTCTAAGGGATATGACCAAATCACGCAGGACGTTAAAATGGCGAATCCATTTTATCATTTGCCTAGAAAAAATCAGTCATTTGATCATATCTCTGAATTTGTTTAGTGAAAGGACAAAATCAACAAAAAAGGCAACTTGTTTTTTTCATTTCACCAGATTTGCTTAGTAATTTGATAGAATCCCTGAAACACGTCAGTGAGTAAACGAAAGGAACTGGCAAAGGCAACTCATTTTATCATTTCACTAGACACATTCAGTGATATGGTAGTCACTTGTGTAAAATGTTAATGACTGATGTTTTCTAGGCTATAAATTTACCATTTTAACATTTGTTCAGATGTCTGTTTTGGCCATTTCCCTGCAACAGATACACGATAAAGCAAGTGTCATTCTCGCACTCCATATACAAGTCGAAAAGATACAGATGTTGTATCTATCCCACAACAGAACCAATCATCATAATAAGCCCACTGAAGTATCCGCTGGAACGCTCCCGGCGACGGCGGCGGCCCAAATTGATAACCCTAGGCTAACACAAAACTATCACTTTATTGTCCCTGCTTAGCAAAGGTGAGATACTTATAGGAACATATTTTCACAAAAGCCTTATAAACGAATAAACATCTATAACAACCGAAACATCTGTTAAAAAAAATTAAGCGCAAAATCAGAAACCTTTTATTGGATAACCCTTTATATTTTACTTTCGGATACATACGAACTTGACATAAAACGTAATTTGACTAATTATTAAATTTTATACCTATTATGCCATTCTTGTTTAATTTAGTTCTAGTGTAGCGTGACATGTAACTCAATTTATAATGAAATTCAATCTGAGAAATAAATAATTTAATCTAATCTATATCCAGCACTCCATTAAATGTACTTTGTATTAGATTGCCAGCCTATTAGCGGCGCAAGATTATTCGACGATAGAATAATTCATGTACTTATTCCATGTGTTCTTATTAGGCGATTTCACGAATGCCGAATAAATACAGCTGTTAAAGACTTCTATATATGTAACCCTTGGATCGGCCTCCCATAAAATGGACCAATGACTTGAGGCCGCCGGAAGCTGATGGACCTAAAAAAGTCATATGAACATAATTGTAATCATAGCACGTGCTTCTTCAATATGGTTCCGCAGCAGCAATAACGCTCCTCGTATCGCTTTTGATACAGAAAGCCTATAATGTTACCTTAATCTAGCAGTAGATATGTCGCAGGAAGATAGCCAAAACAGGGATCTAAGGGATATGACCAAATCACGCAGGATGTTAAAATGGCGAATCCATTTAGTCATTTGATCATATCCCTGAATTTGTTTAGTGAAATGACAAAATCAGCCAGAGTGCTTGGATCCGTCTCCCATAAAATGGACCAATGACTTGAGGTCACCGGAAGCTGATGTACTAAAAAAAAGACGTATGAACATAATCATAGCACGTGCTTCTTCGATATGGTTCCGCGGCAGAAACACTACTCGTGTCGCTATCGATACAGAACGCCTGTAATATTAACCATTACCACTTTTCACAAAAGCCTAATAGACGAATAAGCATTGCTATATCCAGCACTCCATTAAATGTACTTTGTATTAGATTGCCAGCCTATTAGCGGCGCAAGATTATCCGACGATAGAATAATTCATGTACTTATTCCGTGTGTTCTCATTAGGCGGTTTCACGGATACCGGATAAATACGGCGTCGGGATAATTACATTGGAAGCCTTCTGATAATTCGATCAGCGATAAATTAATTATGTTGACGAAGTTTGATGGGCTTCGGTTTTGTTGTACTTGGATTTATGTGTAACTAGGTTTTGCTGTTGCTTTGAGTGTCAAGGGTATTTGGCGTATACTTCAAGAACTTTGACGACACGATCGACTAAGTTGCACAGCGGCCTACGAAGCTGACGTTTCCAGGTTCGAATCCAAGCAAGTATATTAGTATAATGAGCACGAATATTTGTTCCTGGGTCTTGGATGTTTGGTATATTTTCGTCTAGTATAGTGAGTATCAAATAGATAGTGACACACATAGTCTCCAAATAGTTTGGAACCCAATCTCATTCTAACTGTCTCTGTCTGAATTTTGGCCTCACGAAGTATTTGCTGCTGACTGTACCAATGGTACAAGATTTTCTTAGTTTGGGACTAAATTGATTTGTGTAAGATTGATTTGTGTATGTATGTATGTAATCACTTTATTGCACATAAATTAATACAAAAAAAAAATATTTACAATCACAGATATGTACAAAGACAAACTCTGAGGGATGTATGTTTATGCCTATAAGAAGAAATGTATTTATATTTCTAGAAGAAAGACTAGTTACAATTTTTAACCCTGTTGAATAAAGTATATCATATGACAAAGCATATGGTTACGAACATATGACCCTCTGTATCCATATAGGTACCTACTTTAGATTGCTTTGTATTAACGGCTATTGCTATGAGTTTGTCAGTCGGGATTTGACTGACAAACTCATAGCATTTGGAATTCGAATTAACATGTTCCAAGAATATGTCGTGTAGATATTATTTCCGCCATGGATACATTCGTATATTCCGTATGCTTTCATACAATAACAAATTTAATATAATGAGACATGGCATACCTTTGAGAGAGGAGCGATTGAACCCAAAGTTTGTTAATATAAATTGTTGTAGAAACAGGACATTTCAACAATGTCGTGGAGCGGTGACAGGTACGAAAATGTTAACTGAATTTTGAGTGCCGAAAACCTTCGGGAAGCTAGAAATAATTAAAATTAAGGAAGAGTTGGAATCTCTGAATATTTGTATTATATTGGGATCATCATATCATATCATATCATTTATTCAATAACAATACAAGCATTGTGTTTGAATATTAGCACATTATCACAACACAGAAAACGGGGCTTAATCGCGTATAAATATGACCTTTCGTTGGTAATTCCTCGACTTTTCGGAAATCCCGTTACGTCCATGATCTTGAAGGAACTGGAGAGGTGAGTATCAACATCTTCTAGCCGCGCGTGTTTTCCGATGAGCGGGTAGCTGTTCATTTGAACACAAGGTTTGAGTACCTTAGTGTTCAAACTATACCGACACGCTACACTACACTGGCACATCATCGGATGATGTTTGATGCTGTTTACATTTACTAATAATTGGATTCCACGAAGATTAAAGTGTGAAACCGTCTTCCCAGGTGAAATTTCGGTGTTTCTTCATTTCAATAGCTTCACGTACGATTCTACTATATTAATTAGGTACGTACCGTATAGATCTTGGGATTATGAAGCTCAATCCAGTGGTTTGGTCCTGATTCAAGTAAATGTTCGGCAATAGCGGGCTTATTCACCTGACGGTCCCTAACAGGCAGCTGTTGATAATGAGTGAAAATCGTGTTAGTTTAAATCAATCTTTATGTCTGTTTTAACGCGATGAAGCCACGATACTTACAAAATAAAATAAAAAAACGATTCAGTGTCCTTTAAATAATTTGTATCACTCTTTTTTAAATATCTTCAATATACATGTAGCACTTACCACTTTTATGACTAGGAAACCGCTTGGTAGGCTCTGTGCGTAGCAAGTTTTCGCTACATAAGCACGCAGTTATCGACTATGTGACGAAAATGTTGGTCGTGAAAGTGGTTACGTACATGACTCGATAGGCCGATACAGAAGCGAGAGCTACGGCCGCCTAAGTGAATTCTACAACCAATACTCTCGCACGGGGCAAATTTGGATAAGCTAAGTTGGAGCGGAAATTGAATAATCGTTTACATTTCTATAAACTCCCCGGGCTGATGGATTTTACTTGTATCCGAAACTGACAGCGATTTGACACTTTGACCTTTTGACCGACAAGCAGCGAAGTAATACGTGACCCAGACGTCACAGAAAGGAAATAGATGAAATCCTTAAAAATAAAATATTGATTGCAGAACGAGATATTTTTCGTAGTTATTGAACCATGAAAGATGGCGTCAGTGGCACGTCTTTTGGAAGACGTGGCGGTCAATAGGTTAAGCAGCCTGTTAAGCTCAATTTCACCTGAATCTTAATTATTTACGGCTGCTTATGCTCTCAATGTCGACCGTAAATGCAGTTAAACAGCTGTTAATTTCACACGTTGGTTGCCCACCATACTTCACCTAAAGTGTTGCTCCCACGACCCATACAAATTTAGTGACCCCACTGAGGTGCCATGAGACCTGAGCGAGAAATGAAAAATGAGCTTTTGATCTCCGACGCAGAGAAGATTATGCGATCCCACTGGTCATGCTCGTGGCAGCCAACGTTTAATACTAGTTAGAAGCATATTATAGGGTTGCCGAATCCCTAAAAAAAAATGCATGCCCCAAACCAGATACCAAATAACTTGTTACTTCTAGGAGCTACGATTCATATAAAAAAGTATATCAAACGTAGTACGTTAGTTGTTTTATTTTTTCTATTATCATTTTTTACTTAAAAATTTTGATATGTTTTCTTGGAGAACTACGCATACATAACAAGAAGGTAGGCTAGGCACACATATTATTGTAATGGTTAAGAATAATTTAGAAAATGACCGACTGTTAAGTTTCATTCGACTTTCTTCTCAACAGTAATCTTTCGGGAAATGCTTGTAGACCCAGACTTGTAAAAGTGCACTTGCGGCCTACTTACATAATAATAGTAGATTGTTTGACAAGGGGCTAAAATAAGCCATTATGACACGAAGTGATTACGTAATTCTGAGTGTCATAATGGCTTTTAGCCACGTGTTAAACACTCTGCTTTAGACTTTGATTGCGAGAAAATAAAATATACTTAACATTAAAATTGTATATTTAATGGAAAACTAGTAAAGTACAGTTTGAACAATTCTATCAGAAAGTTTGGCCACTCTGATCAGGTTAGCTTGTTTGTTTTTAATTATTCGTAAGGAGTATGTAGCTGGCCGCAAGTTTTTTTTTACAGTGTCATAGAAATTTGTATAGGATTATATGGCTTTCTTTTAAACCCTAGGGGCTAAATGTACTATTTTAGTCTCGCTTCGCGAAGCTAATATGACGTACTTTTTGAGCAGGAGAAGTGAAAAAATCATTATTCCTTTTTTTTTTTACTAACTTAGGTCAGTCGCCAAGGTATATAAATCGATGCAGAGGATATAAGCAATGAAAAAAACGCACATACTCAATGTAGTCACTTTATTTCAATGCTCAATTGAATATTTTTATTTCTATATAAACAATTTAAAAATATTAGGTCCTTAACAACTAAACTTATTCAATTTAATATGACAATCGTTCAGTCGACCTCCTCTAACTCTCTACAATAGACTTTCTTTAAATACATTCATTTCTTTAGGCGTTCTTTCCACTCACTACGCTTTGTCATTTGACAAAATAAACCCACACATTTCTGGTCACGTAAAAAAAACGATTAAACCGAATTGTATGAAAAACAAAAAAAAAATACAATATTTGTTGAAAAGCCACGTATATTTTGCTTACCGCACACGAGGACAGTGAAAGATACCCAGAAAAAAGTCCCAGTCATTCTGTTAGCAATAATTATTTACAAATTATTGCGCTATAACACGTACATTATAATTATTGATAGAAAACAGAGCATCACATCAAAATCGCCGTAGAGTACTATATATAAATTCTTATACGTACAAACACACGGACTTCACTCACTTATAGTAGAGTTAAAATTACCAATTTATCACATTTTAATCCCATGCCCGCGACGCAGAGGTCAAGGAAACTTTTGACAAAAGAAAATCGTCATGGAATTAAAAGTGACCTTTTTATTTTTAATAACAATGGCAGTGTGTTTTATTCGAGGGTGATCATTCTTTTTTTATAAAATAAGGAGGATGAAAAATGATCACCCGCGAACGTTATTCTAAGTACGAATAATTGATCCAATAAATCTATCAGTAAATATGATCATACGATGTTTACCATCGTATTGGAATGTAGGAAATAGAAATCTATTATTTGCTTATTACTACGCTATATCCGACTTGAAACAAATGAAATAATACTAACGGATGTTGACGGCACCGAATTGTTTACATAACTACTGAGGGTTGAACAGAAATATTCGCAATAATAGATGCTTTTGAGACTAAACGAAATGCGTGGTACCTAATTAAAATGAACTTGTGAGTGACATTGGGGTGCTTTCGAATGATTTTTAATGATTTCAAATAATTTACCAGAAATCAAATAATAAGGCTCTGCAATGCCATTAAGTGTCTCACATCACAGATTTACAGCCTTATGTAACGCTCAGGCCTTGGATCGCTATAAGACGTTGGGAGATAATGTGACGCCTAATATGATGGAATTACACATTTGAGTCGTTTGTTCGCTTTTAGTAAATGAAATAACTGTTTTGTTTATTTAAAAGCCTTTGTGTATTTATATAAACGAATGTGTCAATTTCAGTAGACCTAAACTGAAGATGAATTATCTAATCGTCTATCTATTTTCTGTACATAAAATAGTTACTGTTTTTTTCGGACTGGTAGTTACAAAGCGGCGTCTGTTATAGGCTTAAAATGGTTTATATCATGACTCATAAGTTATTGGACATAAACAAATGAGCCGTTCTCGTAAGTCCAAAGCAGCTGTTACTAAGGTCACAGAATATGCCGAAAATATTTTTTATATTTCGCCTCCAGCTGTGCCTACGTCTAGGCCGTTTTAGTTTATTGCCTTCATAAATGTACTACATTTTAACAAAATGCGTAATTAGCTCAGTTTGTGTTTTAACTTATATTATAATAAATTGTGTTGGAAATAAAAACGCTTTATTCTGAGAACATTTCGCATAAGATTGAGTCCACTTAGCATAACAATAAATTAGTTATTGTGAATTATTAAAACAAATGTAAAGACGATAAAAAAACTTTTAGGCCTTTATTATAATTTCATAAACTAACGTTAAATATGAATCCAACAATTATGAAATAATGAAATAAGACTTATTTTAAAACATTAAAGACTATGTTGTTTAAAATTGATGACAAGTTAACACTTCATGAAGCGAGATAGGTACACAAATCATTTTCTATTCAACATCGATAAAAGACTGATCACACAAAATGGAGAGCATTATGCACTATACAACTAAGAAATTGCATACTCAGCAAGTATGAACAAGCCCTAATCGACTATAATAAACCGTAGTGAGTCTGTCTCTTTCTAATCCATAAATTACGAAAAGGACAGATACTGGCGTGAATAAAGTGTCAAAATTTTAAATAGACATTGCGTATCTCAACTCAGTGAAATATTATCACAAAGAAACAACAATTAATCATTAATATGATGTATTTAATTTATCATTCTGGGCATGTTATAACGCTCATGGTCTCAAAGTTACCACGGAACGTACCTTCAAGACTATGGGCATAAGATACGTCCGAAACGTCAAGGTGGTTAAATAAATCACATTTACCTTTACACGATTAAATGCTGTTTTATTATGATGTGTGAAAATCGTTTAAGTTTAATTCAAATGTAGCTAATTGGAAAACTCAAAGGATAAGTTATTATAACCGAGCATTACCCTTACACTCGCCTATATTCGTTGATATGCATAATTTTAAGACACCTTGTATATTTATTTGCCTATATTTAGCCATATAAAAGTTAGGGATAATCACGGAACATTCATATTATGGGCATATTCAATGTACATTATTTACACTTACTTATATAGAATCTTAACTTAATACTAGGTCAGATTAGGTGTATTGCTTAAAATCCTTGTTTATTAAGCTTGATAAGAACGTAGTTAATAATTAAACCGTTTCAACGCTTCAATAGTCACTGTCGTATCTAATATCTCGTCAATAGCTGAAGCACAATTTTTGTTCTCAGAATATTCAATCGTATGTCACCGATAGTTAAAAATGTTTTTTGAGTCGGTACCTATAGACTATATCTATAGACCGTCGGTTATAGTAAAGACAAAAAATTAGCACTTATTATAGGCGTTTGCAACAAAACAGAGATCGCGTATTACGTTATTTTAATTACCCTTTTGAGCGCCAAAGCCGGCAAAATCACGGCATCGAAAATTAGTGCCACTGCCGCCAGCATCGGCTTTTTTGTTTGCTGTTCAAACTTCATGGACCAAAGACTAGAAAAAGTTTTTTCGTTCTGCATTCACTATGTTTTCTTAACTATGATTTTATTTTATTGCCGTGGCGTCTGAGTCAAATCGTTCGCTTTTTTCTTAAAAGGTAAATCACTTGTTTTAGCAAAACATGTATTTTAAGATTATAAAGGATATTTTGCACAGATGGGATGTGTTTTTTACAGCTGTATAATCTTAATGAAATTAAGTACGAAGTTCATTAGTAAGTATTGTGTGGGTTTCAAGCTTAGTAAAAAGGATTTTTGACAAGTTCATTCTACTAGCAAAACAATAAGGACTTCATAGGTAAATTTAACGAGAAACCCAAATAAATTCTTATTTCTTTATTCAAATGCACCACATATAAAACTGGACGTTTTTATTACAAAACAAATCATATAAATAATTGACGCAAAACAAATTTGTTTTCAATGAAATAAAATTACCAAGTAACATAAAGAATATAAAAAAACTTAAAACACTAACACATTGGACGTTATCCATACAAACTCAGTTGGGTGAGCACCAAATTTCTGACAAGTAGTTAAGGCATTTAATTTGCATAATTTTAATTGATTCCGTTGTGACACGAAATTTATTCCTACAATTTATATGCCTACGTCGTGTCACAACAGAATAAATTAAAATTTGGCTAATAAAATGCCTTAACTCCATGCCAAAAATTTGATCCTCACCCAGTTGCTATTTCTAGTGCATAGGAGTAGTTTGTGTTCTTTCACGATATCTTAAAATATTGCTGTATTTTAAAGACCTTTTCTGATTAATATTGATAGCACTTATAAACAGTGGCGTGCGGTTCATATCGGCACAAAAGCACTGCCTACCCTGAACGACCATGGCTCCATAGGTACAGAAAAACTGCCTACCTAAGAGAGCCATCAAAACTGCCACTCTGATCTGATTTCTTTACAATATTGATTCAAATTATTTGGTCTCAAAGGTATATTGCTGTAATCATAAGTTAAAAGTATTTCAATATCCACCGAAATCAACAAACGATCTTGATAGATGTGATCATATTAACCTGTAGATCAATTAAATTAACAAAAATACCAAGACGGTGTAACTTTTTGTGACAATCCATACAAAATTGCGTAGTCGAAATATTTGATTTCAACGTCTTAGGATTCAAAGAAACAGTCGACCTGCGAACTTATTTTAAAAGATGCGTGTAGTAATATTTTTGGATATTCATAAAGAACACAAGATAGCCCTAAACTGTTCACAAAACGACCGAATGATATTACATAGACAACTACAAATTGTATGTAATTTTATTGTTTATTTCTCTCTGTCATATGCTACAAATTGTGGGTAAACGGAGAAAAGATAAACAGCGATAAAATTAAACGATACAATATTTTCGTCATGTTACACTAAAGAAAACCAGTAAAAAACAGAAATATGTCTACATATTCCAATACAAAATGTCATTGTTTAATATTAAAAAATCGGAGTCATCAGAGTTGGTCAAAAAAATCATAATGTCTAAGTACAAAAGTGAAAAAATGGCACTTAACTTAAATTCATACTTATTTAAACGTAATGGCCAGAATACTGCCAATCGCGAGACGTGTCTCTTCAATACAATAATTTACAATCATACAAAAGTAATGAACATACAGTAGTACTTACAATCACTAAAATTACTTAATTAAACAAGCTGCACGTACTTAGGTTTAATTTATATAAAAATTACCATACCTACAAGAAATAATTTAGGCGTATCTACAACGATGCCTAAACAACTTTACAAATCAGTCATTTTCTTAAAAACATATTTAACACGTCTAATGTTTGAATATTCTTAAGTGATGTTACGCAAAGGTAGAACTTCAAATGGGGTATTGTGGGGGTTTCATACTAGTCAATTTGTTGTTTGAGCTGTTTGCGGCCCGTATCACAAACGTCTGTAACTTGTATTACAAGCCGAAATATCTTTCTAACAATATGTATTAAAGAGAGACTTCCATTTCTGAAACAGGCCCGAGTACTCTGTATTTTCCGACAGTGATTTACGCGATAACAAATCAACGACTTCGGAATTCATATTTATAAAGCCGAAAATGAAAAATATATGCCTCGGGTGGGACTCGGACCTGACCGTCGAAGGCTATCGTGATGACCAAAATTCTGCCACGGAGTAACCACTCGAGGCATATAATTTCTCAATTAATCGCTTAATTTTTATACGCTTATATGTAAGTCTAAGATTGTAAGACGCTCAAACATCAAAAGGACCTGTATAAAAGTCTCACAGAGAAATAGTACAAATAAAAAAATGGCGGAACATTGTATTAGCTAACGTCCTTATATAGTCATAGAACTTTACTCATAAAGGAACAGTACTAACTCGTACCAGTTCCCGTGCACGTAAAAAAAAATCATCGCATTAATTATCACAGGCTTCCTAATTACCTATACGATTCAATTTCTGCTCTTAAAAGGGAACTTATTCCAACGGTGGGTCCAACACTTAAATTTCACTTGGAACACAGATACGGTGTCGAAATTAAACGCCGTGAAGCGATAAGGCATCTCGAAGCTTGGTCTATTCACTCACAGGGCATAGCCTTGCGTAAGAGTCACAACTATTAGGGTGGTATTCGATGGCTACACGAGCCACGCTCGGTGCTAGCACCAGGACTCCTCGTGCGGCGCTCGCTCATCGTCCGATTCGCCGTACATGTCGGCGAGCTTGCGGAAACGAGGCCCGAAAGTGGATAGGTAGTTGAATTTTAGGTCGCCGTCGTCCGTACCTGTTGGAAATACACGTTTGTTTAAGTGACTTTATTGTTTGGTCTTCGAGTACAAGCTAACTCGATGTCTTTCTAGTTTGAATAATATGCCAGGGCCAAAATCAACTGAACGTTACAGTCATAAACATTAAGTCTACCTTCTCGCTCGCGCTTTAGAAGAAATAGCAAGTGCAAGCGAGTGGTGCGACTCAGTCTTTATGACATAACGTTCAGTTGATTTTGACCCTACAATAATCGTATACTATAGCTTGACAAGTTCTTTCGTGACACTCCCATGGTCTGCGGGCGACGGGGGGAAAGACAGCGGGGGCGAGTCAGAAGTCTGCGCGCGGCAGGGTTATAGTGCTCCGCCGCACTTCTTACTCACCCCGCTGTAGATATGTGTAATCCATACTAATATTATAAATGCGAAAGTGTGTCTGTGTGTTTGTCTGTCTGTCTGTTACCTCTTCTCGCTTAAACCGCTGAACCGATTTGGATGAAATTTGGTATGGAGATAGTTTGAGTCCCGGGGAAGGACATAGGCTACTTTTTATCCCGGAAAAATACCCTTATCCGCGATAAACGAATTTAAGGCGGACGAAGTCGCGGGCAGAAGCTAGTTAGTAATATCTATTAAAATATATTTGATACTAATGACCAATGATTTTCCTGGTTTAGTACCTAATCTCAGATTTTATCGTTAATATGGAGAGATGGAACTCCAATTAAACCATGTTCAACATCTAAATTAGTCTGCATCATGTATAATTTTGGATTTAGTAACGATTGTATGAAGACAGTTGTTACATTTTGTATAGGGTCTAGCAAACACCAGATAAGATGATGATGTCTTTGTATCGAAGATAAAAAAACCTGGTTGGTTGGTGACCAACGAAATAATTTGTGTACTTACAGCTGGCGAGAGACGAGAGCGACCCGCTAGTGTTGCCGTCTCCCTCGTACGCGTAGTGTCGCACGTCGTCGTACGGATTGATGTCGGGATCGCGGTCGAGTACCGACTTCTTGTCATCGAGGAACCCAGAGATGTCAGGCGCAGCTCCAACGACACCTGGCGGGGAAATAATAAAAATTACTAAATATACTAGTCAGGCAATCCCTGTTCCTACTGAGGTATAGGCACAGGTAGATAGTAGGTGTGTCAGTGAATGAAAGGAAATTGAAAATAAATATAAACGATTCAATCGTTTTGCCAGCGTCAAGGTTGTCCAAAAGGACAATTTTGCCAGCATTAAGGTTGACCAAAAGTGCGAGATACTATTCCCTATGTACTCGTATTAGAGAGACCTTAAAAAAACACCCAGACTTCAAAATTCTAAAATGAATAATATATGTGAATGTCATAATTTAATTTCGAAAGATAATTTTATTTATTACTATTTTCGATATAAATGTTTCAAACATGTTAAAACTACTACTACATGACTATTTTGGCAAGTCATCCGTGTCCGATTGCGTCAATTTGAACATTAACTCCCTAAATCTGTAATTTACTTACATATCGCGGCATCAGAAATGTTAGAGCATATGCCAGCTTTTATTATAGAAAAGGTGAAGGGTAGATACGATATGCCTCCGGTAATAAGCCACATTAAAATAAGCCACAAGAGAACGCTGGAATTACTATTAATTATCTCCTTTATTCAGCATATTCCGCTAAAACGAACCTTGTGATTTCTAGAAGCATTTGTTAAATCTGCACTATTATTCCGTTCTCAAATGTTAACTCGGTATAATGTCGTAATAGTTATTTTAATTCCAACAGGAAGGTGAAGTTAATCTTTCCGACCGACAAAAAGTTTTAATTAAGAAATAACATTGGGGCGCTACCTTGGCGTACATTTTTTTATTCTTAAATCTACTTTCAGGTAATCCGGGTAAATCTGATTGATGGCTCTTAACCCAGTTAGTTTGAGTCATGGCGAGACGGGTTACGACTTAAGCTGCAAAATATAGTTATATAGTAATAAATAAGCTCCGCGAAAACTGGTATTACGTGACGTGTTTAGAAATACACTGATGCCAACTGGGTACATAATGCCAGTCGAAAAAGGCATGTCGTTAATTTTAAATCAGATATGCCATCAAAGAAATAATAACAATCATGAGAATGGTACTGGGGTGTCATTCTTAAAGTCACTCGACCTTAGCAAGTACCTTTAAAACAAAAGGACTGACAAACACCATAGAAAAAGCCGTTCCCCGATGTGTACAACGCGATCTATATATAAGAATTATTATTTATAATTATCCAACATTGCAAGCGTGACACAGTACTTAAATGTTATGATTTATTTATTACTAGAAAGGCGCCCTCCAACTTTGTTCGTGGAGGAGAAAAGTCGTAACCCCTCTTTTTTTAACATAGTCGGGTAAAAAGTATCCTATAACCATCTGGACATTCCCAGTTACCCGTATACCAAAAATAGTTGAAATCCATTTAGCCGATTTAGCGTGATGAAGCCACAACGACGCATACAAACATTTCATTTTTACAACTTTATATTAGTATAGATTAGCTGTTTACGAACTATAATTGTTACTGTACTATGTTTTTTGTTCAATTACAACATCGTGAAATGTTTAGTTTTTATACGCCATTTAATTGTTGCCTGAATATATCCTTGCGATCGGAGCACGATCCAAAGTATGGCAATTGACAGTCCTCTTTTTTTAATGGTCCTTGGTCCGTAGTATAACTTGACAAATGAAAGATGTACATGTTCATGACCAGGTCAAAATATATTGCTCCGTCAACTAAGTTGTCCAAACTGACTTAAGAAAACAAAGCGAAGGGCAAGCAAGACCTACGAAAATGAATAGTTTATACGTGTTTAGGGGTCATATTATAGTAGCCACGAGTCCGTCAGCGGTGCTTTCGACGCTGACGCACATTTTGTAAATGATAAAGCTGGACTGGTGACACACCAGTGGCGTGACGTCAAACATGTTGTTGGTAAAGCCGGAGTATATCTTCTCTTATGTTTTATTTAAGAGCAGTAAAATAAAGTACTCAAATGCCTTAAAGTCGGCAAGCCGATGAGAATCGGGTTCTAATAACGCCACGCTACTGCGACATACTTAGAAAACAGTACAAAGCAAATTTAGGGAGTTTGCTCGAGCTCTGAGCGACCTCTAAACTGAAGATGATATCTCATTTCCTTAGCAGTGTCAGTGCTATTGTGAGTAGTTAGCGCGGAAATTTTAGGCAGCGGCGTGCACACGCAGAGTGTAGTGGCCGATTTTTATTTGTATCGAATGTTGACACTTAATGCTGAAGACTGAAGATGGTTAAAAAGGATCAACATCGAATAAAATGTTTTACTAGTCAACGTACTTTATCACTATCACTTTCGCTGCGAAGCTTTTCGTAGTACATACGCATGGTATTGGGTACGAGTTTACGAGCAGAGCACCCGCTAGGCGGGTTCCTGACAGTGAATGTGTTAATATTTTCACTACTTAGTATATCGTAGCGCTACACGCGTAGCCGATAAGTCGATAGCATAGGAAAATGCGTATATAGCGAAAACGAGTAGAACGCCCATCTAGCGGGTTCCTGGTGGTATGTTAATCGCTAAATAACTTAAATTCCTTTTTAGTTGAATCTTGTGGAAGAACTTACCCGGTGCATGCATGAAAGTGCCGTCCTGGTCGGGTGGAGGCCCGTCATACATCTGCCGCAACACGTGGAGGTCGTAGCCGGCGTCACCCTCGCCGCCGCCCTCGTCTTCGTACGCGATAATATTTTCCCTGATGTCATCTAGCTCCTTCTCGGCCCAGGCATCGGCTCTGCGTCGGTGCACCACGACTGCCAGTAGCAGTACTGGAGCAAAAAGAGAGCGTTAAATTTGTTTTCATCTCTGCCGGATGGAAAGTATTTATTTCTATTGTTACGATTAGCCACAGAGTCGAAGATCAGATCGAGTTACGTCATATTATTAAAATAAAAGATTTTCATATATCTAAACTCAGCGATACATACAATGACGTGTGTATTACGGTCTACTTAGATTAATATTAAAATAATGTTTAAGTTGTTCTATTTTATAAAATCTGCGTGCAGTAGGTATTCTATTTTCCTCGCAGTCGAAATGAAAAGTAGAGTGTTGAAATTACCCATTTCACCCTCGAACTATCGCTCTCACATATCTCGGGTGAAATGGGTCACTTTCAACCCTTGGTTAACAATCTACTATTTCACCTCACTTGCTCGAAAAAGTTCCGTTTACAGCGCCAAATCCGCGTGGAAGAGTTAGTTTAATCCGCTAGCGCGTAAAAGTAATTAGAAGTTCGAATTTATATTTTTGTACATTGTGTACATGTTTGCTTGTTGAACGTGTTTCATATGTAACTAGTTTTAAATTAAATAATGATCGGTTTGTTATAATAGGTATGAAACCTAGTTTTTCTTACATCTCACATTTGTCTCGCTGTAGTGAGGTGAAAACTTGTCTGTTTCGCACGACTGCAAAAATATTTGGCTTCTCGTGTTTCATAACTAACTAGACGAAACAGAGCCACGGAGTTACGTCGCCTAAATCGAATTAGTTTTAAGTTTTTTTTTTGTATGTTTTTGTTTTTTTTTTTTAGTTCACATTGCCTTGATTTTTATTGTAATGCTGAGTAACTTTTTGGATAATAAATAAATAAATAACAAAAGTTACCATACATTTTATGGGTTATTCAATGGTATTATTACTTTTAAATATTTTCATACTTTAAAAAAGGAGTTTCTCTCCATCTTTAAGGGCTCATAACAAACACCACAATAGGCCTCGCGTTTTCTTAATTCGACACTGTCATTGCATGCAAAATAGAAAGCAAACTTTCGAACTTTACTCAGTAACTAGGATTGATATATATAGATAGCCAGTGAAATCAGCCGTTTAAAAACAAGAAAAGTGCTGATTTATTTTCACTTTGGCTGTAACAATAAATTACGCTGCTTGTTATTTTAACCGGGTGCATTTCACGCGATATTTTACGATGAGAGTAATATACCGTGTTAATCTAGGAAATTGCGCTTGCTTTAGTGCAATGCACATTGGAACGTGGTAAAGGATTAGTTAGAGAAATTCCTAAATTAAATAAGTAGTTCAATTGCTCGAATTGTGCCATATTAAAATTGCATTACCGCACGCCTCGCCGGTGACAGACCAACATGGAAGAGGATGGGGGGATGTTTGATGAACACTTTTTCGCATTCGGGTATTTGAATATATTTTTCTGTAGATAATAATGATTTTTTCCAAGGTCTATAAAAATAAAGATTGCGTATCTAGTCTCTCAATAAACCTTTACTAGATTCAAAACCTATGCCTAATTGTCCATTATGAAAACACCTAACACGCTAAGCAAGCTTTTTCTTTATGAAACGTTTATTTTTTGAGAAAACTAGCAAAAACTGGTTTTTCGTCGTAAGAACATAGTTTGATGGCGTTTATCGTGGTTTTGACTCGTGAAGATAAACTGAAGCAGTCCAATGGTATAGATGGTCGCTGTCATCACGATGAGACATACACAACGAGGAAAATTTATAAGTTACGGATCGAAAGTAATTCTGAGCTGTAAGTATTTTTTTATCTAAAATCGCGCCTGGTTGAAATTACCAGATCAATCGTTTTATTATCAGCATAAGAATTGTTTATGGAAAGGCGTAGTCACGGAACCGATGATGCAGAAAAAAAAAAGAAAACCAAAGAGATACTCACTGACTAAGATAGCGATGCAAACCAAGATGGCGACGAGGAAATTGGTGTCGATTCCGAAGGTGACAGCCGTGGACACGCTGAGTTGGCAGCCAGGGTCGGCTTTGCGGTGCACCGATGGCTCGCCCAGGTTGTAATACTGTGAATACAATCGCATGTTAATTAAGTTGATAGAGGGCGCATATACATGTCTACTTTCAATTAAAAATAAACTATTTACAAAAATCCCTGTTACCGTAAACTCGTGATACTTTGACGCAATGAAGGGTAACTTTGACCCAAATGGAAACTTTATTTAAAAGGGTCTAATAAAAAACGTTAAAGACTAGCTAAAACCAACCTCATGGCATATGTCCATAATTATAGTGCAATAATATAACCTTGACCGAGTAAATTTCAATGGCCAAAGTTACCCTCCAGGGCTAAAGTAACCCGACTATTTTTTTTTTTGTGACAAGATTTTATTGCCTAGACTGTACTCTTCTCGGTTCATGAGATACATCCTGGTGACAAACGGACAGATAGACAGATCGACAGCGGTAATATACGCGATATAATCCGTTAAATAAGGTATATGCATGATTTTTTATCGTTTTTCTTAACAAAATATCAAAACGCCGTAAAAATGATTTCAAAAAGTGGAATTCACACATTTCACATTTGTCACATGAATGAGGTTTTAATAAAGCAAAAATAAAAATTCATCCATATTCCCTATTGTTTCATTTAAATATTAATTTTCATATAAATTATCGCCCGACCACGTAGTTGTCGTTATAGTGTGGTTGTGGTTATCGTGTGCTTGTGGTACGTCTAAATAGACCCTTAGTGTACATATCATTCCCTTGACGAGTGTCATTAATATAACAAACTACATGTATCCAAATAAACAAGCACTTGACAAAACACACAGCGGTCCCACCCTGATTGATGGTGCGAAAATGCTAATATGTACCTCGTGTACAGTCGGCCCATGAAAATGTAACCAACTTCAATGTACTCACCATGTTAGACTTATTTTTTATATACTACTAAGGTGGCAAACAAGCGTACGGCCTGCCGGATGTTAAGCAGTCACCGAAGCCTATGAACGCTTGCAAAGCCACTGGTCGTGCCAGTTGCCGAACCTTTAAGAACCTATTCACTCCCCTCTTGAAGGAGCCCATACTGTAACCTCCAAGGAAAACCGCGGTAGGGAGGTTATTCCACATTCGCAGTGTGCGCCGTAGAAAATTCCTTTAATACCGCACGGTGCACGACCATTTTGGTTCCAAGGTGTGTGGATGAATACCCTGCCGATTCAAATAAGTTTCTGTGAAACATTTCTTTTTTGCGACATGATTTTAACGCCTTTCTTTGAACATCCATCAACTACTCACCGAGACGATTCTAAAGAGCCCAAACTCGGTAGGATTGCGTTATTTTATTACAGAGCTCCTATGACCTTCCTGCTCCATCATCAGATCAGCTCGATAGTATCATACTATTGCATTATCACTGAACTAACATAAGTATGCCAAATTTTAGCTCAATAGGAAACCGGGAAGTAGGTCAAATTTAACTTGCAAGTTTCCACCCGAACAAACATACACTGCAAATTAAATAATAAGCTTGTAACAAGACGCGGTGCACTATTAGCACCACTGTCCTTAAGCCTTGCGCACTGTGTCCCACCACAACTCTAAATGTTCCCCCCACTGAATCAGATTACTGATATAGACCTAGCCAGAGCCAGACCTACGCAGTTCAAAATCTGGTTCTTAAGTCTTGGAGCCATTATTTATACAGTAAGGAACATCATCGTGCGTTAGCCACGAAAATTCACTCTTTCAAGATCAAAGGAACCTTCTGCATTCATACACGTTCAGTAGAAATACTGTGACCGAGGAATGAGAACGAAAATCAATCGTGTACGGCTACATCATCATCAAAACCGCCATCACTCTGACAAAAGTGAGACGATTAGAAAGAAGTTACTCTGCGACGGAAAGAGAATTCCTAGATGCTCGTAAAACCAAGATTGTCAATTGGTTGCTCAATATTTTCATGGGACAATTGCCCAGAGAGTGACGTATGCAACCTGTTATAGAAACATCTACGTGGTTACCTTTCTCTGTAGCTGACTGTACCACTATATGTCGTTGCGTAACTCTGCATCAGTGAATTTGCATTTTTATAAAAGGCTGTATTTTATTCCGAGACTAACGAGGTGTTTGAGTTATTTTTTTACAGCAGCGGTAAAATTATAGTTTAGTGCAAAGTCTCGTTAGACTAGTGAGACTAATAACTAGTGCCTGTGTTTTATTGCGACTACACTTAGTTTTTAGGGTGCCGTACTCAAACCTAACGAAACCCTATTACTTAGCCTCACTGTCTGACGATAACATGATTATAACTCTTGAGCCGTAATATATATCCCACCAAAAACATTCTGTAAAAAACTAGCCAAGTCTCGATGGAGCTGCTTGTTTATCTCTAAAAAGTAATGAAATCTAGACAAAGTCGTGCCAAGTGTAAGGTTCTTTACTGCGATTTTTTTATTATTATAGTTAATGTTGTGTGACTTGGCCGTTGAAGGGTACACAAGGGTACAAAACCAGGTGCTCCAAGACACCATTGCACCAATCGTTGACGGTCGGACGTCGGACGGTGTCATCGAAATTTCCATAAATATATTATTTTACTCTGGCCGCTATAACAATCTATACTATTATAAAGTTGTAAATATGAAATGTCTGTATATTGAAGATATTTTTTTAGGAATATAAACGAAGCGGACTAATTGCAGGTCGTTGAATCGATTTTTTTATTGTGTGTATTTGTCGTATGTCGTTACGCTCTAAGCGGATATCAACTATTTTGGTACTCGGGTAGCTGAGCATTCACAGATGGCTGTAGGATACTTTTTACCCGACTACGCTGAAGCAAAAAAGAGGGTTATGGCTTACTCCTCCGCGAACGAAGTTTCGAGCACCTTCTAGTATAGAATAAAGTTAGTTAAATATAAATTAAATAGAGGACGTCATATATTTAATAAACGTAAATATCTCAGCGTTTCTGCCCAGAGTGGTTCGGAATCCTTCGTAAGCGTGTCCAATTTGAATACATTTTGTGCAAATATACCTACTTTAAATAACTATTGTAAAGATATCTATTACACGTAAAATCGTCTCAGCATCTTTGTTATAATTCAATGTGAATATTGAATTACAGCAGCCAGCAATTGTCGGTTATTTACGAGTCCTTCGCCATAAACATAAACAAGGCTTGTTATTACGACAATAATACGGCAACCGCGGCGATGAATAAATCATGTGAATTAATAAACCTTAATTAAATTATGTAAGCACTCCACGGCTACACATTAAATTTAAGATTCTCTGTACCTCAACAAGGTTAAGGAGAATGTATGGAGCGCTTGGAAGCGGGAGAGGAAATAAGTTTAAAGCTGAAACCCCACCGAGGCGCACACCGCGCACGGACGTGCCACGCACGGACACACAACGCACGGACACGCTACGCATGTTGATGACGTGGGTAACACAACGCACGTACACGCTACGCATGTTGATACCGTGGGTGCCCGTGTATCACGACACGGATAATGAGGCACGCGTCAAAACCCTGACGACGTTGACCAAAAGGCTATTAATGATTAATCCGAGCGCCATATACCTAGGTGTTCCACAACATCGTTCGCGGAGGAGAAAAAGTCATAACCCCTCTTTTTTTCTAGAAAAAAGTCATATCCCCTCTTTTCAGCGTAGTCGGATAAAAAATAATCATCTGTGATTGATCAGCTAGCCGTGTACTAAAAATAGTCTTAATCTGTTTAGCCGCTTTGGCGTGATGAAGCCAAAACAACAAATAAAAACATACAAAAAATTATCTCGTTTCAGTGACCTCCAAATAGTCCGTTTAAATCATTTTTTTTATAATTTCAATGTAAAGACATTTCATTTTTACAACTTTATATTAGTATGGATGTTAAAGCTGCCAGGTAGCTTACATAAGCTTGGAAAGTAACAAGTTTTGCACCATATTACACTAAATTAGGAACGTAATAGCTCTCCCAAGTAATTATTTTGAAAACAGCCACAACCTCAAGTTGCTTTGCCATATTTCGCTGGATCTTGAAACCACGGGATGCTTTAAATTTAAGACTAAGTCTTCGTGTTTTACACTATGAAAGTCTGATGTCATAATGTTACTAGACGTTTAAAGACTAGAGTTACCAGTATCTCTACCTGAACACCAAAAACAAAAATCAACGAGGTGGCTTGCCGCGGCACAACGTCGTATCTTTTTAGGGGTTCCGTACCCAAAGGGTAAAACAGGACCCTATTACTAAGATTTCGCTGTCCTTCTGTCTGTCTGTCTGTCACCAGGCTGTATCTCATGAACCGTGATAGCTATACAGTTGAGATTTTTACAGATCATGTATTTCTGTTGCCGCTATAACAACAAATACTAAAAACAGTATAATTTTATGTCTGTCTGTTTATGTCGGTAACGAATATAAAATGATCGAACACCGCGTACATTTTGTAGTAGGGTTGACACTGGATTTTTAGAGATACGGCCGTTTGTAGCGTATATTTTGTACGGAACCCTCTGTGCGCGAGTCCGACTCGCAATTGGCCGGTTTTTTTTAATACTTATAATTGTATTATTTTCGCACCCAATCCCACTGAATACTGGTAATATTATAGGTTACATACAAGTTACTAACGTAACAGATGCTTACAAAGAAAGGGGGCATGTCCATCGGTTCATCAATGACAATACTATAGCTTGCCAAGTCTTTCGTGACACTTGTCTGCGGGCGACGGGGGGAAAGATAGCGGGGGCGAGTAAGATGTGTGCGTGCAGGGACAATTTGCTCCGCCGCACGCACACTTCATACCCGTCACCGCTGTCTTCCCCCCCCACCGTCGCCCGCAGACCATGGGAGTGCCACGATAGAACTTGTCAAGCTATAGGTTAACACCGCTTGGTACTCACGTAATCGTTGTACGTGAAGTTGCTGATGCAGCCGACGAAGTGCTGGTTGGTGGGTATGTGCTGCCAACCGAACTGATGTGCCAGGAGTCGGAGATCGATGCTCGCGCCTCCAAGTTGTAGAGGACCGTTCACTGCGACAAGAAAAAAAGGTATAGTTGATGCATATATAGACAGAAACAGATCTTGTCATCGAGTTGTATAGATTGAGGAATTAGTGGAGTTCATAGATTTCCCAAGTACTCGTAGCACACAAGTTGTATAAGGGCTTATACAGCTATTATACAGCCAGTTCTTCTGTATAAACTCTAATACAGCTTGTGTGTTATTTGAGTAGGACATACATTTAGGCCGGCTGGAGTTAGCTCTATAAATAAATAAAGGTTTTAAAAAATAACAATCTCGTTGTAGGTACTCTATTATATGTCCATATAATTGTAAATATTTTCTTTCAACTTTGTTTATGCGAATAATTTACGGACAATCTGCAGGCGGTCTAATTTTTTGATTTCGAAATCACGTTGCTCTTTGAAATGCAAAAATATTTCTAATTATACTTATAGATCATTTTGTGTAACATTGACCAAACGAAAACTTGAACTTCGGCAGGCAAATCAACCCCTGTACATGTACATATTTTATTTAAGATACTCGCGAGTAAAAGAAAAATGTTGTAATAATTCATTCCGTCTTAACTTTTAACAAACTTGTGTATAAATTTCGACTATGCTCGGTGTAAAATGCAGTCGGAACAGCGCGATGTATGCGCGATAAACTTCAAGCAAAAAGCAACGGCAAAAAGTTAGTCAACACCGCCTGCCACGTTTGTTTACCTAAGTTCACGCTGGAAAAATAAATAGGCTAAAAACGGATTTCGGGTAGCAAATAATGCTACCATTTTAGGTGCCTGTTGTATTCAGTGCTGTAACTAGCCTTTTATGAGCCCGATGCAAGCTTCTAGAACTACGCCCTAAAAAAATGCATGTTTGTGTTTCTGGTCGGTCATTTCTGCACCCTGTGCCTGAGCACCGCTGGCATCGCCCTATTTACGGCACCGGGTGTATTGTAAACTAAAGGTCTACCGCATAACTTAGTCTATTCCTGTATGGGCGCGGAACGGGAGGGATGTGTTTACGGAACGTAAAAACGACGCGCGTGTGTAGACAGTTAGGACATCTGAACAGTTATATTTTACCCAATTACCTACGGCAAGTCTAAAGGATTTCACTCTGTTTTTGTAATACTAAGACACTGTCTGTTACATTAAAATGCAAAAGTAGTTTAAATTAAATATAAAATTTGTACAATATTTTATAGGAGCGCTGTACAGTTACAGGTAATTCATATACACCATTTTGACGTAATAAAGGCTACCTAAAGATATAGAAATGATTCATGCATAGTAACCCACGAACGTTTAAACCAAAATAATATGTTACTTGATGTTGTGGTCTTTGTAAAATTTCAACAAAATTGTAGTATTTTAATAAAAACACCTAATTGGTCACTGACGTGTATAACGATAATGAGACCCGTTTCAATAGTATTACATTTCAAGTGGATCCCCGTCATAAACCTTGGCCCTTTTTGTCTATTTAAGTAGCCTCGTTAATTCTGAATAAAAAGCAGTCCTTATCTGATTTCAGGCGACCCTGTATAATCCAGCAATAATGGAAACCGGCAAAAAACACCGGCGCCCCAGATACTTATAAACTACTCATTAGTCGAGTAAAACATCCAAGTAACGAGTAGTCTCGTTAAGAAAATGAAAGGAAAACACATTTGAAATGTTTCCCTCGTGATACCGGATTTAAAGAGGTTTCATAAGAAATCAAGTCTAGTTGGGTATATGTTTATACATCATAATAAAAATAACGGGAAGTCTTGCAATATACATCAAGATTTATTCAAGTTTGGTCAGGTAAATTCTCATTATGAGTGAAAATTTTCTTTCCCCTAATAATTTAGAAAGCAATTAAGGTATTTCGAAATTGAATACGAAGAATTTAAAATATATGTCTCGAATTGAATTCTAACGGCTTCTAAGCCAGTATGGAACGTCTATAAACGAATATTGAGAATTTAACTAGGCGCAGGCGGTGTAAGATTCGACGATAAATGACGTTTGCCATTGAGTATCTCTCCTGAGTACATCGCAATGAAGTTCTTCATAAAAACGATTTCATTCGAAACAGAGTCTTAGACGAGAATGTTGAAAGATTATGCTGTGATTTTTTTGGGGACAGTAACTGTCACACTCATATACAAAGAGAGCTTGCAACGGTCCACGAACATCTGTACGGAATTCTTCAAGGGTACAACCCCGAATTTAAGTGTCAAGTCCGTTGCTATAAGGATACATTTCTATTAAAAATCTCTCTAGAACCATCGCCGCGAAACGCATACACCGAGAAAGCTAGCGGTCCACAAACATCTACGGAGTTCTTCAAGAGCAGAACCCCGAATCTGAGACTCAAAGCTTTATAAGGATATGCTTACCACTGAAATTAGCGCTTATTTAGATCTCTCTAGATCAGCGCCACGGGTCTGATACACGTAGACAGCTTGCAGCGGTCTACGACCATCTATACAGAGTTCTTAAGAGTACCAGACCGAATCTGAGACTCAATGTCTGTTGCTATAAAGATATGCTTACCATTGAGAATCTCTCTTGGGGCAATAGGCACCGCGAGACTCATACACGTAGACAGCTTGCAGCGGTCCACGAACATCTATAAATCTGAGACTCAATTTCTGTTGCTATAGAGATATGCTCACCATTGAGGATCTCTCTAGGGGCAATAGGCGCCGCGAGACTCATACACGTAGACAGCTTGCAGCGGTCCACGAACATTTCTATGGAACTCTTCATGAGCACGATCTCGATGAGATGGGGCTTGCCGTCAGCCACATGGACCACGCTGTTGTTCAGCCTCGTGGTGCCAGATCCGTAGTTCACCAGCAGGATCGGGTAGCCGTCGATCAGCTCCAAAGACATGAAATCTGTGGGGAGACAATGTGGTCAGAAAGACTTTCTAAACGTCAATTAGTCTCTACATTTGGCTAAAAGATATAACTTAGTATGTAAATCGTTGTATTTTGAAATTGCGGACCCGTTTGGCTAAGATTTGAATTCATACGGAATTCAAAATTTATAAATATAACCAGCTTATGCTCGCGACTTCGACCGCCTTAAATTCGTTTATCGCGGATAAGGGGATTTTTCCGGGATAAAAATTAGCCTATGTCCTTGCCTGGGACTCAAACTGTCTCCATACCAAATTTCATCCAAATCGGTTCAGCGGTTTAAGCGTGAAGAGGTAACAGACAGACAGACAGATAGACAGACAGACAGACACACTTTCGCATTTATAATATTAGTATAGACGTATGGATTATGTTTATATTTTATACCCATCCTGAAAAAAATACGGAAATAATAATCAAGACTGCACCTTAATCGGTAATTTCCGTGTTTTACCGACTCCTATAAGACGGAATGTTAAGGGCAATTGTGTTCGACAGACAAACAGATATGTAAACAAACGCACACAAAATTATTTTTTCATGTCCATTTATTTTAAATAGGTTCGTCTAGATGCGGAACTTGGTAAGAAAAAATCGCATGTTAACAAGATTCGCATAAAAAATAGCAAATCTCTCTTACTAATCTGCCATTCCATCTCGCCCTCAATTGCCGCAAATTGCGACAAGTCCACCACAAAATTAAGTTTCCCGTTCAAGTTTATAAAAATAAAATACGTTGGCCTGTCGTACGCTGGGACGTCTTAAGCCTCGTTCACACTTGGAGAGTATGGTGTAGACAGTAGTCATCAGGAAAATTTGGCTTGACGAGTACTTGATGTACAAGAACGTAATATTTTCTTCTGTTTCCAAGATTATTACTCATTTAAATAAAACAATTTTACGGATTATATCGCGTATATTATCTCATTTGAATTCCCGACGTTTCGGAAGCTTTTCAGCACTTTGATTTTGAATTGAATTTTAATTTATCTGCTGCTTAGGGTTCTGTACCTCAAAATGAAGAAACATAATTATCACTTCATTCTCTGTCTATCAAGAGCGTTTTTGTCAATAACGTGTGAAGGTATCAAGTTGAAATTAAATACCAATACTTATGTCTGCGGTCCCTTAAAGCTGTAAAAAAACAAGCTTCTAAGTCAAATCAATCCAGAGATACAGTCATTAAAAAAATGTGTTTCCATACAAATTGCCCTCCATGGAAAACCTACTTGCTGTTGTTTTAGAAACTTGAAATTTGGTATGAAGGTAGCTCAAACCAAGAAAAAATCTTATTTTTTATGTATGTCTGTCTGTCTGTCTGTGTCTGTAACCAATATAATTTGACACCACACCTGTTAACATTCGATTTTCATAGATACGGCCGTTTTTTCTATACTATTATAAAGTTGTAAACATGAAGTCTGTACACTGAAGCTAAAATGATTTTAACGGACTATTTGGAGGTCACTGAATGCAAAAATATTTTTCACTTCTGCTCAAAAAGTACGACATATTAGCTTCGCGAAGGAGACTGAAATAAGGCATTTAGCCCCTAGGGTTTTAAATAAAGCCATATAACTAATTTCTATGAAACTGAAAAAAACACTTGCGGCCAGCTACACACTACTTACGAATACTTAAAAACAAACTAGCCAACCTGAACAGATTCACAAATGGTTATAGGATATTTTTTAACTCTACTATGCTTAAGTTAAAAAGACGATTATGACTCGCTAGACCGAACTTAGTCTTAAATATTCTATCGCACGGGATACAATAGACCTGGCCTTGCAAGTTGTACGAATAGGTATAGTATCCTATACCTATTCGTACAACTTGGAGGGCTTAGGTCTTTCTTTTTGAGTTTGGCGTTTTAGGTCAAGCGTTTTAAGCCGGTTTTCCTCAAAAATCAGAACATATTAATGGATTTACGGCCTACAAACTAATACTACTATGTAAACTATTCATCTGTAAGTTACTAGAACCGTCAAGATTGCCTTTAATTTTTTTCATATGCTTTACACAAACTAAATTGACAGTTTGTCTTAGTCCTTGATGTGAAAAATTTTACTATCAAATGAAATAAAATTTTCTTTATTCAAGTAGGCCTAGTTACAAGCACTTTCGAAATGTCAGTTACATGAGAGTGAATGTTTGCTGGGAGAAATACAATATGATCCAACATTTGCTGCAAGGATTAGGGAAACCCAGAAAAACATAATCAGATCATTTAACTTAAGTATAATATTATTGATACAATCATCATTTTAAAAATTAAAATAATCGATAAGATAAATCCCAAAAGGATTGTCAATAAAAAAAAAGAAGAATGTGTCTAGAATAAAATTCTAAATGTCAGAGTATATAAAACAATTGAGATTAAAATAATAATAATACCTTAGGTATTCGTTAAAATAATAATTCATATACCTACATGACGCTATAATTTACATTAATTCCACGCGGCTTCATCATTCATGTAGTCTTGTGTGCTATAATAAGCTTTAGAAAATAATTTTCGTTTCACAATATTTTGGAATTTACCAATAGACAACTCACTTATGCTGCTAGGAAGTTTATTATAAAATCTCACACAGTCACCCATGAATGATCTCCTTATTTTATGGAGCCTAGTAGCAGGCACTGCGAGCTTATGCTTATTTCTAGTATTAATATTATGTATATCACAGTTCTTCTTAAAGTGGGTAATATTTTTATGTACATACATAATATTCTCATAAATGTATTGACAATGCACTTTCATTATATCAATGTCCTTAAACTTATCTCTAAGCGAGTCTCTATGGTTCATTTTATATATCGCACGAACAGCCCGCTTCTGCAGAACAAATATAGTATTAATGTCGGAAGCACTGCCCCATAGTAAGATGCCATACGACATAATACTGTGGAAATAACTGAAATACACTAATCGAGCCGTTATCACGTCTGTTAATTGACGAATCTTACTTACTGCAAAAGCTGCAGAACTCAATATATTCGAGAGATTAGCAATATGGGGACTCCATTGGAGCTTGGAATCTAATGTTATACCGAGAAAGACTGTACTATTAACTAGTTCCAGTTCCTCACCTTTAACCATAACGCTTGCTTGCTCGTGTTTTACGTTACTCGTGACAAACTTAACACATTTAGTCTTTTTCTCATTCAACAATAAATTATTTACATTAAACCAATTTACTACTTCACAGATAGCATTGTTTACGTCATTGTAGGATCGTTGATTTCGTACGACTTTGAAAATTAGAGACATATCATCTGCAAACAAAACTATCTCATGGTGGGTCTTTACGAGGTGTGGCAAGTCGTTTATATAGATAAGGAACAGGAAAGGTGCCAATATTGATCCCTGCGGCACACCCATAGAGACTAATGACCGCGGTGAACGCTTTCCATTCACGTCAACCCTTTGTATTCTACCATTTAAATAAGACTCTAATCAATTTAATGCTGATCCTTTAACTCCGTAGTGGTGTAGGTTCCTGATCAGTGTCTCATGATTAACGCAATCGAAGGCCTTAGATAAATCACAGAAGATACCTAAAGCATCTTGCGATTCCTCCAGGCATCGAAAATGTGTTTTACGAGCTCAACTCTTGCGTTGGATGTCGAGCGATCCCGCGTAAAACCGAATCGCTTACTATGCATCAAATTATTCAAATTAAAATGTTTTAAAAATTGATATAGAATTAGCTTATCAAAAATTTTACTAAATGTAGGTAGTACAGATATTGGTCTAGAGTTAGTGGGGTCAGAGGTACTACCTGATTTAAATAAAGGATTTATTTTGCTATGTTTCATCAGATCAGAAAACTCACCGCAGTCAACACTGTTATTGAATATATCTGCCAAGTCAGGCGCTATGACTTCTACTAGAGATTTGACAGCATGGACTGAGACCCCCATAGGTCATTGATTTTTTTGACATTAATTGATTTAAATGCCGTTACTACATCTGAAGGACTGACATGTTCAAAATAAAAGTCCTTACTACATTCTGGGACGTTTTCGTTTAACAACAAAATGGCAGACGAAGGTGATGAATTTAAACACTTTGTTGTGGATACTGGTATATCGGTGAAGAAATTTTCAAATTCTGTTGCTACATCTAAACTAGAATCTATAATTTTGCCATCAATTTTTAATTCTAGATCACTAATTGCGTGCCTTGATCTACCAGTCTCCGCATTAATCACTTTCCATGTGGTTTTGATAATATTAGAACTATTTTTGATTTTTTGGGATAAATAATAACGATTAATAGGTATATTTTAAGCATTTTATTCACTACGTACACTCGACCGAGTACTCGTTAGGTTGAACGAGGCTTTAGAGTAGAACTGGAAGTAACGACTAAACAACTTTCGCGTTTAGTGTCTAATTTTCAGTTTTCGAAACTAACATTAAATATGTGCACTTAAAACGCGGAGCTAACGCATTCATAAAATTTCTAAACGAGTTGTTGCCGAAATTGAATTTGCAGGAATCCTTTAAGGTTGTCAAGCCTTGTTTGGAATGTCCGTCCTACAATCAAATCTGTTTTGGTATTTTGTGACAGGCGTTTCAAGCAATTCGAAGCCTCAAAGGGAAGGGGTGATAATTATATTGCCAAACACAAAGACAATACTATCCGGTTTCATAAAGAGCGATCTAAAATTAATTACACCACGTAATGGTAAAAAAAAATCCTCAAATAAATTTTAGGACGATATTTACATCACCCACAAAATTACAATCTGTTATTCTGCGTACTAAAGCTATTCACTGCGTACTCGTACACTCTATTTTAGAACATTATATTAATTACGAACAAACAATGCCGAGGTTCCCAAACAAGCCGCACACTAACTTATTGTACAGAATATTCCAGAAGCCGTATAAAGCAATAATACTCGAACACGCGACCGTAGTTCATAAATCATAACACTACGTACGGCTGTCAGTCATTATGTGATCATTAAAAAATCATTATAGCCGTAACGGTTGAACTAGGCGTAGGTACAAGCACAGGGGAGTCGTGTAAGAGCATTGCCAAGTTACTTTTGCTTATGTGAAACTAACTGCCAATCGAATTTAGAACTAATTTGCACTCATTTGCATTGAGAAACATGTTCCCAATGCAGTGCCAACGGTAGCGTTGATTAAGCCGTCACATCTTCAGAAATGTAAATGAACGTCTGTGATTGGTCGATCGCATTGCGATTCCTTCGATGTAGCCCCGCTAATAGACACTACGTACAGCAACTATAAAAATAAAACCCACAATGAAAACCCAGGGCAAGGAACCATTGTGCACTGGGTCCGGAAATCATTATTCAAGTTGTTACGCCAATCCAATGTGACATATTCATTGTTGGCGGTAACATTGTTGTGCTTTCGTAGTCGAATCTCAGTTAACGACATTGTTACTTAATGAACATAGTTGCCGATAAGTTTTATCGAAGGAGTTGCTAGTTTTGAAGCTTTATCTCAAACGAGGATCGGCTGTAAATCATGTTATGTACATTTAGAAGGACTTCGTGCTTTTCCTTTGTGATTTAACAGAATGACTGTAAAATTATCGTTCCAACTAGCGACGAAGCTCATTGGAAACAATAAATGATATTACTTTCTCTCTAATAATTATATTAGAGAGAACGTAATATCAAAGCGGTATTGGAAAAATATAACCATAACTTGGAATCATACAGACGTTAGTACGGATGTCTATAAAAGAGAAGATGGTTTGGAAAATCGTCGTGACACAAATTAAATCCGGGTGGTCTGATTTGTTGGCCTGCTTGCTTGTGTACTTTTCACTTAACAGGATTGGCAATTTGGCATCGGCCGGGAATCTTTGCGCCCGTTGCAGGAAACACTGCCAAACTACAGCTTAAACTTTTAAATCGACGATTAACTTAAGAGCGTTTTTGGTAAATCCCATTAAATCTTAAAACAATATCAACGATCTTTTTCTCTTAATTTCACGTTTCTTTTACGTAAACTATGTATCTAAACATAATATAAAAACAACATTTAAAAAACCAGGTCATCATCATCATCACCCTATATAGGTCCCACTGCTGGACACAGGCCTCCTCTCATGGTTGAGAGGGCATGGGCTGCAGTCTCCACGCTGGCCCAGTGCGTATTGGAGACTTCATACACATAGGCTTATGTCCTAGAAAAATAGAATTAGTCCTGATTTTCTCGGAATTTTTGTGCGAAATGTCATTCGATATTTACTGCTAGCTTTTCGGTAAAGGAGAATATCGTGAGGAAACCTGTATATGTCTGCGAAGTAATAGGATAGTTTCCGGGGTAAACAAATATTATTCTAATTAGTCCGTGGGATTATCGGAAAATATAGAAAGAAAGAAAAAAAATTTATTCGAGGGCATATTTATACAGCAATACTAAAATAAATTATTAAACTAGGTAAGTATTTATGCCCCGAAATGGTCCCACCTCAGCATAATGCTGGCTCTAAAGCCAGCGCTGATCTTCCGGTGAGACCATAGGTAGCGCCACAGAGAACTGTACGCACGAAAACATTTTATCGGACACGTATTTTTTCTTTTGTTCAGCAAGTAAAGAAATAAAATAGTGATTGCAGAACGAGTATTGATAATATATTCGGAGTTTTTGAGGCTGGCATCAGTGGCACGAATTTTCAAAAACGTGTGGTAGTCAAAATGTTAAAAATTAACCTGCATTGACTCATAAATCATACCACAAAGTACCTCAGGACTGCTGAGACCTTGCGCCTTGCGCACTGCGTCCTATTCCAACCCTAAGTGACCGTTTGGCATTCTCGTTTGTAGTTTAGCGCTCTCCCCTCTGAATTCGATTACTGGTAAGAAGGCCATAAGGTACAACGACACCTAGTAAATAATTGGAACATTCTACTTAATAATAGATAAGACTTCCATTTGAATATTAGTATCTAAGCCCGCTGTAATAGTAGTATTGATACGGCGACTGACAGGAAATCATCATTAATCAAACTATGTCATCCAATAATTTTATACATCAAAGGACGTTTTACTCTACTCAAATATAGTAATTTTGAGGCGGCGTATCATTAGCGAAGTACTTTGATAACGAAGGATATTTGGGGAAATGGACGTTCTAGTTTTTACTTGGGACATGTTTAAAAAATACAGGCCAAGTGCGACTCGGACTCGCGCATCGAGGGTCCGTACAAAATATACGCTACAAATGGCCGTGTCTATGAAAATCCAGTGTTAGCAGAGCCCTACTCCTAAGCACAATGTACGCTGATATAGACAGACAGACATAAAATTATACTGTTTTACTATTTTTTCTTGTAGCTGCAATTGAAATACATCATTTGTGAAAATTTCAACTGTCTAGCTATCACGTTTCATGAGATACAACCTGGTGACAGACAGACAGACGGACAGTACGGAACCCTAAAAACAGACGACGCAAGCCTGTATAAATAAATCGCTCTCAAGAGCTATCATAAGAGCATATTAGTCAACTGAGTCTCTCTTAAGGTGCGTCCACATTTGTATCATTTGCCCGTATCAGATCATCGTCGCGTGGCATGATCGCGTGTCACGATCACGCGTTTGGACGTTGCGCCGATCGGCTCGCTCGAAATCCATTTTGCTATGCGTATCACACAGTTATATCGGACGAGTACGGCATGATCGGCGCGCCGACAGTAAGCGTCCAACCAGCGCGATACGCAGTCATGCCACGGCACGGTGATCGGATACGAGCAAATGATACAAGTGTGGACGCACCTTTAAGTTACGATTACGATCTTTATTTAGTCATCAATATGGAAAAATCATAACACTCAGTTGTCTAACTCGTCAATTTAATGAGAGTTAAACTTAGACTTTAAAACATATTAAAAATTGAATTTTGTAAAATTTATAATTTAGATATTTTATGGCGAATTATTCAAGCTCGAAAATTCTCTCAGGAGTGATGACACGGAACCCGATGTGCGCGATGCTGAGCGCTTGATCGATTTTAAAACTTATTGTTTATTTAAATATTTATATTTAGTAAAGGATGATTTCTCCATGAAAACCTAATCTCTCCGATAATAGGTGATATTATAACAGCTTGGCTATAATATTTATTCTACTAGAAACTTCCAAACAAATTCCTAACTATCTTACAAACAGAAAATCATAACTATAGTACATCAGAAGATATAACCCCAGTTTGAAGAAGGTCGTTAAAAGGAATTCAACAGAATTCAGCAAAATGCATTGTATCGTCAAGTATCGCTGGCGGTATGCAAATACGCGCTTAAATAAGCTTTATAATGTTTAGGTCAAAGTTCACAATAGAATGGCAATAAAGCATTCGAAGAGGCTTATTACCCTTCCTACAGTAAACTTCACCAAGTGATCCACAATAATTGGATGTATGGTTTATATTATATTGAGAACTGAGACAGCGATCAATAGGCTACATGCATGTTTTTTTTTTCTAAATACCTACGTAAATATATCTATTAAATATATTGTCGTCTAGTACTCATAACACAAGCCTTATAGTGTAATAATGGGCTGGCTAAGATCCAAAATTATGATTTCGATTATCCGAGCTACCACCAGCATGTGTATATGTATACGTGGGACAGAACAAATATTCAAATCCATCCAATATTCTCTCATCAACATCTTCGGTGTCAATGACGGTGCAGCCCTACCCAACCTGACTAACTATACCCTGCCCTAGCGTCGTCTTATTATTGTTGCTAAATTTTGTTTTTATACTATTTTTATTTTTACTGTTAATAAATGATATTATATCTCTTGAAACATATCAATATCACTTATTTCTTTCAATTTCTCAATGGTTTCGATAAGTTTTTATGTACAAGTTTACCAATTTCTACTTTTCCCAGTACATAGAGGGTTGTTTTTCAATGGCCCCTGGTAAAAGATAAGACATGTTACCGGTTAGGGTCATATGGCCCTTGTGGACCAAGGGTGGCCGGTAGACGGCCCAGCCATGGAACTAACCTTGTAAATCCAGCAAAGGGTTGTGCTTCAGTGATACCAGATGACAGATAAGACTTGCTGGTGTGGGAGGTGACGGTGAGGTTCATGTAGCCCTTGTGGACCACGGGTGGCCGGTACACGGCCCAGCCGTGGAACTTACCTTGTACATCAAGAAGAGGGTTGTGTTTGAGCGGTCCCAGGTAGAAGATAAGACTGTTGCTGGTGTGAGAAGTCACGGTGAGGGTCATGTGGCCTTCGTGGCAGGCTGGCGGTGGTGGGTACATGGCCCAGCCGTCTCCATGGAACCCTATGGCGGTCTGCTCGCAGCGAGGCCCGGAGAGGCCTTCAGGGCACTCGCATTTGTCGGCGAATGGTGTGCCTGGGGAGCAAGACAATTGTTAGACAGGAGAAATTAACATGTAATACTTTAGAAAATAACATGATTTCTGTAAGTATTTATCGAGTCCCTTTATACTAAGATTAATATTGAATGAATGAATTCTGGATCTGCAATCACTGGATCACAACATTTACTGCAGCCTGCGATTCCGACGACACTGTGAACTATATTGTGTCGCTACTGCATTATTTACCTAAAGCTGATCATATCGCGCAAATATCCATACCATGAAAATAATCCATACCATTATATCAACAACAATGATATAACACATAAAGAGGTAGATAGGTAATACGAGTTTCGAAAATGGCACTCCAAAATTACGCCAATTGGCAAACCTTAACTCAATCTCGCGCACAGAGTACTTTGTTACCTAATATATTGGATTATGCGTCAAATAAACAAAAATGCCGTCATGCATAGTGAGATTTTGCACTAATTACTCAATAAAAGCGTTTAAAAGCATTAACAATTAGTGTGTTATATTGCAATATTATCAGATTTATATGTGCATAAGCCTGGCTATTTTTACACGTGGATTATCATGTAGGTAACCTATCTATACCACTTTTATTTATTATATCGTTGATCAACAAATTAATTTTACTGCTAACAAATATGTCGCAAATAAATCGCCCTGCCGGTCTAGCACAACTCTCCACGACTCCGCTTGTCGCGCGACATAGCATCACCCGTCTTTCTCGCATTGTATTGAAAGCAAAGAAACAGTCATTTTTTGTCGCGCGACAAAGAGTCGCGTATCACAGTTGTGCTAGAGGTACTGTTCGCCGTCCCCATCGCCTCGACCAAAGCCGGAGTACGTGCGCCTATACGCCGACTATGCAATACTTACGATAGATGTTTACGTCCATGGACATTTTCAATTTAACGCGATCCAATTTCCAGAAAGAAATATTAAACATTCATGTCCCAGAAAATTTGCATATTATGTCGTTATTAACTTCTTGTATACAATTGTGCCCGCTTTTTTTTTCGAGGTGGCTATTTAGGTATGTATATGAGGATGTATATTATTCTTGCCATTCTATAGTTTTCTTTGAGTAAATAGATGTTTGTATTTAATTTTAATTCATATTAAAAGTAAGTGGTTCTTTCACAGTGTAGACTCGTATCAGTGTATGTCTTAATAAGAGCTGTCTAGGAAATAAGTGCATGCTTGGTTTCATATATATTTAGATTGTAAGCCTATTTTTAAACACTTGTTTCTGTTTGTTCTCCAATGAATTAATAAATGGGTAATAAGGATACATTTAGAAAGTCTGGCCTAGGTAATATTTCCAAAAGTATCATAGATCATATCGATAGATCAAACGTACGTTATAAACGAGTAAACCTAGAAAAAATATAAACATTCTTCAAACAATACTCTCTCCTATCAATTTGTGGACGCCATCGACCGTCCTAAACTATATCATGGCTCCATGCACTCCCTATAAGTGCCACCATCCATCTATCGGTTAGCCTAATTGAGAGCTGAATCGACTGAATTTTAACTAACTGCGAGTGAAGTTAGAAATCGTCCATATTTTATTGAAATCCTGGTGAAATGGAAAATCAAACTTCAGCGTATTTTGTTTGTGAAACCTATATTGTGTAGCATTCGATCTCCTACCGTGTCAATTCTACTGTCAAATCTGAAGCCTTTAAGAAACTTATCCAGGTCATCCCGCCACCGCTTCGTCGCTATCCATCTTGCGGCACGTATTTGAATTTATTATTTTTAGTCAGATAATGAAATTAAGTAGGCAAATTAATGCTCTGGCCAAATTTCTTCTTAAGTTACTATAAATCCAATGGCTACATTTATTATATGTGTAGATTAGCAGCAGATTTCGCCTGTCAGTCGACTATTTGAAAGGTACTATGAAGAAACAATAATACAGTGCCCGGCACAAAGCTAGACCCTAGATATCGGCTACTGCGGAGGTTTTGTTTTCATACAATGTGAGGAAGCATTGCGCGGGTACTCGTGCCAACCACCCCGTTACTATGGTGACGCGTTCCCGCCGCTTACCGGAGCACCAATGACGCCTATTTGTCAATACTGCGCAGGTTCTAGTTTCAAACCAGGATAGATTAGTGGATAATACTTCCTTTGCTATTACGCGAAAATAGGTAATAATAATGTCTGGTATAACCAAAAGAGGCCTCCGGATGATGCCTTGTATAGAGAGGCGAAACACATGTCGATGATTATAATGTTTGAAGCCGGTTTGTTGGATTTACTTGCGTATTTTTTGTGGAAACTGCATGAAAATATACGCATGTGAACACAACTTATTGTCACATATAACCAAGACACTTCGCGGAATAGCAAAAGAATAAATATCCACTAATCTAGTAAGAAAGTACGCAAAGTAACGTCTGAATCTTTAAATCATTCATACCAGTATCTTTCCAGTTCATCTCACAACAAGCCTTCTACGCTAAGGGGCTATTCATAAATTACGTCATTTCATATTTGACCGGGGGGGGGGGGGGGGGGGAGTCTAGATACCGGATGATGATGACAAAGAAGGGGGGACACCATCTTTAATGCTTCAATGGGTGAAAAAAGGAATGAAATACGTGTTTCTTTAAACTTGCTAGAAACGCATTTTTTGGAAATGACATCTTTTTATTAGGTCAATCGAATTATGATGGTTGAATGATTTTAGTTGGCTGAGGGGGATCAAAAATCGTCAAAAATAGATGACATAATTTATGAACAGCCCCTAACTTCCACTTTTTAACGAACAACGAAATCTCGGCACTAACACGTCAAAAGTTATTCCAGCTTCAGATTCAAACTATAAAACACTCCGCAAACGTGTAACCTACCGAGCTTGGATTTTCCTGTGAAAATACGTCATTTCGTAGCGAACGTCAGTACAATGTTGCAACAATAAAATGGTTACTCTGTTGTTCAAACCCTTTGGCTCAAAAGGACCGCTAGTCGGCGGAGCGAATGACAGTGACAATGATAGCGACTACACTCGAATGCTGTGAGGTTTTGTTTGGAATCGCCGACGGTAGTGAAGCGAGTAAGCGATAGCGATCTCAAACAACCAAAAAATACAATAACTGAGATTTTTTTTAATAGAAGGTCGAATGACGGTGGCAAGGATAGCAATTACAATAGGCTAAGTACAAATATTGTAATAGACAAGAGTTAATTTGAAAAAAATACTGACTGTTGAGTCTGTTTCGGCTTTCTTCTCAACAGTGGTCTCCTCTTGGGAAATGCCGTAGAGTCAGACTTGTAAAAGTGCCCTTGTGCCCTACTTGCAGAATAAAGTATTTGAATTTGAACTACACTCCAACTCTGTGAGGTTTTGTTTGGGCTCTCCAACGGTAGTGAAGCTAGTAAGTGATAGCGATCAAATGAAATCAAATCAAAATATTCTTTATTCAAGTAGGCCTAGTTACAAACACTTTCGAAATGTCAGTTACATGAGAGTGAATGTTTGCTGGGAGAAATACAATATGATCCAACATTTGCTGAATATCCAACATTTGGATCTCAAACAACCAATAAATACAATAACTGCATTTAATTAAAACAATTTAACGGATTATATCGCGTACATTATCTCATTTGAGTTCGCGACGTTTCGGAAGCTTTTCAGCTTTCCATGGTCACGGGTGGACTGGCAAAAGATATTGTTACCTCGGTCAAAGTTACAATTTGTGCAAACTACCCACTTTGAAAAAACAAATGGGCCGAAGTTGTAAAGACAGTTACACATGTGCCAGAAGGGCTTAATTATTTTATTTTAATAATTCCCATCCCGTCTATCACATTTCTTTGCTTCAGCCTCACAATCCTCAGCAACAACACTATCTGTGTAAAAACATTTCACTATTGACATCCGCCATATTGGGAGCCGGAGTGCACTCCCGTATTGCACAATACTCGGAAAATACGATTCAATGTCATATGCACTTGAATTACGACAAACAAACATTTAAAATTAATGAGTATAGCTATCTCACTCCCGTCTATCACAAATCTATGCTTCAACCTCACAATCCACGGTACAACACTTTGTGTGCAGTAACACTTCACTATTGACATCCGCGATATTGGGAGCCAGAGTGCACTCCCGTATCGCACAATGCACGGAAAATACGATTCCGTGTCAATGGCGCAAGCTTAATGATTGTTGCTTTTTATTTGGATAGCGAAATCAAACGTAATAGTGTTGTGCTCGCACAAAATGAATATAACTTCTAGTGACGTTGCGTACTCGTACTTTCGTTGTTAGGAATTTTAGACGTTTAAAGGATATATTTTAATGCTCAATTGACTGAATACTTAGACTACTTGGTAATTGACTGGTTTCAGGGACAAATCTAATAACTATTCTAATGAATAAGCAAATTATGTTTCCCAAATTGTTACAACCTTACAACCTAAGTTTTATTTTTATGAAACCTTAACCTTCTCACAAATCACACGTAACTTAATCTATTTAACATTCTCTTTTGTTTTCGCGATTGAACTCATTTAAATAAAACAATTTAAACGGATTACATCGCGTTTATTATTTCATTTAAGTTCCCGACATTTGGGAAGTTTTGCAGCTTCGGTGTTCACGGGGTCGATTGAGAAAATATATATATTTCTCTGTCAAAGTTATAATTTGTGCAAACTAACTACTTTGAGAGAACAAATAAAGGTGTAATACATGCCAGTTGGGCCTAATGTGTAAAGACAATTACACATGTGCCACAAGGTCCTACTTATTCTATTTTGAGCTGCAAAGCTTCCGAAAAGTCGGGAACTCAAATGAGATAATATACGCGATATAATCCGTTCAAATTGTTTTATTTCAATAATCTATTAAAGTTTAATTAAAAGAAACAAAGATTCAAAAATAAAACGGCAAAAACCATGTTATGTAAATATTGAGGCAGTTTGTGAACTATAGTTAGTTGAAATAACAGGAGCCCAACTATCGCATATTTATCTAATTTGAGTTCTCGACATTTCGAAAGCTTAAAAGCTTCCCTGTTCACGTTGTAGACTGAGACAAAAAATAAATTTCTGTGTCAAAGTTATAATATGTACAAACTATCCAATTTGAAAAGTCAAATAAAGGTGAACATACATACCAGATGGGCCTTATGTGAAAAGGCAGTTACACATCTGTGTTATATTTAAATCGTGGAAACAGAAGAGAATATTATGAGATTTTCGTATCTGAAATTCAGTTAACACAAAGATAGTACGAACCTCCATTCAGGCACACGATTCTGCTCTCAACCTCGCACGTGCACTCCGGCTCAACCCTCGCGGACACGCCTACGAAGCTGCTAGTGTTGGTGTACACGGACAGAGGCACGTTGTTCTTCATCAGCACGTTACGGCAGGAATCCTCGCATTCCACCTTCTCGATCATACACTCGTCAATGTGGATCATGTAGATTCTCGCGTTCAGCTCTTTCTCCAACTGCGGACAAGTTCAAGGTTAGTTTCGTAACGAGGCGCATTACGACTCGTTGCTTAAAACTGTCTGGCTATGCGCAGCTGTTAGGCCCCAGGAAGCTAGGCCGAATTTCACGTTCCCATACAAACGGACTTTCGTTCTTATTTTAAAACTACGTGTTGGATTGTAACGAAACTTTGCATATACAATGACATAAGGTATATCTAGGCCTGAAACTAGTTTATATGCCTGCAGTTTATAAAACAAACGAAATACAGCAAAAACAAGTTTTGTGTGAAAAACTAAAATTCGCAGTATTTTTTTACAATGATATCTGAAGCTACGTAAACTAATTACAGGCCTGCATATACCTAAACTTATTCTAAGTACGAAGTTTCAGAGCAAACTAGCTAGTCGTTTGAAAATGAGAGCGTAGGTAACTACGTTTGTATGGAGAGCTGAGCTTACTGCGGACTCTTAAAAAATTATTCTTCTGACAGCAAAATCAAAATTATTTAAAATTCCACACTCGAACGCACTCGAGATTCATTCGATTCCGAACTTCGGACCTGATCAAATGTTGGGCTAAGTCTCTGACTCTTGAACAATGTTTTAAAATCCTCAAGCCTAAGCATGAGTCCTTTATTCCTGAATCCTAATTGTAATTTGAGTGACTATTATTTGAATAAGTATAAACTTTACTTGAATCTAAAATCATACTGTTGATCCGTCGCCGTTAGACATTTTTTAACGGAGTCACACAAGTTCATCGTGAGTTATATGAAAAAAAACTCGGCCAAGTGAGAGTCGGACTCGCGTACCGATGGGTCCGTACAAAATATACGCTAAAAATGTCCGTATCTAAAAAAATCCAGTGTTAGCAGAGCCCTACTCCTAAGCCATATTTACGCGGTGTGGGGTCATTTTATATTGGTTACAGACATAGACAAATAGACTATAATCTATAATTCAAATAAAATCTTTCTAGGACAACTGCTGTTAGTACCCTATACCGGTTTTAAATCAACGGCAATTTGTATGAAAACACCTTTTTTATTTACTGTATATTTGGATTTCGTTGACTTAGAAGCTTGATTTTTTACAGCTTCAAGGGATCGAAGACATAAGTATTTGATGTTAAATTCAATTTGGAAGTATCTCCAGGCTTTCCTGAGAAAAAGTGTCTCGAGATACAGACAGACGGGCAACAATGTGATCCTATAAGGGTTTCGTTATTTTTTCCCTTTAGGTACGGAACGCTAAAAACAATCTTTATTTTATTAAAATCTATTAAGGTGTAGACTGCCGAGTGTTTAAATAAACACAATACATACATAAATTTATATGAATTCGAAAAACATAACCCTCCTGACGTAGTCGGATAAAAATGTCGCAAATAAAGTTACTTATTATAGTAGAAAATTCAATGTTAACACTTTTCAAATGAATAAAATTCGGAACAATGATAATAAAAAATAAAAATAATAAAAATATGTCAATCACACCCACTGATGCATGCTCTAATGGGTAGATTATGTGCTTCCAACAAACTGTAACACCACACCTTCAGCAATGTGAATGTTCCATAATCGTGCAATAAAGTAACATTTCATTTCATTTCATTTCAATATACAATGTTATCTTGGTGAAGAAACCAACCATTAAAAAAATACTTTTCGAAGAAATATAAGCTACAGTTTTTTTTATAATATTGTGTCGAGACAGGAAAATCTTACTAAAGAAAATTCCTGCCCAACGAAAATAGACTACAATTAACAATTAGAATACAATTTATTGGAAACAATAATCCGTTACTAGATCTGGCGTAGGCGTGAATCTGGTATAAATAGGATGCTATTTCAGTTATAAAACCATAGAGGCTTTGCCTATATCTGCCATCTTACGAATGTTTTGATAAATAAGTAGCGTGTTCACAGTACTGAAAAATTTAATTTTATAGGTATGTACTAAATTATCTATTATCTCTTTATCAAAAAGCTAGAACATCAGATGAGGAGAAAATAAAAATAAGCCTTTTTTTGTATCTGATGAACCGTCATAGAGACAGTTTAAATTTTCACCTATGATGCAAATTTCAGCAAATACTAAAAACCGCGTACATTTTGCTTAGGAGTAGGGCTCTGCTAACGCTGGATTTTCATAGACACGGCCATTTTAAGCTTATATTTTGTACGGAACCCTCGGTGCGCGAGTCCAACTCACACTTGGCCAGTTTATTTATTTTGTCATCATATTGCGGAGCTTTAGGGCTACGCGGAGCACACTTTTAGTATCGATACATGAGCTTATTGCTCAGTTTGCTTATACAAATAAAATTTATATACATTTGTTGGAAAAGCTCTAATCAAATTTAACATAAAATTAGGCATTTTTCCCGCCACAGATGTTTCCCTATGTCAATTTGTGATTAAAATTGAATGCGTATTAGGGGACTTGGCGCAGCTGGGGCAAAGTTTGTACAGAATAATGCAAGATTTTTGTAATTAATTAATCTCATTTTGATGATAAATCACGTAGAAAAGCAATTCGGATAATAGAACGAATTCTTAAAAGACAAGACAAAAGTTACACAATGGATATCCTTATCGCCAAATGTTTCATTTGAGAAACCAAAAAAAAATCTCAGTGTATTTTCTTATGGTTTTATAAAATATAGTAGGTTAGGTTAAGTTTGTTTTATGAAAGTTCCGAAAAAAATATTGTATCAGAGAAAATCGTGAAGAAAATTTGCGAAAAGGCAGAGCACCTTATAGATGAAGATGGCAGAATTATTACATTCGCTTGACTCTGGCTTAGATTATTTGACAACCAGAGAAATCTCCAGTTAGTTTATACCGTAAATTGGTTTTTTGTTTTAGGTGATTTTTAGGGTTCCGTATCCAAAGGATAGAAATGGGACCCTATTACTAAGACTCCGCTGTCCGTCTGTCTGTCTGTCTGTCTGTCTGTCTGTCTGTCCGTCAGTCACCAGGTATCTCATGAACATTGATAGCTAGACAGTTGAAATTTTCACAGATGATGTATTTCTGTTGCCGCTACAACAACAAATACTAAAAACAGTATAATTTTATGTCTGTCTGTCTATGTTTAGAACCAATATAAAATTATCGAACACCGCATGCATTTTGCTTAGGACAAGGGCTCTGCTAACACTGGATTTACGGCCGTTTGTAGCGTATATTTTGTACGGATACGCACTTGGCCGGTTTTTTGAATAATGTGCGTTTGTAGAAATAGGATTATTTCCGTTGTGTGCTGTACGTGTTTACTTCACCCCCGCTAAAAATGCACGAAAAATTTGTTCAGCAATGACAAGGCTTGTCACCTCCATTAGTTAAATACTTTAAGGCTTTTGGCAATAACTGAAACCTGTCTAGGACACGAATCCTATTCTTAATGGTCACGGACTATTATGTAGGGTATCCACACGTTACTCACTTCCTCCTGAATGGTAGTGACCATGCTGTCTAGTTTCTCGGGAGGATAGTACGGCGACCCGTGTGCAGAAAACCTCACGTCCAGGAAGGCGTCCTTTACTGTAGGCTTATTGAACACCGTGAACACATCCACGTTGTCGAGAGACGTGTTGTACAGCTTCGCTAGACGGTAATGGAGCTTGTCCTTTTTACTCGTGCCCTGTAGATAGAAAAGAAAGGTATTTTAATAAAATACTATTAAAAAAAAACTTTTAGGCATACCCCACAACGCGATCGTCATCAGATCATCTGACCAAAATAATCATAATATGCCATTCTGTAACCGTTCCAATGATGTCTGAAAGTTTTGGCAAGTATTTTCAATATTATTAATTGCGACAAAGTTATAGGTAACTAATTAGAAAATATAATTTATTGGTCAAATGGAAGAGATAAGGCTTTCACCATTTGTTTCCTATGTTATAGTTTTTTATACTATTATTTTTTATGTGAGGAGTATAATTTAGTTATCGTGATAAAAAGTAATGTACATAATGAGATTTACAGTCAGCGTATACACTTATAATTATGTATACATTTTAGTAAGGTTACATTTATGACGCTGACTGAACTTTCTTTTCTGTATAGCACAGCGGGAAAGGTAGGGTCGCAGGAGATGCCATGTTAAGGGGAAATAGATAATGTAATCACAATTGAGCTTAATCACAACAAGAATACATAGATAACTTTTATCGTTGACCTTAGGATAAACTCACGACATCCATTTTATTTAATAAAGCCCCAGAATTGGGCAATATTAACCGCAACTTGTTTACCGGCTCGGTAAAACTATGCTATAGTAAATAACTCAGATTGGGAGAGGGCCGGCCCGGCGCTCGCATTTTTCCCTCGGCCAACATTGTCAGAAGCCATATAGCAAATTGAATTCTTCGATGACGGTGAGATATTGCTGTTCTTATGCTAAAAATAGACGAATCCTCTTTCGCGAGCTTCTACAAGCGTTAGGTATCCCGCTTGACACTTCAATATCGAACGAAAATCGAATGAGACGCGCGAACGAACGTACAAAGCGATTGGTTGAGCATACGAATATATCGGCACAAGTTTGGCTCAAACGCTCAACTAGAAGCAGTTCAACACACAATTCGACTATTTATTTTATTTTTCCTATAAAAGTTGCCAGTTGGGTAGCATGACGCTCCTGTCCAAATTTAAATATTCAGATTCCCCCGCGAGATACGAAGCGAAAATCTTTTTGACAGGCTTTTTACGTCATTATATTTCGTAGCGTTTAAGAATTCCCGGAAATCATTATCTCATAAGTCTTTCAGATCTATCACTGTTTGCGCTTGTAAGAATTCGAGTGCTTTAAACATTAATTATGAATTTATGAATGCTTCCTTAATGGTACATAGTGAAAAATACCGCATAAATCTCGCAAGGATTTTGTGGCCAAATGCCAAGATGGAGTTTCGTGCAGCAATCCCACAGTCATTTGTTTTCAATTGGAATGTGTCCCAGTTGGTAGAACATTAGAGCATTTGGTTCAAATTATAATTTGAATTAAGACAGTTAATTAATTTATCACACTTACTGCATTCGGCCTAAGCAAATGGCCGTTTTATTGGCGGTATTTAACATTGTTTAAAAATGTTGGATGGTGTTATTTTATTACTATTCTCGTGGAAACTAGGCACGAATTCAACATACTTTGAATTCGTGGCTAAGGCATTCTTTCAACGGTGTTCCACGAAAATACATAACAGCGCCGCTGGCAAATGCCAAAAAAATCCTCTTAAGTTTTGAAGCCATATCTTTTGGTGACATAACAAAAATCCGAGAATTACTTCCTGTAGTTTTAGTTTAGTTACAATAAACGATTACTTCTCACTTCTTTTTTAGATAATCATTGCCACTGGAATGTTATTCGACCAAATTTTACTCCTCAATACTGTCGGTAAATTGGCATACAAAAAACCATATAAGTACGGATAACCACACGTCGAAATGTTCGCGGAAAAAAATAAGACTGTCATAATCTAACTAGTGTTAGGAGCATTCTTCTTTCGATATCGATACTATTTCAATATACAAAACATTATCAGAAGAGTAAGTTTATGTGTTGTCTATAACATTGTGGAAGCCTCGGGAGGAAGTAGAGAAGAAGCAAGATAGACAAGAAGAGCGTAAGAAGCGATTACGAAAATTATCGCCAATGCGGTTTGGAAGCGGTGGAAAATTAGTTTAGGTCCTATGTTCCCTGCGTAGATGAAGAAGTGCGTACAGCTTAAAGCTTTAAATTCGACCTTCTCCAGTGATAAATAAATAAATATTTGGGAAAAAAAACACAAATCGCACTAGTCCTATGGTAAGCTCAATAGAGCTTGCTAATAGACATATTTACTTACATACATAGATAACTCAGGAACAAATATTTATGCTCATCACACAAACATTTACCCTAACCGGGATTTGAACCCAGGACCATCAGCTTCGTAGGCAGCGTCACTCCCGCTGAGCTAAACCAGCCGTCTCAAAGGATTTAATTGGCCTACCACACGCACAAGATTCACCACAGTTTTGCATGTGCAAGCCGGTCTATACACTGAACACGGAGCATGTAGTTAAAGAAGAAAAAGATATGAGGACATTTATTTTGTAAACAACAATACTGGTACATTTGAAGAGTGACATGTATAGTCTATAGACAATCATATTTGTGTTTACAAAAATGAAGTCCACTCAGCACATGTCAGAGCACTCATGAGTGCCATGACGCTGATCTTCCGTCCATCCAGAACAGGACATGTGTAAGACAGCGTTCTGTGTATATGCGCTGTGTACCTACTCATTTATGTGAAATAAATATAAATAAATACTCATTGAAATAAAACAATTTAACGGATTATATCGCGTATATTATCTCATTTTAGTTCCCGACGTTTCGGAAGCTTTCCAGCTTTCCATGGTCACGGGAGGACTGAGAAAAGATGTATTTTCCTCTGTCAAAGTTACAATTTGTGCAAACTACCCATTTTTTGAAAAAACACAAATAAAGGTGTACATACATGCCAGATGGGCCTAAGCTGTAAAGACAGTTACACATGTGCCAGAAGGGCTTAATTATTTTATTCTAATAATTTACCAAGCAGCATTTCACAAATGAGGCGTACTGAGGAGAAAAGAAACGCTGCAAAGAAAAACTCCCAGGCTACCTCATTACTAATTATAATATTTTAAAAACAGAGACTATTAAACTACTTTAAACAGATAAGATATTTTACACCGTTCGGAAATTAAGGTTTTGCAGTCCTGTGTCTCGCTTGTTCCTTGATGAGATGTATTACAGGATCCCAAGCTGGTGGTAGTGACAATCCATCTTCTCTATTGAAATTAGGATGCTTTTTAATCTCAATAGCCTCGCGTAGCATCCTGGGAAAATATCTTTTTTCTTTGGCAAGGATAGAAGGTTTATCAAACTTAATTGAGTGGTTTGGTTTGTCAATGACATGTTCACAGACTGCAGACCTATTACACCGACGGTGCTTGACATCTGCTATGTGCTCCTTCACCCGGGTTGATACACTGCGTTTCGTTTGACCAATGTATGAAAGACCACACTCGCAGTCTAGCTTATAAATGCCTGCACTCTGCAAAGGGGTGCTACTCTTCACGGGTCTAAGGTATTGAGACACCTTCTTCAACGGCTTGAAATATGTTTTTATAGAAGCACGCTTCAAGATGTTTCCGATCTTGTCTGTGACCCCTTTCACATATGGTAATACGGCAGGTTTACGCTCGACTGTTGGTTTCTTCATACTGGGATTCTGCTTGGAACGTGGTATCTGGAGCTCGTTGGCTCGAAGCGCACGTTTGACATTCTGCAACTCAGCAGTCAGATGTTGATCGTCGCAGATACCCCTGGCTCTCTGAAACAAAGATTTACCCACTGTAGCAAGTTGACAGGGATGGTGGTGAGATTTGCCATTCAAATACCTATCTGTATGCGTAGGTTTCCTATATACAGTATGACCTATGTCATTGTTAGGACCTCTTATTACTAGCACATCTAAGAATGCAAGTGAATTTTGATTTTCCAACTCCATAGTGAATTTAATTTTACTATGCATGGAGTTCAGTTAGAGGAGCTGAGTTATTACAACAGCATATTATGCTGAGTTATTACAACACTGCCTTACATCTGGCTATATGCTATGGAATGGTGAATTCTACGGGCAAGTTGATGGTGTGGCAATGGGGTCACCGGTGTCTCCTGTTGTCGCCGATATTTTCATGGAAGACTTCGAGGAGAGAGCGCTTTCATTGGCACCTGTCAAGCCGAGGATCTTTAAAAGATACGTAGATGATACCTTTACTATTTTACCTAGATCTAGTGTTTCAGCTTTCTTAGACCATCTGAACTCCATGCATAGTAAAATTAAATTCACTATGGAGTTGGAAAATCAAAATTCACTTGCATTCTTAGATGTGCTAGTAATAAGAGGTCCTAACAATGACATAGGTCATACTGTATATAGGAAACCTACGCATACAGATAGGTATTTGAATGGCAAATCTCACCACCATCCCTGTCAACTTGCTACAGTGGGTAAATCTTTGTTTCAGAGAGCCAGGGGTATCTGCGACGATCAACATCTGACTGCTGAGTTGCAGAATGTCAAACGTGCGCTTCGAGCCAACGAGCTCCAGATACCACGTTCCAAGCAGAATCCCAGTATGAAGAAACCAACAGTCGAGCGTAAACCTGCCGTATTACCATATGTGAAAGGGGTCACAGACAAGATCGGAAACATCTTGAAGCGTGCTTCTATAAAAACATATTTCAAGCCGTTGAAGAAGGTGTCTCAATACCTTAGACCCGTGAAGAGTAGCACCCCTTTGCAGAGTGCAGGCATTTATAAGCTAGACTGCGAGTGTGGTCTTTCATACATTGGTCAAACGAAACGCAGTGTATCAACCCGGGTGAAGGAGCACATAGCAGATGTCAAGCACCGTCGGTGTAATAGGTCTGCAGTCTGTGAACATGTCATTGACAAACCAAACCACTCAATTAAGTTTGATAAACCTTCTATCCTTGCCAAAGAAAAAAGATATTTTCCCAGGATGCTACGCGAGGCTATTGAGATTAAAAAGCATCCTAATTTCAATAGAGAAGATGGATTGTCACTACCACCAGCTTGGGATCCTGTAATACATCTCATCAAGGAACAAGCGAGACACAGGACTGCAAAACCTTAATTTCCGAACGGTGTAAAATATCTTATCTGTTTAAAGTAGTTTAATAGTCTCTGTTTTTAAAATATTATAATTAGTAATGAGGTAGCCTGGGAGTTTTTCTTTGCAGCGTTTCTTTTCTCCTCAGTACGCCTCATTTGTGAAATGCTGCTTGGTAAATTATTAGAATAAAATAATTAAGCCCTTCTGGCACATGTGTAACTGTCTTTACAGCTTAGGCCCATCTGGCATGTATGTACACCTTTATTTGTGTTTTTTCAAAAAATGGGTAGTTTGCACAAATTGTAACTTTGACAGAGGAAAATACATCTTTTCTCAGTCCTCCCGTGACCATGGAAAGCTGGAAAGCTTCCGAAACGTCGGCAACTAAAATGAGATAATATACGCGATATAATCCGTTAAATTGTTTTATTTCAATGAGTAATAATCGCGGAAACAGAAGAAAATATTATATAAATAAATACATTAAATTAAATTTAAATGGACAAAATAAACACAATAACCCTGTTATAGTGTTGTACTTAGACCAGCCTATCTTTAAGACGCATTATCCATACTAATATTATAAATGCGAAAGTGTGTCTGTCTGTCTGTTTGTTACCTCTTCACGCTTGAAGCGCTGAACCGATTTGGATGAAATTTTGTATGGACATAGTTTGAGTCCCGGGGAAGGACATAGGCTACTTTTTATCCCGGAAAAATACCGTTATCCGCGATAAACAAATTTAAAGCGGACGTAGTCGCGGGCAGAAGCTAGTATTATATAAGTTGCACTCAGCCCTTAACTTTACGGTCGTGACTTGAAATCCAGCAAGACAAGTTGGTTAAAGACTCTCCGTGTTCCGTGTACAGACCGGCTTGCGCAAGCAAAACTGTGGTGAAGCTTGTGCCCTGGCCCTTTAGCATTATAAAGGATCCTAGAATAAGCAGCTAGAAGACAAGTTGCGGAACCTATGTTTCGCAGTGGAATCAAGGTTGGTTGTTAGTTACTTACATCACCCTCGTCGACGATGAACTCCTCAGCAGTGACGTTGACGAACCGGATCGATCCGGATTTGTCCACGGCCTCCTCTGGGATCTCCTTGATAGTCACATTCACGGTGGCCTCCACCCAGTGAAAAGGTACTATGGGCTCGTTCTCTTCAGTCACCTGTAGGGTCCAAAATAGTACACATAAGTATATGAAAGTAGAAGGTGGGAGGAAAATGTCATAACCCTCTTTTTGCTTCAGCATAGTCGGGTAAAATATATCCTATGTATGTGTTGTTGTAGCCTCATCACTCCAAATCGGCTAAACGGATTTCAACTATTTTTGGTACACAGGTAGCTGAGCAACTCCAGATGGTTATAGGATACTTTTTACCCGATAATATATATTACTATACGGTGCCCGCAACTTCATTCGCGGAGGAGAAAAAGTCATAACCCCCTTTTTTGGCTCAAGGTAGTCAGGTAAAAAGCATCCTATAACCATCTTGTGCCCAGCTACCCATGTACCAAACATAGTTGAAACTTGATAATAGTGATTACACAAAATATTCATTTTATTTCGAGAATTATACGGCCCAATTACATCATACTATGTTATTTTTTAACGGTATATTACTTCTGTCGATGTTGACAGTTTTACAGGCGTAAGACACGATTAATCGGCCCTTAAGACTAATAGAGCATGATGAAACTGTCCATAAGCCGCTTGGAATATTAGAGAGTTACAAAAAAGTGAATGCTTGAATTACTGTAGAAAATCTATACTATTATAATGCTGTGAAAATGAAATGTCTGTACATTGAAAATATTTCAAAAAAATAAATCACTGAATCGAAAAATATTTATTTTGTATGTTTCTATGTGTTGTTGTGGCTTCATCACGCCAAATTTATGGTACACGTGTAGCTGGGCATCCACAGATGGTTATGGGATACTTTTTACCCCACTACGCTGGAAAAAAAATACGGGTTATGACTTTTTCTCCTACGCGAACGAAGTTGCGGGCATCTTGCAGAATTAAAAAAAATGGCGTCTAATAAACGTATCCTAAATTTCTTTAGTCTTAAGAATTCAATTTCGGATGGATCCCATCATCAAAGACAGTACCTAAGTACCTGTATATATACATTTACCAAAAATGTTTATACTTATAGAATTTTCCCCTATCGATAAATCAAGTTCTAAGGCTCTTATTTCAGTAGAACTAACCAAAAGGGACGATTTTGATTAGTTTTAGCCGAACGACCAAAGGCTACTCGATCAAAGGCATGTCCGCGCCATCTCTCGACTTTGAACGGCATGTCTTACTCGAATAAAGCAAGTGGGTTCTAGTCCAATCTCGAGCCAATTTACAAACAAGACAGTAACTCGGACTGGACACTAACAAAACTAGAAGCTGCTTGTACCTACTGATTTTGTTAATACCGCTTCCTTAAAAAGTTATTATTTGATATAAGTAAAATAAAGTTTGCCGCATCTGACTATCGATGTAACGCTACCAAGACGCAGGCGTGTCTGTTCTCCACCAAACGGAGCCCATTCGAGCTGGCTCCGACTTTCCGGAATGTGCCTGTAAAATTGACTGGCGAGCTTCTTGGTGTTCAGTTGACTGCCAATCTCAATTTCGGTCAATATATCGAGTCCAAAGCAAAGACTGCAGCCAAAAAACTCGGAATCCTCTCCAAGGTTAGGCGGTATTTCACTCCAGGACAGCTTTTAATGCTTTACCAAGCACAAGTCCGGTCATGTATGGAGTACTGCTGTCACCTTTGGGATGGATCAGCTAAATACCAACTGGCCACTTTGGACTCGATTGACAAACGAGCTAGGCGGCTTATTGGCGACCCTACTCTAACTGACACTAAGCTGCAGAGCCTTGAGCATCGACGTAGGGTCGCTCGTCTGTCGGTCTTTTACAGGTTACATTTCGTTGAGTGTGCGGGGGAATTACATGATTTAATTCCATCAGCCCCCTTCCATCATCGGGACACACGACGCGTGCGTTCGTTGCATCCGCACGTGGTCAATATTCCGCGAATCCGCACGAAGCGCTATGGTGCAACTTTTATCATGCGTACCGCAAAGGAGTGGAACTCGTTGCCTGCGAGTGTGTTCCCCGACCATTATAATTTGGGCGTGTTCAAGACAAGAGTGAATAGGCTGTTTCTAGACGGGCATGATACATCCTTGACCGCATCGTCACTTAACAACAGGTGAGATTGCGGTCAAATGCCCATATATTTATAATAAAAAAAAAAAAAAAAAAATGTCTGAATTTTTGCAAACGATACAACAATATTGTGATTTAGAAACAAGTCAAAACGCAAAGAAAAATACGATTGCTCTCGCACGTGGTTACACAAGGACTCGAACCCCGTACCATTCGATTACGCGTCGAGCGTGTCACCCCTCTACAAGCAAGCACTGTACACACAGTGCTCGCTGGTATTTTTCTTGGCGCTTTGACTTATATCTATATCACAATAGATAATAATGTGGTGTTAATTTTCCCACATTAAAAACTTTTCATAAATTGTCTATATTTTGTATGAGATTTTTCAATGGACGTGTAGGAATGGAGGATGGGTCATGGTCATAACCCGCCCTTTTTGACCGCGAATGTCTGAAGTTTATTGTCATAATCTACTCAATAAGAAACACTAGAGAAAAAATGTCGCAAGAATCCTTAAAATTCCTTCAGAACGTTGAACACATTTTATAAAGAATATAGTAGACTCAAACACATGGACTGATTTAAATTCACTTTTTTATTAGATCAAGCCGGCCTCCTTCCTCAGTTTTATTCGATGACAATCAGATGTCACGATAGGAAATCTTCTCAAGTTTTATTAAGTTTGTAGAAACTTTTCATATACTGAAATTAATGGCATACGTGTCGCATCAGAAGACATGTTATAGGCAGTTGAGTTAGAACAGCAGAATTAATTGAATTCAAAATTCCGTCAGAGGTTCATGTAATGCTACTCTGTACAATACCGACAGAGTTCATAATCAAATGGAGAAGACAACGAGTAGAATACCTCCACTACAGGTTAATTTGTACTAGACAAGACTGTACAGTGTAGTACAGTCAGACTCCGAATGGGAATTAGTGAGCCTAGACTACAAAATTACGTGTACACTGCATTGCGTCAGTTGCAATGTAGTGCCTTTTATTACGAGTTACGAAAATGCACCGGAGTTTTTATTAAATCTCTTTATGAACAACCGGTGTTTAATGAAAAAGTTTTGCAAGAAAAATTCACATAGGTAACTGAAAATTGGTGCACACATGATATCAAAAAAGTTGACTTTTGTTCAATTCGTAGGCCAATTTTTATAAGTTACCAGGTGATGCTTTAAAATTACCTTTCCCAGCTCTCAAAAAGTACTCAAAAAAGGCTCTAATGGCAAAAGCATATTATACGGTACAAGAATATTTTACATACAAAAATGCATGGGCCTAAACAGACACCATATAATGGGACACGGTTCTTATAAGATGTCATATCAAACCTGCGTAAGTTGTAATAAAAAACATATTTCGCTTTGTTCCTTCTATTATATTTTAACTTTTATAAGTTTTGATATGTTTTCTTGGAGAACTACGCATTGAGTTTATACTTAAAAACATATATTTAAGATAGGCTAAGTACAAATGTTGCAAGAGATAAGAGTTATTCAGGAAAAATTACTGACTGTTGAGTTTGTTTCGGCTTTCTTCTCAACAGTGGTCTCTCCTCTTGAGGAATGCCAGCCAGACTTGTAAAAGTGCCCTTGCGGCCTACTTACAGAATAAATATCATTATTTCAATGTCAATGTCGGCTAATTATGAATGAATAAGTATGTTTTTTAAAATTGCAATTGGTTTGGATAGAACGTTCCAAAAGCAGTATTTCGCGATTTGTACCAATAAATTAGTTTCATAATTCATACTAATATTATAAATGCGAAAGTGTGTCCGTCTTTCTGCATGTCTGTCTGTCTGTCTGTCTGTTACCTCTTCACGCTTAAACCGCTGAACCGATTTGAATGAAATTTGGTATAGAGATAGTTTAAGTCTCGAGGAAGGACGTACGCTACTTTTTATCCCTGAAAAATACCCTTATCCGCGATAAACGAATTTAAGGCGAACGAAGTCGCGGGCAGAAGCTAGTCTATAATATAATACGTCTTGGAAACAAATGTAACTGATACAGAGATGATACCGTAAATCCTAAAAGTCCAGCGGTACTCAAAAAGCGCCCAGGTAGCACACAAGCCGTATAAGACCTTATTGAGCGTTATAAGGGCTGTATAAGCTCTAATAAAGCTTGTATGTACTGATGTGCAAATTGCGGAAACTTTCCAAAATGCTTAAGACCTTTTAAAACTTACGTCCTTTTATATACCTACTAAAAAAATCTTAAAAAGGTCTTATAAACATGTAAGTTAACACAAGACTTAAGACCTGTTTTAGGCATTTTGGATAGTTTCCGCAATTTGCGCATCAGTAATCTTATACGATGTAGTTATAACCGCAGCGCGGCGTGCACGCCGGGTTATATCAGATACCATTGCAGTTAAGAGAATGTGAACATTTATTATTGAAAAACCTTTTGAACATATTAAAGAGAATTTACGATATGAGTGTAGATAAAAGACTTTAACAAAATTAGACACCCATAAATACTCGTACTTACATTGAACCTCAGCATGTAAGTGCCATTCGGCGTGCCAGTCTTCATTGTGATCATGCCAGTGTTGCTATGGACGTCGAAGTACGGGCTCCGCTGCTCGTACGAGGGAAGCCACATGAACCGCTTGTCAGGGAGGTCCCAGTCGTCAGGGTCCAGCACGTACACTCTTCCAATTTCTGTGTCTGGAGCTTCACCCTGTGAAACAAATGGTAGGTTAGACCAATATAACACTTATAGAACATTGTGATATAGATACAGGTCAAAGAGCTAAAAATACGATTGCTCTCGCATATGGTCACACCGGTGTTGAACCTGGTACCTTTCGCTACTCTCTCGTTCAATGCTCGCTACTGAAAAGGTTAATACACTCGACAGGTTCGAGTCATGGTGTGACCACGTGCGAGAGCAATAGTATTTTTCTTTGCGCTTTGACTTGTATCTATATCACAATAGATAATAATGTGGTGTTAATTTTCCAAAATTAAAAACACAGAAACACAAAATTTGTGTTTCATTTAAAAAAATCTTAAAGAATAGTAAAAGTCCAGTGGTAGTCGGAAAATTGCCAAAATCACCTTATCTTATCATCATCAGCCAATATACACCCCACCGCTGGACACAGTCCTGTCAGGTAAGTGTATAAATAATAAAGGTAAATAATAAATATCTAGACCCGTCATATTTATGTTTAATAAGGTTAGGAAAAAACTACAGCCGAACTCAAAATCGAAAAAGATACTCAATAACTATATACTCAATAATAGGTCCCCCCTGAAGGACGAATTGCACTATAGTGATAGATGATTATTGATGAAGCCGTCATCAGACGAGTGACGTAGTAGCGGGCGAGTTGTGCTAGACGGGCTGTACTCTCAATGCTTCTGTTGTTAGATTAAAAAGAACGCCGTACCTGAGAAGCATAACGCTGTAATTCCATGGAAACATAAAATTGGAACAACGTAATTACTAGACAATTCATAACTGTCAATATACGAAACAAATTTGAATACTAACAACAGTCATTCAAAGTACAATTCGCAAACATATCAAAAACCTTTTCACGCAACTTTGAACATAGCATCCAATTAATCCGTGCCCCTTGCCCCAATCTCGGGATAGAAAAGTTCCCGGGAACTTTTGGACACATTATAATACTGGGTTCAGTAACGCAGCGTAAGCCTGTCGTTAAAACGAATACGGACCAAAGGAGTGAGGGTTCCTTGAAATAGGGCCAGTACTCGCGTCTAGTTACTAAACAGACTATAAAGTTGGTTATGAGATTCTCAGTTGGTGCGTACTAAAGTTAATGGCGTGTATGAAAGTTTAAAGTACGGTGTTTCAGGTGCACTGAGCTAGGAATATATCCAGATAACGTTTTAAGAGTGTAAATTAACGGGCTAAGATATATTTCGGGAATTTAAACCTTATTGTGCTATGAATACATTATAATTACGATCACAAATATGTATGTCTCTTAAGTTACATTGTACATTGGATTCGAAATGATCTGAGAATAAACACAACTGATTTCCAAGACAATTATCTGACAGTATTTATGATACGAATAACCTTTGCCGAGGATCAAACCCGTTACTAACTGTCTTCAAAATTGGCCAATTAAACCTAAAAATCACACAAATCTGTAGTTCCTGTATTACAAGTTATCAAAATTTTTATCACACACCCCGGAGTAGATCTTTTTTACACAATAAAAACTTCTCACTAAACACTAGAACAAATAAACGCAGCACGCGTATACCTATTATATATTATACGCGTATTTCTATTTGCGGTCGAGTCGCTGTTTCATTAAGAGTTGAGCAGTTTAAGCAACTCCGGCTACAATTTAGAATATAAGATATTGTACCGTTGCCGTTCCAATCACCGTACAATTGGCATTTTTGCGATAGTAACTTCCCGCGGACAGCTACTGGACTAAACACTAGAGATACTACACGCAACACGCGCATACCTACGTATTTGCTACCGAGTCGCTGCTTCATTAAGCGTTGAGCAGTTTAAGTAACTCTGGCTACGATTTAGAACATGGGGTATTGTACCGTTGCCGTTTGAATCACCGCTCAGTTATGATTTTTGTGATAGTAACTTCCCGCAGACCGCTACTAGACTAAACACTACAAGTACTAAACGCAGCACGCGCATACCTACCTATTTGCGGCTAAGTCGCCGCTTCATTAAGAAGCGAGCAGTTTAAGCAACTCGGGCTACGAATTAGAACATGCGGTATTGTGGATACCAACTCCGTTGCCGTTTCAATTGAGTTTCGAGCGCTGCGAGCCCGATAAAGAGCTTTGTAACTCGATTTTGACAGTCTTCGTTGTACAGAAAGGCGTAATTACTGTACTTTTCGTATGCAAAATTGTCCTTTTCTCTGGGAGTACCAGCAAAAGTTTCTCTTGAGCAAGAAAATGTGTTGAGAATATGAATGTATGGTGTAATGCATTGTTTTTATTGGTTAACTCACACACATTTAAACTTAACTCTACATGTCTTGTTTGTAGCTTGTAAGGTCGGGCCAGAAATTGGTCTAGCGCTTTTGAATCATAATCCAAATGAAATAGAGTTGAAAAGTGGTAGACCGATTACTTAACCGACTTTTGAAGCGTTTTATACGCGATTAAGCCCCGATTGCTGTATTGTGATAATGGACGAATTTAACTTGCAAGATTTGTAGCCAAACATACATAAATATTAGAGCACAATTTCAAACTAGTCCCATGGTAAGATCAACAAGGCTTGTATTAAGAGTACTAGACAACGATACATTTAAAAGATACTTATATACATCGAAAACACACAAGACTCAGTAACAAATATTTACGCTTATCACACAAATATTTGCCGTTACCAGGATTTGAACCCAGGACTGTTAGCTTCGCAGGCAACGCTACTCCCGCTGAGGTCGTCAAAATACATTAACAATGCTATACATCCCAAGTAGCACGAAAGCTGTATTAGAGTTTATACAGCGGTTATAACGCTTAAACAGGCTGTATCACAGCTGTATAAGATCTTATACAGCTTGTTTGCTACTTGGCATGGGTGGATCAAGTATTGTCCTCAGGAGGCAAAATTGACAAAGTTACTTAGAAAAAAGCTAATAATCTAGGCGATTAACATACTGACGAGATAAGCTCCTGAAAAATTGACCTATATTGGCTAGAAAAAAAAATTGTCGCCTTTATATCGTTTAAAAGTGTACTTTTGAAGAGTGGCTCGGGAGACGTAACCATCGCAACTAGGTACAGAAAAAAAGTGAATGACCCACATACAAACATTGCTAGTTCAATAAAATATTGTAAAAAAGGGCGGTAAATGGTAAATCCGGCTCTAACAATCGAATACCGCATCCAGAACATTCGACACACCGCCGGTGCCTTAGAGGAATCATGACGCGGCAGTAAAAACTGCCTTCCCATAATCCCTGTTTACGGGCACGCACCGTACTAAACCCACTTTCATTAAGGCCAAATTAACATTTTAAGGCCCATATATTATTATAAAACACTATTAAGGAATAACCACAAAATTGCACCGAGATTCTTTAGGAAGGAGGTATAAGGTGCGTTGGGGAACTGGTACGAGTAAAATTTCACCGGAAATGCTCTTAAAGGCATTAAAATAAAGTTAACCTTTCGAAATTTCCCATACTTCTGTTTTATCCCAACGCAGCTTACATCTTTAAAATTCAGCAATGCATATGCAAAGCTACTGTTTTTATTGTTGCCATTGGGTCTGAAACATAAAAATACTTTAAATCCGCTCAGTGGCCTCAGGACGGCGGTAAAACTATGCTACAACTATATTGACCTAAAGGAAATATTGGATTTAACTGCGTTTTCGTCACTAATCAGGTACGAGTACCTACGAGTTTTAGGGTCATTTTCAAATAGTGATTGCGACTTGTCACAACCCTACTTATACTTAATTTTTCATTCTTTGTATTTATCTTTGTTTGTGTAAAAGAAAAATCATGCATTTGAGTAAACTTTTCAATTTATCTTGCTAATCTGTACAGACCAAAGTAAAAATGTAAACAGTCGGCTGTCGTGAACAAATGTCACTTCTAGGATTTAAAAAAAGAAATCAAAATCAATAAGACAAAAAAAATCATCCACAGATTCTGAGTCCACATAAAGCGTACTATCGAGAATAAATATACTATGAACCCTTCTGAGAGACATAATCTGTCCAATTATAAATGAGTTCTAAACCTTAACAGCTAATAACGCCGTCGACAGTCAACTTAATATATTTAATTAACAAACATTCACCAATTTCGGTTTTTAACGGGCCGTGTGTAAAACAACTAAAGTCGGTAATAAGCTTAATAAAACCCTCGTAAAGTTACTGTAGTCCCGTTGTAACTTGGTCGCCGTAAAGCGTCTAATTCGCAAAAACAGTACAACAATGAAAAATCGTAAAATTGTTGGTGTTCGTGCCGCAGGAGCGTTATCGTATTTCATACGTGGCGAATAATGACTTCATGAACGGGGCTCAAAACTTGCTCGAAAATGCCTTGGATACTTATACTCCACTTTATAATACAAACTTACATTATCATAAATAATTTTGTTTGAAATTTCAAATTTTTAGCTTGTCGGTTATACATGGAGAGACTTTGAGAATGTAACCTATTAAGGTCAACTGGGGGAATTGCGTCTATTGGGTAAATGCGTCTTTTGATAAGATCTTAGAAACGGAACGCTTTAGATCGACCCTCGCTCTCTTTGCATTAGTAACAGTGCCAAACATAAAGCGGGGAACTTAGGGGTAGTTGTAAAGTGTTCGGATACCGTCAAATGTTTAAAAGACACATTTGTCCCATAAACGCAATTGGCCCAGGTGACCTTTAAACTTCTTTAATACAATTGAACTGTCTACGAAGAATAAATATTATAGCGGTAATAAAGTATGTACTTGGCAGATTTTTCATGAAAATAAGGTTATATGGCACTTAAAAAAAGAGTATATTTGCAATCAAAAAAGAGTTTGATTGGAAAATTACACTCATAATGTAAACTGCAATTAATCCGATTAACATTTCGTTAAATAAAATTCAATACTGCTTAAAAATACATTCAAATTAAGCACCATAGTTAAAGCATAGCAAATTGAAATAAACTCACTCGTGCGTAAAGTAACTGAAATTGAAGTTCGCACACATAGAAGAACGACGTAAGCCGACAGGTTCCAATACTCATGTACGACATCATTGTACCGCGGCCGTTTATTGAACTCGCTTGATGATAGGCAATGATTGCATTTTATCAATAATCACCACGGAATGGCGGCATTAGTGTTACCAATTTAAATAAATCAACTAATGTAATTAGCACGTGTGCGGTAATCTTTTAATTACTATACTATAGAGGCAGTTCGGCGTCGTTGGACTATAAAGATAAATAAATATAGGAACAAAGACATTTTGGAATAGTTCAAATAGCAGTCATTAATTTCGATGATACGAACCAGCTTTGTGAGGTAAGTGCAATAATAGGTAGCTTTAATTTAAGATTTATCAGTGTTTCTATACTTGACTTTTTGGACAGCCGTCATCCCAGTACAATCGCAATGGCGTGAAGGCGTTAATGTACTGGGATGACGGCTGTCAAAAAACGGTTATAAGAATAATTCAAGTATAGTAATTAAAGTATTTCATTAAAACTTCCTAATATTTGATAACTTTAGGAGAAAAGTTTTTTTAATTAAGTTTTGAGATATACTTCCTTGCTTTTTTCGTTGGCGGAGGAGAAAGCCTCTTTTTTTCTTCAGCGTAGTCGGGTAAAAAGTATCCTATAACCGTTTGTACCCAGCTACCCATATACTTACAGTCACCAGTATTAATATCTGCCACAGCAAAGCGCGCATAAATATCTGATACGACTCTATTTCTAAGGCCGTGTCAGATATTTTCGCCCGCTTTTTATGGCAGATATTGATGCTGGTGACTGTACCAAACATAGTTGAAATCCGTTAAACCAATTGGCATGATGAAGCTACCACTACACATAAAAACATACAAAAATAAAATTGTTCGATTCACTGACCTGCAAATAGTCCGTTACAATATTTGTTTTATATATTCAATGTACAGACATTTCATTTTTACAACTTTATAATAATATAGATATTAACGAACAAGTGCGCAAAATAAACATAGATACTGAACATTATGATTTGAGCAAAATTAAGGTACCTACAGTTCAAGCTTTTTTTTATACTACTAAGGTGGCAAACAAGCGTACGGCCTGCCTGATGTTAAGCAGTCGCCGCAGCCTAGGAGCGCTTGCAACGACAGGGGCATTACGAGCGTGTTTCTAAGCCTTTAAGAACCTATTCACTCCCCTCTTGAAGAGCCCCATACTGTAACCTCCAGGGAAAACCGCGGCAGGGAGGTCATTCCACATTCGGAGTGTGCGCGGTAGAAAATTCCTTTGATACCGTACGGTGCGCGACCATTTTGGTTCCAAGGTGCCGATGGCGAGCTGTGCGGTTGTAGAAGGTGGCTGTAGACATCATGTCGAACAATTCCTCGGAACACAGCCTATTGTACAAGCGGTAAAACACACATAAGGAGGCGAAGTCTTTCCTTAGACTTAAAGGTTTACCGTTTGTGAGCTAAGTCCTAATAAAACTGGCTCTTTATACTTGTAATGTTGCGATGATCCAAAAAGAATTCCATAATTTGGCAAGTAAGCCCAAACTTTACCAAAACAACGATAAACATTAGCGAAAGTCTAATTTTCGAAAACAATATAGACATGGAAATCGTTTAGCCCGAAAACATTCCTCGCAAATTAACATAAAGAAAGGAAACTTCATCATCTAATTATAACAACGAGTTTCTAACAAAATGTTTAAGCCAAACAAATTATAAAGTTTATACCATCCAGTACAATCTAAACAAAAAAACAAATGAAGGAAAACAGGCAAATTTAAGCTGTAAATAAGTACGGAAATCAAACCTTTGATTAAAATAATGAAATAGAATCGATTTTATCATATAAGACAGGAAAACATTACAGCAAAAATATTAAAAAAGAAACCTATAATTCGTTTACGTAAATAAAGACATTTGAATAACATAAGGAAATGAATTGTTCGAATCATTCCACAATAGGCTATTTATACATCCAAAGTAATTCGAACGTAAACCTAAGAAACACACGCAAAAATATTCCAAATGGAACATATTCAAAATAAGGGGTGCCAAGCAGGCATTTGACTACAATTTATAAAATAATACCCATTATTATTAACACTAATCGTAAAGGTAGCATTTTTGTGCAGAAATCGTGGTAGAGAGTCATAGGTGTGGAAAATTTCTACAGAAATGATGCATTAGGGTTACTGACGACATTTTTTTTTATACTACTAAGGTAGCAAACAAGCATACGGCCTGCCTGATGTTAAGCAGTCACCGCAGCCTATGAGCGCTCGCAACGCCAGGGGCATTACGTGCGTGTTGACGACCCTTATAGAACCTATTCACTCTCCTCTTGAAGAACCCCATACTGTAACCTCCAGGGAAAACCGCGATAATATTAACAATGTTTAATCGTTTCAATAAAACAATTTAAACAGGTTTAATATATCATGTCAACACAACAAAAATAAAAATTAATAGTTTAAAAAACACTAGAAAAACACGCTTTACAAGACTTTTCTAACAAATCCAAACACAGCTATGATACGATGTTCCATCATGAAGTTCCAGTTCATATCTTCCGGCTCCATCATCAGATCAGTTTGACAGTACCATATTATTGTAACTACATATAGCTGCAAATTTTTATGACGCTACGATCCTTGGAAGATGGTTAAATTAGTTACCTTAGATTCCATTACATACTTAGTTACATACAGGTCGACCTAATAAAAGCGTGTTAAAAATACAATTTAGTTAAGACTAGCTTAAGCCTAGTCAAAAAGGCCCCCTCGTGTTGTCCCTGGCGCAAAGGTACGCATCACACTGGCCGCGTTACCACGTAGAATGGCAATGGACAACCTTTGCACCAGGTACGAACCCGAGCGGGCGTCAAACCCCCTCTCCCTAATTCGACCCACTTCCCTGATGAACACAATAGCCTCCGTCCAGCACCAAGTGGTCTCAAACGCCAGGGGTACAAAATAATAATTGCCGTCCAGGGCCGAATATTTATCCCGCTTTTTGACCGTGGCAAAATCTGCAACGGCACCAGCTGTACATACTGTACAGCTAAGGTGCGAGGCGGCGAAAGTACTAATTGGTATTTTCCACATCTATAGCGCAATACCATGATTGCTGGACCAAAAATGCTACTTGTACGATCACTGTAATTATATGACGCGATATTCAAGTACGTAACACTTATATAGATGTTTAAGAGTCCCCGGTAAGCTCGGTTCTCCATACAAACGTAGTTACACTCTCATTTTAAAACGACTAGCTAGTTTGGTCTGAAACTTTCTACGTAGAATAAGTTAAGGTATATGCAGGCCTGTAATTAGTTTATGTAGCTTCAGATACCATAGAAAAAAAATACAGCGAATGTAAGTTTTTCATACAAAACTTGTTTTTTAATCTAATTGAATAAACTAATTACAAGCCTAGATATACCCCATGTCATTGTATATGCAAAGTTTCGTTACAATCCTACACGTAGTTTGAAAATGAGAACGAAACTCCGTATCTATGGGAAGGTGAAATTCGGCCGAGCTTGCTGCGGACTCTTAAGTTGAGCGTAAGAAATACAATTTTCTTTCACGGCAACGTACTATATAGTACTACTTTTGTAAGCTCGACGCTCCTTATTTTGCGATGTATGATAAGTTTACTTACGTAATATCTCCAGCTGTATATCTCACTGAAGTACATTTCCGTCTGTCAGCATTGGGGAAATAGTACAGAATTAAAAATCACAATTCATAATTTAAAATATACGCGAAGGAATATCACTCATGAATTCAGTTCGTTAAAATTATTCACAGTGGATGATATCGGAGTTAATAAAAATACGAAACGATACGAAATTCAATAACGACACGGATGAACAATGATGAAAATAAGTTTCGAATTTATTTTGTTTTTCAATGTAAAACAACCGATCTAGTACTGGATGGTTAAAAATAATAGATGAATAAAAACCAATAGGTATGTTGCGTACTCTATGGTCCCAAGTAATAGTGAACAGAGTCGGATCTAAAATATCAAGACTTTCAAATAGGGAAGAAGCAATTTCATAATTATCAAAATAAGCCTAAAATAGCGAAAGAAAATTAAACGTATGATTTTTCAAGGTTCAATGAAGGAAGAAAGCCAACATAAGTAATTACTCGTTTCTACACATTTGTGACTTGTGAACTTTTGAGTGACGGGACATAAGTTGCCCGATTTTTAAGGGCCGCTTTAACGCCCAGCCAACGTCTTGTGTTTAACTTTTCTAGTGTTTAATTTTCAATAACTTATAGGTAATTTTCAAAATCTCATCTTAGGCATAAAAAACCAGTTCAATTGATATTGTTGAAAAAAAAATTAATGATTCTTCCCATTGTTCTGTAAAAGTCGCTTCATAAAGAGCAAAGAGGTTAAATTTGAAAACTATACATACTCCAGATCATTTCTTACAGTTTCTTACAGTCTTTACAGTTACTTAGGACGGTCGAAAACAAATGAAATAAAAGTAATAAGCAAGTCGCGTAAATATTTAGTAAACCATGTGGAAAAATTTACATGTGAAGAAAGCTATGGAATTCCATTGATATTATTGCGTCTTTTGTGAGGCAGGAAAATATGCCGTCCCGAGAGATTTGGCGAATCTTCGCAGAGTATTGAAGGTTCATTTCCCCTAGTAGGCTTTGGATGTCTTCGCGTATCGGGATATATGGAAATAACTATGTTAGCGGCAAATCTACTATTGCTTTTCCACTTTGGGAGGCGCCGGTTTGACATGGGATCCGATGGTGAATTTAGTATTATCGGAATTAAGGAGAGACGATGGACGAATGTTGTTGTGTCTAAAATCGAAATTGACAAGCGGTTAAGGGATGACATTTGGTAAAGATATTTACACCAAAAGGAAACGGGTGTAAATTTTAGCTGGAATGTATACGATAACGAAGTTTTTCCATGCATAATAAAATAATTAGAACGAAAATGGATGACAAGCCATGAAAGTAATACTTCAAATGGAATCGCTAATTGAACCGAATGTTTCCTTAATTAAGAACGTCGTCAAACGTAATATTATATACTCCGTATTTGATCAGGAAATATGAATCGTATCAAAATTTCTGCCATGACCTTTTCTAGGCATAGACATAACTGAAACTTAACAACGATGATTATACATACTTAATAAGAATTATGATTTGATCAAATCCACGGAAACCCCATAATAAAACGCATAATGGTAATCACAATTGTGATTCAAATGCGTGTTGTTTTTTATAACGCAATTTTATCGTGTGAAATTCAGTACTATACAAATATTATATTATAGTATATCAGCAACATTCTCTTATCAGCTACATCTAAGTATAAACTTTTTGTAAGAATGTGTGTGAATTGTATTTTTAACAATCAAAGCGCCTGCCCTGAAAGGTACCCACTAGAAAGATAGAGAACAAGATGGAAGAATAAACGTAAGAAAATAGGAACAGAAGATCTGGCGTTTCACAAAAGCTTGTAACTTGTATTACGAGTGAGTCTCTTTTTAATATATATTGTTGGAAAAAGATTTCCGCTTTTTGTAACTTATATGACAAATAAGTTACAAGCGTTTATGAAACGGACCTCTGTTTAGTTGATCGCCATCAAAAAATTCACAGCGCTCTCTATGCCCGCCTCTGCCAAAAATATGTTCCTGGCCCATATTCGGTTAGGCAGTCCCAACACACTTACGTTAGTGAAAAACTATACTGTTTCTTCTGTAATCTATTGTGATTTGTTCACGTGTGTGGCCTTAGACCGCTGTCTAAGGCCACACACGTGTATTGTGATTCTGAACAGGCAGATTACAGACTTTTGACTGCCTTACTTTTCCTTCTTATCGAAATAATTCCAAAGAGCCCACACTCGGTTGGACTACGTTATTTTATTACAGAGTGCTTGTGACCACCTTCCGGCTCCATTTTAGATCAACTCGACCGAAATTACATAAGGATGCCAAATTTTAACTCAATCAGAAACCGGGAAGTGGATAAAATTTAACTTGCAAGTTTGACCCAAACTAACACGGGAAGTCAATAAATAATATAAATACAATCTACCTAGTCCCAAACTAAGCAACGCTTGTACTATGGGTGCTAGGCGACGATATACATAATATATATATATATATATATATATATATATATATATATATATATATATATATATATATATATATATTAAATAAATAGAAAATATCCGAGAACCAGGAACAAACATTCGTGCTCATCACACAAACAATAGGGATGGTGACAACTTTTGTCCGTGGTATGTTATAGAAAGTCCTTTCAATAATAGAAATATTGTTGAAAAAACTACATCTATGTCATAAAAACTCCGAGACATACAACAACATTTGAATCACACTTAACCGTAGGACGGTGTGACGTCACACCTTCCTACCTTGTATGGGGAAATTAAGAACTTTGTTCTGCAGCTATGTTAAAACTTGCGTTTATCGAAACGGTTTCTTAACAAAAGTTACCATACATTTCATGGGTTATTTAATGGTATTACTATTTATCAATATTTTTATACTTTGAAAATGGACTTTTCCCACCTAACTTTAAAGGCTCATATCATAAAACAAGCTAGACGTAAGGTTTCGAACTCATTTTTTTAGGATTTAAATCATAAAAACTGCCATTTCGCATCAAAATTCTTATATTATTTGAGTACACTCAACATCCCTATTGCCCTGGCCGGGATTCGAACCCGCTGTTGTGCAATCAACTGAGCCAAAGGTGTCAAAATAATAATAGAAAGGTTGAGACGTTAAAAAGATGGATAAAAACATGACACTTACCCTATAGTTGTACACAAAAATGTTGCTATGCCCCGGTGCCATAGGGTTGTCATTCTTGTCACCAATCACCACGTGGAGGATGGAGACGCCTGTCATCCTGGGAGTCCCAGAGTCCGTGATGGCCACGGGTATCCTGTACTCCTTGCGCTGTTCCCGGTCGAACGACACTAGCGTCCATAGCTTGTTTCCTGGATAATAAAGGGTTTATATTATGAGTAAGTTAGCTTATGTACGAGGTTTTCCGTGGTAAGAGTTTGATGGGCATTCCGACCCATATGTCTCTTTGCGATATTAACGTCGATCTGTGTGTATGTTGATCACATTTGGGTAACACATGTTTTAAGTGAATCAATTTAGCTTATTTACAAAGGTTACATTTGTAACCGAACGAGAATATTCACTACCTTTTCATTGTTTAAGTTTGTTTAGTTAAACTTACAACAGAAAGAAGCCCTAGGCATTTTTTTATTAAACCAATCTAGATACACAACACAAGGGCTTTTGTTGCAGACATTTATGCTATTATAAAGTTGTAAAAATGAAATGTCAGCACATTAAAGATATTAAAAAAAAAATTAAGTGATATTCGACTAACTGACGGTCACTGTTTTTTTTTTACATGTTTGTACGTGTCGTTGTGGCTTCAACACACCGAATCGGCTAAACGATTTCAACTATTGATACACGCTTAGATGGGTATCTATTCTTCGACTATTTATTCGACTTTGTTAAAGAAAAAATGCTTACGGCTCTTTCTCCTTCGCTGACGAATTTGCAGGCACTTTCTAGTTGAAATTTAAATTGGGAAAGAATAATGAAAAGGAATAAACGATATCTTAATATCAATGTTTTGCATATTAAATCTTCATTTAATTGACTGCTAACCAAATAAACTTTCCAATCACAACCCATCACAATCCCGTAACGTAACAGTTTTTAAAAGTCCCATTCAAATATAGAACAATATTTTTTTACAGAACCGCCGCGGGCAATTTCCGCAGTCGGAGTGACAGGTTTCTTGATTAACACGCCACTTCTGGATGGGGACCGACTAAAATTGGATCGGCACTTCGCGAACAAAGTTAGAGCTAGGCCGGGCATTGCATTTTAACTAGACTAATTGATCGAAAAGAAAAAAATGAGAGTTCGTTACAGTAAGGTTAAATGAGCCGATGAAAAGTAGTCTTAGAGTTTTCTCTCTTACTCAGTTTCTAGCTGCTGGAGAAATCTACTGAAGAAATGAACGAACACTCATTTTGATGTAATTTTTACATGAACAGAAGCATTCTTCCCAAGCAAATAAACTTCATTTACGTAGCGCAATTGTTTTTTTTTTCTAAAGTTCCATTCAAATGTAGAACAATACTTTTTAAAAAAGTGCAAAGACGTTCTAACGTGTCTGTAACCGCAGGAACAGACCTTGTTTTCTTGGATCATGCATCTGGAGATACCCAGCTACACGTGTACCAAACAAAGTTCAAATCCGTTTAGCCGATTTGGCGTGATGAAGCCACAACGACACATACAAACATACAAAAAAATCGTTTCAGTGACCCGCAAACAGTCCATTACAATCAATTTTTTGAAAATATCTTCAACGTTCAGACATTTCATTTTTACAACTTTATAATAGTATAGATATTTTTTAAACAAGCGGGTAATTTCCGCAGTCATAATGACAGGTTTCTTAATTAACACGCTGCTACTGGATGGGGACCGACTAAAATTGGATCGGCACTTCGCGAACAAAGTTAGAGCTAGGCCGGGCATTTATTGCATTTTAACTAGACTAATTGATCGAAACTCGATTTTGGAGAGTTCCTTAGAGTGTAAAGAAGTCTCAGTTGGCGCTAATTTTATTTAAGTAAGTTTTTAATCGCTGTAGGTACAACTTTAATAATGTAGCAATGTAGTCAATGGACAATCATTTTGATGCATTTTTAAATTTAGTAACTTAATCATCACTTGCGTCTGCTTTTCAACAACAGACGAAAAAAGAGATGTTAGTTTCACGTGTGTTTGTCTATCTGTTTATCTGTAAGTCTGTATGTGGCATCGTAGCATTTAAACGAATGGATCGGTTTTGGATTAAATTTTTGTGTTTCGATCGTAAGCGTTCTCAGGGTTATATCGAAAAACTTTTCATAGAATACTTCATACCGATGATATATCATTTCATCGAAAGCTATTTTCCCTGAATCCGTTAAGAATTTGGGATTGTTATGAAACAAACCTAACCTAACAGCTTCAACATGATGATCTTTTCAAAAATCATGAAAATTGTTTGGTTTCGGGAAAAAAGTTGTCATTAAAATGAAAATTCTATTAAATAAAGCATTCTAGGTTGTCGATGAAATGGAAGGACACCTATTCTTAGCCATAGTCAAAGGATCCTTTATAAAAAAAAACAATAACAAGTTACAAAATCACACACAAATCGGCCTAGTCCCAAACTAAGCAAAGCTTTTAATATATAGATAAATTATAATTTATTTATTATTCAAAACGTAACACAGCATTACAGTGAAAACCAAACCAACCAATCAGCAATGTGAACTACAAAAACATATAGAAAAACTAAAAACTAGTTCGATTTAGGCGACGTAACTCTGTGGCTCCGTTGCGTCGTCTGATCTGGTGTAGGATTCGGCAGATTGCCCCGGAACTGCGAAACACTACACCTTCGGCCAGAAGTCTACACTTAAATAAGGTCAACCGGGGCAAATGCGACTACGGGACAAAGGAGTCTCTTGAAAATAACATATAAACGCATCATTTTGCAAATACCCCTGCTCTCTTTTTTGATACGTATACTGCCAAATTTTAGGCAGGGAGGGTATGGGTAGCAGAGGCTTGGCGTCAGGAAAATTACAAGAGAAGCCGAAGCGTATTCATCTACTCATATTTAAAGAAAAAGGTGGTTTATAGGCATTTCCTTGGGCATCGGCTTGTATGGACGCCACGCCACTGATGGGTAGTTTCAAAGTGTTCGGATTTTAAGAAATCTTTACGCATTTCGCCTATAGTCGCATTTCTACCACGTTGACGTTATATAGAAAACATCCAAGACCCAGGAACAAACATTCGTGCTCATCACACAAGCACCTGCCCTGGCCGGGATTCGAACCCGGGACCGCCATCTTCGTAGGCCGTTGTGCAACCCACTGAACCAAACGTGCCTTCATGCTTTCTAATAGTTTTTTTCTGATTTCGCCATGAATGTATTATATTGACATAACGGTTGATTTTTAGGGATATTTGTGTGAAAAATAAGTATGACATTCTTGCTATGTTTGCATTAAATTCTGTGCAATACTGCGGCCTCAGTACACAATAAATTGCACGTGAAACCCGCGAACAGTGTTACGATATTAAAATTCATACGTTGCAGTTCCCGTGAGGCTTTATGTTGCGTTGGAACATTGCTTTCTACACTTTCAAATAGTAAAGAACTTACGGACGATCAGTTTCACAAACACGTTTTAGGCTGGTTGAGAGCTCGTATTAATAACGTCAATAATTAGAGCGACCAGCATGTGCATTTGAGGCACCCGCTAAATGGAAGCCAGCAGCAAAGTAGTTTGGTTTCGACGATGGTGCCGTCCTTCCACACTTTTATCATTATCATAATTAATTTTGTTGTAGGTGTCCGTTATTTATTTATTTAATTTCTACTGTAATATTCTCTTGTATTTTTTACAATTTATCTCCTGGATAAATATTGCAAATAACGTTTTACAAACACTAGTCAAGTGTACCTACATTGATTGCATTAAATCGATACTATTCTAAAGTTTTAAAAATGATATTTCTGTACATTAACGATATTTTTAAAAAATATTGTACAGGACTATTTGGAGGTCACTAAATCGAAAAACATATTTATTAGATTTTTTCTATGTTTGTGTCTGACGTTGTGGCTTCATCACGCCAAATTGGCTATACGGGTTTTAACTACTTCTGGTACACGGGTAGCTGAGTATCCACAGATGGTTATAGGATACTTTTAACCTGACTACGCTAACGAAAAACCGAGGGTTATGACTTTTTCTCATCCGACAGACATTTAATTATTACAACTTTATAATATTATTAGCTTCTGCCCGCGACTTCGTCCGCCTTAAATTCGTTTATCGCGGTTAAGAGTATTTTTCCGGGATAAAAATATCCTTTGTCCTTCCCCGGGACTCAAACTCTCTCTCCATACCAAATTTCATCAAAATCGGTTCAGGTTTAAGCGTGAAGAGGTAACAAACAGACAGACACACTTTCGCATTTATGATATTAGTATGGATACATTTGACAAGCAAAATACCTTGGCCACGCAGGAGCTCTAGGACGAAAGCTAGTAAATCACATTTGTGTCACAAAACTCACCTTGAATCTGGAATTTGGAGCGAATATCGAATGAGGCGGAATCGTTCAGAGCGAATGTGAAGGGGGGGCCGTTCTCCTTGGAGTCGTAATCCTTCGCGGTCAGGGTCACCACCTCGCCAGGGGGTTCATTTTCGTACCATATCACAGGCTCCGTCTAAAAACATAGGCATAAATAAATAAAAAAGATCTTAAGACGATTACGAAGTAGGTGACAGACAGAGAACGGATCCTTGGCGACATTAGCCTGGAATTAGTTTTTTATTACTAGAAAGACAGTAAAAACTAGGAGTTGTCATGAAGTCGTAAAATTTTCGTTTATGTATTATACCTCCGTTGGTTTCCTTTTTCGTAAAAATAAGTTTCTGTCAAAAAAAAAAAATTTAGTGAAGGCTTTATTTCCGACTGTACTTTGCATTAAACATCTATCAATTACTCGCCGAGACGATTCTAAAGAACTCAAACTCGGTAGGAATGCGTTATTTTATTACGGAGTACCACCTTCAGACTCCATCATCAGATCAGTACCATATTGTCACCGAGAATACCGAAGTTATACCATATTTGAACCCAATCGAACGCCAGAAAGTGGTTCTAATTCAGCTCGCAAGATTTCACCCGCACATACTAACATACATATTAACACGACAAGTTAAATCATAGCTTGTATAATAAATAAGTTTCTGTCAAAAACTTCGATTTTGGTGACAAGCTGTTATCGCCGACTGTATTTTTCTCTGAACATCTATCAACTACCGAGACGATTTAAAGAGGCCAAACTTGGCAGCATTGCATTATTTTATTAAAGACTTGCTGCTACATCATCAGATCAGCTCGATGGCATCATACTATTGTATTGTCAATGAACTTACATACGTATGCCAAATTTCAGTACAATCGGAAACCGGGAAATAGGTCTAATTTAACTTGCAAGATTCCACCCGAACAAACGGTGCAAGTTAAATAAAAGCTTGTAAAAAAGATCGTAACACGATCACGAACCGTATCTATGGGTGACAGTGTGTGTCATAAGCAGAGATCAAATTCTTATTGTCATTAGTCGAAATAATGTGGGCATAGATTCAATAAATTTATTTCTCATCTGAAATTAGATTTCGATTACTTGAAAGAAGAATTAACAGTTGTCATAGATACATTTGTATAATGAAATGATGAAATTTTCTTGATAATATTCATTCACCTTTGTTAATAGGTATGCAAAAAAATACTGTAAAATACGGTGACATTATTTCATAAATTCGCTAAAAAAAAAACAATATTATTTGAACTATGCAAGCAATGACGAAGAATTCGATCTCTTGTCATAAGAACAGATACAGAACACTGCGCGTCTGTTAATATCATCCGTCTTTGCGAAATTTAAGGCCGAGTCACACCGAATGCGTGTGCGTGGCGTGCGCGTTGTAAAGTACGAATCCTCATAATAGATGACACACCGCTGTGCACGCACACGTGACGCAAACGCTATGTCATCTCATGTCCGCTTGCGGGCATATAGGCACAGAGAAACTGCCTAATTGAACATGAACGACCCCGTACCTTGACCTAAAACCCTGTGCACGCCACTGATGAGATGGGATATATAAATCTTCGTTTTGTACGAACAGATAATAGACTTATTGTAAGCACATTGAACGTAAATAACCCAACTAATTTAAAGAGCATCGCAATAACAAAGTAACATTCCTTTTTTAAATCGCTACCCAATAACATATAAAATGGAAGCCGATGTTATTGCAAAGTTCTCGTTACATTTTCGGACAGCGCGACCCATTCATCAATTGACCGAATCGATCAAATCGTCGATCTCTTTTATCCCCCGAAAGCCGAAAAAAACGAAACCAGTAACAAATCTGATACGTTGACGGGGGAGTTAAAAAAGTAAAATTTATGTAGACTGGAAACCGCCTGATTTAGGCTTGCGGATTGTCTCTGAAAGGAAATCTTTATCCAAGCACCCACTCTGGGGGTAAGCTGTGGTTTTAATCTAATAATCTTGCCGCCGTGTTAGTAAATTCACTAGAAGGGACTTTGGCTGCTTAAGAGTCCCCGGCAAGCTCGGCCGAATTTCACCTTCTCATACAAACGGAGTTTCGTTCTCTTTTTAAAACTACGTGTTGGATTGTAACGAAACTTTGCATATACAATGTAATGAGGTATATCTAGGTCTGTAATTAGTTCATATGGCTCCAGTTTACAAAACAAACAAAATACAACAAAAACAAATTTTGTATGAAAAACTTAAATTCGCTGTATTTTTTTTACTATGGTATCTGAAGCTACATAAAATAATTACAGGCCTGCATATACCTCAACTTATTCTAAGTACAAAGTTTCAGAGCAAACTAGCTCGTCGTTTTAAAATGAGAGCGTAACTACGTTTGTATGGAGAACCGAGCTTACCGGGGACTCTTAACAATTTGGCATCAATCAAGCTTACACTTATTTTTACGATTTTACTGATTTCAATTAATAATTCGCAAGTTTTGCGCACTTTAACATGCCATGACAATTCCTTTTAATTATTTAAATATTGCGGCTGTGGTTTTTACAAAACCAACAATTCTGATCAGAGAATTTATATTTATTTAACTATCAAACTAAGTAGCGGTTTACACACAACACCTATGCTCCAAATTTCATCAATGTACATCTTATAGTTTTGAGTAAAACGCCTGTGACATACGGACGCATAGACAGACAGAGAGACAGACATGACGAATCTATAAGGGTTCCGTTTTTGCCATTCTGGCTACGGAACCCTGAAAGTGGATAAAATATGTAATGAAAATAAAGGTGAAGCACTCAGAGTTAAATAAAACCGGTATTTTGCTTCATACATTTACAAATATTTGACGTAGAGAAATTCTGCTGTAACCGTCTCACCAGATTGAAATAGCGAAACGCATGTAAACAACATTTTTCTCATTACCATCACGGTTGTTTTGACTTCGACAAGTCAGGAATTTATTAAAAAAAATGAAAATACACATGTTTTCTTTATCCAGCCAGAAGTTATTTCCATGTTCAATTTAAATGTATTCCATTTAGGGCGCGGGAATGGAAATTAAGCTACCCTTCCCAAACCAGGGTCCGTGGACCGGCGATGGTTCCAAATAAGAAATCGAAAACATATAGGTACGTAGACGGAAAAAAGGTGACAAGTAAGCCCAAGGCGATTCTTGGTAAAATGGAAATTATGCTCAATAGGGAAATCAGATATCTAACAGAGGGAAAATTGTAGTGCTTTGGGTTACTTTTCGCTGTGGAATTTATTCTACGCCAGTTTATATGAAGTAATGGTATCTGTGGTATCTTTATTTTTAACATTTTTATCTCAAATCTTTTGCGTGATTTTGCTACTTTATATAAAAGTAATTATAGGTATTCTATAAAGTTTAGCTTACATCTATACTATAATAAAGTTACAAAAATGAAATGTCTGTACATTGAAGATATTTTCAAAAAAAATGTTCTAAGTGACTATTTGAAGGTCACTAAAGCAAAAAATTTTTTTTGGGATTTTTGGTATGTTTGTATGTGTCGTTGCGGCTTCATCACGCCAAACCGGCTAAACGGATTTCAATTATTTTTGGTACACGGGTAGCTGGGTATCTCCAGATGGTTATAGAATACTTTTTACCCGACTACGCTGTAGAAAAAAATAGGGGTTATGTCTTTTTTCCTCCGCGAACGAAGAATATAATTAAAAAAAATTGAACTTACTTTTTGACCTGCTAGTGGTTTTAATTGGATATCGACAGTCCTAAATCATCATCATATCAACCAATCTCCGTCCACTGCTAGACATAGGCCTCTCAGCATCGCATGCCACTAAACTTTCACCGGCCCTTTTGTATGTCGTCAATCCACCTCCCTAGAGCGCTTTCTCTAAACTACGTGTACCAAGACGCGGTAACCACTAATTTAAAATTCTCATGAAATAAATTAATCTGAATCAGGGAAACGCTTTCCTTTACCAACATGCGCGAAACATATTCGTACTATACTCCTGGCTGTAATATATAGTTTACTTAAGCTGCTATTACAGGAATAATGAAGTGCTCCTGAGGGTACGCAATAGACTAAGTACATTATGTAATATTACACCCTAGTGGTAATACCCGAACATTATGAATAACTTTCTAAGTGCAAATGCGTGATTTATGCATATTAAAATAGCAGAGGCCAGTTCGTACTTAGTAAAATAGAGATGCAATGCGTTTATTTGTTATAATTAGTGTATTAAACTATCGGAGAAATATCAAATTGAACCGGAAAAAAAAAGTTTTAACTTTTTTAGATATTGCGACGCAGCAAAATCTTAGTATATTTTTACAAGCTTTTATTGAGTTTCACTTGTCCCGTTGTCTGTCTGTCGGTCTGTAATCAAATCTTGCAAGTTAAATTTGATCCAGTTCCCGGTTTCCGATTAAGCTAAAATTTTGCATACTTATGTAAGTTCGGTAACAATGCAATAGTATGATACCATCGACCTAATCTGATGATGGAGCAGGAAGGTGGTCATAGGAACTCTGTAATAAAGTAATGCAATCCCACCGAGTTTGGGCTCTTTAGAATCGTCTCGGTGAGTAGGTGATGGATGTTCAAGGAAACGTACAGTCAGCGATAAAAGCTTGTCACTGAAATTTCTTATAAAAAAAATGTTACCTTGTGATTTTTTACGGTTCAGTAAGTGTTAAAAAAAATATGACATAGACAACGCACACGTAAACAAACTTTTAATAGGATTGAACTTATGATGAACTTGTTTAGCGAAGTCACACACAAACAATCAATTCCAACCTGACAGCAAATAAAGCAATATACTACTTTTGTGTTATTTTTGATAATGAAATTAATGAAACAGTAATCAAATTAAAATTGTTGCTGCAACCATTGCACTTGATATCCTCTGGCAGAAACAAGTTTCTTGTTTGATTCAATCGGTTTTTTTAGTGTGTTTTGATAATCATGGATGTATGCATAAAAAACTAATCGAAATATTATTGAAATACATAATCGCAGTTTTACTCGTTACTCGGAATCAAACGCTTACTTAGTTGTATTCGAATTTTAGGCTTTATCAGCAAGAGCTAATCTACCCGCCTATTAGTTAAGCCTATGGGCTAAAATGGACGTAAGTTATGCGTATAGAGGAAGAAAATAGTCTAAAATATGCCTCTTGGTTCCTCAAGGACCTCTAATGCACTTTAACACTATCAATGTGCAGTTTTCACAGCAGAGTATATGGTAGGCAGAAAAAGCAATATGTAAATATTCAATATTATGTTTTTACTATAAAATAAATACTTCGGGATTATACCTCTACATATAATTTATTTACAGGTTTAAAAGCTTTTTCGGCCTATTGTATGAATTTTTAAACCGATATACGTCGAATGAGTTTCTTTTATTATAGAATAGATGGGCATTTGACCGCAATCTCACCAGTTGTTAAGTAACGGTGCGGTCAAGGATGTATCATGCTCGTCTAGAAACAGCCTATTCACTCTTGTCTTGACCACGCCCAAATTATAGGTAATGGTCGGGGAACACACTCGCAGGCAACGAGTTCCACTTCTTAATTCATGAGTTTAATTCATGTTTAAAAATACGAAGTTAAAAGTGTAATTAATACATTATCTGAAGTGTTAAAATCATCAATGGCACCTCAACCTTGACCATTTGTTTTTAATTTAATAATAATTGGAGTCCTAATAGTGCACGTAATAGGCTTATGTCCTAAAAAATATAATTAGTTCGTCAGTCGAAATCGTACACCTTGTACAACCTTCATCCGTCATTATAAAATCCGCATATTCTATTAAATCCATGCTGCAATATAGGGTAGTTTACTGGGTGGGTAAAACTATTGGACATGTATTTATTCTTTTGTCAATTAAATAAATATTGATTAAGATATAGCCCGTTAAAGTTCCCCGTGACGTCACGCCGTGCGACCGCTTTTCACACGGCGTGACGTCATACACCCCATTACCAAACTTTGACGCGCTTTATCTTTGTCTGTTTTTGTTTGATTGACAAAAGAAAAAAATACGAGTCCAATATTTTTTGAAATTCTAACTAACGGACAAATTCGTTTTTTTTTATGGCATGGGGGGCAAACGAGCAGAGGGTTGCCTGATGGTAAGCGATCACCGTCGCCCCTTAGACACTTGCATCACCAGAGGAGTCACAAGTGCGTTGCCGTCCTTTCAGGTGAGAGTACGCTCGATACGAATAGAATACGCGGATTTTATAATGACGGAGGCAGGTTGTACAATGTACGATTTGGAATGTAAAATTTGATTTTAATAAGTCCTAATAATTGTCTTTGGCTTAGTAAAACAATTTTAAACACCTAAATTATCCTGTAACGTCAACGAGGAAAGGTCAATTTTATTTTAAATTCTTTCTAATCGACGTGAACGACTGACAGCCAAATCCGTTGAAAGCAGTTTACTTGTTTATTCAGTTCTAAAAGATGCCAGCAACTTCGTTAGTGAAGGAAAAAATATCATAACCCTTTTTTTCTTGAACATCGTCGAGTAAAAAGTATTTTATAACTATTTGTGGATACCCAGCTATCCGTGTAATAAAAATAGTTGGTATCCGTTTAGCCATCTTGGCGTGATGAAGCCACAACGATACATAAATATATAAACAAAAAATAAATATTTTTAGTTTCTGTGACTTTTAAGTAGTATTACAATATATTTTTTTAAATAATTTCTATTTAAATACATTTAATTTTTACAACTTTACAATAGTAAAAATTAAAAATGATTGCTCATTAATTTTGTTTGCCAACCATACTTTGCTATGAAAAGTACACGTTGAAAACGATGACTGGACTTAAAACATTAGAATAAATTCTATTCGGCACCTAACCTTCCGAAATAGTCGCGTTCACTTTACGATGGCAAAACACGGCAGTACCGCGGATGATTTGTGCCGGCGATATACCGCAATGTCGCATAGACGGCGCTCAATTGATATTGGTCGGGTAATTTTCGGCAATTTTCGCGTTTCATAGCGATATGAAAAGTAATTCCGCGAATTTGGTACACGGACACGTAGATGAAGCATTGTTTTCGAATTTATTACATTTCGGGGTTCTATGTATTCAAATGTTACACTAGTTATCTCTCTCTGACACATATTCTATCTACAGTCCAGGCGTTTCTCTGCTGTAGCGTTTCAGCAGATTAAGCCAAGGAACACCTCCTAGTTGTCGTGCGGTGTACCGTCGATTGGGTCAGACGCGGATCGTGAATTTGTGGGGACCTGTGCTAATACTACTTGGTAAGTAAGTGGGCCCCACTTAAGTGATTGAACTACTTGATTGTTTTTTTTTAGGTAAATTGTCTTCAATGGGAGATCCTGCGGCCCTGGGCTGCAGCCCAAATAGCCTTTAAGAAAATCCGCCTCTGATAGGGGTTACTTTGACTCATGGGGTAACATGTAATTTCTTATTTAAGCTTAACCTGTAAAGCGTTATTGCAAAAGAAAATGTAATGAAAATTCATAATTAATGTGGAAAAGAGGTTCTAAATTTAAAAATCGTTAGACACGTGTGCGTCTAGCCCGCTTCACGGGTAATCAGTTTGTTTCTGAGTGCCTTCATCAGTTACTTTTATAAAAGGTTGCCAAACTTAACAATAAAATCTTATGAACACGAAAAAACAAACTTGTTATAGCTTAAAAACAAATAAACGATGTTACCCCATTAATAAAACCCCAATCGATGGTATTCAAAAATGATAAACACACACACATTAAGGTATCTACTCGACAAGTCTACATGTATATACTCGTACGTCTATAATTATACAATACATATTCGTGGATATTCATAATTTCGTCTGCTGTAAAAGGTTTCCTTATAATCATGATACCCTATAAATGTGCGCTTAAGTTTGTTTCCATCATAAACACCACTATATTTCATAATAGGTTTTCTTTGACTTTTGTTAAGAAATAACCACCCGTAGCGGTCTTCTTTGTATAAACTCGTTCTTATAAAGTCTAGAATAATATCGGTTTTCAGTTCGACTTTAGCTGGAAACTTTGATGAAGATTTTCATCGATATCTTCCCAAGCAAAGAAACTCCGCCTTATCTATTACGTACTGAACTATAAAGATGTATGGCATTTTCCGAATACATTTGCTTAATTTTGCAAACAAATAAGTAACTAGCTAATTATGTTTGAGTCAAATGACTTCCTGTTTTAGGCTCCGAAAAATTCTAACTTATGCTTATCATCATTCTTATTTTTTTACTAGAAGGTGTTCACAACTCCATAAAAAGTCATAATCCATCTTTTTTCTTAGTGTAGTCGTGTAAAAAGTATCGTATAACCATCTGTGGATACCCTATCCGTGTGCACCAGAAATAGTTGAAATCCGTTTAGCCGATTTGACGTGATGAAACCATAACGACACATAAAAAAATATATTTTCGATTCATTGACTACCCAATAGACCGTTACAAACATTTTTTTGAAAATATCGTCACTGTCTGTACATTTCATTTTTACAATTTTATAATAGTATAGATTAACATCTTTTTTCCTACTTTTATTTTCCCAATTTTTTTCTAAACGACCGCAACAATTACGAATTGAATGGAAGCTTAAATTACTGAGAGAGAATGATTGGTTTATTTTCAAGAAAAACTTTTCAATAAACCAAAATACTTATCTATCAATACCTATTATATAGTTGTAAAAATTAAATGTCTGTACATTGAAGATATTATCAAAACAATTGTGAGGGACTATCTGGAGGTCACTGAGGCGAAACATATTATTTTTGGATTTTTAGTATTTGTATTTGTTTGTATGTGTCGTTGCGGCTTCATCACCCAAAATCGGCTAAATGGATTTCAACAATTTTTGTTACACGGACAGCTGGGTATCTCTAGTTGGTTAGGTATACTTTATACCCGACTACGATGAAGAGGTTATGACTTTTTCTCCTCCGCGAACGAAGTTGCAGGCGCCTTCTAGTTTCAGTAATAAATCAGTGCTCGAGATTTAGTCGCAGTTTCCAAATTACACCTAAAAAGCAAAATGTCTGTCAATATCACTACATTTTAATACCGATTGGAATATATAGCGTGTCAGTACCAAGTTTCCCATTTTCCTACCCTCGTCAAAGGGATTTTCCATCGGACAGACAGACAGACACGATGTGAAATTATGAACATAAATACAAGTTAATACAATTACAATATCAAATACAATTATCAACACAAAACGTGCAAGTGATTTGTGTGAACATAACAGGGGAAATAAAATAAAAGATGATGTTTTACGCTGATATTTGAGACATTAGTTTTATCGACACACATAAATGCCGAATACAGGTTAATATTTGATGTCTACACAGCTGGTGATAAATACGTCTAGACTTCAGTGATTATTCACGGTATGATTTTGAGGGTCAACATTGCTGTTACCTAAAGCATAACTTTCATCGATCGAGCTGACACAACTTATGCTACTTCAGGGTATAGTAGAAGTATAATAAATAACACTCCTAGTTTATGAACCGCCGTGAATAAAAAAAAACCAGCCAAGTGCGAGTCGGGACTCGCGCACCGAGGGTTCCGTGCAAAATATACGTTACAAACGGCCGTATTTATGAAAATCTAGTATTAGCAGAGCCCTACTTCTAAGCAAAATGTACGCGGTTTTATATTGGTTACTGACATAGACGGACAGACATGAAATTATTCTGTTTTCGTATCTTTTGTTATAGCGGCAGCAGAAATACACCTGTGAAAATTTCAACTGTCTAACTATCCCGTCTGCCACCAGGCTGTATCTCATGAACCGTGATCGGTTCATGAGATACAGCCTGGTGGCAGACGGGCAGATAGAGAGCGGAGTCTCAGTAATAGGGTCCCGTTTTACCGTTTAGGTACGGAACCCTAAAAATTAAACAAATTCACAAAAGCTTAGTTGTACATCAAAATTTAAGCACCGCCTGCAAAGCTACGTCTAAAAGCCATTATTGAGTTCAGCTATAAATCATTCACAAACAGCATAACACGTTGAAAATCCAGCTCCAAACTCAGATATTAGGGGAACACACGAAACTACACTGATTCGGCTTCGTTAGCGCGTGAACCAGATAACGGCGGTCTTAATCGGCTATTCAGTTTAAGCAGGCTCGACCCGGTTCAAAACAACCGATAGGCCTCTTTATGCCTATACACTTACGACCTTACGTCTACAAATAAGTTTGCTCGCTTTTGAAACCGGGAATGCGCATTTTCGTAACCGAAAATTAGTTTTCCTTCATGTCATAATTGATTTCGTATTTTAAGCACGAAATTATAGTAACGAGATAGATTTTGGATGCGTTATTTCAGTTTACCGTAATTATATCACATATCATTTCACAGCGGATAAGGAAAGTCGACGGTACGTTGACACACTTCCCGTTGTATTCCTCCTTATCCCAGAATGAAGTTAAGCGTCCAAAATACCCTCCTTAAGTCGACCTTGCAAAAGCATGAAACCAAATCCCAATCGAAGGATAAATTTGCATAAAAAATTGACAGGCCCCCAACAACCGCCCGAACAATCGCTCTTAATCATGAAACCCGAGAATTTGAAAGCGCGAGGGAACTGTGTACGATAGCTAGAGGTCGGGTTTTTGTATTTGTCCCTTTTGTCTTATAGTAAAGGTAAGCCTCTGAGTGTCAGTTCATATAAACGTGACCTAAATACCGACGGAAACAAGCAAACGAATAGCAATCCTCATTCCCCTGGATTAAGATCTCCAATTGAAGAACTTGTAATGCGAATCTGTAGTCGCGTTGCAAGGACTAGTACCACTTCGACGTTCCGGAATAGCTCATTACCTATTATTTTTTACAGTCCTCTCGTAAACCTGGCTAAATGTACACGCACTAAAATCCTTCCGCAAGAGGGTTCAGTCCTGATAGGTCCATTGAAATTTATCGATAGCAATTCTTTTAAAATGGTCTATAAAGCGGGTTGAACGAGTCTTACAAGGTGAAATTTCATGTTCTTTAGCGAGTAAGAGGTAAAAGAGGATTGAATGCCGATATTGATGGATCAATTAGTTTCGTTCTTTCATTCAATAAATCACGGATGTTTCCTTTATCCTGATATTGTAATATTTGTTACGGGTGCTATGGGTTTTTACTAATCAAAATTGCTTATACATATAAAAATACTTACATTTGTGAGGAATGGTGCGTTGTCGTTGATATCTGTAAGCTCAAGGATGACTTCTGTCGTTGATCTCAAACTGTCTGAGCCTAGTTTTCCACCGTGGTCCGCAGCAACAATAAGAATCTGCCAGGTAGTAAACCCAGTAGGTTGATCCCGATCCAAAGGTTTGGTTAGCCGCAGACACCCGTCGTTGTCGATTTGAAGAAACTCTTTCTGTTCATGTTTCACTAAGGAATATACGATGTTTTGCGGTGCGTTGCGATCTTTGATGTCAGGGTCGTATGCTTCAACCTGTAGAATTAATACATATTTAATGTCAAAGAACACTTCTGACTGGTGATCTACAGAAGCTATAGATAAGGATTATATAAGTAAACCAACCTTAACCATACATCCTTCATACAATTTTTCTTCTTCAATGGTTTTTGTGTAATTCGCTAAGAATACAGGCGGGTTGTCGTTCAAGTTTTCGATATTAATAATGACTTTGGCGTAGTCTTCGAACTGGCCGTCGAAAGCTCGGACATCTAGACTGTAACTTGTAATGTTTTCGTAGTCTAGTTCGTTATTAACTCTAATTTCGCCTGTGAAGTTCCTAATCACGAAGGCGTCGTATGTGTTGCCGGATACGATGCTGTAGCTGACGACGGATGCTGAAAAATAAGATTTACAATTAAATGTTTAGTTCACAATGCATTGCTTGATTTGATTAGCGCTTTAAGACCTTTAAGTAAAGTTGTATAATATTAATAGGATCTTAAAGATCTAGAACTACCAAACGCTCACCTGTATCATTATCCAGTGCGGTAACTTGTGTCACCAACACGTTTATATTAGCATTTTCCGCTATTGACTCGGCAACGTATGTATCTTGAGTGAAATGAGGAGGATTGTCGTTTTTGTCGGCTATTTCTATCCTAAATACTTGCTGACCGGAGTTATGTTTGCCAGGGATCAGAGCAGATTCAGAATTGTCAGTGGCGATAATCTTAATATTGTAGAAACTTCTTTCTTCTCTGTCGAACTCTTTTAGTGTCGTGATGTTTCCAGTGATACTGTCTATAGAGAATGGGTCAGAAGCGTCACCGAGCTCGTACGTGACTTGGTTGTTTGCTGATGTACCGTCAGAGTCAAAGGCTCTGACTTGCATGACGGGAGTGCCTGGAGGTTCGTTTTCTAAAACACTACCTGATCGTACTTCACTGAATATAGGAATGTTATCATTTACGTCTTCTACTTCTATTTGAATGATAGTTTCTGCTGCTAAGTTATAATTATTCTGGAACAAAGTAATTTATTGATTAATTGAGATCCTCGTGGCAACTTAGTCTTATAATGTTATTTCGATCATTGAATTTAATTTTAATAAAATCAATGACATTTACCTGTACTCTTACTGTTAGGGTGTAATCTGTAATTTTTTCGAAGTCTAAATGATTTCCCAGCTTAATATAAGCTGAGTCTGCTTCGGACTCTAATACGAAAGTGTGCCATTTGTTCGTCTGTTCCGTCTGTCCCATTACAAGTTCGAACAGAAGTTTCTTCTCTTCGGGTATATTTGACCTGCAAAATTTATCAGTTCTTAACTTAATAATCTGTAGCCTATGCCTACGCGTAAATATACTGTGGGGTACAGGAAGAGTGATAAGTAGCTAAGAGTGGGCCTCTTCGCATTTTCAATGCTTTTTTTGATGTTCTTCATTACGAAAACTAATATTATTCCAATACAACCTATTATTTCAGAGACAGAAGAATATTAGCTAGCAATAACAGCAGACAAATTGTCAGTGATCAAATCAATTTATCATAACACTATGTAAGTATTTATACTCATGTCTAGAAACATTTTCTCAGTAAAAACAATTTTCACTAGAAATCTATCGTATTTCAGTAAACATTTTCTCAAGCAATAAAATGTAATCAAGTTTAACTAGTAACACGTGACGAATATGCTTTAGTTATTAATTAACAAAAGGAGACATGTAACAAACATAATTATGTTTAGGCGAGGCGAAATATGGATATATTCAAAACGGCTGCGTTCATTCTGGGTAGACCACAACACAATTAAGCTGTTTGTATTCAAAGCGAAGATAGCGACATCTGGTTTACATCAGTCCATTAGTGGGATCCTGACTATAAACGGTAAACCAATGGTCTAGCTTGTCTTTTACGCAAAGAACTACACGTAAAACGTTGGAAGATTAACTTCGAATTCAAGCGCTTTTAAAGCGTTTAGTTAGCCGTTGGCATGTTTACGTGTGTTTTAAAGTCTTTCAAATGGATTTTTACTCATTGCCAGAAGTTGGGTTGACTTTATTATTTGTTTCAATATCAGATATTCACGCAATGGTATTATATTAATTTTAGAACAAACTCCACACATTCATTCTCATAGACAACAATAAGATATATGTACAATGAAAGTTACACGGAGAAAGTACTTTTTTATGTAGACAATTAGAAACAAACGTAAATCAAAATAACCATTGAAGACAAGCATATTCTTTCTTTCTAGTCGTTTTACTCTTGTTAAAGTGGTCGTGGTCTCGATGATGATATAATCAAGCATATTAGCATATTACAATTCAATACAAATACTCTTTATTGCATACCTAACATAAGATACAGGAATTTACAAAGACTGAAAACTTTCAATTACGGGTAGACAACAGGCGGTATTTCGCTAAAGAACGATCTCTTCAGACAACCAATGTCAGTGAAGTATTTGAAATATATATAAATATATTACTTACACTGCTCTAACAGTTGCTATATGCGCATTGAAATCTGCGTAATTTTCTTTCAATCTTATAGGCCCGTCGGGAACTTCTATGAAGGAGGGACTTTTCTTGTTGGATTCTACGACTTGGATGTCCAAAGTTATGGAGCTCTGCTGCGGTGGGTCGCCCATGTCTTTCACTATGGCACTCAACTTGAATTTGTAGCCAGGCACTTTCTGTAAGGACAAGTTTTGAATTATTACCGACATCCTTCCACTTGGAATTCAATATTTATTCAGTGTTCGCCAGAAGGCACATGTGTAGACTTATTTTCTGAAATTGTTTCAAACACGAGACAGGTTAAGCCTTTGCAATATAATATTTTTGCGGCAAGTTATTTCGCCGTGTGGTGTTAGAAAACTTGTTTGGAATTGTGTCTATCGAATAAATAGTCTCGAGTTTTGAGACTTTGCGAAATATCTTGCATAAAATATTCGTGGTAAAAAATCTCACATCAACTTTAAAAATATTTTTATTAAGATGAAAGTCTAGAGCTCTTTAGAGGTCACCGACCACATATTTTGGCAGAATCTTGACACTAAAATCTGTTTAAATATGTAAGATTAAATCTAGTGGTCTCAATTAGTAAGTATAAGTCAAGTACGGCTTTTTCGAGAAGTATTCAAGGACCATCGTAAAAACTTCGTCTCGATGAAAAGCCACCGACACTCAAAATCGAGTTATAAGTACTTTTTTTTTCGACATTGCTGTACTACGATGGTACGCGAACCAATAAGGTAAATGTCCCAGTGCCCTATATGTCCCATTACTTGGCACCTCAATTCATAGCAATAGAGCTAACAAACATTGTGTCAACTTTTGGAATAAGGATGTCAATCACGGGACGTATACCTTACCTATCCCTTACTTAGGGAGATCATCTCATACGATCACACTTAATGCTCATAAATAGATGTAAGTTTCGTAGAATTATGTATCTGGTTGTGCAACTAATGGCAAAGTAAATAAGATAAAATACGTACCCTTGAAGAAACAAACCCGTCTTTAACTATGATAAGTAGGGCAAGTCAATGTTATACCTAAGATACGCCTAGGCACTACTTTATACACAGTTCTACGGTCTTGCTATTCTCGCCAATATTTATATCTATAATATTGAAAATACTCACGTCAATAGTTTTATTTAGAAATATAACTCCGTTGTCGGGGTCTATGTAGAAATAGGCTTGGTCCGGAGAGTTGGTGTCCAGGCTATAGTGGACTATGGAGTTGTTGCCATCGTCGATGTCTGTGGCTGATATCCTCATTACTTCGCGACCGCTCGGCAGGTCTTGAGGCACGGATTCCGAATATGACTGTACATGGAAAAACATGTTAAAATTCCAAAGCAATGCCCACTGAACTCAGTCAAATGGAGATTTAGTCCTTGAGGAGATTTACATGGTTTACAAAAAGTTCTTGAGAAATATTATTTAAAAATCGTGGCAAAACAAAATTATTTTCAAACTGTGCAAATTCTCACAGTCTAAGGTAAAACTTTTTACTTAGACATGTTCTACGCGAAGCATGCCCGAAGCTTAGAGAAAGTTTCTTTTATCCAAAATAATAATAATCGTGCAGTGTGATAAAATGCGCCTAGGGGGAAAGAGCAGCCTAGCTAAAGAAAACACACCAACTACAAATGTGCAAAGAAAGTGTATTTAACACACTATACACAAAATTATTACCAAAATCGCCTTGAGCGGCTTATCATCCTAAATCAGACATGCAGCAACATGCAAGTAGAAAAGACAATTTTCAAATCGGTTTCAATGTTCAAATGTTACCAAAACAACATAGGTTAGCTCATTTCGAATGTCTAATAGATTATAGTTACTAAATCTATGAGCGATGGTAACAAATGATGGAAGTACAAGATATCAAGTGTCAAAGATTAACAGTTTGTGCTCGGAACTCTCTCTCAGTAATTTCTGTTCATTTGGACAAACCTTCCAGACATCTCCTCGGAAGACCTTTGGAAAACAGGCAAGTGTTAGTATAGTCTGCGCCACTGTTTGGGGCTAATAAATATCAAGTTAGTCACATGATTCACTGTAAGTCTTGTAAAAAACATCTGTTCATTCCATTTGCAAGACCTAAAAACTATTAACATTGCCTGTATTAGTGCTAGCATTTGTCAATTTACTACGAAGTTCCTGTTAATCTATTTTCTCATAAACTTAACACTTAAACATTTTACATTCAATTTAACGCCTGGTAGCGACTAAACTTTTAATTTTGTAGCAATATTTCTAACTGTCCACTAGAGCGATACTTACAACTTTGTCGAAAACTGGTTGGTTATCATTGATGTCTTCAATGACTATTTTGATGGTGCAAGCATCATCGAGCTGTGGTTGGCCGTTGTCACTCGCCCGTACAGTGATGTAAGCCTCTTTTTCTCTGGCCGGCTCATCCCGATCGAAAACCTGCACATTTACGCAACATGTAAAACTTTTGAACGACTTAGCACGAAAAATATTTAATAAATTGTTCACCTACCTCTGCCCTTGAATACATTTAACAAAAGAACTGTTATATTAAATTGTTTCGCGCAAGAATTTCATTACAATAGATCGAAGAAAAAAAGTTTGAAAACATTAAATTAATAAGTTAAAATATGTTATCTAATATTTATAGCAGATTTTGTAGAGGTAAATAAATGAAAACAATTTAATAGTAAGAAGATCGAAAATGCACCTAATAACAATAATAAAACGTTTGTTTGTTGAAATTCCAAGAATTGGCAGCTTGAAAGTTATTGGACATCTCAAATAACCTTGACCTGCGGGCCTATGAGGTTGCGTTTAACGTGTGATAGACAAATGATAAAACTTCTGTCACTTTCCAACATGTATCTATATCTATGTTTCCGAAAGGGGTAGTCGGATACTTTATTATTTATCTGTTGCGCGATAAAACACAACCATCATAGGCTCTCTGAAGTTTTATTTAATAAAGACTGTAATCGACATTGATTTGAAATTTAAATAATGGATGTAATGAAAACTAGCAGAAATCGATATTAACCAACAATGACAAATTTAACTTAGCACGAGAAATGAATGGTGATTAAAAAATCTTCGAAAGTTAAGCATACTAACATCTGCTGTTGTGATCCTTCCAGTCTCAGGGTCGACGTGGAACCTCTCCTTCTCGCCAGGAGTGGACACGAACTTGTATGTGACCGTGCCCCCCATCTCTAGAGGATCCCGATCCTCGGCATGCACCTGCGAACACCTCATCAAAATAAGAAACTTTTCTGGAAATCGAGGAAACAAATCATGGATAACAAAGTGGAATGATGATTTTTAAGGGTCGCGGGAAAAGTCTAGGGGCAGATGGAACAACACCTGCCAGTGGAGTTTTAATGACTGATTATGATATAACATTTCTAATGGACTTGGTATCTGGCATCATCAACAAGCCAGGCAAGTTACATGGACTATATACATCTGATTCACGACTTTCAATATAAATGGCATTGCTCATTATCAATGGCACTTAAATCCCGATGGTAGTGGCGAACGGTTTAAATATAAAGGCACAAAGGCACTGCCTACCCTGAACGATCATGTGTAAGGACACATCATCGTTCATGGCTTTTCTGTAAGGACAGAAACAGAAAAACTGCCTGCCGTGGCTAAAATCCCAGTGCACGCCACAGTCTGATTGTAAGCATCTATGAAGCCTATAATGAAGCATTAGAGGACCGAAAAGATACGTACGCCACATGACTTACAGTGCAAGTTGCATTTTAGAGTATCTCAGGGCTTCTAAGACCACGGGCTACTCGTATAAATCTCATTCCAGGCCAAACTGATATGATAGGTGCGAATTTGTAGTCGATATCAATCATGGAATGTTACCTTCGACTTTTGTATTGGACTAGATAATTGTATTAGTCGAATAAGTAGTATGTAGGAGAAGTGAATATTGCAAAAAATAACCGCAGAAAGTAGCTTTTAATCAGTGGGCGGACGTAGGCAGATTGTATTAAATATTAAATGTCACGGAACAGGAAAAATCTGTCCTCATTTTCCTATGATAATTTGTGGCTGATACTTTTCTATAGGATTTATTTTGGCACGGAAAATTACATGCTGAAGAAGTTATTTGTTTTTTTTTGCCTCATGGCTAACACGAGAAAAGGACATGATACTAAATAATGTTTTTCCAATCTTTGAGTGTTCTATTTGGGAAACCTTTTTCCGTTGTGTCTATTTAATGCCTTAGGCTTGGTATCAATTTGTTTCGTTTTTCGATATGTAACCATTAAATAAACCCGTCGTTCAGAACTAAAATTTACCTTTTGTCTACAATATTTCTGTAAGTTGTGCTATGATTCTGCCCACGAATTGTATTCTAATTGAAACCTGGCAAAAGGTTACGAAATGTATTTCAAATAATAAAATAAACACTACATTGGTTGAATTTGAGTACTGATACGTCACTCAAAGTTACTTGTCATACTACATTTAGTGACGACTTCGTCTTCGTATTTCTACATTATTTATTTCCTATACTTACTTCCTTATGAAATGGGATGTTATGATAAAATAGTAAAAAGGAGTATTGTAAACGATAATGATAAAGTTAAGATATGTACATCTAGACAGCATTTGCTTTCAACTAAAAAAGGACAAATTTAATAATATAAAAAGCATCGAACCCAAATGAACTCAGTTACTAAGGTAATTTCAAGTCCTCCGTGTAGAAAAGGATATAAGTGATGATAATGCCTTATTCGAATACATCCTTCTATAGCTGTGCTGAGCAATCGTCTCAAGCCTGGATAATTTTGTGCGGTGATTTGAGGACGCACTGAACTTGCAATAATTCGAAAGTCGTAGATTTTTTAAATCAGACATTTCAATGTCGGCATTCAGCATTTAAGCGGTGACTTTTTGTTTTAAAGTAAAAGAATTACTCTTGACTAAGAGTATGCCTGATGAAGTTTATGATAGGGACAAGCGCACTTAAAAAACCTAAAGACGTCGCTCTGACCGGGTAAATTCCACATCTTAGGACTTACTAATGCTGGCAAAAATGCTACGTTTTAGCTTAGAAAAGTAAATAAGTTCTTCGTACTTATTTTTCTCCTTTTACTTTTCTAGTAGTGGTCACTTCAAGGGTTGATAGCACGCTTGATAACGTCTCATTTAATTATTTTTTCTCAAAAATTTAGCAAGGTGCAGCTTTTTCAGACTTTACCTGATCTGTCTCTTTCTGTGTGTTCTTCCACGTACAGCATTATTTTTATCAATTAAGACAAGCAGTCGGGCCACCTAATGGTACTTTGCAACACTAGAGCTTTAATTGCCCTGTTTATTCATTCTACACACAGACCAGGAACACTAGAAGCTGATTCCACAGGTTGCAAAGTCATTGTTTTTGGAAGGATTGTATCAAAAAAGTGGGAAATGTGGTTTCATCATCATCATATCAGCCTAAGGATGCCGACTGCTGGACAAACATCTCCTCAAAGGATCCCTACAGCGACCGCCCTCATCCATCATTTTCAAGGTTTCACGCGGTCTCTTATTGGGTGACGGGGGGGATGGGTGGTTAACTCACCGTAAAAACATAGGTCCCCTGCGGTTGCTCCTCCTGCACTGTGGGTCGGTAGTTGAGGCACTCGGTGAACAGTGGTTTGTGGTTGTCCTTCACCGCGAGTTTCGGCGTAGATCCGGCGAACTGAAAGTAGTTAGAGCCCAACACGTCATATAGGTCCTCAGGAGGATCGAACAGCTGGAGGAAAATTATGAGATGAAGCGTCTATATCTCTCACTTGCATTTAGAGCGCACTCGCCGTCGATGTTGTGTTGCTTGAATTAAAAGACTCTTGAAGACTTCTGAGATACAGATACTTCATCTATGGCAATAAACGCCTTTATTCTTCGTAGTTCGATATTCGAAATTCGTATGGTTTTTTTTTATATCGTTTAATAGGAGAGTGATATAGACAGTACGATACGATCTTCGAATACTTGGGAATTTCCTGACAGGTTCGTTAAAGAGCTCACATAATTAGTCATACTGTTATCCACAGATATAGTAAATACGTAATAGGTACTACGCATTTCTAAAATTCTGGACCATTTAACTGGCCTATAGTCTATAGTATCGTTAACACAAATGTAACGATTACTTGTTACCAATAACCAGTCCAATAAAAATGATTTTTTTGACGTCGGTTGCGTGGACATAAAAAAGGCATTATTAATAGAATCGTTAGAATAATCGAAATTAATGGTCCTGATAATACATCCATTATATGTAAAAACCCCTCTTGTATTGTAGTAGTAACTTGTCAGTATAGACAATAGGACGTTACATATTAGAAAAATGTAGAATCTAGAATTAGGCGAACTAGATGACAATTCAATATATATTCAGTATGTTAGTTACTACAGTTTCACTAGTGTTGTTAATATCGATATTAGAAAAACATGATATTTTTGTGGTGGGTAAACTTTTTCTGTATACCTGATGGAATACAATAGTTGAATCGGTAGGCATAAGTTTATATCGACATATTTGTATCGACATAGACCTGTCACTATTATGTTTTGCCTATGCCTGATAACATTTTCAGATGACAATCTAGTTCTCCTAATTCTGGAGTCTAGTTCAATATCAATTCTGTGAAGTACATGATGTGACAGGGGTATTAATTACTTTTTTAGCTGTACTTTATATTTTGCATAAAACGAAGCTGGGCCAAAATGAACTGAACGTGAGTCGGCCTTCTCGCTCACACTTTAGAAGAAACAGCAAGAGCGAGCGAGTGGTCCGACTTAGTGTCTATGACTCTAACGCTCAGTTGATATTGGCCCCACAATAGTGACTAATTGATGACACACACAACACAAATCTAATCCGCCTAAGTAGGGACGCTTATGAAACATATATTTTAAAGAGACTCGGACAAAAAGACAGAAGGAATCCTTTCTTAGTGTACCGTACACCTCTAAAGGAATTTGCATAACTAACTTCACGTTCCTACCTTCAGCGATTTAGGCTACCAATCCATTAAAGTGGAGCGGAGCTATGCGAAATTGACCAATCAGGTAAAGTCGCTGTTGAAACCAACAAGAGCAAATTTTAATCTGTGGAATGTGATTGGTCACTTTCGCTGATTAATTGATTGACTGACTGATTGCTGCCAAGCTTTTCATAGCGCTACGCACTTTTCTATACGCTACGCGTCTACCAGCAGAGCCAGGAACTCGCCTAGCGGGCGAGTTCCTGGCCGTGAATGAGTTAATTTTGCACAGCTCCGCTTCGCTTCAATGGATTGACTGGCTTAGGCTGTGCATTGTCTGACAATAGTTACGTCACATTACTGTTTTATAGGTATAACTAGATAATAAGAAAATTACCGTTTAAATTAATAGTTTTCTCCCTCGTCTGATAAAACGATAATTACGCTACAACTTCGATTATTCACAGCTCAATTCAGCATTTTTTCAAAGAATAGAATAATGGATGAATTACTGGTACCAAAGCGACGAGTTACTTTTTGTCTCTAGGGCTGAAATTAATGACTTTTTCATTTAATAACCTCATTATGGAAGCTAATCGAAACATCCTTTTATCGCCTCGAAACAGGCGTGTTTCGGGTATTCTTTTGAAACTTAAATTGAATTATAAAGGGTTTCAGCATTTTTGTACCGTTCCGACAAAAATAACTCAAGTTCGGTTCGATTATTAATTAGCATTTAGATTGGGACTTCTAGTACCGGTATATTAGTATAGCCAATACCGGTATTATGAAACCTATGTCTGCTATAAAAATATTATTCACAATACCGGTATTGTTATATATTACAGATATTGTGTAAGTAGCCTGTTTCACACAAAAATAGGTTTAATATAATAAGGTCTCGTATAAAACCTATTTTTGTGTGAAAGAAAAATGGTTACTTACGTAGGAGGAAAGGGACATTACATATTAAAAGCTCAGTTTGATATCATTATCATTCATATTTTTTCACTAGTGTCAAAATATTCATCAGTCACGATGTTCCTTATGAGGTTGCAGATATATTCATTAAATTCAATACCGTATTAGAAACGTAGTTCTCTTTATCAAACAAGTCAACAACTCTCAAGAACGTAATTACGTAATTAATGTGAATAAACTTATGAATAATTGACATCAATGTGAGCTTTCATAGATATACTTACTATATTATATTACATATTAGGTACCTATTCGTGATTATTAAATACATACGTACATATAGACACATGGGGTTGGCATTTTAAAAGTATTAAAATATAATCTCGCGTGTCACTAATGTAAAAATAAATGATTAGTGTAATATCTTACTATTTATTCCTCACCGCTAATTAATAAAACAGTTAGTAAAATGGATTATAAATGATCATTATTTATGATTAAATTTACTCACGTAGAATCCTCGCTAGCGTAAACATATTCAAAGACAAATATAAAAATACATTTTTCACAAAATGTACATTTAAGCTAATAATGACCCATGCGGAATACATCTATATTATAGTAAAAAATAAATAAGCGTAAATAAACATAAATCACTATCGGTTAAGCTTGTAGGGTGTAAAGAGGGTTACGAGACAGATGGTCGTTGGTCTAGTTGTTACTCACGGATGTTGAGTATATAGGTGTGTTCCCTTGGAGGTGTCTGGAGTGCCTGAGTCTCGTGACGTGGTGTGATGTGTGCTCTCGGGCTGAAAATAAAAAGACATATTAATACCATGATGTGAACTAGATACAGTTAAATTGAAACTATGTCTCTGGGCCATTATCTATTTTAGCGCCTCTATTTTCTCGCATCTTTACGTAAAAAGCATATTGTGCAAAAAGTGGTAGTCTGATTGTTTTGTAAGCTAAAATTTTTTTTTTTTGGTCACCGTTTATAATTATAAACCAGGTAACGCAGTAGTCATCGATGCTTCCACTTAAGTATGAAAATAAGGTATTAACCGCTGCGTTACCACCTTTTTACTCTCAAATCGGTTGTATGTTTTATTTTATTTTTTAATGGTTGCTACCTCAGAACTCCTTCATTTACACGACGATTTGGAAAATTATTTTTTTGTTCATGAGTAGGTATATCCAAATTGGTCCCATAAAATTTGGGCGAGGATCTGATGCCGGGATCCATGAGGCATCGAAGGAATTCCTCGAATTCTATGAGCACATCTATGGCGATTTCGGTTTTTATTACAGTAGTTTTAGCTTTTACATTAGAAAATCACCATTTAGTGGAGAGAAACCAATGATGAAGACACCAGTCATCAGTTACCACTGAGGGCTCTACCAGTGTTATTTAATTCGCATCGCGAGTCGATTTGGAAAATTATTTTTCGGTTAAGAGTAGGAATCTCCAAGTTGGTCTCATAAAATTTTGGTGATGATCTGATGATGAAATCGATGAGGAATCAGAGGAGTTCCTCAAATATTATGTGCACACCTATAGATTTATTCAATTTCTGTGTTTATTAAAGAAGAACAAGCATTTACACTCGAAAATCATCATTTGGTGAAAAGAAACTGATGATGATAAAGACACAAGCCACAAGTCACTAATAAGGGCTCAACCAGTGTTATTTAATTAACTAATTGCAATATAATTCTTTATCATATTTTGCTTAGAGGCAGAAGTTAGTTAAGATCAGGGTAGCAAAGTGGAGCTGATAGTGGAGGACCAGAGAACTCCTTAACGGTTAAGAGTTACAGATTAATTCTTAAAAAATACATGTATTATAGGTAGGTACGTTAAGACTGTTAGTCATATTCTTTAAAGTGTGTCTCTGAGGTAGTCTTCTTATCACTAAGTCAGGATCTGATGATAGGATCCCAGGGAAATCGAGAGAAACCCTCAAATATTATAGGCACTAACAATGTTTTCTATATTTTTTTTTATTTCTAAGTTATTCAGTTATTTTCGTCTGCTTGTCATCATTTAATGATGCTGAGCTGATGATGGAAGGTACAAGTCCTTATTAACGGTCAATAGTTGCAAGATAATTCTTTAAATATTATGGGTAAGTTGAGACTGTTAGTCGTATTCTTTTTAACCAGCAAGCTACTTGACTTAACCATTTCGACCTAGCCAATTCTTATAATTTAGATTTTTATTTACAATCAAATCCTCCTCAATCTGCCCATTCTGGGCTTTAAAAAATACTTTTATATCACTCAAATCCATCACTAAAAGGCAAAAAATATATTTTTTTTAATAAAAAAAGAACCGACTTCAAAATAAACTAAAAAGTCAAAACTAATCTTTTATGTACGATACCGATCACATTTGAATCACCTTTGTAAGTCGGTGCCAAACTTGAAGTAAAGTTCTGTATTCAACAAAAATACGAATTACTATAACTACATATATAGGTAGGTAATAACTAAACAATTTTCGCTTGATATCTCTGATATCCCACGCTAGCAAGGTTTTTCTTCATATACTTAACACCCGACTGCAGGCATTTATAAGTAGGGAAATTGCTCAAGAACAAACTGGCTTTGTCAAAGGAAGGGGAACACGCGAACAGATCCTTAACTTAAGACAGATCATAGAAAAAGCCCGAGAGTTCAATAACTCGCTTTTTATCTGCTTTGTGGATTTCCGAAAGGCCTTTGACACCGTTAAGTGGTGAAAAGCTATGGGAAATACTACTGATAATGGGTATACCACAACACCTAGTCTACATTATCAGAAAACTCTATGAAGACGGTACATGTGCAGTTCGTGTAGATGGGATCGATTCGGGGACTTTCAAAACTGAAGCTGGTGTTCGACAGGGTTGTATTCTCTCCCCTCTTTTATTTAATATATACACTGAATATATCATGCGGATAGTTTTGGAAAAATGGGACAAAGGCATATCAATTGGAGGCCAATTCATATCTAATCTGAGGTATACAGATGATACCACCCTTTTTGCGACGTCAAAGGCAGAAAGTGAACAGCTTCTTTTACTTCTGGAAACAACCAGTTCCGATTTTGGGCTTACTGTAAATGGATCGTAAGAATAACAATCGACAAAATGATCTACACAGTATAGCCAACTGCGAAGTTGTCCAGAGCTACATTTACCTGGGATCCACTATCACAAATACTGGAAATTGTGATGAAGAAATTAAAAGAAGATGTGCTGTAACACGATCAGCCGTAGAGAAGCTCACGAAAATATGGAAAGATCGCCATATAACAAAAAACACGAAAATTCGACTCATGAGGTGCTTGATATTTCCAATTTTCTTGTACGGAGCTGAAACATGGACAATCCAACAAAAAGACCGCAAAAGGATTGATGCACTTGAAATGTGGTGCTGGAGACGGTTGCTGAGGATAAAATGGACTGCTCGCCGTACTAATCTCTCCATCTTAAAAGAGCTTAATATCAGACAAAGACTTTCCTCAGTTGTGCAAGTGCGAATTTGAAAATGTTTGGACATGTCATCCGCTACGAAAATTCGATGGAGCGTTTAGTAGTACAGGGAAGAGTGGAGGGTCAACGTTCTCGCGGCCGATCTCCTACAAGGTGGTCAGATCTCATAAAGTCTACGACGAAATGTTCGCTAGCGGAGTGTGTTCGGAGTGCCACAAACCGAGAGAAGTGGAGAAGTATCGCAAAAGCTGCAATCCATATAGTAGACGACAACCCATAACCACGACCACTCTGGCAAGAGTGTACGACTAAGAAGAAGTCGAAGAACAACTAAAGGCTCGCCGCCGCGGTTCTTGAGTGTCATCTGTGTTAATAGTAATGAATGAATGGTTTGGCACCGACTTCAAAAGTTGATTCAAATGTGACCCGTACCGTACAAAAAAGATTATTTTTGGCTTTTTAGTTTATTTTGAAGTCGGTCCTTTTCTTTTTGATTTTTTATATAAATCTTTTCTCTCTTATCTTATTAATTTGAAAAAGTAAAGTTGTTACTGAAAAGAGAATGACCCATCTAAGTTAAGCTGGGTATCTCCAGATGGTTAAAGGATACCTTTTACCCGACTACGCTGAAGAAAAAACGAAGGGTTATGACTTTTTCTCCTCCGCGAACGAAGTTGCGGGCGCCTTCCAGTATGTATTAAATACAAGTATATCGTCGTCTAGTACCCATAACACAAGCCTTAAGGTGCGTCCACACTTGTATCATTTGCTCGTATCCGATCACCGTGCCGTAGCATGACTGCGTATCGCGCTGCTTGGACGCTTACTGTCGGTGCGCCGATAATGCCGCACTCTTCCGATACAAGTGTGTGATACGCGTAGCAAATGGATTTCGAGTGATCGGATCGGCGCAACGTCCAAACGCGTGATCGTGACACGCGATCATGCTACGCGACGATGATCTGATACGGGCAAATGATACAAATGTGGACGCACCCTTAGTGAGCTTACTAGTCCCATGACTAGTTCGATTTGTGTAAAATTGTCCCGTAATATTTATTTATTTACTATTATTTATTTATATCAAGACCAATGGTCGTAGTGATACTGGGATTTATCAAGAGCTGCTACTAGATTAATACTACCAGAATAATAAATTCCTTTGGTTTAGAAAGAAAACAATTCGTACGTCGAGTCGTTTGTTAACAACCCGGCGCGTACTTCTCAGCAACAATTCCACGCGGAGACATAACCCACCCGATGCGAAAGATAATCTATGTTAAGCGTGCGTGTGAAATATTTCACGGTAGAGATATGCTAATTCTTTAATATTATTCAGCCAATGTAGATTATACTTGTTTACATAACAATTAAACCTATTACGTACTAGGGACGCAGTGACCGTTCAGGATTTGAAGCTTATTTGAAATGTTGGAAAAGCGAGGTTTTTTTTATTAGATAGCTACAAGCTAAATTATCTAAACTATGAAATGTTTGTGCATTGTAGATATTTTCAAAATGTAAGTGAAACGAAGTATTTAAAGGTCAGTGATCAGAAGGTGTCCGTAACTTCGGTCGCGGGAGAGAAATTGTGTCATTTTTCTTTAGCATAGTCGGGTAACCGGTATCGGCTTATTTAGCCATGAGCGCAGATGTTTCCCACCGGACGCACCATAGTATCGACTGCCAATGATGATGATGTGTCGGGTAAAAGTAACCTATAAGCATTTGTGGATACCCAGCTACCCATGTCCCAAAAATATTTGAAATTCATTTAGCTGATTTGGCGTGATGACCACAAAGACAATACAAACAAAAAAAAGTATCTTTCAATTCAGTGATCTCCAAAAAGTCCGTTTAATAATATTTCTTTGAAAATATCTTCAATGTGCAGACATTTAATTCTTACAACTTTATGATAGTATAGATGTAGACTTGTATCACGATTCCAACGTTTTTTTTTATGCTTGCAATGATTTTTATCAAACTATGGTTGTAATAACTAGAAGGAGCCCTCAATTTCATTCGCGGAGGAGAAAAAGCCATTGCTCCTCTTCTTCTTCAGCGTAGTCGGCTACAAGTATTCTATAACGATTTAGAGATACCCAGCTAACCGTGTACCAAAAATAGTTGAAATCCGTTCAGACGATTTGGCGTGATGAAGCCCCGACACACACAAACATGGTACAAAAAATGTAAAAAAAAGATTCAGTGACCTCCAATAGCTCGTTTGAATCATTTTTTTGAATATATCTTTAGGGTACAGATATTTCATTTTTACAAATTTCTAATAGTATTTACAAATTGCCTTGACTATTTGTCTGGACTGTCCCCAGTGTCCCCTTCTTGGCAGTGGCGACAACCCTAGGCGTCTCCTATTCGCTGCCCCGATAACGCCAGATAACTGTAGTTTAAGATTATGTCACTGCGCCGATACCAAGTTGTGCGTGCTAACTGGGGACACGAGACCTTCTTGAATACTATTCTCATTCACAAAGGCTTGTAAAATTAATCGTGTTACGATACGGCTTGGCTTTCATTCATGCAACACGGTAGCCCACGACGCATGAACTTACTTGTATAATATTATATTATACTACTTATTATAAAGTTTTGTTTCTTATGAAATGTCTGTAGGTACATCGAAGATACTTTCAAAAATATTGGTGAAAAAGACTATTTGACGGTCATTGAAACGAAAAAAATGCTTTTTTTTAGTTTTTGGTATGATAGTCGTTGTTATTCATAACGCCAAAAAAAGAAAGCCTGAAAGTACTTCAAAATTGTTTGACTTTGAATTCGACTACGCTGAAGGTAAACTGATTTGCCGCAGCATCCACAAAGTAGACGCACCTAAGCTACTTGGTGAACGCCGCATGATGGTCACAGGTCGCGAGACAGGCCCTGGGGGAACAATGTTGCGGGAAAATTCTAGTATGTGTGTAATGAAGACTTCACAGTACATAAATTAGATACAATGCAGAATTATTAACAATTAATATACGTACAATCGTAAACGTAAATTTCACCAAAATCTGTTAGTGTACCTACGTTACGTCACTAACATTTCCAGCACTTGCGAGCTATTATCAAATTTGCAAGACGGACGTCCACTTGATACCCACAGCACTCCACTGGTTCGCTACAAAGGCTTTGCTAAATACAGCACAATGGACCAAGAATGCACCTCAATAGCTGATTCGTACAATAGTCTGAAGACTAAAGCTAGACTGGATAGGGATGGAAGCATTAGTCTGAAGAATCGAACTGTCACAATGGACTAATTGAAAGTTTGTTGTAAACCTTTATGCCTGTATACAATTTGTATGTCTAATTTTTTGATGTGGGAAAATTAACACCACATTAATCATATGATTTATACACAAAAATCAAAGCGCAAAGAAAAACACGATTGCTCCGCTCACAGTGCTCGCTGGTGGAAGGGTTTGAGACGTTGGAGGCGTAAACCTCGAAGGTAACACTAACATGTCTCGAAACTTGAAAGCCTAATCCTAATTTAGTCTTCTGTTTCCGCGATTATTATTAATCATCATCATCATCATCATCATTTCGGAAATAGGACGTCCACTGCTGGACATAGGCCTCCTCAATAGATTTCCACATGGGCCGGATAGACGCGACCCGCATCCAGCGAGTCCCCGCAACCCTAACCAGATCGTCCGACCACCTTGCGAGTGGTCGTCCTACGCGCTGCTTGCCGGTGCGCGGTTTTCACTCGAGAACCTTTCTGCCCCAATGGTCATCAGGTCTTCAAACTATGTGCCCTGCCCATTGCCACTTTCGTTTGCTTAACCTGTTTGCTATGTGACCTTAGTTCGTCTACGAGTTCATTCCTGATTCGATCTCGTAGAAATAGATCATAGCGCTTTACATAGCTCGCTGAGTGACTCTGAGCTTCCTTAAGAGGCCCATAGTTAGAGACCACTCATTTAAACAAAACAATTTAAACCTAATCCTTACACCCAATATTAAATCTTGATTATAATGTTTACCGTAGACATTTTAATTATTTAAAATAATGGTGTTGACATTGTTCTAGGTATCTACTTATTTTTACTGTTACTGATATTGCTATTGTTGGTTCCAGTAAAAAATTTACTGTATTTCACGTTTTGCGTGCCAGCTTCTGGTGAAATGTGCGTGTTTATGACTATATATTTGCAATGTACCATATTTTGCACCACATTTCAAGCAAATAAAGATATTATTATTCACTTATTTATTTTAAATCTTAGGGTAGGTTTTTTACAATATATATGTATAAAAAGTAAAATACAAAAAGCAAATACAAAGTATAAACACATTATAAAAAACCTAACCTAGAATGCCGCCGGCAGCGGGGCAGGGCTCAAGCTACCGGTGGTTAGGGCTGCACAGAGAGGAACCTCCTGACAATGCGGGCCGTGTCCAGGATTACTGCCTTCTGTATCTGGCCCTTGATCCAGCCTTGTAGCGAGAGTCTCTTAAGATGTTCGTTGAGACTTTTCGCTATAAGACCGTTTGCCGAAACCACTATCGGGACAATAATCGTCGAATCAACATCCCATATGGCGGTCACCTCGTGAGCCAAGTCGAGGTGCTTGCTGAGTTTGTCCTTCTCAGCCTTCACGAGGTTCTCGTCATGTGGAATGGTGATGTCGATGAGTATTGCCCGGCGCTTAGATCAATCTATCAGCACGATATCAGGCCTATTGGCTTCAATAGTCCTGTCCGTGATGATAGATCGATCCCAATAAAGCGTGGCACGACCATTTTGGCATCGGTGCGTACTTATAGTACGGCACCTCAGACATTATTATTATTAACTAACTTAAGCCTAATCCTGCAGACGAACTTTAATCGAAGATACGTTCAGCTTCACACACGTAGCTTTGTTCCGAAGTCAATCCGACGGCCATTGTTTCGCCAGCTGTACTAATTCTACGGTTTGTCTTTCGTATATCGAGCAGACTAATACCATCGGTTGGTATTTGGGATATTTCACTTAGATCAGTGTTATCCATATTCACCATAGACTTCATCAATGAGTAATGGAACATTATTCTCAAAATGCATCGTCAAATATCATCATCGTTCAGTGAGTGAGTGGAGTAGTCATTTTGTTATTCGATATTGTAATTTTGCAAAGTTGTTTCTTTTTTCAACGGCCGAATTAAATCAGCAGTTAGAAATATGCTATAACATTTTTATATAATTATAGAATATCAAACGACTATTTGTAACGTCAGTCATCAAATTAATTTAAGTGTATTTGATCTACATATTTACTTTGAAATCAATAGCACCGAAGTACACAACTTAAACATTCGAAAACAAACAATAGCATGGACTTTAATCAAATGCTCCCTAATATAATTATCGAAATAGTTCCCCACACGACATGACTTGCATTAACGTACCACTTTTAACCAAGCCAACAATTACCTGACTACCATAACAAAACTTTTGTTCCTCTATTAAACGTTTTACTCACAATGGTTTTCGTAGATCCGTCAAATCAACTGAATACCGGTATTATTTCCGGACAATATAACCCGTATTAAATTTCGGTATCTTGCTTATTGTTATACATTTTGTTATTTTATCACGTTCACTTTCCCCGTATAAAACGATCTGACAATGTCATACGTCCCAATGCGCATCCAGTATGGACAAGTGACTTCACAATGGAAGCATAGACTCCTCACAAGCAATTGCATGATCCACCATTCGGGGCACCCGGACAGAGAATGTGTTAAAACGATATAGTTAATTTCAAATTTTGAGGTCATTAATCAAATAAATACCATTTAACAAATTTGCAAATTTGGAAGGATATATCAGTAGAGGATAATGGACTATGCTCGGAGTTTCTCTGCTTGATAGAATTAAAAATCAAACAACAATCAAAAGAACCGAAATAGCTTGCAGGATTTCTTCAGGATCGGCGGACGATGGCAAGCTAAAGGGATCATGTTCAGCAGTGGACGTCCGTGGCTGATAGAAAGATAGATCAATATAAATTAATACCGGTAACGATCCACGCGTCACACTGTGATAGATGGACAACTATCGTATGATGGAACCTAAAAAGCGAGTGATTGAACGGTTAGCTCGACTAAGCCCGGTTGAAGGCTAATTGATAGTAGCATTACCGAAGTAAATTGGGGAACGATAGGTATAAAATAGACGCATGGGCCCGAAAAGGCTTAGTGTGCCTAAGGGGTGGTTAATTTCGCGTAGAGATTTCCATTTTATACGCGTTACATCTATACTATTATAAAGTGGTCAAACTGAAGATGTCTGTAAAAAGTTATATTTTTTTGGATTTTATGTTTGTTAGTGTGTATTTGTGGCTTCTTCACGGCAAAACGGTTGAACTGATTTCAGCTATTTTTGGTACAAGGGTAGGACTTCCACTGCTGGACAAAGTCCTCCCCAAGTATCTCCATAACGACCGGTCTTGCGCCGCTCTCATCCAACGCTTTCCCGCAATCTTCTCCAGATCAACGGTCTGTCTTGTTGGGGACCTCCCACGCTGCGTCGTCCTGTACGCGGCTGCCACTCGAGAACCTTTCTCCTAGCGGCCACCGGTTCTTCGAGCGATGTACCCCGCCCCCTGCCACTTAAGTTTAGCAACACTTTGAGCTATGTCGACTACCTTGGTTCATCTGCGTACCTACCTTCAGCGTTACCGTACCTTCTAGTATTAAAATATAAATTCTGACAAAACGAATAATAATTGTGTTGAAACCACACGATGGTTGTCAGATTCCATTTGCCTATGTTAAAACTAATCTCACGAAACAATAACGGTCTGTGCTGCTTCTGTTATTTTCCAATATGCCTAAAGGATCAAAGCACAGGAAACGTTCGGACGAATTCCCTTTTGGCAAAGGCGTTTTTGTAGGGAAATGAGTTCTTCTGGCATTTTTCTTTGAAAATACCGTATAGCAATTGAGTAATATCAACTCAGTGTATGTACGTATGTAAGTACGCAGTAAACATCCTTGCGATTAGTAGTTACATACAATTTAAGTAAGATACATTATAACATTTTTTTAGTATTCATATTCCCGGGTTTCGCCACCATTTTTGTTCGTTATTGATTAAAAATTTCAAATTGAACCTAAATACCTACTTGTGTATTGCAATTAAATAAATTTAACTAACAGAGATAGTTTTGGAAAGGACGATGGTTAAATGTAAAGAGAGCGTTGAACAGATTTAATGAACTAACATTATCCTTTCAATCCGTTCTTCGTTCCTTTTAGAAATAGTCTTTAGTTGTTAGGTTACGAAATCTTAACATTTAAGGAGTGCTGCAAAATAAAAATGTATAGCAAGTAACTAAAAAACTGGCCATGTGCCAATCGGACTCGCGCACCGAAGATTCCGTACATAATATACGCTAAAAACGGCCGTATCTATGACAATCCGGTGTTAGCAGAGCCCTAATCCTAAGCAAAATGTAAGCGGCGTGGGGTCTTTCTATATTGGTTTATGACATAGACAGACATAAAGAAAAGATTTTCAGATTGGTTTCGTCGCTTGTGCAATAATACCTTCATACCAAATTTCTAGGACACCTAGAAGTACCCTATAGGTTTTCCACGGACAGAAATTACTATGGAAATATCTTATTAAATGACAATCTTTGGATTGCGTTGATTTAGAAACTTTTTTTACAGATTCAAGGGACCGCAAACATATGTATTTGATGTTAATTTTAACCTAATACCTCCACGCGTTCCTATGAACAATGGGACTTGAAAGGCAGCCGGACAGACGGAAAACAAAGTGATCCTATGTGCCTTGTAGGAAACCGGATAGAAACACAAGGTAACGTTTAATTTCCATTTGGACATGACAACATCCGAACCTCTTCACAAACTTTCACAGATATAATATTAGTAGGAACTTTTATCGACACCTTTGGCTTAGTTGGTTGCACGGCCTTCGAAGCTGGCGGTCCCGAGTTTGAATTCCGGCCAGGCCAAGTGTTTGTGTGATAAGCACGAATGTTTGTTCCTGGGTCTTGAATGTTTTCTATGTATTTAAGTATAATTTATTCATATATTATGTACCTACTTAGCTTCTACCCGCGACTTCGTCCGCCTTAAATTCGTTTATCGCGGATAAGTGTATTTTTCCGGGATAAAAAGTAGCCTATGTCCTTACCCGGGACTCAAACTATCTCCATACCAAATTTCATCCAAATCGGTTCAGCAGTTTAAGCGTGAAGAGGTAACAGACAGGCAGACAGACAGACACACTTTCGCATTTATAATATTAGTATGGATATCGTCGCCTAGTATTCATATTACAAGCTTTGCTCCATAATTTATCGTTTATTCGAAACAAAGTCATTATATGCTAAAAAAACTAGAAAATATATAAAAACGAATACTAAAATAAACTAGAACTAAAAAAAAATTAACAATAGTGCTTGCCTTTGGCATAGTCCCGAAGATGCTTGCAGCATTTCCTCGCTGTAAAGCAATGCTAATACGTTGAGCGATCATTTCTTATATGGGGAAATTAAGAACTTTGTTCTCAGATGTTTAAACATAGCATAACAAGTTACTACAACTTGCGTTTATCGAAACGGTTTCAGAACAAAAGTTGCCATAAATTTCATGGGTTATGCAATGGTATTATTATTAGTTATTAATATTTTCATACTTTAAAAATGGACGACTCAACTTTGAAGGCTCATAAAACAAGCTACACGCAAGGTATAGAGCAAAATTTTTTAAGGTAGGATTTACATCATATAAACTGCAATGTCACATAAATATTGTATTTTCATTTGAGTACAGTCAACATAAAGCTTAATCTTTCAAGATACTGCTAAGTACCTTCAGGAAAAGTAAGTCATATTTCCTTTCCCATCTCAAAGATAACTCTTTTTGCTCGCTGTGCATGTATAGATACCGATTTATCTTTAACCCCCGCCGCAGGCCTCTATTAGCTATAAATAAATACCCTGTGATACCGCTACCTTTACGGTAAGATATCGGTACCCGGGAAAAAACGAAATTAATCCCGCTTTTGTGATGCGGCATCGTCATATTTTCATCGTAAGCATAAAGCCCTGAAATACAATTATCGTATAAATTGGAAAATGGCACGCAAGGTTTAACTCGGAGCTTTGATGTGTGAGGGAGGAGGACATCAAATAAGATATTATCCTTTAATGCGAATAAGTATATTTAAGATGCGCACTGATTCTGTATGGAAAGAGGAACAAGTAATATTTTAAAAGCATATTCCCCTTTCTAAATAGCGGAAAAATGTGCTTCAATAGAACTTATTACTAAGTAAGTAAATGGAATTACTCATTAATAATATGATTTATGGCTAAACTAGTGAATTAATTTGATTTCAAGGATTTGTCGACACTTAGCAGCGCGCTCTACAAAGTAACAGACGGAGAAAAGTGGAGAACTGTCATCAAAAATATTAATCGGTTGAGTCACGATCCTCGGCAGTGAGAGGATCTCAGATCAGGACATAGAAGAAGAAGAATCGAATGAATGTTACACCTATGGAAACCTGACCACTTCTGACAGCGCAGTCAAATAAAAGTGAATTTAGGTACGTGTTTTTCTCAAATATAACCTTCAAACCAAACCCAGCATTCTCTGGCACGGCACAGCCAATCATCATCAGCCAAAAGACGTGGACAGAGGCCTCCCCAAAGAACGGAAGCAGTGCAGCGCCACTCCCTTTAGCGGAATCCAGCGACGTACACCAAGCCATCAGTCCACCTTATGTGAGGCCTACTCACGCTGTGTATTCCGGTGCGTCGTCTCCAATCAAGAATTTGTCGGCCCCAACGACCGTCGGTTCTACGAGCTATGTACCCCACCCATTGCCACTAAAGCTTAGCAATTCTTCGGACTATGTCGGTTAGTCAAATTATTCTACAGATGTCTTCACTTTTGTTTCTATCTCGCAGAGAAAATTCGAGCACAGCCCTCCCCATTGCTCTCTGGCTGGCTTTGACGTCACTTTAGCGTACCCATCACTACGCCACTGATTGATATAAAGTATATCGGAATCCCTAACGTCATTTGTCCTAATGTATCGTTTTTCATAACGCAGTTCAGGATTGTTATAAAACAAACCTAACCTAACCTAACCTAATCTATACGACGACCTTTTAAAGAATCCTGAAAAATAAACGGTTTCTGAAAAAAATGCGTTATGACAAACGATACATTAGGACAAACGATGCATTAGGACAATAACGACATTAGAGATTCCGAAGGAGACCCGTGGCACAGGGTTTTAACCAAGGTAAGCAGTTTTTCTGTGCCTATATGAAGCTATGGTCGTTCAAGGCTTCAGGCCCTTCGGGGTAGACAGTTTCTCTATGCCTGTATGGAACCATGGTTGTTCAGGGTAGGCATTGTCTTAGTGTCTATATGAACCGCACGATACTGGCACCCATATACTGAAACGTCCATAAACATGGTTTAGACTCTATACCATTCTAAGGAAGTAACACACAAATGGTGTTTCCAGATCCTAGTATTGCTATGAGTATAAACCAGTTCTAAGCTAACCAGCATTCTTCTCATCTAAGCCGCCGATGCAGTAAATCGCCACAATCTCATATGTCAGGAAACTTTAGACGTTTTATCAGCGAACGTGCTAAATAATATCAAAGTTTAAAGAACAATAGCCGTGACAAAGGAACTAAGTCGACCTTTTGAAACTGTCAGGCCCAAAATTCGCAAACGCTTTCAGCGCATTTAACCTCCAATTTCCCATGTAAGGCATTAACCCGTAAATGCTATCCAAAGATCACCTGAGAAGGCAACAGTAGGAGCAACAACAGTAGCCTTACTTTGAACAGCCTTCATAAGGACATAAGTTGATTGACAAGATACGGAATACGAAGCTCAAAATTCTAATCAGTCCGTCAGTAAGATAATACACTGAAAACAAAAACCGATTGAATCTAACAAGGAACTGTTTCCACCAGAGCATATCAAGTGGAGTGGTTAATTTGATTACTTACTGCATCATTATCAAAGATATGACATAAGTTGTATATTGCTGTCAAGGTTAAAATTGATTGTTTCAAATAAGAGTGTGCGTGCGAAAGGCACAATAAACGGATTGCGTTAAACTAGTTAATTATAATTTCTTAATATGAAACACAATTTTTGTGGTTCTGTGTTTTAATGTGGAAAAATTAACACCACATTATTATCTATTGTGATATAAATATAAGTCAAAGCGCGAAAGCAATTGTATTTTTCTTTGCGCTTTGACTTGTATCTGATATCACAATAGTTCACTAAAAGTTCAACTTAACTTCTCAATGCATAACATCCTTATTTCAATAATCGACACCCTAATGTAATATAATTAAAAATGCCAAGTAATAAGTGTACTGTGACACCTTATGTAAATGACAGAGGCGTGGCGTCAGAAAATTACAAGGGAAGCAGAAGCGTCTTTATTCATACATATCTAAAGAAAAAGGTGGTTACAAGCATTTCCTTGGGCAGCCCGGTGGGAATCAGCTTATATGGATGCTACGCTACTGGATGATTCTCCAGACCATTCTCTCTTTTCAATTAAATAGAGGTGGTACTGGCATTCTGTTCTATATGTGTTCCGGCACGGAACCGTATAGGACGCAGTCCCCGGGGGGACAATTTGCAGGCCATTGTGTAGCCATAATTAATGTATCTGTAACACGAACCTTATTAAACCTCACGGAAAAGATAACTCCCGAATTCATTAAAGTAATTGAGAGTTTAACCTTGCCTCTGATTTTAGGGTCGAGGTTCGTTAAATTATTAGTTATTAATTTACACTCGGGTTTGCGTTATCAAGACCTGAATAGTCTAAATGTTTAAATGATTAATTCTATATACAAACTTCCCTATATAAGTTCAAAGTCGCTTCGGTTCTGAACTGTGGAATAAATTTTCGCCGGCAGTATTTCCGGACCTATGCGACCATCAAGCCTTCAAAAAAAGAACGCACTCCCACCGAGACTTTAATCCGAGACCGGCCTTGTGACTCCTATGGCGTTAAAGGTTATCTGGAAGAGATCGCTGGTTAGCGATAAGGCCGCCTGTTGTTTTCCTCTCCTTGAATATAGCAATAAAGAGTTATTGTATTGTATTGTCTTGGAGGTGTCTATGGGCGACGGTGATCGCTTACCATCAGGCGATCCGTTTGCTCGTGTGTCTACTATAACATAAAAAAAAAACAACCTCTTCCAGATAAACTTAGGCTAGTGTCTAAGTAAATAGGTGGCGCAAAGCAGTTCGGAACTGAAGTAACCTACCCTTAATTGACCCCCTTAAGGAATGATTTGCATATTTTTTTATTTTTGCTTTATTAAAAGCTCATTCATGTGACAAACAGTAGACAAAAATATTTTTTCGAATAACTATAAAAATAACCAAAATATAAACCATCAAACATTTCATTCTATCTCTTTCTAGCAAAATTGAATTTAATATGGAGTTTATATGGCCGGAGTGGACAATGACGTAACAGTACATGTCGGACCTCTCTGTCAAATCACCGTCTTATTAGCAGTTTAAAATGCCTATATCATGCGTATTTATGGCCGATTTTAATTTCACTTTTTGAAATTTTACGGTATTATCATTTTTTTTAATCAATAAAAAAAAATCATGCATATACCCTATTCTAGATAATTTATCATTTCATACCGGGACAATCTCTTTAGTGGCCGAGACACCGGGACACCACGCTACGAACCGGGACATGTCCCGGCGTACCGGGACGTATGGTAACCCTATTTTAGAGGCTCTTTTTCTGGAAAACTTCTTGTTTGTTATGAAACCAGAATCTTAACATTTCTAAATGATCCGACATTGAGAACTAAGGGTTAATCGGTGAAACGTAACTTTTAAGCTGACGCACTAGTTCGTGTACTTGAACAGTTAGTACGTACTTGGCTTTCAAAAGAGTTAAGTTTGCTCCATCTAAGTTTAAGTTTGGTAAGTAGCTTCAAGTTTCGCCAAGGGTAAAGAGGGGTTAATATTTCTGCTTGACTAATGGTCATAAACTTGAGTAAATCACAATTATTTATCTATATTATTATTAGTATATTTAATTATAGTATTACTTAAAATCATACAATCATTTTTCATGTTACAAAAATTACCATGTTGAAAGTTTTCTAATTTTTGAACAATTTTCAAATTACAATTTACCATGTAGAGTCGGTAATATATTAAAAAGTTGTAAAAATGAAATGTCTGTACAATGAAAATATAAAAAAAAATTTGAATGGCCTATATGAAATTCACAACATCGAAATGTATATATTTTTGGGTCTTTTGTATGTTTGGATGAGTCGTTGTGGCTTCATCACGCCAAAACGTCTAAACGGACTTCAACTATTTTTGGTACACGGGTAGCTGGGCATCCACGGATAGTTATAGAATATATACTAAGCTGAAGTAAAAAAGAGGGTAGTGACTTTTTTTCTCTTCAGCGAACGAAGTACTAGTATTGTCATAAAAGTCATAATTATCATCATCATTTCAACGTCATCTGTTGAAAATAGATTTCTAGGGACTTGCAGAATGGGATTCCGGAGACTTACAGGATTTTAAAAATAAAATGCCTAATATTTTCTTCTATTTCCGCTATTATTATTCATTGAAATAAAACAATTTAACGGATTATATCGCGTATATTATCTCATTTTAGTTCCCGACATTTCGGAAGCCTATCAGCTTTCCATGGTCACGGGTGGACTGAGAAAAGATGTATTTTCCTCTGTCAAAATTACAATTTGTGCCAACTACCCATTTTTGAAAAAACAAATAAAGGTGTACATACACGCCACCTTTATTTGTAATAATCCGTTAAATTGTTTTATTTCAATAAAATGCCTATTTTTATGTTAGCCTATACCTCTAGCACAATTGTGATACGCGACTGTTTGTCACGCGACAAACATTTTCCGTCTCTTTTCTTTCATACAGGGCTAGTAAGACGGATAATGCTATGTACTAATAAATTAGTTAAAATAATAATAAAAATACAATTTTAAAACTAATATTAAGGTTTGATGTAAAAATGGCGTTCGTGAAAACACCCACTAGGTCAAAATTTTGGTAATAAACTAGGTAGGTACCTATAAATTAGTTTTAAGTTGCAGGGCACTACCGAAAATCAGCGTCACGGCTTGCCGTGGCATAAAGCTGAGTGGTGACCCCTTTCAGCGTCGTCAATTTACTTTTGTTATTTGTATTTCTTGATGCTGGCGTTGAATAAAAATGTTGTCTGCCTGTGACGTCACACGATCCTATTCCTAGGCTTTAGTATGAAGCGTTTTTTGGGAAAGTCCAAAAATGAGATTTTATTATTGTTGTGTCTCGGGGAGTTTGTATGCGGTTAAAGTATTTTTTTCACCAATATTGCTATTATTGAAATGTCTGTTCTATAATATATATATCACAGAAAAAAAGTTGTCAACAGTTGTCAACATCCCTATTGTCATCCTTATAATGTATGTAACCAGTTAAAGATTTTATTACCTATTGCTATAATGGTCATGATTATAATTATTAAGTCACTCAAGAGACCTATTCTTCTATTGTTTAAGTATAATAAATATCGTTTCACTCGTTCATAAACTATTTTTATTATTATGGTAGGGGAGTTCTGTTCTGAACTAGCCATTAAAGTCTGGCATGCGCATGACACCGGAACTTGCTTTTTCTCCAAGGGCCTTTGTTGGACTTCCTTTGACTGTCCAACCAGCCTTAAAGGGGCAAGGGGGAATTAAACATACACAGGTATTAAAAATACTTGTTCCGGTATATTATACTGGATGCGTACGCGGTGAACAAGTATTTATTTAACTTGATATTTGTATGCAAGTTTACAAATTTTCCAAGGAAGAATTGAAAAAGTCCGATTACACTGAAATGTGGTATACTTTCCAAAGTAACACACAAGTAAAAGAAGAAAAACAATATTCTTCAGACATATTTACAGAAACACTAAATTATGGTGTAAAAAACTACAAAGACCCAGAACAACATGGTGTAGTAGTATCTGGAAATGCACCATTAATAAAAGAGGTATTCCACTCTTAGCTGAGTTGCGAAAAACTGAGAAGGCATTCGTATGATGATCGCTGACATTCGTTAAATAGTATAGGAGTATGATATATTCACCAACATCATCATCAGCCAAAAGACGTCCACTACTCGACATAGGCCTCCACAATACATCCAGCGGACTCTAGCAACAAGGTGGACTGATGACCTGGCCCTATTTCATAAACGTGACAAGTGACAGTTGACAACGACAATTCGGCATACATTACTTCTCTGTCACGATACCCGGCATACATTTAGGCTGCGACCCAGCAACGTACGTCGAATCGTTGTTGTCAATTGTCACCTGTCACGTTTATGAAATAGGGGCCTGGTGATACCGATCACCGTCTTTGTGGTAACTTTTGCCAAGGAAGTTTATACACACTCATTTGTGCGGTCTGTGGTGTGTTCCCGTTTAGTCTCGTAACTAAGGGGCGGTCACCTAATAGAAGCACTCACTAGAGTACCCTTAATAGTCTGGTGATACTAAGACTCCAAATTGTACGTATGAAATATATGTCCCTTAAGGTAATATCTGATCCCTACCACGTCTTGGTATTATACAACTAAGATCTGCAAAGAAAGGTTTAGTTGTTACGGATACTAAAAGAGATGACGGATAAAGTCAGTCTAGTTTCCGTCACGCTGCTATCATTGCACTTCCCGCCTCAGAAACAACATCCCCACTAATTGGTTGCATCGCACCCCAAAAAGAAACTGGTATCACGCTCATTTTCGCCACGAACTTACAAGTGTGGAATGAGCTTCGCCCTGTGGTATTTCCGGAGCGCTAAAATGGGATTATTCAAGAAGCAAGTAAACAGGGCGCTCAAAAGTTGGCATCGTGTGGGTGACTCTTCCGGTATTGCACATACCCATTGGCAACGATAGCCACTTTTCATCAGTGGGCTATAGCTTGACAAGATGTTTCGTGATACTCCCATGGTCTGCGGGAGACGACGGGGGGAAAGAAAGCAGGGGCGAGTAAGACGTGTGCGCGCGGCAGGGTCATCGTGCTCCGCCGCGCGCACACGTCCCCAGCTGTCTTCTCCCCCCGTCGCCCGCAGACCACACCGCAGACAGTGTCACGAAACAACTTGTCAAGCTATATATAGTCTGTCCGTTTGTGACTACATAAAAATGTGTTGATTTTTACTAACTCTCCTAGCAATTTTGATCAATGCACACGTAAACTCATCATGTACACATGTACAGTCAGCTAGGAGTAAAGTAACCTTCCTTCTATAAACATGTATAAAGTATTTAAATAAAACAATTTAACGGATTATACCACGTATATTAATTATCTCATTTGAGTTCCCGACGTTTCGGAAGCTTTACAGCTTTCCATGGTCACGGGCTGAGTAATAATCGTGGAAACAGAAGAAAATATTTGTATAAAGTACTGATGTTTTTAGCCTTGCTATACTATCTATCTATCAATCACGGACGTCTTCCGCTGAACATAGGGTTCTCCAATAGCTCGCTACAGAGTGCAACCCTGCGCTTACCGCATCCACTGCCATTGACTCCCTGCGACCGGTCAGGTCGAGGAGGTCATCCCAGGGTTATTTTTTTTTAAATGAGATTTTCTGTGCCTATATGGAGACGTGGTAGTTCAGGGCTTCAGGGTAGGCAGTTTATGGAGACATGATCGTTTTGCGTATTAGGTAGTACCTTTGTGCCTTATGGATCCACTGCGTCCAACTAGTCGGAGGCTGCCCCACGCTGCGCTTTCCTTACTATACATTGTACATTAATTTCCTGATTCTGCAAGCCCTATTAGACATGCATTCACAATTTACACACAATTGCATCGGCAAAGTAATTCACATGTAGATTTTCACTTGTACAAGTATACCAACCCTAGTATAATACCAAGTATTTATACCCCAGAAATACTTCATCCCTATTGGCCCCATTGTGTTGGCCAATTTGAATATTCAAGTGCACCACGTGCCGTAAACGATGTCGATGGCCGGCGTGGAGTATTTTTTACCCGTTCCATCGTTAGTGGTCAACGTCGCCTGCGATTATGAAATTAGATTTTAATTTAACGGGCTTTTAAAATGCAAGGTGAAAATTCAGAGGTGTTACATTTTTTGTTAGGTTTTCTACAGGCTTATGTGTCGCGTGAATTTAATTTTTAAACTTTAGCAAGCATGTAGAAAATTGTGTAAGCATAATTTTCTCTGAACTTCTTATCAAAATGGAAGTAGAAAGTATGTATTGGCGTATTGTGTTTTTTTTATAAAATAATATCAATAGTAATTGATAGATTCACGCATTACTTTGCAAAATTCCATATTAGATTAATGGATTATACTTAACTAATCCATTAATCTAATCTACTACTATCTACACTACTTCGCGGAATAGTATCTTGGTTAGATGTACAATAAGTTGTGCACATATATGTGGGCATATTTTCATACAGTTTCCACAAAATATAAAGCTTGCAAATACCACAAACCACCGCATAATTATTTCATTATAAAAGCAAAGGAACTATAATCCATTAATCTAACAACAAAAGTATCTAAACACGCTTCGCTTTCGCATCCATATACTGAGCATGCTTACGTAAATATTTAGCAACCATATAATTTATTGCATTTCATTTACATTTTGCTCTCGAACCTATTCGGTACATTTGTTAGATTTTAGGCCATTTTCTTAGTAGAAACATCGAATTAAATAGTCACGCTGGTAATTTCAGAAACATTCAAACAACTCAAAACTTAATTTATATGTAAATTGTAATTATATTGCTACATTTTCACCACCATTACCGATGAAGTTTTTTCCTTATAAAAACACTTCCCCTACTGTCGGCCACGAATATTAATCGTTCCATCAAAGTTGATTATGTATTCTCTCTCAATAAATGTATTTTTTCGGGCTGTTAATGGACCACTTTAATTAAGGCTTTTACAATGACAGGCACTTACGCCTACTCAAGTACTTACAATACATGGATACATCATACAGTTGTAGTATTTAATAGTAAGTACTTGATTGTAAAGTAAGATGCATAATATTAATAATTCAAAGTAAATGACGAAATCCTTGTGTTTCAGTGAGATTTTGTTGAAACATTTGGTGTAATACTTATATAAAAAAGCTTATACTAAGTTTAATGGATATGTAGAGAGACTCCGTGGTAAAAACTTAATATGAGGAGATGTAATAAGAACGATTTTCTTCTTTCTAGTCGACTCACTGTCAGAGTTCGTGGTCTCGATGATGATGTAATCGTACACAGCAGATCTTCCTCCTCAGTCCTCTCGATTTGGGTGATGAACGAATTACACATGTCCAAAATAACGAAAATTAGAGGCTATAGTGTTCAAATAGGAATAGAAAACATTTAAGAAACTAGGTTTTCATATGACATCATAAGGTTTCAAGGGCTCAAAGTTATGACTTCGCGCGCTCTTCAGAAGTTTTGTTGTGCTTAAAAAATATGACCGCTACAAAATAAGGAACTGACTTATGCAAATAACTAATCAGAATTTTAAATATCTTTCCTGTTGCTTAAAAATGCAACGTGAAAAATCCGTTCCTATCCCTATTTTTACCAAAAATAGACCGGTGTGAAGATATAATTTTGGTATCATTTTGAGGGTTGTGAATTTGAAATCTCGCCACAACGTGAATTTTAATTCCTACAAGGTGAGAGTTCCAACGTACAAACTCGCGGCCTACACAACGGAAGAATTCTGGCCGAAAGGTGTCATGTTCCGGCGCCCCCGCGGTCGGCTACCTGAAATCTCAAACTTGCGTATTACGTCGCTGTTAAAAATGTGACCTAGCTGTATGTTTAGTTTTTTTTATTGTTATCTAAAGTATTATAAAGTGCTAAAAATTAAATGTTTGTATGTGTCGTTGTGGCTTCATCACGCTAAATCGGCTTAACGGATTTCAACTATTTTTGGTACACGGACAGCTGGGTGTCTCCAAATGGTTATAGGATACTTTTTACCCGACTATGCTAAAGAAAAAAAAAAGGTGGTGGGCGCCTTCTAGTAATTAATATGTTTGCTAGTTTGGTATTTATACTTAATATAGGCCATGTTGACTGAAATAAACGATTTCATTCATTCATTTTTACAACTTTATGATAGCATAAAGTTGTAAAAATGTACAATCGAACCAACTGAATCATGACCCACTTGCCTGATAATTCGTATGAAACTTTCAAACTTGTAAGATCTATCGCGTATAATGCACTTACGACGTTTTAGGTACTAATAAAATTACGTCAATACAGGTCGCAGACCTATGCAATTTTAACCTTTGTTATCATTGCCATAAAACCACATTTCACACATATACAGTCATTGTTTGAATCTCGAGCTAGTTCTCGCTTATTTAACCTAAACTTTTTGATGATGGAAAAATAAATTTAAAAAATGGGGTGTTCTACAAGTGTGTCATATTATGTCAAGTTGTCAGTCAATGTGAAAAAATAGAAATTAAATGCTTAATAATTTTTAATAATGGCTAATTTAGAAGAACAAAGAGCTCGGATTGTAGTCTTAAGTGAGGAAGGCTATGGCATACGGGAAATATCACGCGAATTGAATATTTCTCGGAATACAGTGAGGACCTGGATCAGACGGCACGCCGAAGAGGGCATCCTCGAGGACAGAGGACGCCATAACCACGGCGTTCGCCGACTCACGAACGAACAAAGAGTGGACATGCAACACCATTACGAAGAACATCCTTTTACTCCCACCCGATATTTTGCGGCACAACATGACGTCTGTCTACAAACTATTAGAAATTATTTGCACGGCACTGGACTGCATTACAGACATTATGCTGAGAAAGTAGCCTTAACGGATGATCATAAAACAGCGAGAAGGAATTTTGCAAACGCTTATTTAGACTACGACTGGACTAACACTATATTTACAGACGAAAAAACATTTCGATCTTCTCAACACGGTCGCTTAACTTTGTGGCGTTACGATAACACCCGGTACACAGAAGATCACGTCGTGCCTAATCAGTTATCCGGTCGAATTTCAGCGAATATGTGGGCGTGGATGGGTATCGGAGGAGTAGGTGAGCTTGTCCATATTTCTTCTCGGCAAAACGCAATGAAGTATGTCGATCTATTAGAAGAATCTATGTTACCGACAGTGCGAACAGTTTACCCGCGTGAAGATGTGCCAGTATTTTCCTACGTTCATGACAACTGTCGAGTGCATACTGCCAGGATAGTCTCAAATTGGTTTGATCTGCATAATGATGAAGTTACTTTGATTCCATGGCCGAGTAGATCCCCAGACCTCAACCCAATAGAAAATTTGTGGGGTTTGATGGTCCAAATGTGGGATAACAGAAACGAGAGAACAAAGGAAGCAATTGAGCAACATTGTAACGAAATTTGGGATTACTTGAGGGACAGCGACATTTGCAGTCGTCTAATAGGGTCAATGCGTGACCGATTACAAGCCGTTATCGATAACCATGGTGCACACACTAGGTTTTAGATACTGAATCTTATAATTTAAATTAGTTCTGTTAAAGATTAAATAAAGTTTTTTTTCATTTCACAAATTTTATTACTGTTTTTACTTATATAGCTTGAAAGACCAACAATGGCAAGTTTCTGTCCTTAAAATAGTTATAGGAATGACGTGATTGAAACCTGTAATCTAAAGTTTATGCTGGCACTTCACTTGACTGCAAACATGACTGCATTATTTTTGATTTTATATTCTAGAGAAATAAATGCGACTAATAGTTGAGCAAATTTAATACGGCCAAGTGAAGTGGCACCATTACGTTCGTAGAAAACTTCCTATACTTACCTACGTAATACAGATAAAGACAGTAACATCATCTCTTCTTTTTCATATACGAGCATAGTCGATATTATCCGATTTATTTAACAGTGCACTCAGTAAATGTCAGTGTCTAATAAAATGATAACAAGTTCGTTACCAAGGAAATAATTCTTCAAGCGAATTTCGACCTACTTGCATTTAAGGGGTTTAGCAAAATAAGCTTATGGTGGGTCATGATTCAGTTGGTTCGATTGTACATGGAAGTTAATTTAAAAAAAATATATTGTACAGGACTATTTGGAGGTCACTAAATCGTTTTCTTGGGGTTTATTGTCTGTTTGTATATGTCGTGTAGCTTCATAACGCCGAATCGGCTAAACGGAGTTCAACTATTCTTGGTACACGAGTAGCTGGGTATCCACAGTTGGTTATAAAGTACTCCGCTGAAGAAAAAAATAGGGCTTATGACTTTTTCTCCTCCACGAACGAAGTTGCGAGCACCTTACAGTAGGCTATTAATTGCATATCTACGCGGACGAAGTCGCGGACAAGCTAGTGGTAATATGTTTGTAGTCTATAAGATATTAATAATATTTTATTATTCATTAATTAATCAACTAATATACTAATAATCACTTCTTAATTTCTTAAGGCTCTCGGGAAAGTAGACACTTTAAACAACAGTGCGGTCTCTTTGATTCTATTATCAGGTGAGAAAAGAAGTGTTATCAAAGCCTCACAAGCGATACCGCTGTTTATGGTTAGATTTAATGCCATTAGATTAGATTAAGTTTCCGTTTTACCGCATTCACAAATTGCTTTCGTAGCTACTATTTTACTTAGCCATAAAAATATCGTAAATTTAAAAGGGGTGTTAAAAACTATGAATTATATTCTGGCTTTCCTTTTATTTGATGAAAATCTTTCCTTTGTTCAGTTGTTAGCACGATTTGGGTGGAAATATGAGTTATTATATTACTACACAATAAATCTACAATTCAGTAGAATGAGAATCATTAATAGAATATCCAATTGGCTTAACTAATTACCAAATAGTAAGCGCAATGTTTTGACGATCCTGATATAAATTCGTATAATTTGGCATAAACATATTTGTATTGTAATTATATCGTGAAATAAATTCATTATTGATACTTAAAACCATCGCGAGTCAACCTGATCTAATGAAACCCGAATACCAAAAAAAGGTTTCAAACAAGTTCTATGAATTTTATTTCATTTGGTAATAAGTAGGTGGGTGTTATCCCTTCAGAAAACTTTATGACTAAATGTTCAATCGGATTCGAAGGCCCTCTATTTTTACCGAAGGTGCAAATTCCCGAAGGGCCTTCCGACTATCATTGAAAATTGAGACGGAACGTCCTATACGTTCTGTCTCAATTTTCAAAAGAACAGTATACATTAATAAATACAAACCTACATACATAGACTGCTAAAATCATAGCACTTTTCGTTTTGCCGCAGTCGGGTAAAAGTGAACGTCATTCATCAGTTTTTGGTTTATGATTCCACAGAAATACCTACACACAAACACACATATTTATTTAATTTTGCTTTATGGGTCCTCAACATTCTTCATGCCTTTGCAACTGCGCTGGACCATTTTTCGGGTTCCGTACCCAAAGGGTAAAAACAGGACCCTATTACTAAGACTCCGCTATACGTCTGTCAGTCTGTCTGTCGGCCTGTCACCAGGCTGTATCTCATAACCAGTTGAAATTTTCACAGATGATGTATTTCTGTTGCCGCTATAGCAACAAATACTAAAAACAGTAGGTATAATTTTATATCTGTCTGTCTAAGGGCCTTATCACACTTGCGAGTTGCGAGCGTGTTTTCTATACAAATATCGGTCGCGGCGAACTCGCGGCGTGATCGCCTTCATACAAAATTCGTTCGCAACTCGCTAAGTGTGATAAGGCTCTTAGTTAGTAACCAATTTAAAATGATCGAACACCACGTACATTTTGCTTAGAAGAAGGGCTCTGCTAAGTCTAGATTTTCATTACGGCCGTTTGTAGCGTATATTTTGTACGGAACCCTCGGTGCGCGAGTCCTACTCGCACTTAGCAGGTTTTTACTCGTACCTTGGATATTTTTTACTTAGATTATGGTCTATTCTAGAACTGTAAGTATATCTGATGCGCCCACTCTTGAACTTAAGTTTAAAAAGACATACTGTCAATATTGATTTATAGGGGCCCCGACTTTGTTCTTGTAATTAGCGCAGTTGTATGGCATGGCATTCTATTTAGAACTTCTGTTTGAAAAAACTGGCAAGGCATTCCAAAATATCCATTGTACAAACCATTGTTGCTAGAGCCGAGCACTGTCAAATCAAAATGACAGGGTCCTAAATATGCTAAACATTTGCATCTACGAAAATGTTAGAACCTGGCCACTTTAAGGGCCTGCATCGTCATACGCAAACCACGCCCCCAAACGCCGAGCGGGCCAATGAGCAGAATTTGTAATAAGGGACGCAATTATTGCTCGCGCGCATCAAAGAAAGAGAAAGCTAATACACTACATGCTTGGGGTTTTTTGGCGTATGTAAAAATACAATGAAATCGAAGATATTATTATGTTTTGTTAACATTTAAGTTAATCACGTCAAAGATAAAGGAAAGAATGACAATTTAGCCGTTTCCGGAACATCAAGACGCGTTTTCGGTTAACAATATCGAGGAAATTTTCAACAAACATGTTTCCGCATTAGCCTTTGAATATGTTATTTAGTCAAAAACACATCTGGTATCTGAACACCATCCTGTTTTATATACTAGATTTGATAAAAATGCCGCTAAACCGCATACCCTTAAGTCACAGGCACGGCAGTCTAGCCTCGAAGCACGTTTTAATTATCATGGGAATCAAATGTTTTTATGACTACGTCACTGAAACTGTACCTTAAGTTAATTGTAACCGCGCAAACTGTGGTGAACTTAATAACCATGGTAATAGGATTGTGTTTTATTTGGCTTGGATGTTGGAGTAGATGGATCATTGTAGGTTAATGTGCGAAGTGTATAATAGTGTCATTTTGGTTTTATTACTAACAATTGTGTTTATTGCACCGAAATTCTACGCGATGTTAATTAAGGGTATTAATATTTTGTAACTTTAAAATATTTCCGCAGTCTTCAAGAGTTAAACCGTGTCAATTCGAAACATTGTTTTTATTTAATTTATTTTTTGGGTTTTTTGTTTGTTTGTATGTGTCGTTGTAGCTTCATCACGCCAAATCGGCTAAACTGATTTCAACTATTTTTGATACACGGGTAGCTGGGTATACTACTCTGACTATACATTGAAGAAAAAATAGGGGTAATGACTTTTTCTCCTTCACAAACGAAGTTGCAGGCTCTAGTAATGAATAAATTACGATCAAACAGTATATATTTTTTAACTTTCAGATATAGGTATTTTTTTTAATTTAAATTATTGTTTGTTATGTAATTACAATAATCAGTAATTATGTATTATTCGCCGCAAAATAACCTTGTAAATTAAGTTTAATTAAGTTTCTGTCACAATATTTCTTTCAGGGTTTTATTTCAGCATTAATCAACTGCTCACCGAGACAATTCTAAAGAGCGCAAACTCAATAGGATTGCATTGTCTTATTACAGCGTTCCTATGACCACCTTCCGACTGCATCATCTGCTCCATGGAGCTACATTATTGTACTGTCCGCGAAGATCATGGGTATACCAAATTTCAGCGCTATCAGTCCCCAGGAAGTGGAACAATCGACTTGAACATCCAATCTTCCTTGCAAGATTTGTAAACAAACATACAGATGTGGGTCGTGCTATCGTCAAAAGTATAAATGAACGAAAGTAGGACAAATCTCCCTTCTGATGTCCTTGTAAAACAAAGAAAATTTTATGAATTGGCCAATCAAAAAGGAATAATAATCAGAACAAAAGATTTTCCCGTAAGGCAATATTCAGGTAACAATATACAATTTCACTTGGAAACCAAGATTTTAGCTTTCGTTGTTAATATATATATATAAAATATCATGATCCCTCGCTTGGCAGGAAAGCAATAAAAATACACAAAAACCTACTTAACCGACTTTCTCACATAATTATATTAGGTCCATAGGCAAATATTAAGGCGGTGGTAAAGGGCCCTGCTCCCACGGCCGACGTGCCTCGGTGGGCAGCTTCAACCACAGAAACAACTTGAGAAAATGCAGCTCAGAATACGGAAAGTACTCAATTGTAGCTTTGATACCCTCTCCGTAAGAGCTACATTAGCAGCTGGCGGCAGCAAAATTATTAACACTAAGTATTGCTATTGGCAAACCGAATGTAACACTAAAATAGCACTCATGTACTTCTATTAAGGATCGTATTATATAATACCGAGTGAGCTAAGGCAGGCTTCAAAGTCCATAGGGAAACAATTTACCAGGCTTAGTTGCTTATTTCTTGGTAGTCCAGTGTGGATTAATTGTGGACTTTCCATGTCCGATTTCTATTAGAGAAACGTGTTCAACATTCGAGAGATTTACCAGGATTACATAAGCAAGTGGGGAAACCACGTGACTAAGTGACCGATGACGCAAAATGGGGGCAGAAAAAGGTTTATTTACTACGAAGTTTCGACCTTGATACAAGGGTCTCGTCGGGCGATTTTAAAGTGAAAAAGCGTTGTGAGTTACGTTTATCTGAAGCTGAGCGTTGATAAAAAGGATAGAAAGTGAATAAGATACATTTGCAAGTGATGCCCTTGTAACGCTCATACTCGCTGTATAATGGCCGTATAATAAGCTCTTATATAGCTTTAAAAAACCGGCCGAGAGCATGTCGGACCATGCTCAGTCTAGGGCAGCCGTTCATACAAAAAAATGCACTACCCATAAAAAAATATATTAAAGTGCACTAGCAAAAGAGCGTATCTCCACGGAACTTACGTTTGCTGTTACGTTTGCTGACAAGCGCAGTTTTTTGTAAATAACTCAAAAACGCTACATTTGATCATGGTGAAAATAATTTTCATTGAAAGTATTTTTTAAGCTTTAGTTTTGTATTTTTTTTTCATATTTTTGGACATGCCGTTTAGGAAATAGAGCATAAATGGTGTCCCCTCCGGACACAATTGATGCTATTTTAGGAGCGATTATTACGGTACGGTTACATGAATGGAGTGACCCACGTGCCTGGGTTTTTTTTTAAATTATTTTACGGATTTACGAAGGCGCCCGCCATTTCGTTCGCGGAGGAGAAAAAGTGATAACCCCTCTTTTTTTCTTTAGCATAGTCGGGTAAAAAGTATCCTATAACCATTTGGAGATACCCCAGCAACCCGTTTACCAAAAATAGTTGAAATCCGTTTAGCCGATTCAGCATGATGAAGCCACAGCGACACATACGAACATACAAACATACAAAAAATCCAAAATAAATATTTTTCGATTTACTGACCTCCAAATAGTCCTTATCAATCATTATTTTGAAAATATCTTCATTGTACAGACATTTCATTTTTACAACTTTATAATAGCTTAGATTACCTATCAAACTAAATAGCGGCTCATATAACACACCTATATTCCAAATTTCTCCAATGTACATAGTTTTTGACATACGGACGGACGGACATGACAAAACTATAACGACCCGACCACGACATTGCGCGAATTGCGGCGCGGCAAGCGTTTTATCTGTTCATTGCGCGGTCGAGACGCGCAACGAACTGTGGTTAGTTGGAATCACACGCAATGAATTAGAAAAACCGCTGCCGCTGCCGCCGCCGCTCGATGACGTGGCCGGGTTGTAAGGGTTCCGTTTTGGCTACGGATACAAAACGCGGTATACATGGGCCCTAATTGGGCATGGGTTTTTGTGGCTCCACTTAGATTGCTCGTAATGATCCGTCTTATGTTTTTTTTTTGTATCTGAGCCACTGGTCTGTAAATAGTCAACTCGAGTACGAAAAAAATATCCTTTCATTTAACAAATAATCCTTAGATTGACCTGGAAAAGCCACAGTTTATTTTCTTTTGACGTTTCGCTTTCATCTTTCAGTTCATGGCCACTTTCCTTTTATTTTTGTTAAAAGGAATTTCAGCTGTTTTTCTAATGAAAACAGCTGAAATTCCTTTTTCCTTCCTATGTCTAATGATTTAGGCTGGATTTCACCAAAGTTTAATTCCGAGAATAATGATTATTCTTGGATAATCATGTCAAAACCCCATATTAATTTGACATAACTATTTGAGATGAAGCGTAATTCTCGGAATAAAAGATTGGTGAAATCGGCCCTTAGTCTATGGCCTTAGCACTGGAATAGCGGTTTTCCCTGAAGGTAACATGAGGTATGGGGTTCTTCAAGAAGGGAGTAAATAGGTTTTTTTACAAGACAAATTCTACACAAATCGAATTAGTCCCATAAAACTTGTGTTATGAGTACTAGGCGACGACATATTTACTTATATACATAGAAAATATCCAATACTCAGGAACAAATATGTATGCTCATCACACATATTTATCCTTACCGGGAAGTGAACCAAGGATCTCCAGTTTTGCAGGCAACGTTACTCCCGCTGAGCCAAACCGGTCGTCGTTTTTAAAGGGTCCGCAACACGCACGTAAGGGCGATGCAAGCGTTCATAGGCTACGTGAATGCATATCATCAGAAAGGCCGTACGCTTGTTAGTCACCTTAGTAGTAAAAAAACGTGACGACGCACGCATTTACCGTATGAAATAAAGGCTTAATTAAACAAATTAGTGAGGATTATGCTCCTATTCATTAACCAGTAAACTTATTTACATTAATTAACGCCTAAATTGCCAAATAATCGTTAACATGTAACGATAGACCAAGACCCAATGAGGCTATCAATCGCGCGAGTAAAACAGCCCGGTTGTGGCCTAATCGCCGTGTTAACTTTGGTTCAACGCTTATAAAGATGTTGATTTCACATTTGTGAAATGAAATATCTGTACATTGAAAATATTTTCAAAGAATAAGTGATACACAGTTTGATGACTCGTTTGGCTCAATGGGTTGACAACGGTCTACGAAGCTGGCGATCCCGGGTACGAATCCCGGCTTGGGCAAGCGTTTGTGTGATGAGCACGAATGTTTGTTCCTAGGTCTTCAATATTTTCTATGTATTTAAGCATTAAAATGTATATTACGTATATCCTAGTATTTTTCGTACCTACACGGTTATCTTGGCATTCACCGCTGGTTAAAAAGGATACTTTAAAAGAGGGTTATGGTGTTTCCTCCTCCGCAAGCAAAATTGCGAACACCTTCTGGTATAATAGTTTGCAATCGGGTTCTGCATCCACAAATGGGTATATCACACATCGTATGTAGTTATGAGCGCAGCGTGGCCTGCACGCCGGGTTATCTCGATTATCATTAATATTAAAATTAAAAAGCTGAAGTACCCATAAAACAAGGATAATTTAGTTTGGGACTAGTTCGATTTGTGTAAGAGTGTCCCTTACATTTACATCTAGAACAAGCTTCCAACAAGCTTCTCGCCATTGAACTAAGTGGAAATTAACATGAAAATATCTAAAATCCATAATGGTAAGTTCGTTACGTCATTGATTGAGTGGCCAGAGCTAATAACTAGTAATTTATAGCTTCACGCCATCGCCTAATGACATCGTAAATAAGCACGCCAGTTTGACAGTGATTTGTAGCGTCAAATACTTTAAGATCGTTTGGGAGCTCATTAACAATTGATAATTGTACTGGTGTTAATAGGATACAAGAATACATTTTATTTGACTTGCAGTATGTATGTTTGTCGGAGGGGGGAATTATTGTCTTACGAAATTTTGACAATTGGTATCCGGTGTCATCTTCTTTGTGTCTAATGTGAAATGTTGGTCTCTTGCTGAACCATGTTCTTCCAGATATTTCTATTATCTGCGGTCCTAATAGCTTTAGGTATTGGCAGGCCAGTTAGCGTCTTTATTAGGTCTGCCCAACGGGTAGGCGATCGACCGCGAAGTCTTTTCCCGTCAACCTGACCAACTACCATCAGCTTTTCCAAGCTATACGGGTTTCTTCGAGCGACGTGACCGAAATATTTGAGTATCCGCTGCTGAGTATCAACTGACATAGCCCAAACAAAATCATGATTCTGATTCCGAGCGTCAAACGCGTTAGGCAATAGGGGGGCGGGTTAAATCTTACAAGTATCCTATGATCTAAAATTTGGCATACTTATATAAGTTCGGCGACATCGAGCTGATCTGATGATGGGGCCGAAAGGTGGACATAGGAACACAGTAATGAAATAACTTTAAAAAGTTTGCGCTGTCTAGAATCGTCACAGTAGTCGATTGATACAAAAAATTACAGTCGGCAGTAAAAGCGTGTTAGAAAAATGTAATGATTGGCAGAAACTCATTAAGGATTGCGTGTCGCTAAAACAGCTTCGCAAATTTCTACAAGACCTCTTCAAGATATCAGCATATTATTTAATCAACGATCTTCAATAGAGTACATGATTTTGTGCTTAGCAACAAAATTATGGACTCTATTTAAAATCATTGAGGAAATAATGTGCTGAAATCTTGAAGGGTTCTTCTAGAAATTTCACATTTGTTAAGATATCTTTATCTCAACTTGCTAGAACAACCGAGCAAATTTCAATAAGACCCCTTCAAGAATTGAGCACATTTACATCGTCAACGATCTTCATTCCAGATTTTGGGTTTAACAGGAAAATTGTAATATCTCACACGTGTCGCCAGAACAACCTCCCTCTACAAGAGTCCTTTTAAGATTAAGATTTGAGAACATTAACTAAACCTACAAATTAGTGAACACGGGAACCAATCTTCAAATGCGTTGCACCCCAGCCTCTAACGAAGATTAATCGAGGGGTGGTTAATGATAATGAAAACAAAGCGGCAACCCCGAAACGTGGGAATTTCAATTCGTCGTTTTAATTAAAATTGCCTACTTAGAACTACAGTTTAATTTAAACGACCTACTTAAAACTACAAGGCTTATTAGCCGCTTCGTTAGATAGGGTTCGAGTAATTTACGATTTCGGGACTTGCTAAGAACCCGCATTTTCGATCGAAAGTCATAATCCTCTTTTTTGCTTCAGAGGAGTAAAAAGTATTCTATCAGCTCGATCTCATGATGTGAAAACGGCTCGACAGATAATACATTTTTTTTGGTAGAGCAAATACCTGGAAATCCATAATCCACAGATGGTTGCAGGATATTTTTTAACCAAAAACGCTGACGCAAAAAAGAGGGTTATGACTTTTTCTCCTCCCCGAACGAAGTTGCGGTCGCCTTAAAATATAATATAAAAAAATGTAAGCGTAATAATAACGGTTAATTAATTTATAATTTATATGTAAGCATATTCTTATGGTATCCTTTTGTAACAAACCGATTATTTGCGGCTAACATACATTGGTTTTGTTTAACGCGATTCATTAGCCCGCAGTGGTTATTATTTAAATGTTCCGTGTTTTACAGATATTCTCAATCCCATTTCATATATTTTATATTAAGAGCCACATATTTAGAGCCTCTAGCTTTGTGAGCTGTAGATCTAGCGATTCTAGCAAGTCTTTCAATCCCCACATCTTCACCATTTGAAAAATCCCATAGAAATTTCACGACAATCGGTTGAGAAATGTGACCTGTAAAGGTGAACATCCAGACAAACGGAAATATCTAAGCTGAAACGGACATCGTCCTTAACGCTCAGTCAATACTCGTATATATTTCACAAACATAAGACCAAATTACTTCTTGTCGAGAAGAAAAAATCTGTGGTACGACTTGTAGTGCAGGGAAATGTTTTTTATGATATAGGAGGCAAACGAGCAGACGGGTCGCCTAATGGTGAGCGATCACCGTCGCCTATAGACACTTGCATCACCAGAGGAGTCACAACTGCGTTGCCGGCTGAAAACTGCACTCAATGGTCCACTCCACGACTGTACGAGAATAGCTACGTACAAGAATAATGGCAACGGATTGTGAAGCTTGCCACAAACCCTGCTGCGACGACCACGACCACTCTGCCAAGAGTGTGACGAAAAAGAAGATGACTTGTAGTCAAAAAAAAATTGACTCACCATTTTAACCGAATAACGTCCCTGTTGAACAAAGACCTCTCCAAGGATCTGCACGATTACCAGTTGTGATAATGAGTGAAGGAAGAAGAATATTGCTAATCTCTCGAATAGACTGAGTTCTGCAGCTTTTGCAGTAAGTAAGATTCGTCAATTAACAGACGTGATAACGGCTCTATTAGTGTATTTCAGTTATTTCCACAGTATTATGTCGTATGGCATCTTACTATGGGGCAGTGCTTCCGACATTAATACTATATTTGTTCTGCAGAAGCGGGCTGTTCGTGCGATATATAAAATGAACCATAGAGACACGCTTAGAGATAAGTTATCGATGCGATGGACCGATGCGATCTTCAAACCTTCAAGAAGAGAGCGTACTCCCACCTGAAAGGCCGGCAACGCACTTGTGACTCCTCTAGTGATGCAAGTGTCTATGGGCGACGGTGATCGCTTACCATCAGGCGACCCATCTGCTCGTTTGCCCCCTATGCCATAAAAAAAAAGGTTTAAGGACATTAATATAATAACAGTGCATTGTCAATACATTTATGAGAATATTATGTATGTACATAAAAATATTACCCACTTCAAGAAGAACTGTGATATACATAATATTAATACTAGAAATAAGCATAAGCTCGCAGTGCCTGCTACTAGGCCCATAAAATAAGGAGATCATTCATGGGTAACTGTGTGAGATTTTATAATAAACTTCCTAGCAGCATAAGTGAGTTGTCTATTGGTAAATTCAAAAATATTGTGAAACGAAAATTATTTTCTAAAGCTGATTATAGCACACAAGACTACATGAATGATGAAGCCGCGTGGGATTAATGTAAATTATAGCGTAATGTAGGTTTATGAATAATTATTTTAACGAATACCTAAGGTATTATTAATATTTTAATCTTAATTGTTTTATATACTCTGACATTTAGAATTTTACTCTAGACACATTCTAGATTATTTATTTTTTATTGACAATCCTTTTGGGATTTATCTTATTGATTATTTTAATTTTTAAAATGATGGTTTTATCAATAATATTATACTTAAGTTAAATGATCTGATTTGGTTTTTATGGGTTTCCCTAATCCTTGCAGCAAATGTTGGATCAAATTGTATTTCTCCCAGCAAACATTCACTCTCATGTAACTGACATTTCGAAAGTGCTTGCAACTAGGCCTACTTGAATAAATAATATTTTGATTGATTGATTGATTGAAGGACCTGTAAGTTTAAATTAAATCAATGTCAAATAGTTTATTCTCTAAGTACGCCACATGGGCAATTTTTACAAATCGAAATCGTGTTGTAACTCGTCTCTAAACTAGCAAATCCCAAAATCATAAAACAGTTAAGAAATGTTATATACAGGTTTTAGAATATTGCAGTTTTGTGGACAATACGTGCAGTCGGCGCTACGTACACCTGGGGGTGAAAATATCTGACACGTCCTAACCGGCCCTAAAAATAAAGTCGGGTCGGATATTTATCCGCGCTTTTTTGTGGCAGAAATTAATGCTTGTGACTCTACAAAAGTGAATGGCTTCCGTACCAATGTTACTTATATTTTTATCGTTTAGGTCTTGAGTAGTAGAGATAGTTTGTACATCCACAATGGGTCCTGCAAGAAAAAAATGAATTTAAAACCCTTATAATTATAGTATGTTCTCTGATATACTCAAAAAAAGGTAAGCATACAACCACGTGAATCGTGTGATTCCGCCAATCAAGACAATCTGTTATATCTGTAGTTCCACGCCACTGGCTGAATAGCCCTATAAATACGTACAGAAGAAACTATAACTTTGGGATGCTCACATAAAAAGACGCATAACCCTAATTTTGATATTAATCAAAAATATGTAGGTATATGATCCAAATGTTACAAATGTATTGTCCCAAAAGATTAGGGCAACCATCCAACGAGCATGGTGTATTAAGAAGTTTTAATAAAACTAGCAAGGACCGGTATAATCTGCCCCAGTTAATGGAAACTAAGGCCTGTTAAACCTCCGATCCATCCATAAAATGAAGCAAATGGTGAATCTTAATGAAACTTCGCAATTACCTATATTAATATAATATGTTGTCCCTTTCGTGGCTTAGGAAGGGTCTAATCTTTGCGATGAACTTAGGGTTTAAATAGATTAGCGATTCGCGTCGACGGTTGAAGGGAGAAATGGGATAAGCGACATTTTGGTGATATCCTATCCAACGATCCTACTAATATAAATAATGATTTATATTAGTAGGATATATGTTTGAATGTCTGTAACTCATTTAACGGATTTATTTTTAATCTTGATACACATACTAATGAACAGAAATACTCCCCATTTAATATGAAACGAATAATTTAGGTTATTCATTTTAATATAATTTTAACAAAGAACGTGACCTGCCAGGGTTGTCACAACGCCAAAGCCCAGGCACGTATAAATAACTGAGTCAGCATATGACCTAAATAATGAAGCATAAAATAAACATTGACTGTATGCTTGAACATGTCGGGGCCTTCGAATGTGCTAGTACAGGATAAGCTACCACCGAAATTGCGTCGATAACCCTAGAAAATGAGTGTTACTTTAGCATCAGCCAATGATGTGCGTGATTTTGAGCTGTAAATGCTTAGGGTTGTCATTTAATTTGGAGTTATTGATTTATATTCAATATTTGACTCTGAAGTAGCTGTTTCGAGTAAAAATAAAAATAGTTAGTTCTCAGGCGCTGCTGTTTCTAACTTTATTGTTACAACAGTAGGGTTGGCACAAAAATTTTAATGTACAGATTTTCGTTAAATATATTTGTACTATGAACGAACACAACAGCACCATATCATGAATCTTTCACGTTGTGTGGGGCCCTGTTTTTATGCTTGGATATAAAATGGAACGTAAAATTCTAGTCACGTCCCTGTCTCCCCGTACAGAGTCAATCATTGTTTTATTAGCTCCGTACTAGAACGCAACGTCTGTAAAACAATCTTAACGAGTTTTATTGTAGGGCCTGTCAAATTAAATGTTTAAATCGTTATTGGCCTGTAAATTACGTGATTCATAAAGCAGTCCAATCCAAACATTTTGTTGCATTTTTGCTCTGTAGGAAAAAATACAGCATTTTGTACAAAAATATATTCATACAAATGGTAAGATTACTCATTGTTCCTAAATGGGTATAGTATGTCCTGTAAGAGCATTTCGTTTAAAGGGACGGCCATAAAATAAATAAAAAAGCCATATCAACCCTTAATGTCTCATAAATCATGCTCCAAAATATCTAACACATCTCATTTCCTACCTACTTTCCTACCGAGCAAATACGATGGCCGTTGGGGCAGAAAGGTCCTCGAGTGGAGACCACGTACCGGTAAGCGCAGCGTGGGTGCCACCCGCAAGGTGGTCGGACGTCCTGGTTAGGGTTGCGGGGACTCGCTGGATACGGGTCGCCTCTATCCGGCCCATGTGGAAATCTATTGAGGAGGCCTGTGTCCAGCAGTGGACGTCCTATGGCTGAAATTATGATGATGATGATGACACAATACGTAAGAGGGGTATTATAAGATTCCTGTAAGTATCTATATGTCTGTCTGTGGCATCTTAAGGTGCGTCCACATTTGTACGTATCGATCCGATCACTCGAAATCCATTTGCTACGCGTACTCGTATCACACACTTGTATCGGAAGAGTGCAGCATTATCGGCGCGCCGACAGTAAGCGTCCAAGCAGCGCGATACGCAGTCATGCTACGGCACGGTGATCGGATACGAGCAAATGATACAAGTGTGGACGCACCTTTAGTGCTTGAACGGATGGACCGATTTAGATTTAGTTTTATGTGTTTGAAAGGCAAGTTCATTCAAATCGATACAGGATATTTGAAAGCTATCAACATATTTCTAAACTACTTGTTTTAACGGTATTGTTATTATAGCATGTAAAAACTTCTTAATGCCTTTCTGTCAGTATCATTGTGGCTGACTGTATCCAAGCTCCAAAGATAACAGCGTTTTTGTATCAATTCAAAGCTAAATCATAATAAAATCAAGAGCGACAATCAAATCATGGGCAATGTATAGAGCGAATCCTAACGATATACGAATTTTTCCTCGTGTTTTCATTCAATTGGCTAAACTAATAGCCCAGTTGGGTCCGAAATCGATACATTTTTTTCTCGTTTGATATATGCGTACATATGCATGTTAAAACAAAGGCCTTTTCATTTTCATTCTCCTATATTGCGTTACTAACCAAGTTACCGAGTGTAAGATTTACATGCTTTACACGAAAAAACTATTTTCAGATCGGATACCAAGTGAAAGAAGAGAAAAGAATGACGGGCAATGGCGGATTGGCGCCGGGGAGGAGTTCCAAGACTGCTTTTGAAGATTTTTATTATATTTACTTATATACATAGGAAACATCCAAGACTCAGGAACAAATGTTTATGCTTATAACACAAATATTTGCCCTTACAGGGATATGAACCCAGGACCTTCAGCTTCGCAAGCAACGTTACCCCCGCTGAGCTAAACCGGTCGTCAATGATGACGATTGTTTTAGCGTAGAGCAGATGCTTGCGATGTTATGATGCTAGCTGTTTTAGGTTTGAATCTCGGTAAGGTTAAATGTATGTGTGATGTGATGAGCTCAAATTTTACAGATGCCGGTCCTCGATTTTTGTATTTAAGTATGTATTTCCCGATGAAAATATACAAATCATCGTCTAATATCCGAAAAACATAAATTACCCCTCCTTTCAACATCATAAGCCCTCACGTTTATTAAATGATTATACAGGGCTAGTGGCAGTGTTTATCATAAGATGGCTATAGCCACATTGACACATCTCATTTCCTTTTTGATTTGCAAGGCTCTATAGAGTCCGATTACTTTAGGACTAGGTCAAACTGTGTGAGATTGTCCCAAATATGTATTATAGATAAATAAAGCAGTACAAGATTCTGTGATCATGCCACTTCAGAAGCCAACTAAGTACTTACTAATCAAATCCAAACAACGTCATGTTATTTCTGCCCTGCCGTCCACGATATCTAAAGCTTCGTTTACATTATTAAGGCAGCTGTGAATATATCGAACCCGTCAAAGGGATTGGTTACGTAAATAAGGGCTAAGCGCGAGTCGGCGGTGCTTTGACGGGTCCCGTACTATTTGTGTCTGTATAAAGACAGGGTGAAAAAAAAGCCAGAAGAAGTCGGAGTCGCGCAAAACAAAAAATATACGCTACGGCCGTATCGATAAAAATTCAGTGTTAGCAGAGCCCTACTCCTGAGCAAAATGTACTCGGTGTTCGATCATTTTATATTGGTAACTGACATAGACAGACAGACATAAAATTTTAGTGTTTTTAGTATTTCTTGTTATAGCGGCAACAGAAATACATCATCTGTGAAAATTTCAACTGTCTAGCCATCACAGTTCATAAGATACAGCTTGGTGGCAGACGGACAACGGAGTCTTAGTAATAGTCCCGTTTTACCCTTTGTGTACGGAACCCTAAAACATCTAACGGCCCTAGAGGGAAACTACCTCAAATCCTTAAGAGAGCCCATTTTACTTAAAGGAAATGTTCTTTTAATAACTGCAGTCCCACATTTTGTGAAAAGCTTACCTGAATCGTAATTTTTACTCCTAATGACCTGAGGAGTGGTTAAAATATTTCGGATTCCTCGTGAGCAGCCTGCGTCATTATAATACTTGGTTATAATATAATTGGAAAATCTTGATGATTCGCTAAAGAACAAAAATGGTTTCAAAAATACCTGGCTACGTTTCTATAAATAATAAATTTCTATAATAACAGACTATGCGGCTTGCCAAGATCTAAACACTTCGCCAAATTTGAGTAAACCTGTTTAACCGGATATTGGGTATAACTATAATGTAATAAAGTTGTAAAAATGAACTGTCTGTGCATTGAAGATATTTAAAAAATATATATTCATACGGAGTATCTTAAGGCTACTAAAACGATTTTTTTTGTCCGTCTATATGTGTCGTTGTGGCTTCATCACGCCAAATCGGCTCAACAGGTTTCAAATATTTTTGGTACACCGGTAGGTGGGTATCCACAGATGGTTATAGGGTATTCTTTACCTGACTACGATGAAGAAAAAAAAATAGGGGTTATGATTTTTTTGACAAACTGACAGATTTAATATCTTCTGATATGTGTTGGAAAATATTGATTTGTAAAAGTGCTTGTGAAGCCAGCCTATTTGAATTTATTTATTCATATACAAAACATTATTGTCTTTGAAATCCATACATTTGTTTCTATAATACTAACGTTAACAATAATGGTAGCTACTTTTGCCATACAACTGAAATTTAGTAATAGAGTTCCGTTGGGAACCTTAAAAATTACAGGGCGTTATCATATTAGCAAGAAGGAGAGGACTTATGGTTTTCTCGTCTCCCATACGCAACCCTTAAAATCCCCTCAAGTCTGAAGACGCTAGTTAAACGCTCGTTAATGAGGGAGAGCCGTTGAGAGCTAAATGGGATGTGGTTGTTTATAAACGAGCTAACGTGTTACTGACATGCGGTGCAGGGCTCTTCGAGTATTAGGAAGACGGAAGAATGTACCACACAACCCTTTGTAAGAATTTGATTCTCATCACCGAAGTCTCACGAACAGCTCTCTCGAGGGTACGAGCAACCGCATGTCAGTAACAATCTCGTCTTCAAGGATTGAGATAGAAATACCGATGCGGCAATATGATTGCACCCAAAAGTCAACTACGAGTAAATGAAAAATGAGCGCAATAGTGACACGAGTTCCGCAGAGGAACATAGGTCGTCAACATAGCTCAAAAAGTTGCTAGACTAACTAGACTTAGTAGAACCGATGGCCGCTGGAGCAGAAAGGTTCTCAAGTGGCGATCGAGTACAGGACAACGCAGTTTGGGAAGGCTCCCAACAAGTGGAGCCGATGATCTGGTGAAGACCATTGGATGAGGGTGGCGCAATACCGGTCGTTGTGGAGATCCTTGGGGGAGGCCTTTGTCCAGCAGTGGACGTCCATGGGCTGATATGAAGATGATGATCAACAGTGAAACGCGCGACAAATACGAGTATTAACTATATCTTCACCAGTACAATAAGAAGTGCTGAATGATGACATATCGCCTGGCAAGGGAAGCCACAATCGACAACGCCAGACTGGTAGAATTTGACTTACTTTACCGATCAACACTTCATATCCATCCATAGACCATTGAATCCCTTACAAACTGCAACGATTTTCCTGTGTTATATATAATCAGACTAATCAGTTTTGATCACATTCGATGACAACGGTTCCTTCATCTTTTTTTAGAGTTATTTATTCCGCTTCCTTTAAGCTAAGATTGTATTATTATTATTTTAGATTTAGTCTGTCAGGTCTACCTTAGCACAAACAACTGTGTTTGATGAGAGTTTCTTCCTTTAGGCCTCAGTTACACAAGGCTTCTATAAAAAGTGTAAAAACTGTCGCTCGCCTCGTTTAACTAAGACCTTATCCTAGAACATTATTTTCTTTCAGCGTTATAAAAACTCATGACCAAAATCTATCAGCAGATTGCAATCACTCTTCCGAAAAAACAGATAGCTGACCCCACATCAGAATTCACCACAGCATCCCAAATCGATATCACCGTGACGGATACCAGATCCGTCTGCCTAATGTGACGTATGACCCGGCGGGACAGGAAGGTCAGATCGTATCATCCGGGGATCCCAAATGGACGCAAATATGTCCCGATTATCTACCAAACCTCACATCTAACTAGTCCCATCGTTGGAGAGTCAACCATGTCGATTGCAGGATAGAATTCAAGTTGATATCAATGATAGACACTAAATGAGGTAGGGAAGGACACGACAGGGCGAATGACAAATTAGTCGGGCTATATGCAATGAATAAGCAAGTATTAAATCAGGTGATGTATTCGGTCTTGCATACACAAACCAATTACACGAGAGAGTTATATTGTGGTATACGTTTTTTGGAATATAGTGACCGTTTTTATTTCGTTTTGCTTATTTAAACATTTCGATCTAGTTAAGTAACCAAGTTCCCCATGTTCACTTTTGTGTACTTATCAAGTACTTATTCAGGAATTGTATGTCATTTCGAAATTACCACAATCTACAGTACAAAAATTGTGTGCCAAAAATCACGTTGATCAGTTGTTCTATTGTTGTGTGACCAACACACTTTTTTGTTTAACTGAAAGGATAAATTTGCCAATTTTCTCTTTAATTATGAATTTATAAAATACCGTTGCGCCAATATTAATATGTTTTTTATGTATTATAGAATATATTTGAGGCCTCAATTCATCACGCCAATACGGCTGCACGGAAATTATTTTTTTTTCGTACAGGACCTGTACGACAGGTCACAGGTTTTGAAAAATTCAAAACCTTATTCAGCAAGTAGGCCTCAAGGGCACTTTTTCATGTCTGATTTTACAATAAACAGGTTATAGGATACCTTTTTACCGACTACGCTCGAGCCAAAGTTATATGTTTTTTTTTCTCATCTGCGAAGAAATTGGCGGGTATAATGACTACTTTCCATCAAGACAATTTTGCCAGCGGCAAGGTTTTAAGCCAAGGTTATATATAAAAAATAATAAACAATGAGTTAATCAACACCGATTTACGTCACTCGTTCAAGAAAAACGACGAGAATGCGGGTGCCATCTAGTTTATTTAACGTAAGTTGCATTATCTATCTCTTAGTAATTCAGCATTTACGCCGCTTTTCACAAGCTTCGTCCTGTCGGAGCGCATAAAGACGTCACAACCAGATGCCTGCACCGGCTGCACTCCGCTTAAAAAACAATTCCAGATGGCCCCATCTTAGCGTTATTAATGGCCCCTTTGTAAGGCTCACCTGTTCACGACACATTCATGTTTAGCTGGATAAACAAGAGCTATGCTTTTGAGGATAGATGAGAAAGATTTATTTTAAAGAATTAATTCAAGCGGCTCGTAACGAGTTGCATCTTCATAGTTTAAACAAAACGTTTAACGATACAAGAATAAGCTCGTGATATCAACGTATCGATATTTTAACGTATGCTGGATTAGAGTTTTTCGGAGTTTCAAAAGACGGTTGAGAACAAGAGAGATGATAATTCTCTGATTAACATTTGCAAAATCAGCTTAAGTCCTTGATGCTTTTAAAAAAAACAATTCCAGATAGCCCCTTTGGAAGGCACCTGCTCACGACACATTAATTTTTAGCTGAGTAAATACACGAGAAAGGATGAAAGGAATATTTTATAGAATTAATTCAAGTGCTTCATAGCGCGCGTAGCATTAAGTTTAACGAGGCGTTTAACGTTAAGGATAACGTTGATGGAAGTCAACGTATGGGAAAAGGTTCTGTGACCTATATTGTATAATTTTATCTTACAATTATACACGTGCTGACGGAGAAAAACCCGCCAATCACGCAACAACACAGCTACAAATTGACGCGTTAAAACGTTGTCATAAGTGTTATGATATATGGGCTGAACTTTGATATACTATCACTTTCCTGGAAAAATGCAGTGTTTCTGAAATATAAGCTAAATTTTATATACTTAACACATTTTTTAAGACCGTGCCTCACTAAAGAAACCCGAAATCATCATGCAATAATATAAAGAATTTAGACAAAAGAACAGGTAAATAAAAGAAGGTAGGAGTAATGCTATATAGCGATCTCTGTCTTTTGGCATCACATTCAGAAATCAATACAATACTGCATATTAACGATGTCGCGTCAACCGCGATTCCTGTCGGCTTATCTATAAAGCTCAATACTAATCTACATCTCTTACAACTTGTTCGATGCTACCTCTCTCTCCTACGCCACAATCCTTGTCCATTGCGAACTGCGTCTAATTACTGGTAAAGGTCAAGCCAGGCCTATCCAGTTTTAAGTCAGGTTTCAAAATAAATTTCTGCTAAAAATTGCTCTTTAGCGTTCCGTAGCCAAAATGGCAAAAACGGAACCCTTATAGTTTCGTCATGTCCGTCCGTCCGTCCGTATGTCACAGACATTTTACTCAGAAACTATAAGACGTATACTGATGGAATTAAGAGTAAAGGTGTCTTGTGTAAGCCGCTACTTAGTTTAAAAAGTTTAATTAAATAAAATATATATATATTTCTAGAGGAGGCACTCCATGTAACCGAAACTGAAAAAAAGAGTTTTTCAGCAAATATTAATGTGTGGTACATCATTCGACAGATCTTCTAAAAACATTTTTTGATATAGTGAATATTTTCGGAATTACTCGCTCCGAAAGTAGCAGTAATTGTCCCCCCCACCCCTCTATTTTCTAAACGGTATGTTCAATAAATATGAAAACAAAATTATAAATATAAAGCTTTATAAATTCTTCCAACAAAAATTGTTTTGAACATGATCGGACATACCGTTTTTAAGTTATTCCCAAAAAACTGCGCTTCTCAGCAAAAGGACGAAAGTCCCGGTGAGATACGCTCTTTTGTTAGTGTTTTTTTTTTCATATCGTATTTTTTTCATCTGTAGTGCATTTTTTTGTATAAACGGCTCTGGAACCCTACATTGAGCATGGTCCGACATGCTCTTGGCCGGTTTTCTGACAAGCTTTTATTGCCGACTGACTTTCTTTGAACATCCGTTGATCACTTTTGGAGACGATTCTAAAGAACCCACAGTCGGTAGGATTGCACCTTCCGGCTCCATTATCAGATCAGCTCAATGGTGTCATGATATTGTATTGTCCTCTAACTTACATAAGTATTTTAGCTAAATCATAAACCGGGAAATGAGTCAAATTAAACTTGAAAGATTTGACCCAAAGTAACATGCTAACAAATCAAGTTAATAAAATAATTAAAAAAAGACAGTACCAACGTCAAATCTACTCCTGGCTGCCAATGATATGTTATGTTATATACCTCCCCACTGTTCATAAAACCGAAATGCCTATCTACAAATACTACTAATAGGACACCTTTTAGACAAGTATTTCTAAGTGCGGCTGTTATTAGTGGAAATCGGAGTGACAGACTCATTTCCATTATAATCACCAGACGTTTTATTTTTAAACTAAAAGGGTTCACGACAAGGGCCATTAGCCGATGACAGTTCATAAGACTTCAACCAACAATTTTTCGGGGCAGTGAGTTTAATCTAAAAATATTTGGTACATCAGGGAATGTACCGTAAAGCTGCTTGTCCTAGTGGCGTGCGGACTATTAGGCACAAAGGCACTGCTTATCGTGCATGACCATGGCTCCATATAGGCACAGATAAACTGCCTACCCTGAAGCTCTGAACGACCATGGCTCCATGTAGCCACAGAAAAACTACCTACAATGCCCAATAACCCTGTGCAAGCCACTGGCTGGTCCAGTAGTTCTTCAAAAAGGTGGAGGAAGAAGTTTTTAATTATTACCATTCCATCTGACATGATGGAGTTATGTAGAGCCTGGTCACGACACCACAGTGCCGTGTCATACAGACTTTTATGAACATGAGACAAAATATACTCCGGCTTTACCAACAAAATGTTTGATGCCATGCCACTGATATGTATATATTTAATACTATTTTACAGCTGAATGAGAATAATAGCGAGTAGTCGTATGCCTATTAGTCCAAGCATCAGAGTAAATCCCGAATTTTGTATACAAATTAGATATGAATTCCATTTCAAAACTTTAGTCTAAGACTTGTTTAGTCTAAGTACAAGTTTAGGTTAAGTTTAGAAACAATACAGACTAGAATGAGTCTTTGTTTTCACCAAGGGCAAAGAATTAGCCTCAAGCAATACCTAGCCTAGGTCAAATGAACCGGCATTATTTATGAGTGGATAAACCTCAGACCCGACCGGTCACTACTCCCAAAAGGTCGTAACTTAGTAGGACGTTTGGGCACTTTTGACTTTTTGTATACAGACAACACATACGACTGCATTCCAAAACGCTGCATCATTGGTGACTCGCGCGCAGCGTACCTGTAACAAAGAATTCCTTATTAGAGACTTATATAGGCGTTTGGATAGGTATGGGATATCGGAAATGAAGGTATGCGAATAAAAAGTCAAGACCACAGGCAAAGTCGACGGTAAAAAGGCGGTATAAAGGCGGTACAATTTACAACTTTATGATAGTACTAGCTTCTGCCCGCGACTTCGTCTGCCTTAAATTCGTTTATCGCGGATAAGGGTATTTTTCTGGGATAAAAAGTAGCATATATCCTTCCCCGGGACTCAAACTATCTCCATACCATATTTCATCCAAATCGGTTCAGCGGTTTAAGCGTGAAGAGATAACAGACAGATAGACACACTTTTGCATTTATAATGTTAGTGGATATATTAGTAACTAGTAAATATTAGTAATTAGTATTAGTATATAGTATATTAGAATGAATAGATGAATAAAAATACAAGCAATCTGCAATAATAATTCAAAGCCCAATAATAATTTTAGTTTCCCCGTCAAAGATCGGAAAGTCATCAACCGAATAATTGGTGGCCGGAAATTTCGTTAGCATAATTTCAATTAATACAGCCTCTACAAAGAAGTTTCGCAGTTCGAATGAATATTCTAGAAAAAGGCCATTTTCGCTGAACGATTGTCAATTCTTTGTCGTAGCACTTTGAAGATGTAAACGAGAATTGTTATTTGAAGAAAGTAAATTTTTCTGTATTTTCATTTTATTACAGGAAGGTGCCCGCAACTTCGTCCACGGGGAGAAAAAGTCATAACCCCTCTTTTTTCTTTAGCATAGTCGGTTAAAAAGTAACCTATAGCCATCTGGAGATACCCAGCTACCCGTGTATCAAAAATAGTAGAAATCCGTTTAGCCGATTTGGCGTGATGAAGCCGCAACGACGCATACAAACGTACGAAAAATCAAAAAAATATACATTTCGATTCAGTGACCTCCGTTATACTTTTTTTTTTAATATCTTCAATATACAGACATTTCAATTTTCAACTTTATAATAGTATAGAAGTTTTGCCGAACAACCCCAGAATATGGTTGCAAAACTTTGTTCAGAATCAATGTTGTTCTTACAAATCTGTCCTTGAAGGGCCCGTCTTTACAATGAGCGGGTGACGGAAATTTGAATTGAAATAAGCTGCTTTTGTTCTGATATTAATATAAATTAAGTACTTAAGGCTTTAGAATATTTTAATATTTTGTACTAAGCCTTCGTGCTGGCTGATTTTGTGAAGTTTTAACTTTGCTATTGTTGATAGTATGACATCGCCTTAAGTAAAGTTAGTACTTTATAATATAGTGAAAATAAAAATATATTTATTAGGAGTTATGTCAAAATAAGTAACGTACCGGTAGCGTGGTGTCCCTAGAATCCGGTTATTACCGGCTAGTTTATTTCAGAGCTTTGTGCCTCTTGAAAAAAAAGCAAGCCAATGTTACTCAAGTTAACGGACAGTTGACGCTCCAAGGTACAGTCAGCTGCAAAAAATCTAAGTAATGAACGCATTCAATATCTAAACATAAGCTTTTGTCCCTATAAAAACGCTCACGTCAAGATGTTTTAATGCTTTCACTTTAATGCTTTGCAGCTAACTGTACTGTACAACTGACTATAACGTACTGAAATGGAATGCGTTTCTCGTCTATCAATACCTTTAGGAAAGAACAATTCGATTCGATTCTTGATCATAATACGAGAATGACCATTTTTGAGGTGATGAATGTGAGCAGAATGTGACAATATGTCGAGTCCTTTTTAGCGCTTAGTTCTTAACTTTTACTTTCTCATTTCTTGTGTCTCAATTTTTTCGCTAAATAAATCCTTTCTCTCAAGTTTTTCCGAGCTAATGATGGCGATTTGACTTGCTACAAAACTGATAAAGTATAGATTTTAAATTCTAACATATTCTGGTTACATTTGTGTTAAATACACCATTTTTGCGGAATGGTGCCCCCGGTATGCGCTTCAATTACGGCATTCACTGTTATTTGCTGTGAATTCCGTTTCATAATCCTGCCAGTGTTATCCATAGCCCCCATATAGGTAAGGATGTAGGTACTGTAACGGTGTCTCGTGAGCAGACACCTTTTTCAGAGACTGGCCGTTACTTAAATAATAGATGGTCCTTATTTGAATGATCGATTCGAATAAGGAATATTTTCTATCTCTGTTTGATAATGTCATGATGTTTTTTTAATGGATTACTGTTTTGGATTTGAACAAATAAACACGTAAACTCTCTCTACTATCTTTATGTTCGACTACATCCCACAGTCTTTTTTGCTGAGGCGGGAGGTGCAATGATAGGAACGTGACGGTGGCACCAACTCAAACAGTTCTTCAGTATCTTTCCTATGATGATGATCAGAGGCCGGAATTTTCATAGCACTTTCATCTGTCAGTAGTGTTTTCTCACTTATCGACTTTGAATGTATATATCAATATTATCTTTAAAATAGATTATTACTAACTTATCGTGCCATGTAGGTACTGGCAATTCATCTGATGATCGTTTATTAGTAGTTTTATAGACATTATGTCACTATGTCAATTATTGGCCATTTTTGTTGCAATTTCCTTTGGCCCCGAAATAATAAAAAAAGAAAAGAAAAATAAATAAGGTTTTCCGGAAGAGATCGCTCTTTAGCGATAAGACCGACTATTGTCTGCCGTATTTTACGTTAAGGCTCTATTGTACTGGTTCTGTTGTTGGTGTGCAATAAATAATTGTTGTATTGTATTGTATTGTAAGAAAGGTATTGATTATTTGATGACAAGAATGCCTGTTGTTTAATCTTTTTTTTGCAATTTGTTTCTATATTGTGTTTCATCGATATATTGTGTATATTCGAAGTCGATAAGGCTCACTAACGACACATGAAAGTGCTACGAGAATTCCGGCCTCTGCTGATGATTATAAAAATAATAATGAACTATTATTTTTTAATTCCAGCTTATGCTCTAACGCTCACGTATCCTGAATACATAACATGATAAACACACGTTTGCGGAACCGTTCCCCCGCCATGCGCTGCAATTATGACGCTCTGGCATTTCGTGTTATTCGCCGTGAATTCCTTTTCATAACCCTGTTGGTGTTATCTTACAGCGTTAAATATGGTTTAACAAAGTGTTTATAAATAGTTTTTACTTTTAAGCGGCACGGTGTCCATAGAATCCGTTTGCCACCGGTATACTTAAATAAATAAATATTACGGGACAAATTTTACACAAATCGAACTAGTCCCATGGTAAGCTCAATAAGGCTTGTGTTATGGGTACTAGACGACGATATATCTAATGGATATATTACTTATATACATAGAAAACATCCAAGACTCAGGAACAAATATTTATGCTCATCACACAAATATTTGCCCTTACCGGGATTTGAACCCAGGACCTCAGCTTCGCAGGCAACGTTACTCCCACTGAGCTAAACCGGTCGTCATACTTATAAGATATTTTGGAAAAAATAAAGCAGATTAGCTCAGGCTTTCCCGGAGAGTTTTACGCCATTACTGATAGGTATTTTGTTTGCGAGCATCAATTGTATGTTACTGGCACGAGATTCATGAATAGCAATGGGGAAAGCCTATGTCCGAAGGCGACAACTACATGACACGCACGCACGACATAAAGGCTAATACTTGTTTTTTTAATTTGTCATTTTTTTTATTGCCAGGACGGAGACTTCTTCACATTTTATAAAGATGTGAAAATGAAATTTCTGAACATTGATGATATTCTCAAAAAATAAAAGCGGTTAAACAGATTTCAATTATTTATGGTAAACGGGTAGCTGGTCATCCATAGTTATAGGACACTTTTTACTCAATTACACTGAATAAAAAGAGAGGTTACGATATTTTTCTCCTTCGTTAAAGAAGTTGCAGCCACCTTCTAATTTGTTATCTATTACTATTATTAAGTTGTAAAAATGAAATGTTTGTATGTGTCGTCACGTGGCTTCATCACACTAAATCGGCTGAACGGATTTCAACTATTTTTGGTACACGGGTAGCTGGGTATCTCCATATGGTTATACGATACTTTTTACCCGACCATACTAAAGAAAAAAAGAGGGGTTATGACTTTCTCTCCTCCTCGAACGAAGTGTATATCTATTACGGTCATTTAATTGGAAATTCTGCATATTAATCCAAATTGTTAAAAAAGTAAAAAGATTGAATGATTTCTCGAAAGAAAAAAGTTGGAGATGCGTTTAATATCATTAAGATACCTCAATTCCAATATTTCTAAAGCAAAAACGGATTTCAGCTTGAAATTAAAAACCTTAATGGATTTGTAGGTTCGTTTTTAATTTGGAATATATTTTTCTAATCGATCTCATGACTGGAAAAAGTTTGTACTTACAATAAAAAGACATCTATTCTATGTATTATAAAATTGAAACAATCAAATGTCCGTGCATTGAAGACATTTTCAAAAAAATAAGTGATTCGGGCTATCACTGGATCGAATAATATTTTTGTAGATATTTTGTTTGTAGGTCTTGTAAACAAAATTTCTATTAAGTTAAAATCATACTATTTACTACAGTAAGAAGATATTTCACACGAATCCGGACGTATTATAAAAGGAAACCATGGTTAAAGTTCAAGACAGGTTTTTAGTTAACGCTTCAAATCTAAATCTAAGTTCTGAGCAACAAAGAACCAAAAGCGAATATTTAACAATATTAAAAATAAACCCGTAACCGAAGCTTCAAACCCCGACAGCAAAACGACGCAGAAAAACTCTTAAACACCTGACCGAAACGCCAGGTGTACTCCGAAATATAAAATTGTAGGCAAGAAGGGCGTAACTCTTAAGGGTTTAATCAATCCTACGCCTTTTTACTCCCAAGGAATGTACTTGTATACAGGTATATCGATCGAGCCCGAACAGATGGCCCGAACATGCTTTCTTTAATATTACTCGATGACTCCGTTCGTATCGCAGCAGATACAAAGTGCATTATATTGGATTACATTTAGTTCAGAATCCTCGTAGCAGCATTGAGAAATGAAGTAGGATTGTAGCTTACAATAAATAATTCCTTAAATAAGTTGTGCAACATTTTCCAAGCAAATCTGCTTTTATCCATACTATCCATACTAATATGATAAATGCGAAAGTGTGTCTGTCTGTCTGTTACCTCTTCACGCTTAAACCGCTGAACCGATTTGGATGAAATTTGGTATAGAGATAGTTTGAGTCCCGGGAAAGGACATAGGCTACTTTTTATCCCGGAAAAATACCCTTATCCGCGATAAACGAATTTAAGGCGGACGAAGTCGTGGGCAGAAGCTAGTAAATAAATAAATAACACAGGAACAATCTTATACAAATCGACCTAGTCCCAAATAAGCAAAGCTTGTACTATGGGTACTAGCCGACGACGATATACACACGGGTAGCTGGGTATCTCCAGATGGTAATAGGATACTTTTTACCCGACTACGCTGAAGAAAAAAAGAGGTATTATGACTTTTTCTCCTCCGCGAACGAAGTTGAAGAAAACAAAGAAAACATCCAAGACCCAGGAACAAACATTCGTGCTCTTAATACAAACACTTGCCCTGGCCGGGATTTCACCCCGGGATCACCAGCTTCGTAGGCCGTTGTACAACGCACTGAGCCAAACGTGTCGCCAAATAAGTATACTGAAGCTGATGAAAAATAAAACGGAAAAGCTTAAGCAGCTTACTACCATCAGTCAAATAGCGTCACGTATTTGATAGGATTATTTTATGTAGAAAAAAAATAACACAAACTAATTCCGTCAAACCGTCTCCGGAATTCTCAGAGGCTGCATCAACCGTGCCTAATTGCCACAACCTTTATATAACCTTTATATCTCTTTATATCGTTACTTCATCCACCCCGGAATCCAGGCATAGCTTCGCGTATTATCGCACAGAGGTCGCTAAAGCATCAAGTTTGTGCCTTAAATTTGACGATATAAGGGCGGAACTCGAAATATAGCTTGTTAATACGAGGTCATAAGTCAAGACTGTCCAATGAGTCAGCATTGTAAACATGTGGGCCACTTTTTACGGCCGTGCATCAGATGGATCGACACAAAAAGGTTTTATTGTCCTGTCACGTTAGCCCTAACTAAACGATGCTTTATATCCAGTTTGTGCCTTATTTCATGTAATGATGGGGAGGTTAAGAAAGCGGAAGGTTGTGGGAAGGATATCATTAATAAAGTTTGTGTCAAATGATCTTCGGTGTTTGGGGAAAAGATTTTGTCCAATGTAAATGTATATACTCGTATTGGCAATTGGGACGTTATCTTATCACTACAGGTCCTAACGGTTTCACATCGACCCAGTGGAGTCTTTTGTGTTCTACCACCTCCATAAACCGGATGATAGATCCCAAAGATAGCGTCTGGAATTACTTTGGCTATGGGTAACATTACCGAATTCCTTCATCCTCTGTCTGGCGAGGGCATGACATCCACACAGTATGTGCACCATTGTCTCTGCCTCCTCGCCGCACATTCTACAAGCCAATCTCTCTCTTCTGAGTCGATCACTCTTGACAGAGTGGTCGTGGTCATAAGGAGTCGTCTGCTTTTTTCACTGCTGCCTTCGCTAATCTTCTCCATAGATTCCTGTTGGTTGCATGGCGCGCGCATTCTACCACAGGAGTCTCAGTGACAGATATGATGGTGTCTGTCCATCGAGTTGGTGATCGGCCACGAGGTCACAAGCCAACCTATGTTGGTGTTTTTTTTTTTCGTATTAAATGAAACTAATTTTTCATGTGTCCATGTTAGTATACAGTAATTGATATAAAAATTAAATTATATCTAAAAAGGGCCCCCGTGGCATGGTGCCAAATATACTGGCAGCATTTCCTCGCTGTATGGGGATACTGATACGCTGAGCGAGGAAGCTGCCAGCCCTTTGGTCGCCTGAGGTGTCAACGAGCCGCTATGACAGCTCCTTGAAAAGGACCCAGGCGCATGGACCCCACGGTCCCAGGGTCTCGACGCCGAATGGCATAAAAGTTGTCAGTTGTCCTTTGACTCCGAAGTGACCTGTGATTATCTCCTTATGATTCTGCGTTGTCTTTTGGTGTATTTCCACAGTTACCTAGTCCAGCCTGATTGTACCCTTCCTAAGCATAGTTTTGCATGCCTCAGGCCTGCCACCACGGGATGCTCATTTAGATTCATAAAAGCAACTCAAATGTACCATAATGACTCAGCGTGTGCCTTATAAAATTTAATTAATATTTTCGACTTCCGTTTTATCACTTGATGGGATAATGAGTAAGGCTCAGGAGCGGTCAAATACCGTTCCCGTGTGTTATGGAATTTCGACTATAATACAATTCTTAAGTCTTCTTTCATTCGTTCAAATATGTTTCATTTGTGAATTTACTAATAAACTCTGTTTGTAATTTGTACCGCAGACTTCAAACACAATGTTTTATTCATCAAAACTTCACATAACACACGGGAAGAGGCGATACAAACAACTCATGTGCGAAAATTCAGTTGCAATGCTATTTATCAACTCCAGACGAAATTAAAAGTTTTATTTCTTCTCCTAATTGCAGGTGTACCTATAAAACTTCGGCCGGATTTTAGTAAAATCCATTAAATGTGGGCTATCGAGCTTTGAAAAGAGCGGACTCCCAAGTCCATCGAAGAAGTTCCTTCAAACGGTTCCTCTTTCGAATTCACCAACGTTTTACCGGCTGATGGGAACGCTCTGAATCACCCTTTAGAAAAAAACGATATCAATTAAATTCCGCCGGTGTAAATGTGGAATGCAAATCTCTCACTTTAATAAGATCGTATATTACTCAACTAAGATACCTTAACGAATACCTTAGATTGTGGAACATAAAGTTCTAATCTGAAAACGACGAACGTGGGTGTTAAAGAAGTAATCAATCGAAATAAAACTACGAATGTTTGCGCGCTGAAATACGACGAGTTAACGAACTGAATTGAACCTTAACAACGCCAGCTATATTTTTTTAAATATTTCAGACGAAGTTCAGACCCAAGTTGCATGTATTGCGATTTTGAGTTTTTATTACCTTCATATCGTTAGGTTAATTGTAACGTTTGAAAACTTGACTGTATAATTTGTTGCTGTTATGTTATTAGACAGACAAGCTTTTCTGATGTAAAACATGTTTTTATCCAAACGTATCTCTACCAGTCAACCATAGCGCCAAACAGAGATGCATGAAATTAGTGCAGTGGGAAAAATCAGTTAGGACACGTAAGCAACATATGCATACATAATTACTTATACCTACATACTATATGATACAATAAATATAAATAATGTATACAAAATATTCATCGATTATTACAAAAGTTACCCAGACTTACAGTAAAAACAAAAGCAGTGTGAACTACAAAAAACGAAAACATACAGAAAAACTTAAACTAATAAGTTCGATTTAGGCGAAGTAACTCCGTGGCTACGTTGCGTCTGATCTGGTGTAGGATTCGGCAGATTGCCCCGGAAGTGCCGAAACACTACACCCTTCGGCCAGAAGTCCGCACTTGCGATGGTGTCCTGCAGCGGCCGCGGCACGCGCACCACAAACGAGCTGAAGTGCATATAGCGGCGGGACTGCAGCTGGTGCACTTTCAGCGAGAATATAAATGGGTCAATATGGAGAAGTCAGAAACTATGAGAGATGGCGAAATCTGTTCTTAGGAACCATGGCGTCAATTTTAGATTTAATACTAATGGCACTCGATTTTTATTACTCTCATGAATAACCGGGAATCGAACCTTCAACAGGAGAATAGCTAACATTTACTTAAATAAAATAATTTTCTTATTTTTGAGCATTTCTTTTAATTATTTAAACGATCCCATTCGAAATTCCAAAAAGATTCCATTAAAAATGTGTTCCTTGTGACTCATGATTCGCATCATCAACAATAAGAATAACGAAAAAACTAGCAGAATTTATAACATTGTTTACAGAAATTTTGACCAGGTTCGATTCCCGGTTATGAATGAGAATTAAAGAAAATTTGAATGTCATTATTATGAATTCTTAAATCGACACCATGTTTCCTGAGAACAGATTTCGCTATCAGTCATAGTTTCTGACTTCTCCCTACTGACCCATTTGGCTTGATCCTCCTGTATACCAGCTACTGTATGGAAGACGAACGTTAAGGCGAAGAGATGGGGAAATGACCTTGCTCGTTCGGCCCGAACATAATACTTCGAGCGCGCGCGCCATCTAGTATATATTAGATGCTCTCTCTCGACTCGTCGTATCGCGCATTGACTAGTTGTGAACTATCGACTCCTTTTGCAGTATGGTGGCGCTTGTTTTGAGGCTACGTTATTCCAGTTTGTTTTTTTGACCTTGCTGCTTGCTGAAATTACGAGTATGTGTTGTGTCAATAGAAAGATTTTTGCTTGTGCCTATTTTAAATTATGGATTCGGAAGGATATAAAGACCTTCCGGACTGTCAACCATTTTCCAGATTCTGATGGATCATTGGTGTATGGTGGTGGTGGATGGTGGTGGTGATGGTGGTGATGGTAGTGATGATGGTGGTGGTGGTAATGGTGATGATTGGGATGATGGTGATGATGGTGGTGATGGTGATGATTGGGATGCTGGTGATGGTGATCATGGTGACGGTGATGGTGGTGGCGTTGATGGTGATGATGGTGGTGGTGGTGGTGGTGGTGGTGGTGGTGGTGGTGGTGGTGGTGGTGGTGGTGGTGGTGGTGGTGGTGGTGGTGGTGGTGGTGGTGGTGTTGATGTAGATAATGGTGGCGATGGTGATAGTTATGGTAATAGTGATGGTGATGGTACCACTACTACCATCCACCACCATCACCATAATCACCACCACCATCACCACCATCATCACCATCAACACCACCACTACCACCACCATCAACACCATCATCACCACCATCACCACCACCACCATCACTACCATTACCACCACCGCCACCGTTCTTGTTCCCCAGTTTTAGGGACTCAAGAATCTCCAAGTAACTACGTCGCACGGAGCGACTCACGCCGCACAAAACCCCAAGATCAATGTCAAATAACACAAACAATAATATACAAAACAACATAACAAATCCCCGAAATAAACAACGCCTCAAAGACTACCGGTTCGTAACAATAATAAACACAGAGTACCTTGATATAAAGGCATGATGACTGGGTATGAAAATCAAAATTCTAATTAGTCCGTCAGTTAGATAATACAAAAATATTCGACAAGGATTATTTTGTTTTTACATAATAATAAAAAAATACTCAGATAAATAGCGTTTAAGTTTAGGAGTGGGGGCTCGTGACGTCACTCCTAAGTAAAATTTGTACTTAAGAGTGAAGTCACGCGACATTTTGACTCAATGTATCGCCTTTATTTTTTGAGTAAGTAAAAAAAGAAAAAATACGTGTCCAATATTTTTATTAATCTACAAGGCGGACTAATTTTTAAAATTTAGTCATCATCCCTATTATACTGGTCCTAAATCGTAGAATAGAACACATCAAAACAACACAAACGCAATCAGTTGACGGAATGAATTCAAAAACATTATCGCTATAGATAGATGGAAGCCAGCTGGCAACAGCGCACGCCGCGCCGCCGTGGCGTAGCGCGGCGCGAGCATGCAACGTCGCTTTCACTGCTAAAGCGCCTACGCTTTTACACTGATCAAATATTTAGTACGTTGACTTCGTAGAAATGTCGTAGGTAAAAGTTGATTTTGCGTCTAAACTCCGTATTACACAAATTAGACTAAGTTTTTTCCTATCAGTTATTAGACCAAGGTTTATAAAGTACATGTGCAAAATTTGGTAATGTAGAATTGCTCACAGGCGGAAAAAAAGATGTAGAAGATTTTTAAAAACCTGCTTCTTAAAAATAGTTTCTAGGCCTAGTTACATCAGATAGGAACGAACTTACTCTATCAACTCAATAAGTATATATGTGTCCTGAATAGTTACTTTTCAGATCTCTATATGCTACATATAATTTCAAAAAAATTGCACACAAACACCTCGATCTCAGTGATTTCCCCACCCCTTCGCCTTAAGGTGCGTCCACATTTGTATCATTTGCCCGTATCAGATCATCGTCGCGTGGCATGGTCGCGTGTCACGATCACGCGTTTGGACGTTGCGCCGATCCGATCGCTCGAAATCCATTTGCTACGCGTATCACACACTTATATCGGAAGAGTGCGGAATGATCGGCGCGCCGACAGTGAGCGTCCAAGCAGCGCGATACGCAGTCATGCCACGGCACGGTGATCGGATACGAGCAAATGATACAAGTGTGGAAGCACCTTTACTCTACTTCAACAGTTCGATTTTCAGTTCGACAGTTTCGTAGCCTGTAACTTGGTTGTATTTAGTAGCAACTTCTTCAATGTTAAATATGTTTTTATTTGCCCATAAGCTCAGCATGGTCACAAAAATACCCAGTCATGTATAAGACTAGCAATATTAAATTATCTACAACCGCCACTCCCCAATAGCCGGAGTTCAGAGCCCTCTCAGATAAAGATTCAATAACCTCCGATAGTCACTATCTGTTTATGCCAATACAGTTCAGTACATCAATAAGGGTGTAAGTGTCTCCTCCAATATTCTTACTGCTTTAGTATTAGTATCAGTATTCCCTTCCGGAGATGGCGATATTTAATGGGATGTTATGTCCTTTTACAGTTGGGGTAACGGCATGATAGTGACATAACAAAACCGATCAATTTTACAGTTTAGAGTGGTTTTGAACATTATTGATAAAACTAGTAACCCTAACTTGCTTGTAATATAGAATTACAGGATGTAACTTACAATGCCATTCCCTATGGAAGAAGTTAAACATAGAATTTTAATGCCTGCATATTAAAATAATTTTCAAATTGGTAAATTAATTAAAAACCGGCCAAGCGCTAGTAATAATATACGGCGGTAATACAAATATCCAGTGTTAGCGGAGCCTTGCTCCTAAGCAAGATGTATGCAGTGTGAGGTTATTTTATTCTGGTTATTGACGTACATAGGAAGACATAAAAAAAAATAGATTTTCATACCAAATTACAAGCTCCTAGGACAGTTGAGGAATTAAAAAATATTTTTGTCGGTACATTAAATAATACAAAATTGAAGCTTATATATAATTATGTAAGCCCATATCTATCTATCAGCCACGAACGTCCACTGTTGAACAAAGGCCACCCCTATAGCTCGCCACAGGATGCGATCCTGCGCAGAACGCATCCACCGAGTCGCCGTGACCCTTACGAGGTCATCCGTCCACCTAGTCAGAGCCACAAATAGCGCTTCATAGTTATTCATCTTCCTTGACGGGATTAATCACAGTTATAAATTATGACACAGTATAGTCATCCACAAATCGATAGCCGTAAATAACATCTAAAGGTGTCTAGGACAAAGACAGCATTGATAGAACAGGCGCCAGACGAGATTGGAACCAGATCGCCAATTATAAGACTGTTCCAATTGATGAACAATGTAAGTGTGCTTAAAGTTTATGGGCAGATATTGCCTTCTCTAAATAGGGAAGCAGGAGTACAGGCAGTTGGTGCACTGAATCACAGTTTAAGTGGCTCAATTAGATTGAATCTTAGACTGTTCACTGCTACGTTATATGATCACCGATCTCTAAGAGCCACATATACCAAGGAATTTAGATGACAACTTTAGATCGTACGCTGCGTTGATCGAAGCATTGCTTTATGAATATACAGAAAACGGCACCCAACGCGGCTCCCCAAGTCAGGGTACCGCTCAACGCAGTGAACGCCGTTAGGGTTCCGTACATGGTACTCGGCTTCTCTGTCTGTTTGTCTGACTGTCCAAGCGCTATATCTCAGCAACTACTGCTGTTATCCATTTGAAATTTAGGAATAGTTGTAACCAGGGTAGGGCAAATGTATAGTGCAAAGTTTTTTTTTTTAATGACTGTAACTGTTAACAGAGATAAACAGTGATTATTCAGCCATCAGCTACTAAAATCTACAATCACTCATTAGTTTTTTAATGTAGGAATCAATTTGCATATCGTCATACCTCTCAATACTAAATGTTAATTAGACGCTTTCATGTGTTACTGAATAATATAATGTACTATAACTAATACTAGGAAGTAATTATCAAAATGAAAACTGTGTAGCCGTAGCGTTTATAAATCTAAATTGAAAACTGGCAGGTTCCATTATGCGACATGATACACTCACATTTTGAGCTGATTTGATGCAATATTCATTTAAATTCTCATTTCAACTGAGCACATTGCATCAAGTTCAATGAATACAATTCGCAGATGCGAATGCATGGTAACAATTAATATCTTGAACTTTTAAGCTGTTATTAAAATTTAGAGTGCTAGGAAACTCTTGCGCCTAAATAAGGATCAAAATATTCCAACAGCAGAGTCTCTAACCGCATTTGGATGACTGTTAAGCACGTTTACAAATACAAACTTAAATACTAATACATGGCTGATCTGACTTTAACGAAACAGCTAAAAATCAATGCAAGAAAACTAGCTATAAAAATTATCCAACAGTCAAACACGTTTGAGCGCTACAGTACAGAAGACAAACAGACTTATATTAAATCGGATGAGGGAAAATAGAACCTGATAACAAGAGGATACTACAAAGACAGAACTATGACGAGATCTAATAAATCGAGGCAGAAAATCCGTCCGTCGACGTTTTTATTTCCAACTTACGAGATTTTTTTTAATAATACATTTCCATAAAATTATTTTTCACCTGAAAACACAAACCGGCCGCTGTAGTCGCCATGTCAGCAAAGAGGGCAGTCGTACCCGGTCCTGTTTGAGTTACAGACCAAATACACACAATATTTGCGCACAATGTTAACCTTTTATTCGTTCCCACAGCCTCGGAACTTTACTAATTAATAAACCAAAGGATCCAAGAGGTACAGTCAGCGATGGATACACCCACACGAGAGTAAATTCGAGTACGTATGGGGAGAAATCGCGCAAACTTTTTGACGTGGAGCGTCTTTCAGTTAGGTAAATATCACTTACTAAAACCGCGACGCGCGCGTAACGAAACCATGTCATTTCTTTGAATGTGACTACGTGTCATGCGCGATTCAATTATATAACTATGAAAATATAAAGGTAAGGAGTACAATCTCATATAGAAAAACAGATGAAAATGTGTCCAGACGAAAGCAGTAAATAATAGTTGCAAATTCGTCCAGAATGCTAGACTACCAATTGCGTATGAAATGAAATTAGCGATTGTTTGTCAGTATCGGTCATGCCAAAAGATTCAAACCTTCGTTCCTCTGATTAAGTATTCAATCGTGTTCAAAATTATTTAAATTGCATCATTGTGGATTTTTTTGACATTATGGTAATTTATTTTGCAATCGCGAAATATTTAGTCTTGTTTAATTTTGTTTACATCGATGGCATGAAATGACTTTCAAGGCCTGTTGTTAATAACACATCCTTGGCGTAAAACAAAAACAAAACGCACTCCCCAGGTTCTATTTACTTATTAATAAAGTGACCACGGTAGACCATGTACTTTCTGGTTCAATAAAGGGCTAAGGCTTATCTAGTCTAAAAGAGACTACAATAATAATAAACAGGAAACGATCTTGTAGTTGACTGTACGTTTATCGAAAAAGCTTATTAATGCGATGAAACTTATTTAAAACGAGTAAATTTATTTCTGAAGGTGTAACCGATAAACCACACAGTTGAAAATGTTTAGCTCGTAATTTCGATATTAAGGTATTGATTAAATTATAATTAATCAGAAGTGGAAAGAGTTTCTTGTTAACATCATTAACATAATGAATCTAAAAGCGAAAATAACATTTTATAGGTATTTCTACTTTAAAAGATATCGTTGGATGATTCCACTTCCACTGGCGTTTCAGGCATTGCCAGTCCCTAGTTAAATTGAACAAGTAATGAAATAAAAAAAAATAGTCCCGTTAAATTTGTTTAGTTATAACAAGAACTATGATAACAGTATACAGATGTATGAATCAGAAATGAGGAGATTCGTAGACGAACCAAGGTCACCGACAGCAAACAGGGTAAGCAAACTGAAGTGGCAATGAATAGGCCACATAGTTCGAAGAACCGATGTCCGTTGAGGCAAAAAGGTTCTCGAGTGGACACCGCGTACCGGCAAGCACAGCGTCGGAAGGCCACCTGCAAGATGGTCGGACTACCTGGTTAGAGTTACGGGGACTCGCTGGGTGCAGGTCGCCTCTATCCGGCCCATGTGGAAATCTATTGAGGAGGCTTGTGTCCAGCTGTGGACGTCCTATGGCTGAAATTATGATGATGATGGTGTACGTATGTCTGCTGCTTGGCGTAGCTCATTCTGACAATATTTATGACTAGGCACTGACAACACTAAAGAGGTAGGTGCTAGCCGTTAATTGGTCTATATTATCCAAAATAATTTTCTCCTATCGTAATTCCTCGCTATTTCGTGTGATATTTTATTTAAACCTGACCTTGAACTGGTAAGGTGGGTTAAACTGGTCTCACCCGGCTTGAGGCGTGGGAGAGTAAGAAAAATCGAACATAAGTATTCGTGTGATCAATTTAGCCTCACTCAATACTGAACGTCCTCAACATATTTGTAGCTCTTACGACACTCACGAATTAGACGAACTTATCTCCCACATTCCGTCCAATATAAATACTCTTTTTAAAATAATATAGGAGGCTTAGTGTGTTAATAATAAACAACTCCGCACAACAGGAAATGAACACGAGAAAATTTCAGACCTCGTAAAATTATCTGAAAGTACGATATAAAAATATCCATAAAAACGTACTTCTGACCTACTAAGAGTTTCTTTAATATGCATAATATGATGCTGTGTCGTCAACAAGGTAACTTTATAAAGTGAAATGTAAAATATTCAGGACCCTCGATTGGGTAAAGGTGAATTCAGGGCAGAATATAATGAAGACCGGCGATTTAGACTGGCGAGTCCTGATTTTAAAGCGTATAATGAAAGTGATTTTACTTTAGCTTTTTTTCCTATTATTTTTAGAGTAAATCCTAGCGAATACCACAAAAACTTCAATTTAGGGAAAATTAAATCATATCAGCCTTAACGTTCACTGCTAGACAAAGGTCTCTCATAAGGAGCTCCAATAAAAGTAGAAACCAGCGAAACTCGCCGAAACTAACCTACCCAGAGAAACTGCTTCAACGCATTTACTTCGATTATGGTTTACAACTTCGGCAATCAGCTCCAAAGCAAGTGAAATGGATGCAAAGAAACAAAAGAAGACACTGCTCTAAGTCAAAATACATTCATTACAATGAATCCTGAATCCAGACAAGATAAGGACAAGCCTCCAAGAACACCTCTATAGTACCTGAACGCGGTCTTACAAAATTCCCATTATATATTCAATTCGCGAAACGACCAGCGCATAAATCCAGCCAGCATTCGTAAATCAAACTTTTTGTCTCCAAATCTATAATTCACGAGTTTCGGCGACACTCTTCGGAGTGCTTTTTTGACCTTTAAGTAAATCCAGTGTTGATTTAAGGCGTGACGGATGAATCGTGCGTACACTGCTTATTGCTTACTTACAGAGGAGGAAATATTGAGGCCACAATTACTACTGTATGTAACAAAATCCTTAAATGGTAATGTAAGTATTAGTGCACAAGAGAGAACAAAAAATTCAGCTTAACGAAGGTGACAAAAGCATTCTTCTTCTATCACAATCATCATCTTCTTCATCATCATCATCATCATCATCATCATTATCCTCTTCTTATTCTGTGGCTTAGAAACCGGAAGAAATAATTAATGAAACAATTATCAATACTGGTTTGATGAAATGAATAAAAGGTGAGTTAATTCGTAATAAACTCAGGACATATCGCCTACACGGCTTGGTGATTTTTACAAAGCAAATCTCAATTTCAACTCCGAAATCCTATTAGGATAATCGAGAGAAATGCGGCTAAGCAGAAAATTAGTGACGATATAAAGTCCAAAAAAGGTTCATAAAGAGATTATACCGTTTAAGATATCCTATTACATGTTTTTGATGAAAATTATAACGTACTCGTAGGTAGGTAGGTAAATATAGTTTACAAAATCTATCCTGTAAGAGCTAACTTCAACAAATTGAACTACATATTAACCAAAAACATGCAGTGCACTGATAATAGTTAATCACATATTACCGGATTTAAATAAAGTAATGAAGATATTATACAAGAAAACAGTAGAGAGAAATCATCATATACGTATATGCTAATAACAACATATAGGTGTATGCTAGTACTAGTAGTAATGTAACAGCTACACAAATTTCAATGTAGCAATCTGTGTTTCTGTTAGCCGAGACAACTAAAATTCCAATCTGCAGCGGAATGTGCCATGTAACATTGCTTGTGGTAAATAAAATGGCCTTTTTTGGTATTTTAGTAGACTTGGGTAACAAACTCCGATTATTCGGTTAGTGATTTAGTTTTCATAGTGTTAATGTCGAACGGTCGACTCTGTTTGGCATTACAATCGTCTCGTCTGAAGCTGCAAGTACGATCACAGCAATTTGCTTTTCACATTTCAGTGAGCGTAGCCCTTGTATTCTTATTTTTAAGCGAAACTATTATGGGACCTCAGATATTTCGGACATATTCCTAACTCGTCGTGGAGACCATGCTATATTACTATTTTTTACTTATAGTCCAGTGAAGAGTCAGTAGCAAAAGAACAAGACGATCACCTATGCGCTGGACTAACCAAACTATAGTCCTGACAAATACGTTCCTCAACAAATTCGCTAGAGAAGCAACAGCCAGGGAAGTAGCAGCACGTGGTCGTGACTACTCTGGCAGAGGGATAGAAAATATTTATAGATAATGAGTTTGCATTCTGCTGTCCCACGCAGTAAGTGAATGAACATTTTACTGGCAATTATGTTTAATTACAGCATCAGGTTTATCCATTACAGGTATCCTATGGCGGTATCACAGTCAGGTAATGGCCGCAATAGGTGCTTTCCCATCCTCTGTAAACAGGCTATATCAGCTTGCTCGCAGTCTTATACAGGAATAGGTGTAATTTACTATCAATTATTATTATCGGAGTTAAGGTTGAACGTTGGGTAATATGAAAACATCGCCTTACGTGGTTCACGTGGGAAACGGCTCTGAAATCCCACTCGGTATAAGATTATTTGAGTTCGAGTAGAGCCCGCCAATGGCAAAAGATGTTAATACTGAAATCTGCTAGTGTTGAATTATCTTCAGCCAGAAAACATCCACTGCTAGACATATACCTCTCAAAAAAAGTCACTATGACCAGTCCGATTCCAGAGACTTTCACCAGGTCATCAATCCACATAATGTGTAGTATTGAATGTATATGTGATTTTAACTGATGTTGAAGTTATGAATTGATAATGTTGACAACATTTTATTAGCTTACATCTCCAATTGCGAATTTTCTGTTGAATTTGGAATAACAGTTATCTATCTTTTACGTCAATTCATTTCAATTGACAATCATTCCAAAGATCACAAAACAGCTGCTGAAACTCTTTTATTGTCGATCGACAATTTAAAGAACCAACGGAATAAAACCACCTTAAAAAACTTGAGCGTATTATATCAGTTTCATTTCAGGATAAAAGGAACTACCTGCCAGTGGAAGGGCTTCGCAAGATTGAATGATTTATACCCGACGTACGGCGATATTCGAAGGGCGTATTTTTATTTGTCGTAAAGGAATTTATGAGTGCGTCTTTCCCTAGCTCCCAAGTACTTTTCCTTGTAAAAAAGGCTGTAACAGCCACGATTTAACGTTTCTTATAAGACGTTTTGGGCGACATACCTGCCCATCGCTCGATCTCGATGCCCTATAAACCCAATCTTTATATTGTGCCAACGCTTTCCTTTCAAAGCGACTCTGTAAGGTGTTTTCAATTTCAACGTGAAAAATAAGCAGATACGACGGAAATTTAATAAAGGTGATACGAAATATTGGAAATTATGACAGCTCCCGCTCCCGTATTGTATTAGTTTTCGTACTGCATTTTGAGTCGTGAACATGACACAAAACAATTATGGATGAAACCGCCTATTACATAACTTTAAAGTTTGTCATACATTTTTGCATTCATTGCGATACGCTGATTATGAATGGTATGCTGTAAATTACTCACTTCTAAATATTTCATCACGAAAAAATCTTATGCACATATTGTACGAATATAAACATCCGACCCGCTGGCTCCACAGAAAAACAGCACCGTTGGCGAAATTGCTGCGTGGATATCATTTTAGGTTTAGGTGCACATCTCTCGTTTGCATTGTATTGTCTGTTTGGTTATCATGAATTTGTTAGTTATGCTAACGTGAATTCTCTTCTATTCCATTCTAAGCATATAAATACATTAAATGAAGGGAAGCCTTTCAACTGTCCCTAAAAATCGAGTCAGATCTTCAAAATTTAGAGTTTTTTGTAAAATAACTTTTACTTTTGTCATCTATTTTCCATTTATTGTCAACAAATCCAATGTATTTGTAACATCCAAGAAGCTTATAAACTTTCTCTTAATGAAACCGTATCCCGTCTTAAAGTACATTCCATTAAGTTCGTAAAAAAACTATAATTCACTAAGTTCCTTTCAGCTCGGTGTTTCTAACTGGGAACAAGATTGTTTTAGCAATCCTTTTGTGTTCTTGTACCAGCTTGATAAATTACTTGCTAGAGGAAAATTAAAACTCGCGACTTAACTTTGGACGGGAGTTTTAGTTTTTATTTTTAAATTCATTATCACTGAAGGTAGTAAGACACTATGTACTTCAGAGGACGTTACGGCTTTATTCTCTTCAAAGGCCGTTGTGAGTTGTGTCTAACTTTTTACTCTTGTCACTTGGTTGAATGTTTTCATTGTAGTTCTTTATTAAGTTTCCTCTTTTTAATGTTAATTGGATGTTCGTTTGATAATTAATTCATTGAGCCCGGCTCCAAAATTTGTCCTAGAGCTACATTATCGATAGAGCATTATCTGTGATCACTGTTTTGATGTAAATCAATGACTGGATTTGGTCAGAGCATCTCAACGACTCACTATTATTAGGACTATTGCCGTCAACTTTGCCACAATACGCTGTTCCAAATTACAGCCCGCTTATATGAATATGATCAAAAAAATCTAGAACCCCAATATCACAATTTTCCAGGAACTTTTAAACTAAATTCAAGGAACTGACCATTAAAACCTTGCCAAGGTTTCAACGAATTTTCAACCCCGGCACAGCGTCAAATGTCAAAGTAACAATCGCAGTCGAGGACAATAAAGAGAAATAAAACCCGTGAGACGCTCCATACGGCCACATAACGGGTTCTATGAGCGCTAATATTACATTGCTGCTTGATACAGGAGCCACCGCGGAAACTTGGAAACAAAACCAGCGATTATACGCGCTCTGCCAAAGTCATAAGGAGTTTGATGCAAGCAAAATGTTGGTTTTGTATATGAGTGAGGTAACAGTAAAAGTTGTTCTCGTATTGTGTGATAGTGATGCTTAAGCTTAACTGAGACTCGATAAGTTTGCTGACGTCCGTATTTCGTAAAATAAATTATTTCTTAGAACTAGGATATTTTACCGATTCAGAATTCTTGGCTGGCAGTACATTACTTATACATATCCTATTTCTACATATTAGGGTACAATCTGGGTTATATTCTGTCAAAAATATTTCGGTCTTGCGATACAGGATTCCTCTCACGTTTCAGCTTTGATAATGTTGTATGTGACATTTCACGCTCTCTACAGCAACTGATCTTGATGCTAGTGTTTTCTTTACATGGCGCTCATCTTTAAATTACGCTGTATCCCTCGTACGGTGAAGCAGCAATGGACTCAGTACAAGACGAAAGCAACGACCACCTAATGACCAGTCGGGTTTCAGCTCCAAACTCATTTAATAAATTCTTAGAAGTGACAGCAATACAGTAAATCCAACTAAGTACAGACGGCGGCGAAAGTTCAAATTAACACTAACCTTACATGGCGCAGGAATTTTACGATACCCGAGGCGCCGGATGTACGTCGTCACGAGACTTAAGTGTTATTAGGAAAGTTGTCTCGTAATTGAATTATTATTTTATTGGATTATTAATAAAGTAAAACAATTACAGTGAACTGTCTGGTGTTGGGATTGAGTTTTAATTAGTACATTACTGATATTGTTGGGCAGCATTCGGAAAACTGCGTTATATCTTTTCATCAAAGTACCCCAGTGCTTGAAGACGAAGGTCTTCGAACAGTGCGTGTTGCCAGTGATGAGATGACCTACGGAACTGAGACATGGTCGTTCACAATGGGACTCATAAGGCGGCTCAGAGTTACGCAACGTGCAATGAAAAGGGCTATGTTCGGGGTTTATATTCGTGATAGAATCAGAAATGAGGATATCCACAGAAGAACCAAAGTAACCGACATAGCTCCACAGGATTGCATAGTTGAAGTGGCAATGGGCGGGCCATGTAACCCGAAGAACGGATGGCAGTAAAGTCCTCGAGTGGCGATCACGCGTAGGCAAGCGCAGAGTGGGACGGCCCCCAACTAGGTGGACGGATGACCTCGTAAGTGTCGCGGGTAGTCGGTGGATGCGGTCTGCGCGGGATCGCACCCTGTGGCGAGCTTTATGGGAGGGCTATATTCAGCAGTAGTTGTCCGTGGCTGATAGATAGATAGATATTGTATTTGAAGGCAAGCGACCGAGAGCCAGGAGCTACTCTGAAACCCGAGAACGAAGTTCGTATATCGCCATCCCGCTCACTCAAATACAGCTTAAAATGAAAGCAAGAAGGACGGCACGAAACGAACTTCGTTTTTGGGTTTCGGAGTAGCCCCTCTGATTCGTACGACTCTCGACACCACAGTGCACGATGCTCTGCACTCAGCTTCGGATAGAAACAGATGGAGGGGCATCATTCGAGAGATTTTTCCGTGGAAATGACCACCACCCTCAGCAATGAGCAAACCGATGCAAGGAGGACAGATTTCATTTCATTTCATTTATTGAATCATAAAAGATATGATTAAAAACCCTATGCAAGCCGCTGCGAAGGATAAGCTACATAATACTACAAGGAGAGAAGGTTGACGTCATGTCGTATAGGGAAATCAAGGAGGTGGCCCTGGATAGAGCGAGACGGACACAGCTTCACGCTTCATCATCTACACAGACAAGACTTTGACTCTTAAGTTTATGATGATTAATATTGAATTATCGAAATGGGTTTAGATTTAATAATAGTTGGAAACGAGAAATGTTTATCACTTCTTTGGGGACAGTTGCATGAAAAAACCATTAAGCACCCTTAGGGTAGCCATCACGATGCAATATGTAGCTACCCCACGGTAATTATAGCAGTGGCGGGTTTTTTCTACACGCCTTCGTAATTAATGGCATCCTCTCCATGACGCTGCATTATTGCACACGCAACACAATCGATATTGTGTTTCCGACGGTGTCAGGAACGGTGCTTTCTGTAATAAAGCCATGCCAATTTTGGAAGGGGTCCTGGAGTAAACCATGTATATTTTTATACTGCAAAAAGGAGCATAATTGAAAATAATTTGGTTTCATTAAGTAAAACATGTTTTGTTATTAAAATATGGTATTTTTTTATGTTAAAGTATGTTCCGTCGCATTTACACTGAAAACACACATTTTGAAAAATCTCGCTTGGGTGGCGGGGAGGGTTTTAGCAAAATCTCACGAAATGTCACCATTCGGAAAATCCCCAAAAAAACGCCTCATGTAATAAATGCCCGGTATTTGAACCCGGGACCGCCAGCTTCGTAGGCCGTTGTGCAACCCACTGAGCCAAACGTGTCGTCCTAGATTTACCAGGTTTTCAAAATTTCCGGTCCAAATAAAAACCAACATAATGTTCTCTGCTTTAAGCTGTATTTCATGATCTTACTCGAATAAAAAGGCTTTTCCTACATTGCGTTCGTGTGGGATATTATTTTTAACCGACTTCCAAAAAAAGGAGGAGGTTCTCAATTCGACGGAATGTTTTTTTTTATGGATGTTCACCGATTACTCAAAGACTATTTGACCGATTTCAAAAATTTTTTTTTGTTTTATTGAAGGTACTTTCTAGTTGGTCCCATTTAATTTTGGTGAAGATCTGATGATGGAATCCATGAGGAATTGAAGGAACTCCTCAAATATTGTAGGCATACATATAGCGATTTTGGTATTATAAGAAACATAATAAGCATTTGCATTCAGAAAGTGTAAATTGGTGAAGTGGAACTGATGCAGAAGACCACAGAATGCCATCGGAACTCCTCAATGATAAATGATTTACGGGTGGCGACAAAATATCTTGATTAATTTAGCTAAGCAACTTCATAGTCACAAATTTATTTGTTCCTGATGAGAATGGTACCATCGAATCGATTTGATGATGGAGCCGGAAGGTAGGCACCAGATCTGTGTAATAAAATAATGTATCCTAGCCGTGCTTGGGCTTGTTCGAATCGTCACGAGATACACTTTTAAGTAACGATTAACTAAAAAGTGTAAAATAAATAAACTTAACGGATTATATCGCGTATATTATCTCATTTTAGTTCCCGACGTTTCGGAAGCCAACGAGCTCCAGATACCACGTTCCAAGCAGAATCCCAGTATGAAGAAACCAACAGTCGAGCGTAAACCTGCCGTATTACCATATGTGAAAGGGGTCACAGACAAGATCGGAAACATCTTGAAGCGTGCTTCTATAAAAACATATTTCAAGCCGTTGAAGAAGGTGTCTCAATACCTTAGACCCGTGAAGAGTAGCACCTCTTTGCAGAGTGCAGGCATTTATAAGCTGGACTGCGAGTGTGGTCTTTCATACATTGGTCAAACGAAACGCAGTGTATCAACCCGGGTGAAGGAGCACATAGTAGATGTCAAGCACCGTCGGTGTAATAGGTCTGCAGTCTGTGAACATGTCATTGACAAACCAAACCACTCAATTAAGTTTGATAAACCTTCTATCCTTGCCAAAGAAAAAAGATATTTTCCCAGGATGCTACGCGAGGCTATTGAGATTAAAAAGCATCCTAATTTCAACAGAGAAGATGGATTGTCACTACCACCAGCTTGGGATCCTGTAATACATCTCATCAAGGAACAAGCGAGACACAGGACTGCAAAACCTTAATTTCCGAACGGTGTAAAATATCTTATCTGTTTAAAAGTAGTTTAATAGTGTCTGTTTTTTAAATATTATAATTAGTAATGAGGTAGCCTGGGAGTTTTTCTATGCAGCGTTTCTTTTCTCCTCAGTACGCCTCATTTGTGAAATGCTGCTTGGTAAATTATTAGAATAAAATAATTAAGCCCTTCTGGCACATGTGAAACTGTCTTTACAGCTTAGGCCCATCTGGCATGTATGTACACCTTTATTTGTATTTTTTCAAAAAAATGGGTAGTTTGCACAAATTGTAACTTTGACAGAGGAAAATACATCTTTTCTCAGTCCTCCCGTGACCATGGAAAGCTGGAAAGCTTCCGAAACGTCGGGAACTAAAATGAGATAATATACGCGATATAATCCGTTAAATTGTTTTATTTCAATGAGTAATAATCGCGGAAACAGAAGAAAATATTAAATAAACTTTGAAACAAAAAAATAAAACCGACTCCAAAAAAACTAAAAAGTAAAAAATAACGCCATAATTCAGTTTCTTCAAATTACTTACAAGTAACCGTTTGTATACTCAATCTATACAGTATATACAATTAATGTTATTTTGGAGTCGGTGCCATCGTGTCACAACTTACTAAAATCGTCACTTTTCAATATTTTACGCATTCTTTATATGGCACCGACGCCAAAATAAGATTAATTGTAAATACTGTATAGATTGAGTATACAAACGGTTACTTGTAAGTAATTTGAAGAAACTGAATTATGGCGTTATTTTTAACTTTTTAGTTTTTTTTGGAGTCGGTTTTATTTTTTTCTCAGAAATTTTGGAATTTTGTGTTTTCCTATATAAAAGTACTCCTTTTCGACAAAGGCCCAGCTTTGCAATTAAAACGTTAAACATTAAAAAAATGTTTGTAAATATTTTTAATCATTCCAAAGTTATCAAACACGTTGGTGTAGCTACATATTTCTTTTATATACAGAACGAAAAATTTATATTATAAATACTGCAGTTATACAAATTCAAACATAGCAGAGGCAAGGCAAACCCCCCTACCAAATAATAAAGCTATACTATATATCCTATGTTTCAATGTATAATAATTTAGTTCAGAGCTACGCAAATATAATTCCCCCAAGTTTCTTCGATACATAATGAAATAGAACTTAACGCCGTCTTCCTTAATATTTGTTTAGACAACTGTAATTAATTTTACTGAAGCACTCACGTAAATAGTTTCGCTTGTTCACGGACACTTTCGCAAATGATTGATGACATGTTCCATCACGAATGTAGCCGTGCATTCTACTCTAAACCTTATATCGCAGACAATAGGTAGGATCAATATGTACCATGCAAACGAGCCGGTTTGACGTGACACATCTGACGTCACAGCGTGCAGTGTGGTAAATGATGCACTTAACAATATTGCAACGGAGTCAAATTTGTTGTTTTTCCCACTCCATAATGGCTTCGCGTTCGTAACCTAATTGATTCTGCCCGTAATGGATTGCTAATGTGAAAAAGTGCAATTAATGCACTAGGGCGGAAATTAAAAAATGCTCCAATTTCGAAAATACAGAAAAAGTTACTTTTAGGCCATCCATCAACCTAAAGTAATTCGATAAGCGAAATTTTATTCCGTGCAGAAAGTAACTTAGGCGTCTAGCGGGAGAATAATGATCATTATTTTCCAGAGCAATTAATAATTTACTCCTGTTGAAGTAAATCTCTTAGAGGCTCAACTGACTCATGTACCTACTCTGGCGCGAACTGGCACACTGTTAGAGCAAGTCCAGATGAGACGTTTTACGCGCGTTTAGAAAAGGATAACATTATACACTAGAATGAGAAGAGCGTTCATTTTCTCACCCTGGCATATAGTGTTTTCCTTTTCTATACCCGCGTAAAACGCCTCATCTGGACTTGCACTTAAACTTGGTCTAGGGTTACAGCAGCGCCCCCGCTAGATTGAGCATTGAACATCGTTATTCCCTTGCCCTTATCCATTTTAGTTTAGATAAAAATTAATTGAGCATTGATCATCATCATCATCATCATTTCAGCCACGTCCACTCCTGGACACAGGCCTCCTCAACAGATTTCCGCATGGGCCGGATAGAGGCGACCCGCATCCAATGAGTCCCCGCAACCCTGATCAGGTCGTCCGTCCACCTTGCGGGTGGCCTTCCCACGCTGCGCTTGTCGGTACACGGTCTCCACTCGAGAACCTTTCTGCCCCAACGGCCATCGGTTCTTCGAACTATGTGCCATGCCCATTGCCACTTCAGTTTGCTTACTCTATTTGCTATGAGCATTGATATTTAGGTACACTTAACTAGCGTTTCTAGCTTAAACAGTGTACACGACATTCCAGACAGTCATAAAATTTATAAAAATCTGACCACTCATTTTGAAATAAGTGTGAAAATGGACAAATAAATCTTTTAGTAAGAACGATTCTTTGACATTGATTTAAACTAACACGATTGTCACTCATTAACACAACACAAAATCATATTTATACGCGATTAAGCCCCGTTTTTTGTGTTGTGATAAAGATTCTTTAATCCTATACATACCTTTTGAGTCCATTATAGTTATTATGTTACATGTAAAGTAGTATTTTTTTGTCATATTTACGACAACACAAACAGTCCGTCAGATTTTTAAATGTGCAGTGTTGAATTGAATCACGCAACGTGTCACAATCACATGTGATACACGCTAACAGTATTAATTATAATTAATTCAGTTCATTAAGCAGATCAAATTACTTTATAAGATTAAATGATTAAAAAACCTCCCGCCGCTACCCTCATAATTTTAACAATGATACATCGCATGAATATTTTGTTAATGAATTAAATTACAGTAATATTTTCGGATGCATTTCGTTCATTGAAAAACTGACACGCACACCGGATTTTATATTCATATTTCGATGTAGGGTTACCACCCTTGTATTTTTTATTATCGTGAAATTTATATCAGACCGAAGTAACGACCTGACGACCCTTAGTCGGGAACCTTATAGCATTATTTTTATAGCCCATAAAGACGATGGGAAAACAATACATAGCTACATAAACCTTTAAAAATATACAACGTATTCAAATTTCACATTAAGGTTAAACAAACGTACGCGAGATATCACAAACACGAATTTGAATACAAATACACATTCGTATATTTGTGGCGCGCTAATTGGAAATAACTTAAATGGATTGTGTTTTAAGTGTATTTACGTCCTTTTGGCGTTAGATTTGTTGGTGGTAAAGGCGGGCTCACACGAGACTTGGTCATCAATCACTAAGGGCGTTACACACGTTCGGGACGCCACAATGTGACAGGTTTTAAGAGGTTTTTCTGAGGATTGACGCCAAAAGGTGATAAGTGAAAAGGGTATAGAGCAGTTGTTGTCTGAATAGGTTTTGGATGGAATCGGCCGGTCATTCTGCGGATGGATGTGCGTTACGAATACACTGGAGCATGGGACTATTGGAGTCTAAAACGGCGTATTTCTGCACTGAAAGATTTTCGAAAATCTATACTATTATAAAGTTGAAAAAATGAAACGTAAGATATTTTAAAAATGATTGTAATTGACTGTTTGGAGGTCACTCAATCCAAAAATTTATTTTTTAGATTTTTTTTATAGTTTGTATGTGTCGTTGAGGCTTCATCACGCCAAATCAGCTAAAAAGATTTCAATTATTTTTGGTACACTGGTAGCTGGGTATTACTTCCACAGATGATTAAATGATACTTTTTACCCGACTACGCCAACGAAAGAAAAAGGAGTTATGACTTTCTCTTCAGCAATTTAAGTTGCGGGCAACGTCTAGTAAACAATAAATTAAAAATCGTTAAATCTACTGTAAACCATTATCGGAAACTAAGAGATTTCTTAATCACATTCCAATTCATAGATTTAAATAGTTTTCTTAGCTAATTAAAGTATTTTGTTATTTAATAATTTCTAAAAATAAAACGCTTTTACAATCAATTTTATTCAAAACTCCAAACAAAGCCATCATCATTGGCAGCTGTCAGGAAGTTACTTCGTGATGTTAGCTTTTGTTATTCCACTATTTGCATTAAAGCAGCAATTTCTCATTATCTTTTGCTGAGCCATATCTACCCTATTTAGCAACTAGAAGACACCCGCTACTTCGTTCGTGGAGGAGAAAAAGTCATAATCCTCTTTTATTCGACAGCGTATTCAGAAATATCCTATAACCAACTGTGGATACCAAACTACCCCTGTATCAAAAATAGTTGAAGTCCGTTTTGCCAATCTGGCGTGAAGAAGCTAACACATACAAAAATCCGATAGAAATATTTTTCGATTCAGTGATCTCCAAATAGTCCGCTGCAGTATTTTTTTTTTATAATTACCTTCAATGTTCAGACATTTCATTTTTACAACTTTATAATAGTATTGATATGGTTCGTTGTTAAATTTGGTGACTGGTACAGTTTTAAGACGTTAAATTCACATCAAGAAATGCTTTGTATACATATATCGATACCTTAGTTCACACTCGTACTAATTACAAGCATTTTTCCCAAACAGTTAGTACGATTGTGCTCTAATGTATTGATATTACAATTAGAAAAACTTTAAAGCAATGTTCAGCTCAATAGTCTTGTGTATGTTCAGTTGTAGCGGGTCATTTTCTAGGAATGATCGCATTTAATAAATTTAACCACGGTTCAGATACCTATTGTAAAATCAGTATTTGTTAAGTAAAATAGTAAATACTTGTACACTATAAACTACACTTACGTGTTAGGTACTTAAGTGCAAATGAACACAACTTACAAACGGGAAGAACATAGTTAATATGAAGATATTTTTCACTTCTCCTGCTCCAAAAGTACGTCATATTAGCTTCGCGAAGCGAAACTAAAATAGTACATTTAGCCCCTAGGGTTTAAAAGAAAGCCATATAATCGCATACAAATTTCTATGCCAATGAAAAAAAAATTTGCGACCAGCTACATACTCCTTACGAATAATTAAAAACAAACAAACCAACCTGATCAGATTGGCCAAACTTTCTGATAGAATTGCTCAAACTGTACTTTTAGTTTTTCATGAAATATACAATTTTAATGTTAAGGCTTTTTATTTTCTCGCAGTCGAAGTGAAAAGCAGAGTGTTTAACACGTGGCTAAAAGCCATTATGACACTCAGACATATTTGTCCTCGCTCACTTCGTGAGCTCGTCCAAATAATCACTTCGTGTCATAATGGCTTATTTTAGCCCCTCGTCAAACAATCTACTATTTTAATTGAAAATTTAAATAAGTATGAAAATAAACAAAATACATCCTTTATTTTGTGAAAAACCCTTTACTTAAAAACACAAGTGAGGCCTAAACACCTTATCCTGATGCATCGGTTCTAATTTAATGTAGAATCAGAGCAATAAGGTCGTTGCTATCGCCAAATTCCTGGCGTGTTTCGTGTATCCTCTCACGTGGTGCTGTCGACACATTATTACTTCTGCTACGTTCCCTCTATAAATAATGGAAACAGGTACCTAAATATATAATGTGTGTACGCACGAGGTGTGGTCGTGTCGAACATGTACTACAAGCGTTTTAATATCAATGAGTTTTGGTTATTACAGAAAAGTTTCGTCATGGAAGTTTGTATTTCATTTGATTGTCCCCTAAATTTCTTTTAAAAGTAACTTAAGTATGTTTTCCTTAGTAACTTCTTTTAAATATTGTCTTACCTACAGCAATTTAATAATAGTAATGTTTATGTCCGTTCTTAATTGTATGCATTAAGTCATGTTTACCAACGCAAGCTAACATTGGTAACATTGGTGTGTATTTACACCTTTTCTTTCCTCATAATCTAGATTTGTAAATAATGGTATTATTGTTTCTATTATTTATCTATGTTTCTCGTCCTCCTTCTCTCACACTTTCAAAAGCTTTAAAAACCGTGATGTTCAGAGTGCTGTCGTTCTGTATATCACTTACAGCAATCAATCGAAAGGGCCGCTTAGACGTAAGTGCTTGTACGAATCGCACGATATTACATGTAGATTTGTTCAGGCTTAGCACGGTCCATTTGGCGTTCGAATTATTTCTTCTGTTGCTGATATAATGTTACATCGTAATTGATTGATAGCACGTTTGATTGAAAAGGAAAATACGTACGGATCAGAGGCAGAGAAAAGAAAGGTCGAAATAGGAAATTTATTGGTTGAAATTCTTCCCTTTCAGAGAACATAAGAAGTCGAGATGTAGTCAATTTTTATTCCCTCTGAGTTCAAATCAATTTGACGCTCAATTTATTTCCTCGTAATCTTTACTGTGCTGGGTGAAACCAAAGCAATTAAATGAATGGTTAGTTTGATTGTGTTTCATGCTCCAACGATAGGACTAATTGCCTTTATGTATCGCAATTTACGTTGACATCACATAGAAGGAAATTGGAGATAGATTTTCCAAGGGAACTACGGAAACATATACCATTTCTCTTAAAATGTAAATCGTTTACAAAAAGCCTCTTTGAAGCAGAAGCCTATAATGTACCGCTTCTACAAAATCAATGGGAACCCATAAAAATGAGGCATTATACGAAGACACGTATAATTTTGCTCGCGTTACAAAGAGGCAATCGCGCCATCTCCCCATCTTCAGGTCCGCCATTACGGGTCTCGTTATGCAGATTAACTGTTCCAGCCGAAAAACCGCGCGATGCGACCGTACAGATAGTTCCAGATAGAATCGAAGATTTACAACTGCCACGACAACCGATTTAATGTAGAGGCCAGCTGATACAACCGTCACAAGTAATCTGTGAACTGATAAAAAACCCCGACCCATCAAACGATAATTTTCAAGCGGTTGATGATGATGAAGTCGTCTTTCAAACACAAAAAAACTAAATCGAAATCGGTCCATACTTTTTAAGCACTGCGATGCGACAGACTCATAGATCATCAAATTTATAAGAGCCGTATTTTTTTTGTCGGAGGTTAAAAATTGTGATTTTACATTCTAATTGAATGAATTTAAATTCTTGTTTAGTCCAAATGCCACTGATACTACTGATCCTTAGTCAAAGTAATAATAATGATGAGTTCCTCGGGGCACGTATGTAGGTCCTAATTTCTTCAGATAATTAGCATTGATTACAGTAAATAAATTGTTTTATTAATGTGTGTATCAAACATCTTATATCAACACAACCCGTTCAATAATGTATTTTGAGAGGATTAAGCTAAACAAGCAGATGAGAAGTTAAATATTAAAATACTGTTCCCGTAAACTGTGACATCAGGCATGTTTATTCAAATAGTATTTATACCTGGATGCGGAACAGGAAATTATTATTTGTCCCTTTAATTGACATGCTACGTGCTATCCAATTTCAACCGTTGTCATTCATATTTAAATACGGAATTTATCGTCGGTACCGCGCGTAAATTTATCATGGTCGTGTAAAATGTGAAGCTGGATGTTAAATGTGTGTGATTTTACGAATGCACTAAATTTACCGACACAAATACCGGAAATATAAACAAACGTTTGTTGATTCGGAGTATATGGGTTGGTCTTTACCCTCGAAAGACCAACCGAGTAAAAGGAGGCGTACCTTTTGAAGGCACTTACATATATTTCAAAGGATGATACAGGAAAAGGACTATTTGCGTTAGCAACGTATCCACTCCAGTTGAGCAATGATTGCACCTAATTTGAGTCAAATTACAACTAAAGTGCTTTTGTAACTAATAGTTAAGGAGTACACGACAACAACTTCTTAATCAAAAACCAATCTCCAACAAAATGAGGATAATTCATCTGAAAAGTCACTTGTCAGGTGCTTTGCAGGAAATAACACCATTAAATGAATATACTCATTAGTAACTTATTATGGAACACTTTAGGACTACCAATCAAAAGCCTTCAACGAATCTATGCAAGACAGAAAATAAGATGATTATGAGGATACGTTTGGCTCAGTTAGTTCACAACGGCCTACAAAGGTGGCGGTTCCGGGTTTGAATCACGGGCAAGGCAAGTGTTTGTGTGCTGAGCACTTGCCTTCCAAGACCCAGGAACAATCCTGGGTCTTGGATGTGTTTTTTTATGTATTTAATATATCTATAACATGGCCTGGTACCTGTCGCCTGGTAGCTTTGCTTAATTTGGGACTAGGTCGATTTGTGTAACCCTCTCTAGTATTGATTAATTTATTATAGCGATGGACGGAACTCAAAATAGTTGAATTTGCTAATAAGCATAGCTTTAGGCTTTATTATGAGACCTTACTTAACCGTCTTGACACGCAATACATATTCCTAGGAACTTTCTGAAGAATTACTTCAGAAGTCGTACAGTACCATTAATAAGTTTTTTATTACTCCCAGTTCTTATAAAGGACGATATAACTCCACATTCTCATATAAAACAGTTTTCAAAGTCGCGTTTCGTTATTAAAATAGTTTGAAACACAAGACTGGAATATGCGAAGTCTTAAAACGAGCTATGATTGAATTCATTTGAGAATTAATGGAAAATTCTTTATTTTTGTATAATGAAGCACCAGGTGTGATAGGTACACCGAAGTTCGAGAGATTTCTAATGAAATTAACAAATTATCTTTTAAAAACAATTATAGAAATCTGTTTTTTTTTTCGACTTGTAATCTCGGTTTTTGAAGCTGCCTAAGATAACAGCTGAGTGAATGTTTGTTGCAATGCACCTAACTAAATTAAAAGAAGAATATGGTCATAATTTAAAACATTTTCTTTTAGTCTCTAAATTATGCTATAGTATACGAACCATCTAGTATGTTCGCCATTCGCCATTTAGTAGTTCGCGTGATTCTCGTCAGATAAGCCACATTCGCATATAACACGACACGCTCTTCCCATTATCGACGCTGAGGAACTACCGCGGAATGGGCTTTATAAAGCCCTAGGACGAGTAACAAATATAAAACTTTCTGTTTTTCGGTTCTCGCGACTTTCAAATAGTCTGTATCAAATATTTTTCCGAAAATATCTTCAATGTACAGAAATTTCATTTTTACGACTTTATCGATTAAAACTCCAAAGAAAGCATTACAAGACCTCTAATCAGTTTTTATACAACTTTTTCCTCCTACAAATGTATGCTTGTTACTAATTTAAAGAAAACCATCATTGGCGTCTGACGCGCAAGAACTTCTCTACCTTAACACGGAATCTTACCAAATACAGAGTAATTAAAGATAAATTCCTCACGTAGTTCCTATAGAACATACCTAGTCCATACATCTGCCGTAGATCACTGTCTTACCTGAAATCAAAGATACACATACAATCAATGTTTGGCATACAGTTATACGACAGAAAGAAATCGTCACTACTTAAAAAAAAAACTCCCATCTCATTTTAATCAAACGAATAACGTATTAACTCTTTACGACGCTGCAATGTACTTGCTTTTTTCCCAAGCTGGTTTTAGATAAAAGATACGATCAATAAATCAATACAAAGTCCTAAGGAACTTTTAAAATGTTAATATGTACTTATACGTAATTAACATTTTAACAGTATAAATAAGTAATTGCAGTCACTGATTGAACGATAGATCGATTGCTTGTCCAATCCCAAATTGATTGCAAATTTTGTCGAGCAGATCTGAGCATATCTGATCCAAATCCAACGCATCATTACCTTTAAACAGAGGTTAAACTCCGACAATTTGAAGTAACTTTAGGTATTTAGCAGAATCAGGAGCCAAATCGTGTTCGAACTGCATAATAGACTGAGACGGGAACTTATACTAGGGAAGTCTGGCTTTGGTGCTAAGGATTCTAAGTGTTGCGATAATTCTTAGCAAAGTTAAGGAATAAAGTCAAAATATTCGTACCTATATAATATACGAACAGGCACACTTAATACATATTTATATCGAGCACTGTTGCTTGCTTAAAAAGTATGCTTTATGTAAAGTAAAATTCAGTTGATTTGATACAGATTTTTCGGGCTCCGTAACTCAAACAGAAATGACGGAACCCTTATAGGATCACTTTGCTGTCCGTCTGTTTGTATGTCCCTCTGTCAAGACCTACTTTTCTCAGGAACTCGTGGCGATATCAAGTTGATATTAAAATCGAATACTTGAGTCTGTGGTCCCTTGAAGCTAAAAAAAACTTACAAGTCAACGCAATCCAAAGATACAGTCATTACAAAAGGTTTCCATACAAATTGCCGTCCATGGACATAGGGTACTTCCAGTTGTCCTAGAGACTTGAAATCTAGTATGAAGGTAGCTCTTATAGCACAACTCACGAAATAAATGAAATCAGAATCAGATCTTTATTTGTAAACAGGTTCATAACAGGTCTTACATTGAATAAATGTCTAGCCGTTAGGCATACGAATATTTCACGTCAAGATGGAGCATGCAGTGTATTAATTAGTGTTAAATCGGATAAATATTCCCCTTCTAAATAAAAGTTTTTTTACTAAAAACTCAATTAGGCTTGTTTTAAAATCTACAGTGTCCATCAAGTTGGCAATTTATTGTATATTCTAGGTGCCATTCCGAAAATACTTTTAGATTTTTACAGATTAAGTTTGGATCTCTGTCTGTATATGTCAGTACATTGCATGTCGTACATTTTGCTCAGGCTCTGCTAACACTGGATTTGCTCAACTGAGGGTGATAGCGTTATCACAATGATAAGCTAGCTTATGGTTAAATGAAATAAAATAAACAAGGGGGAACGCAGCCTGGGTCTAATGGGAATCCTGCCCCCCCCTAACTGGGTCCGATCTGGACGATTGAATAAAAATTGCGTTATTTTTATATGTCTTATTATTGTATAGGTACACATACCTGTTGTACAGTCAGCGTCAAATAGTGTGTAACATCCAAAGCACCAAATATATCACAATACATCCTTATTACTATAGGCACAAAGATGTGTGACGATATATTTGGCGCTTTGGCTGTTACATACTATTTGACGCTGACTGTACCTATGTAATATGAACAAAAGGTTACGGCATTTTGATTTGTATTCCCTATGTAAGCCCTAAGTTTCATTACCATTATTAAGTGTCCAATAACAAATATTTTTCACAGGGGTGTAAAATGTACATTTCCTATATCAAACGAAACGTACGTAGCACATGAAGACCGATTTCCCCTTTACCAAACTAAAACCAATCTTTTACGCTATTTGCCATGGGATTAGTATCGGAAATATGAATTTAGGGCCATTCAGTGGCTTGTTTGCCGAGAGGGCAGCGAATTGTTGCAATAATATTATTAATACTTTATGAGTTGTGGAATATTATTGCAGTTGAAAAAATAGGGTTGGCACTTTCAATTCGGTTTGCATTTCGATTTTGGACTTGCACTGGGGGTTCGAAATCGCAACCTAATGAAAAAAAATAGTAAGTTATTGAATTTTTTACATTCTATGAAACTTAGAAATGTCTATCTATCTATTACGGTTCGAGAACTAGACCAGACATACAAATAGCGGCAGTTTAGTAATAAGTTTCCGTTGTTTCCGCCTTACTTACTTAGATACGGAACCCTAAACAGTACCAATAGTTCTTGCAACTAGCGGGTGCTATATGTGCGCGTCCCATAAGGGCAGGAACAGCAGCCGCGCGGGTACCACTTACATTTGATAGCGGTTAAAAAGAGCTACCACAATCTTAGGTTAAAATCAATGTCCCGCGACAAAATTAAAACAGGTATAAAAGCTTTCAACCCCCGCGGTTTTAATTTCACTCGCACCCCGCAGCGCCCGACTAAATAACACACGGAACCTCATACATGCATGTTCATTATAAATATATAAACTCAATTAACACCTGCTAAGGTTGATAACAGGAACGTGGAAGTTTGATACGAGATTTTCTAAGTAACTTTCGTTTAATTGGAACTTGAAGTAACATTTTGCACTCACTTCGCGAACATTACGCGAAAATCTCTGCAGAATATGAACTTAAAACGCCTCCTAATTTTCACTGGTATGGTCGTACGCGCACATTGTGGGACGACAGAGAAGATAATAATGCAGGTACAAAAACATCAAATAGTCCGTAACGGCCACAGCGCCAAATATATCGACACACATCCTTATCTCTATAGTACCTAGGTACCTATAGGTATATGCGGGTTAATTTTCCGACAACTACGACGACTAACTTCGACGTCTTATGGCGCGCTTATTTTGCGTGATGAGTTGGTTGCACTACTCTAGCATAATAAAGATGAGATTGAGTATTAAAGATGTGTTGCGATATATTTGGAGGTCGGTTGTTACAAACTATTTGATGCTGACCGTACAAGACTAAAATTTTACCGAATGCCGCGCGTACATAAAGTATGTATCATGATTATGAAAGTAACAGCACGCAAACAATTATTGTAACCGTTGAGGAGTTTAAAACGTGAACGGCCACGGATTACATCTGAAACGCGTCAATCTCTTCCAAGAAGCCTCTCTATTGAGGCCGCTGAGATATTTTTGTAACTGGCTGTTGGCTGTGCGCCGCGCCTGGCAGTACCGCATAAGAAGCTTCATTCTAAAATAATTAACAATTCAAAATCGTAATAAATGTATTATTTCTTAATTACATCTCCCTCCAGCCTCCAATATTTTCCAACATGAAATTCGCCTTCGCTTCCCAATAATAAATATTCATTTAATCTCCAACTTAATTTTATACGGAATCGACAGAATCTCATTACGAAATGCATTTTTCCCCCAGTAGGGTCACCCCTTGATAAGTCCTAATCAAATAGCGGCTATTATTTAGTTATATGTTAAAGTATAGCACTTGGCACCCCTGGAGGGTCACTCCCTACCTTAGATAGGGCTAATAAGAATTTTATAAGACATAGAGTTAGGGACTTCCAGAAGAGGTCCCAGTAAAACAAAAATAAAATTTGTTAATGTTGTGACACTTAATTGTGTCTTATTCTCAGTTTAACTCTGTCAACAGACGATAAGTAATATAATTCACACAGTTCCATTTTTTTTTTCATCTGACATAAAAATGATAATAAAATATTTTTAGTTTATTGAAGTTCTGTCAAATTAACTCTGACGGTATTTAGTCATATTAGCTTCAAAACTTAGAAGGGAACTACTTTTACCCAAACATATATTAAAAAAACGTGAAAAAAGATATAGTCACCTCCAATCACTAAATCATTTTTTTGTCGTTGTCTTTGTGCTCTCATCTCATCAAAACAGCTGGGCAAATTTCAACTGTTTTTTCAAGGATTTCAAGCAAAGATAGAGGGGTTATGACTTTTTCTAGTGCAAACGAAGTTTCTACTACAAGGCTGCGAAGCTACTAGAAGGTGACCTTGTTCTAGAATCTCATAAGACAAAATGTTCTGAGCGAAATCTGGCTTTGCAAACAATATCATATTATGTGGGGGTCGATTTAAATTCGCCCAATCACATACATGCAACTCAGCGTCTAGCCAAAACACCGACTTAGAATTTATTAACCGTTCCCAAAATTCAAATTTCGAATTCAAGATCCTCATTTAAAAATGGTCGCGTTCACAGAATGCACTTACCGCGAGTGGGTATGAAGTGGCGTCGTTCGGAATTTCTGAACGCATTCGTTGCAGCAATCTCGGGTTTCGGTTAGGGTTGTCAGTTATTTTTAAATAATTGTAGAACCGTAATATGGTTGTATTTGTTGGTCTTTGGACCGTGCCTTCAAAATCTCTAAAACTCTTCAGTTTCCGCAGTTAGCACTCATATAAAATACTTGCTCTTTAAAATACTTTTAAATCCCGCTTCTCCTCCTTACAGCTCTGAGAGATGTTATAGGGTTGTTGGCAGTGGACATCGCTTGCGGTCAAGCACTAACCTTGCTCTTGCCATCCCATCTAACAAGACGCGAACATATTCCAGGTCTTTCACGGTACGCGCGGTAAAGTTGAGGAACGAGGTGTCGATATCTTTCTGACAGTAGCATCACTCGAAACATAACTTTCATTGAAATAAAACAATTTAACGGATTATATCGCGTATATTATCTCATTTTAGTTCCCGACGTTTCGGAAGCTTTCCAGCTTTCCATGGTCACGGGAGGACTGAGAAAAAGATGTATTTTCCTCTGTCAAAGTTACAATTTGTGCAAACTACCCATTTTTTGAAAAAACGCAAATAAAGGTGTACATACATGCCAGATGGGCCTAAGCTGTAAAGACAGTTACACATGTGCCAGAAGGGCTTAATTATTTTATTCTAATAATTTACCAAGCAGCATTTCACAAATGAGGCGTACTGAGGAGAAAAGAAACGCTGCAAAGAAAAAACTCCCAGGCTACCTCATTACTAATTATAATATTTAAAAACAGAGACTATTAAACTACTTTAAACAGGTAAGATATTTTACACCGTTCGGAAATTAAGGTTTTGCAGTCCTGTGTCTCGCTTGTTCCTTGATGAGATGTATTACAGGATCCCAAGCTCATCAAGGAACAAGCGAGACACAGGACTGCAAAACCTTAATTTCCGAACGGTGTAAAATATCTTACCTGTTTAAAGTAGTTTGCACAAATTGTAACTTTGACAGAGGAAAATACATCTTTTTCTCAGTCCTCCCGTGACCATGGAAAGCTGGAAAGCTTCCGAAACGTCGGGAACTAAAATGAGATAATATACGCGATATAATCCGTTAAATTGTTTTATTTCAATGAGTAATAATCGCGGAAACAGAAGAAAATAACTTTCATTTTTAACAGAATCAATATTTATAATTCTGTTTTTTTTTTACTGTGGAAAACACTTATATTTTTTAAGAATATTGTTCGAAATATCAGATATTCTTAACAAGATCAATATTCTTCGTAAGATAGTATTTAGTACTCAATTTTAACTATTAAATGCTTCTAAGTCGGATTGAGAAATCGCCATATTAAATGTGATATTGACTAGAAACTATAAACAAATCTTTGTACACATACATTTTTAATCCTAATTTAATAAGTTGAATGGCTAAACGATAGCCGAGTTTTTTGGGAATAATTCGCCTCTATAGAAGCATACTTTACCAACAAAACCAACCCACTAGTCCACTATAGTTCCGGAGAGAAAAGTATATGTAAATAACCATTATTAGGAATTTAGACACAAAATACTCTACAATCATAACAAACTGTTATGTCTAGTAGCACATAAATAATAACATATCTGCATCTAGGTGAGTTAAGTTCTATTTCATTTAGTTTAGACCATAGTTGGGTAAGGGGTGGTACTCGTATTACGGTAGGTACATTTTGAAAAATTTCAAATTCCCAGCAATACTGTAATCAATGTTCTAAAATCACCGAATAAGACAGACAACTTTGCTGTGAACGAACAATGACTTTCGGACGTTCAGGTCGGTGGCTGCAAACTTTCGCGTTTGTGGATTGGAAACTTGGAACAATCGACAATTTGGACGTGTGGCAACCCTGGCCGGTGGTTTTACGGAGTTTGCTCGCGCCGTTCGGGACGTGATCGCCATGCGGCATTGGATTAGCAACGTTGTTAATGTTTTTAAATGTTCCTAAACTTTAAAGAGATGGGCTATGGGACCTGTAGTGAGTTGCGCGCTTGGCACACGGAATCGGCATCTAAATCGGTTTAAGTGTGTCTGAGAGACGTTTAAGGTGGATATCTGTTGAGCCGTTTATGACGTCAAAACTTTTAATCCCAGAGGTTTTTGTATGATAGATAGATACCGGGATCTTGAGATCTAACATACTAAAAATGCCCGCATTGGAAGCCTTTAACACTTTCACGACCCAGGAACGAGGAACCCGCTCTGCTCGCATTAACTTTTCGCTACATACGCATTTTCCCATGTTATCGGCTACGTGCGCCGCGAAAATCTCGGTCGTGAAAGTGTTAATATAACCAACTGTAATTTAGGTAACCCGTTTCGCCCATAGTCTCTAAAGGATTTTAAGGGATATTTGTATACACTTGCAGAATTTGACATTTCTGCTCTTGCATTTCCAACCTCTATGGCGGCAAACACGAAAAAGGTTGATCGTAATAAAATGGATAAGCAATAAATACAAAAGCGAATTTCGGGGTCCCGCAGCGCGCCGCGGTTCCGCCGCACATTAATCAGGGGCCCGCGGGCAGTGACGTATTACGTAATTTTTATCGTTGCCAACCCTAATGACGAACCTTATCTTGCTTTGGTATAAATCAGAAGGCCGCGAATGACAAGGACAGGGTAGACTGACAGTTACTTTTACAGAAAAAAATTATAGTCGTTCCACGTTTGTTCTCGTTCTCTCCAAGAGATCCTGATCAGTGTTGTATCCCAGTGGACGTATTTTGGATGATTATGATTTTCAAAACACATTCTGGCAGGATTTTTTTCCAGTCCATTTTTTGTTTGGGGTTTCTTTTTTTAGGTAGAAAAAAGAGTGAGTTGCGAAAATGTCGTTTGTAATTAAAATAAAACGACTACGGAAATAAATAAAATAACCGTATAAATTTGCATTACTCAAAATTGTATCGCATTTACATAATGAAAATAATATAAAATCAATCCCAATAACAATAACTGTTATAATGTCAAAAACAGTTACCTAAGTAATTGTAAAATGACCAAAATCTAAATTTCTACCTTTGTTTACAAATTTTCATCATCATCATCATGTGAAGTATTAGGGTTTCCAAATAAAAGTCAGAGTTAAAAAAAAAAACATTAAAAATTTAATCTTCGCATTTTCTGCCCAACTGAACATAAATAAAAAACCCCACGCACTCACGAACGCGACACATATTATGACAAATGTCGGCCATCATTCACAGGGCAAAGTCGTACCTTTTGTAAAACATTGAGGTAGGCAAAGGAAGTTACAATGACGAGGGTAGGCGCTGTCCAACAAATGGGACAAGTTCGAGTCAGATTCTTGCATTGAGGGTTCCGTAACGTCAATATGATAAAAATTTAAAAAAACCCCGACTTGTTCCACTAAAAGTTGAATATCTTGGAGACGAGTGCTCTGATTTTTATTAAACAAAGCTCAGAATCGGGATATACTTATCTATGATACAAAAAAAACCGCACTCAAATCGGTCCGTCCGCATGGGCGCTACGATGCCAAAGACAGATACACAGATACACAGAGTCACAGAGTCACAGACACGTTAAACTTATATATAACACCCCTCTTTTTTGTCGGGGGTTAGAAAAACAGACCTAAATATTGTTGGATATAATATTTTCTTCTATTTCCGCGATTATTACTCATTGAAATAAAACAATTTAACGGATTATATCGCGTATATTATCTCATTTTAGTTCCCGACGTTTCGGAAGCTTTACAGCTTTCCATGGTCACGGGGAAAAGATGTATTTTCCTCTGTCAAAGTTACAATTTTTGCATCCTACCCATTTTTGAAAAAAATAAATAAAAGTGTACATACATGCCAGATGGGCCTAAGCTACTTTAAAAAATCTTATCTACCGTAAAATATCTTATCTGTTTAAAAAGAATAAAATAATTAACCATCTGGCATCTATGTACACCTTTATTTGTTTTTTCAAAAATGGGTACTTTGCACAAATTGTAACTTTGACAGAGGAAAATACATCTTTTCTCAGTCCACCCGTGACCATGGAAAGCAGGAAAGCTTGCGAAACGTCGGGAACTAAAATGAGATAATATACGCGATATAATCCGTTAAATTGTTTTATTTTATTGTTGGATATTTTCGCTCGTAAATGTTAAGCAACCGAAAAAACTTGTGGGTTTTTGCGAGGTTTGATTCCTTAGAACATTTAACCACTGGAGATGTCATACATGCAAACAATACGTTATGCCAAATGACGATTATGGCAAAAAAGTTTATGCCAGGTGAGGGTAACAGGTATTAAGTATAATAACTCATCCGGGAATTCTGCATTCAATAAAAAAAATATCCTTATTTTTGGTGGTAGTATAGCCACTCCTAATTAAGTCCTCCCACGAACATTAGGCACTACCTATTCCCACCTCTGCCCAATAACACTTATATTTTGGGTGTTAAGAGTCCCCGGTAAGCTCGGTTCTCCATATAAACGTAGTTACGCTCTCATTTTAAAACGACTAGCTTGTTTGCTCTGAAACTTTATACTCAGAATAAGTTCAAGTATATCTAGGTGTGTAATTAGTTTATGTAGCCTTAGATCACATAGTAAAAAAAATACAGCGAATTTATTTATTTAAACTTTATTGCACAAAACAAAAGTAAGTACAAATGGCGAACTTAATGCCAAAAGGCATTCTCTACCAGTCAACCATAGGGCCAAACAGAGAAGCATGAAAATGGTGCAGTGGGGAAAAACATTCAGTACTGAGAGCGTTAGGACACACAAGCAAATAATGCATACATAATTGCTTATACCTATACTATATATGGTATACAATATATATATATTACATATAAATAATAAATACAAAATATACCAGATACTTCATGGAAGATGGACGCTACTTGAGTTCTTGTTCCAGCAGATGCCTACGTAGCATCCGCTTGAAAACTACCTTACTTGGGGCTTGTCTGATAGAAAGAGGGAGCGAATTCCAGAGACGGCTTGCCTGAACGGCGAAAGAATTTGACATGAAACCGGTGTGGTGTGAAGGAATTGAAAGTTTGAGAATTCGGGAGGAACGTAGTTCACAGCCTGGACGGGGAGTTTGAAAAGCGAATTTGCTTTTGAGGTAAATTAAGTTTTTCATACAAAATTTGTTTTTGCTTTTTGTTTTTTTTTTATAAACTGGAACCATGTAAACTGTATATATAATCCAACACGTAGTTTTAAAATGAGAACGAAACTCCGTTTGTATGGGAAGGTAAAATTCGGCCGAGCTTGCCTAAAGACTCTTATGAGGGCAGATCATGTCCGGAACACCACGCTACGCACCCAAACCCGCGTAACAGACGTTTGAGAGAAAACAACCAAACTCAAGTGGCACTGGGCCGGCCACGTAAGCCGCTTGCACCAGGACAGGTGGGCTTATATAGTCACCCAGTTAGTGCCACAGGATGGCCGGTAACGGCATGGCAGGCCGATACGCAGATGGCGTGACCTAGAGGCATTCCTAGACTATTGGCCAGAGGCAGGTGCTAATAGGGAGTTGGAGATAAAGGAAGGCTTTTGCCCAGCAATGGGCACGCGCAACAATGACGACATGTTTGGCTCAGTTGATTGCACAAAAGCTAGAGGATCCGGGTTCGAGTCCCGACCAGGGCAAGGGTTTGTGAAGAGCATTCATACAAATACAAATACTCTTTATTGCACACCTCGGATACACAGAAATACAGAACATGACAGTAACATTCGAATTAGCAGAGGTAAACAACAGGCAGTCTTATCGCTAAATAGCGATCTCTTCCAGACAACCTTTGGATAGCGGAGTGTGTCATTCATATTTGTTTCTGTGTCTTGGAATTTTTTCTATGTATTTAAGTATTATAATTTATCTATATAATTTTGTACATATCGTCACCGAGTATTGTACCTATAGTACAAGCTTAGCGCAGGGACTAGACCGATTTGTGTAAGATTGTGCTTATTTATTTAATGGGACACCCTTATGGGCTTATAACAAAAAAACAGTTATAAGTAGGTACAGCAAATGCTTTTAAAGCCAACAAAACGACCCTATTAAATGCTCACGGCAGCTTTCCGCTGATTCATTGTTATAAATGGACGTGTAACTTATATTTTACTACTATTTTGAGGCATTTAATGAGTTTGAATGCTTGTCATTAGAGGCTTGTTTGATGTTAAACATCGATCGGAGTGTCATTGTTGTTTTGGTAATACGAGTATTATGAACTGATATCGGAAAATTGGGAGCGAATAGTCGGCTGTTCCTTTATCGGTGAACTCAATTATCGATGCGTTTCGCCTACACTAGTGATCGCTTCCAGCTATGCATGTGTTTTTTTTTCTTTTTTAGATTATGACGAAATAGGTTACACAGAGAAACACTAAAATTCACATTTATTTATTTATTTCAACTTTATTGCACAAAACAAAAGTAAGTACAAATAGCGAACTTAATGCCAAAAGGCATTCTCTACCAGTCAACCATAAGGCCAAACAGAGAAGCATGAAAATGGTGCAGTGGGGAAAAACATTCAGTACTATATGGTATACAATATATATATATGTATTACATATAAATAATAAATACAAAATATACCAGCTACTGCATGGAAGATGGACGCTACTTGAGTTCTTGTTCCAGCAGATGCCTACGTAGCATCCGCTTGAAAACTACCTTGCTTTGGGCTTGTCTGATAGAAAGAGGGAGTGAATTCCAGAGACGGCTTGCCTGAACGGCGAAAGAATTTGACATGACACCGGTGTGGTGTGAAGGAATTGAAAGTTTGAGAATTCGGGAGGAACGTAGTTCACAGCCTAGACGGGGAGTTTGAAAAGCGAATTTGCTTTTGAGGTATCCTGGAGCGGAAGGCTCGAACAGGATAGAAACTAGGAAACAAAGGATTCTAAGAGACCTGCGACCACGTATGGGAAGCCAATTGAGCTGACAGCGAAAGAATGAAACGTGGTCATATTTACGAAGGCCGAAGATGAAACGTATGCCACATTCAAGAAAACACGAAGTGAAATATCAAAAAATCTTTGAAAATAAAGAATAAGGTAATTCAATTACAGATTATTTTGATTTCTTTTTATTACAAGCTATTATTTATTTTCACTTGTACCGGTGTCTGTAATCAAAACTTGCAAGCAAAATTTGTCTTACTTCCCGGTTTTCGATTGAGCTTTGGTGGTCATAGGATCTTTGAAATAAAATAACGCAATGCCACCGAGTTTGGGCTTTTTAGAGTCGTCTCTATGGTGTCATCTCTAACATTTTGGTGTTATCTAGACCTCCACATTTTTTTATAGAATACTTTTCGTCCAACAACATATGGCAATACTAAATCACAAAAACTCAATTGTTGAAAATGTTACACGATATACGCGTTACGGAGAAATCAAAACCAAAAAGTAATATGGTTATTGCAAAGCTTTCTTTTTGGTAACCTTTTTTGTTAGCCACATATTTACGAGCATATGCGAGTCTGACTAATAAAACCGACCATTAAACGTAATGGCATGGCCGACGCCCCCATTCAACAAGTGCAGCCCATTTCTCCATTTTCTAACCATAGAATCAAGCATTGGTCGACTAACATATATACAGACTGACTGTAAGTAGGCCGCAAGAGCTCTTTTACAAGCCTGACTCTACAGCATTCCTCAAGAGGAGACCACTGTTGATAAGAAAGAAACAAACTCAACAGTCAGTCATTTTTTTCTAAATAACTCTTATCTATTACAATATTTATACTTAGCCTATCTTAAATACATGTCTTTAAGCATAAACTCAATGCGTAGTTCTTCAAGAAAATATAGCAAAACTAATAAAAGTAAAAATATAATACAAGAAAACATGCAAAATATGTTTTTTTTTAAACAACTTATGTGCATTTGATCTGCCTTCTTATAAAAAACCGTGTCCCGGTAAAAGTAATTTACTTTAGTTTTTATTTCTAGTATTAAAATTGTGTATATAATGACTTCGTCACATAGTTCCTTAAAATAACACGAAGCGACATGAAATAAAATATATTTCCTTCAACAACCCTGTCACACCGACTTCATTTATAAACCAAATGGGACATAATAACGAATAAAATTGGTCAGTGAACATAACGCGTAACTAACACACTCGGGGCACTTCATATTTTCCGTATTTTAGCTCAATGGTTAATTTGCAACCCCTCAGAACACTGAGCTGACGGCGTAAATATGACCTTATTTTATTTAACGGCATATGTCCCTATTGTCACAAAGATCGAACGTAACAAATAAATTCTAGGCTTATGATGGTATGATATGTTCGGATAGTGGACTCACGAAATGAAATATAACTATGAATAATAAAAACGGTTTAGAGTTAAGCATTTCTTTTTAAATTGATATGGTTTCTAGTCTTCATTATGGCTAATTTATACAATTATAAGGTTGTAAAATTTGACATGACAATAATAAAAAAAAAAGAGTGTAGCTATTTGAAGGCCACTGAATCCAAACCTGTTTTTTAAGCCTCATCACGGCTATGTAGAGGGATATGGTTATAACATACTTTTTACCCGACTAAGTCGAAGCAAAACAGAGGGTTATGACTTTTTCCTATACAAACGAAGTTGCAGACACTAATAATGTTAAATATTAGAAAAGCCTACGATAAAGTGAGTCCATTTAGAACTAGGTGGACGGATGACCTCGCGAGGGTCGCGGGGAGTCAGTAGATGCGGTCTCCACAGGATCGTACTATGTGGCGAGCTACAGAGGAGGCCTATGTTTAGCAGTGGACGTCCGAGCCTGATAGATAAATTTAGAAGACTCCTAAGCACTCTGAAAGGAGTCTTGGATCTATTGTGTTCTTGCTATTATTGAAAATAAACCATTTGACCATCAGCTTTTTTTGGAAATGTCGGGGATTATTATAGCCTCAACAATTACTTACTAAAATGTTAGGTATAATTTTTTTATCTCATCAATCCTAATAGACTGAAAAAAATCATAAATTAAACCAAACATTGCCAACTGACTAAGTTACACCTCATGTTTTCCATATTTTCACAACACAATAGCTAATTTGTCCCCCATTGCTCACGACGCGCACATGGGGTGTGACGTCATTACGCGGCATATGTGCGATTGCCCGTAGGCAATGCCTATCGCCCTTCCGGCAATTCTAGGGGCGTCAGAAATAAACATTTTGTATTTTTTTCCAACTTCTAGTACTAATAAGTATTAGACAGCGGCATCACTGGGAAAAAGTTAAAACAAAACCTATTTTATTTTACTCGCAAAATTAAAATTGAATGTTTTAATTAGAGCAAGTTTCTGTTCTTTCATTACAATCGACAATAACAGCTTGTCTCAAACAATTGCAATGTTGACAATAGGGATATTGACTGTTCTCAAATCATAATAAAATTTTGATAAGAAATAGTGGTTTTTTATGATGGAAATCCTAAAAAACCAATTTGAGTTCGATACCTTACGTGTAGCTTGTTTTATGAGCCTTTAAAATTAGGTGGGAAAGTCCATTTTTAAAGCATGAAAATATTAATAAATAATAATACCATTGAATAACTCATGAACTGTATGGTAACTTTTGTTATGAAACAGTTTCGATAAACGCTAGTTTTAACATAGCTAGAGAACAAAGTTCTTAATTTCCCCATATGAGGTAGCAAATCCTACCTCAACCCATAATATATACACCATATTGATATTATAGTTCCATTTCTTGGTTAGATGGATTTGCTGGTAAAAGACACATTCGCAATTTATTAATTCCCGGGAACGCGGGTAAATCCACAAGTACATTCGAGTAGTAAAATAACGTGTTGTATATTAATCGTAAGCCAACATCAGTCCATATTACGGGGTTATTATTAATATTCTATATATATCTGCTTAATGAAAATCTTAACAGCCTCTACTGACGGGTCCAGAGATGGAATTTTGCACAGAATTCTGTGACAACTTAAATCAGTACTAAAAGAAGTTCTAATTTCGATCCAGGGGTCAATTTAATTTGATATGGATCCCACTATCATATCCTACTCATACTTATATTATAAATGCGATAGTAACTCTGTCTGTTTGTTAGCTTTTCACTCTTAAACCGCAGAACCAATTTAGATGAATTTTGATATGGAGATAGTTTGAGACTCTAGATAGGAATAGGGTAGATTTTATCCCGGAAATCATCCTTTATCAACGCAGTAACAGACTCAATAATGCGTTTATTGTTTAACAGATCCAGATGAAACTTGGTCCTCAGATTGGCCCGTTTCTGCTTGTAACTCTTATTACAAGGAGAAATCTCTTTCCAACAATATGAATTAAAAAAGGACTTCCACTTGTAATACAAGTAACAAGCTTTTGTAAAACGGACCCCAGGTCATAAGGCTATTAAATCCCGATATCGCAGGCGAAGCCACGGGCGCAAACTATAGTTCAGCTATAGAACTGCAGCTGACTTTATGATAAAAGTCATCAGCACCATATCAGTCGAAATACTTCTTCGTCGTTTCACACTTGACAGAGTTAGTTGTGGTCACTGACAGCCGCCTTCTTTATGCCTGCGTGTACTGGTCCATCTACAGCAGCTTTAATCTGGTCTGTCCATCGCATTGGTGATCTGCCTCGAAAGACGTCTACTGTTGAACTTAAAGCTTCTCTTAAGGATCTCATCCGCGGGTTTCCGAAAATTTTGAGCAGACCGCCGGTTCATCTTTTATGAGGGGGTGGACCCCTGTCTTTCGCAGTGTAACATGTCAACTTTCAAGTCAGACCACTGAAATAAGGAAACAGGCTTTGAAACGTAATAAAAAAACGTAATATAATTCGTCAAACGTCTCGCTTCAAAGGCAGACTGCCAAGAAACCTTTTTGAGCAGCTTAAGTTTTGACAAAGTAACAGCATGTGTGGCAAAACTTGCTGTAACAGGATTTGTTCAAGCGACAACTTGAATAGCATGTTGAAACAATGCAGTGATATGTCAGACGGAAACTGCTTTTATACTTTGACGGATTCAATCTTAAGTATAGAGAGTGTAATTTTGGTGCAGCCTGCATAATCATTGTGCAAATACTTATCGACCGTAACCGCCAACTGAATCCATTGGCGGTTATAACGTTTCTGCTTTATGCCGTTGATATACAGAACGACTTTTACCTTTTTACAAGTTAATTAAAATCATTACACGGAAGTTTGTTTTTGTTTGCTCATTTTGTATTCCCACATAGATGAATAATGTCAAATATGTTTCAATTGTCAATATATCCTTTTATTCTATTACCGTTGACTGGAGTTACTTTAATTCAAGAGATAGCATCATCGTCACCATAGTTTTAAGAGCTAAGCTCTTGTCGGTGGAGCAATTTCCATGAGTCTCTTTCTTGACACTTTTCTTTAACGGCTTGATACGACATGACGTTTACTTATTCCTTTACTTGGTCTTGGTATCAAGGAGCTGGTCTGATGATGGAGTCCGAAGGTAGACGGTGACATTGAGGATATAAACTCCTAAAGTACCTAAACAATATAAACACAATAATAATATTTCGGATTATATCGTCTGTCTTAGCAAGCTCTGTAGTCCTATACGATATCCAGGGTCTGAAGATGGAGCTGGACGGTGGACAATGACAATAGGGTGGTCCATTTTTGTAAAGAGAAAAAAAAGAACAGTCAATCGCCACATCGCTAATTAAGATCTCCTATCAAGTGATAATCATTGTCCCAAATTATAATTAATTGGAAGATAATTTACAGGTCGCTCTTATCGAATGAATTGTGAGCAGAATTTATAATATTCATCATACATAATGCATTTCAGCAAACACAACCAAGAGGTTATACTAAGAATTTTAGACTTATCTCTTTAAATAGTATGCGAAAATACCAATTTAGCAAGAATTTGTGTCAAAGTAACTCAGTTCAAAAACCAGGTTGATCAGATTGTGAGGTGCATTAAACATTGTTCTTGATATTCTAAAATTGCTGAATTGCATAAAAGACAGATCATAGTATAAATTGAAATTTCCTCGTTCTCTCGTTTTTTTATGTGCTCTTGAGTCCAGACGGATTTTAGTTTTGCTGATAAAGTAACATGCAAATCAAATCCGGCATCATAATCGCCCTCTGACAAACTATGCAACAAGTCATGTTTCACAAACAGCCTGTATATTGTAAAAACGTCCTCTTGCTTCGCCGGCTACGAGCTTAAAGGCGGCAAAAATATAAATTTTAGTATCTTTGTCGTGTGAGGGGCTTAGCTATACTTTCGGTATATTAATATATATTATCGCTCCGTCTGTGACGGGCTTTACACTCCTCTGCTGTACGCATGATAAAAGTGTCACTAAAGCGCTTCGTGCAGATACGCGGAATATCGACCACATGTGGATGGAACGAACGCACGCGTCGGGCGTTTCAATGGTAAATCACGTAAAAATGAAGTTGCTCCCCACGCCTGGATGTCCGATGGAACGGTTGGAACGGTTGTGGCGGGATTAAATGATACAATTCCTGTGCACACTCTCCAAGATATATATATTTTTTATAACGAAAATCTATGTAAAATCTAGACTAAATCATGCTTTAGATATTCTTCGGCTCATATTTGAAAACCCTAATTGACATACCAAACTTACTATGGACATTGGCTACATAACCCGCTAAATACTTAATCGCTTTCAATTTTAATTTTTAACTTAAAGCTTTAAACTCAAAATTCGCACCCTATAATCAATTCACTCCGACATTTAATAAAGCGCAGTCCATATAATTAGGCAGTTCACAGAAGAATCGTAAAATATCCCCTTAGGATACTTAACAAGAAACACCCCTTACTATCCCCTCTGCTGACAAAAGGTCGTAACTCTCTATTAGACATGTACTGAGATAGTCTTTATAACTTAAGCTTGACAACCGGGGGCGTTTACTTCACCCAGGGGACCCAACAATGATCCAATATCAAATTGGCAACAGTCCGTAATTGCATTTACTATAACTGAACCTTATTTTGAAAACAACTTAACTCACTCTACAACACCGTCGGTTAAGCTGTTATCGAAATTATAGCCCTCAATATGTCCTGAGGCTAGCTATTGTATGAAACTATTCAGTGCTGATTTAAATTGTAAAACGTGTTTGATAGACAGAGTCAATAAAGGTCCGATTGAGGCCTACGGCGTTACTAAATTGGAGGCCGAATTTGTATTGTATTCATTATTGTATATTTTTATTAGGTTAGTTCCAAGTTTTAATTTTACTTTATATCTTTGTGCACTCATCACGCCTGACGCCGAAACGGCTAGATAGAACGGATTAAAAAAACACATACAGTTGAATTACAATATATAAGGAGAAGGTCCTATTACTATATTATATTATATCTTACTCCAATTTCGAACAGTTTTGCCATCTACATAATACTGTTTATCTGTGTCAACTGTGTGTTGTCACGAAGAGATCGCTGTTTAAGGACAAGAATTCTTTAAACGTATTATTTTCTCGTATACTTACTTTGTTTTGTGAGGTGTGCAATAAAGAGTTGTATTGGTAAGAATGGTTTTAGGATACATTTTACCTCACTATGCTGAATGAAAAATTAGATTACGCGGCGAACGCAGTTCTAGAACCTATATATGTATACTTTCTTAGCTTGTGTGGTTTATTCATCGGGTTCACTGCCTTACCTGAAATTAAAGAAATTATTATTAGTACGCGAAAACATCTGTAATAAGTACCGTTCAGATAACCGAGTTCAATGAACCAGCAAACGAAAAACAGATACACATAAAACGGACATCAAACGAGATAGACTTTATTTTAGACTATGAATGTTAAACTGTAAATGAGAGGGTAAAGGCACCGTAAATTACATGTTTTATTTCTAAAATGATAGACTACGGATGGGGTGAAGGTAATTTAAGACTTACTGTACCTACAGTAGACTTGCGAGTAGAGTTTTTTTTTTTTTAATTCATAAACTGACCAGCGATTGGCCCCAGTATCACCAGATGGTAAGTGACTAAGGGGTCGTGATGTAGCTCGCTGGGTAACAGCCTACCTTACCTTTTCAGCCATATTGAGGTCGCCATTTTGAAAAAAAAATGGTGGCTCGAGAAACTGCCAAGGGACCTCTATGACATTTGGTCGAACATCCCGCTCCATCTCTTACCGTTTTTCCAAACCTTTCAGCAAATTTTTAGTTCTTCAAGGTAGACCGGATTCCATATTTTTCCTGGGGTCCAGCTGACCTCTATGCGATCATGTAAAGAACAATACTCCAGGTAGTTCCAGTTTGTCCAAACAACTCTTCGGTTAGAAATGAAATTATAATTGTAACGTCTTAATAGACGTGCGAAGGAGCGCTGGCAACACTAGGACCCAGACGAACGGCGGGCTATGGCGGCTGTGAGCGGTCTTGAGCGAGTCCGCGAGTATTGTAGAGCGAGTCCCCACAACCCTAAACAGTTCGAAGGTACCCAGGTAACCAGGTACCTCTGTGATGGAAACGAAAGTCTTCAACCAGTGCTTACTACCGGTAATGACCTACGGAGCCGAGACGTGATCTCTAACTATGGGCCTCTTATGAAAGCTCAGAGTCACTCAGCGAGCTATGGAAAGAGCTATGCTCGGGATCTCTCTACGAGATCGAATCAGAAATGAGTAGATTCGTAGACGAACCAAAGTTACCGATATAGCAAACAGGGTAAGCAACTTGAAGTGGCAATTGGCAGGGCACATAGTTCGAAGAACCAATGGCCCTTAGGACAGAAACGGTCTGGAATTGGGACCGCGTACCGGCAAGCGCAGCGTGGAACGGCCACCCGCAAGGTGGTTGGACGACATCACAATAATTTTCAGGAAATACACACGACTAGAGCGAGTTCCATTCCTTAGCATTTCACATTTGTGCGTAAGAATGGTAAATTAACAACTTAAGGATGAAGTCGCTCCCCACGCCTGGATGTCCGATGGTGGAACGGGGGTGGCCGGCGATTTCTAATAGACTAACATTCAAAGTGCCAATATGTCGCTAGAGTTTTAAAACAATAAGATTATGAGTGCTATCGTATCGCTTGATAATTTACTATTCTCATAAAGATATAAATATCCTTTGACAATCTAAAGTTAAGGAAACTTTACTGTCTTACAAGAATAACGATTTAATTCAGTAAAAATGCTTGGATAACCGCCAAGTCTGTTGTGGGGTCGGTCGGTAGGAAACAGTTGCCTTGCTATAACCTGCTAAACCTAACTTAGGTATTAGGGTTGCCTCAGAGCCAATTAGTTTCTTGTTAACTTTTATTTACAAAAATAAACTTTTAAACAAAAAATAAAAACGACTCCAAAAAAACTAAAAAGTAAAAAATAACGCCATAATTCAGTTTCTTCAAATTACTTACAAGTAACCTTTTGTATACTCAATCTATACAGTATATACAATTAATCTTATTTTGGCGTCGGTGCCATATAAAGAATGTGTTTAAATATTGAAAATTGACGATTTTAGTAAGTTGTGACACGATGGCACCGACTCCTTTTTTTGGAAGTCGGTTAAAAATAAACAAATTGAACAGAAAGGTCTCAGTGATGCTAATCGGATACCGACATTTGATATACCAATAAACAATAGCACATGCCAGGAGAAGTATTTACAAGTACCTACGAAAACTATTATTTTGCATTTTTATGATCGGGATTAATGTTTTTGAATCACTACATCATATTTACAATTTTAAAGTTATTCGTGTTGTATTACTCTACAAATGAAAATGAAATAAAATCATAACATCACGCCTCTTTCCGTAGAGGTAGATACCAATTATTACTTGCTACGAAACTTGCATACCCCTTTTGCTTCAGTAAGTTTAATTTAATTCCTCTTATAGTACATACTCGTCGGTTTAGAGTACTCTTGACCTGGCTCTTTATTAGAATATCTTCTATTTGGTGTCAGAATGATACTTCATTTATCGTTTAAATCATTAACTCCTTATAAGTTATGCAATCCGGTCCATGAATATTGACATTACATCATCATAATCATCATCAAATCAGTCTTAAAATGTCGGGGCTGGACAAAGGTCTCCCGTAAGGATCCTCACAACGACCGGGCGTGCGTACCGGCACCGGACTGGATATTACATACTAATTATTTGTAACTAGTTAATTCTTTATCTTAACCATAACTGTTAGCAGATGAAGTATAAGATAAATATCCATCGTTTGTACCCTTATTTTGTTAACAGCTCAGATGTATACTTTTTGTTTTACTAATATCATGATAATAATTGCAATTTATTAGTGCATCACTCCACTAGTTCAAGTACAGTATCGTCGATTTATTTTTGATTTGTTTCTGATTTTTGTTTATAATAATAAAACTCAGATGTATTTTAAACTATCTATGAAATAATGTCACGGTATTGGAAAAGTTATTTTAATGCATGTAGGTAATTATCAATGTTGTCAGAAAGATGTGTCAACCCTAACGCCGGTATAGTCTGCCAAAAAGCTGGCACTGTTGGTCAGGCAGTGCTTCAGGCCAACCGACTCCATAGCCGGCTAATTCTGGAAGTTTCCGCCTGAAATTAATTTTCAGTAATACTTAAGCTGGTGCCAGGTGATCCGTAAGTGATGACGGCTTTGGTTAACTTACTCCGTCAATATCTCCAGCATCTGATGAGATGATGCCTCATAGAGAGGCGAAACACGTGTCGAGGTTTATACTGTTTAGTGGAAGTCATTTATTTGTGGAGAGTGTGCACATTTATACCATTATATAGTTGTTTGAATGAAATGTAATTAAATATATTTAAAAAAAGTGATACGGACTATTTGAAGGTCACTGTATCGATTTTTTATTTTTTAGTTTTTGCATGTTTGTAGGTATGTGTCATTGGGGCTGCATGACGCCAATCCGACTAAATAGATTTCAACTATTTTAATGTACACGGGTAGGTGGGCATTATGCCTTTGTTCTCTTCCGCGAACGAAGGGCAGATTCTAATTATTATTATAAAGACATGAAAATATTTATTGTGACAGCTAACATATAGACGCTAATTTGCGGAATGGCAAAGGAACTACTTATCCATAAATCTATGTGGAATACCGCAATGTAACGCCTGGATCTATCAATTACATAATACCATGTATTTCGTACATTTTATGTTGGATCGGTTATTTTCTCGCCTGTAATAAGGTTTCAGCGAAGGAAAAATTAATACGAATAAATAATTGTTCCGCTTTCCCGAAACATCAATCGGTACGGTACGGACTTTTATCTTTTCGAGAATGAAATACGTACACGGTAATTGAAGTTTACTGCTCTGTGAAACGAAGAAAGCAGAAAGTTGCTCATTATTGGAAGAACGCTTCGTCCCAAATAAGTATGTTGGTGCGAATAAGTGTTAACAGTTCGAGAAATGAGCGCAAGCAGTTTGAAATGTAGGATTTAGCATTGAGTACATTTCAAACCACTTCCGCTCATCAAGCAGTCAACCTGGTTTTTGAAATACTTACTGCAACGAAGCGTATTTGATAATATCAAATGCTAGCTTTTCCTAGCTTAAGCTTCGCTGCCGTAAGTATTAAAAACCGACCAAGAGCATGTCGGATCATGCTCAGTGTAGGGTTCCGCAGCCGTTCATACCAAAAAATGCACCCTAAAGATGAAAAAAAACGCAATATGAAAAAGTGCACTAGCAAAAGAGCGTATCTCCGCGGCACTTACGTCCTTTTCCCAAGCCCAGGGTTTTTGGCCAAAGTAGCAGTTTTTCTGTGCCTATATAGAGCCACGGTCGCTCAGGGCTTCAGGTTAGGCAGTTTCTGTGCCTGAATGGACCGCACGCCACTGCCCTTGCAATATTTCTAGAAAATGGCCAAGATGTATAGGATTTGTACCATTACTACTACCGTTCCTACAAGTAATAGGGAATAGCAATCTCAAATTCAAAATAAAGATATTTAACAGTGTGTGAATGAAGTTCTACAGGCACTTCACTACTCTCGCTGGGTATTCTTTGTCAAGTGTCGGACCCAACGGATTCTCAGTTCGTCACTAGTCGCAGCCGGAACGAATCGTTTTGTTTTTGTTCTGCACTGATTGCCGGCATCCAACGGTACAGTCAACGACATAAACCACCCGCTGAGCAACGTGCTATCTTCCAGCGGATTTATAGCCATGTTTGCTCGTAAGTGGACGAATAAAGCGTGAAGCGTCACGATAAATACCGACTTGTTTACAAACATACCTTCAATTCGAATGGGAATACGTCTCTGATAAATGTTATGGAAATAAAACCTTTTTAGACGAAGCTTTACATCGTCTGCATCGGATTTAATAGGCGCATGTTCTTTCAAAGTTTAATGCAGATACGTCCTTTTTAGATTGTAGGCGGGAAAAGCAGTAGTATTTTAGACGGTTTGACAATGTGCCACGAGTTTGATTGATTTAACTGCGTGTTTTGATGCAGATTGTTCAAGCACTGAACTGTAACGGAAACTACGAAATTATTAGCAATCACTTTGCAGAATTTAGCCTAGAAATTCATAATGAGTTAGGAATCTGAACTGAGTCATTAGACATTTGAATTTGAATGATTGATGACCATTTTAATATTACAGAAAAATACTTTTCGCACATAGGTGACACAAACATGAAGTGAAGGAGTAACCCCGTACAGTTTCAACTATTTGTAATTTTGTAAATTGGTTTTGGAGATCTCACAGCGATATAAATCTATACCTAGAAACTAGACTAAATCCCATCACTCCTAAAAACGCTCCGAGGTTGTGTACAACTGACCGGGTTAAAGGCCCGTTACCCGCTCTTACCACCTGGTTAAGTTAAGTCTGCACTCCATTTATATGCGACCACATAGAAACTAGCTGCAAACTTTACTCAACCGGGTAGTACAATCATGGCACCCACGGGACTTCGCGCAGTTCCATTTTCAAAATTGCGGCTAAAAGCTAAGCGCAAAAAGGCGTAAGTGATGATTGAAATGAATCCCGTTTGTTTTCACGGTTTTCGAACGCGCTGGCGACTGTCTATTGTTTTGCGAGAACATTCGAGTTCTGTGGGGCGCAACGTAGACACCATTTTCTGTTGCAATTAAAGAATAGAAAGAGATACGCTATATTTGTGTCGCGACAGTGATGCGCTGTCGTGTTGTACAGTCAGCGTCAAATGCAGTATGCTACTCATTGTCAATGAGTAGCATACTCATTGTAAACTGTTCACGTCAATTATATAAAAAAAGAAAACTGTGCCAATAGGCATGATGACGGGATATGAAAATGAAAATTCTAATTAGTCCGTCAGGTAGATAATAAAAAAATATTAGACACATATTTTTTGTTTTTTAAAAATAATAAAATACTCAGATAAATCGCATTAAACTTTAGGGGCGGCTCGTTATGTCAGGCGTCATTTTGACTCCATGTATCGCGCTCAGTTTTTGATTACGTAAAAAAAGAAAAAATACGTCTCCAATATTTTTTATTAATCAATACGAAGGACTAATAATTAAAATTTAGTCCTTAACCCTATTGTGTCTATTGGGAAAATGCGTCTTGATGACGACTTAGACCCCACCCTTTACATGGACCCTATCCGTGGTTACCTACCGAGCTACCCGTGAACAAACAATAATTGAAACCTGTTTAGCCATTTTGGCGCGATGAAGACACAACGAAACATACAAAATCCAAAAATACTACTTTTACATTCAGATAGTCCGTATCACTTATTTTTTAATATCTTCGATGTACAGACATTTCATATTTACAATTTTATAATAGTTATAGATACGGGGCCCGGCACAGATACAATCAAAGATCCTATTTACGTATTTTAACTTGTATTTTATCGATTAAAATGAAAATCAAAATCAAAAATATTTAATTTTATAGAGTTCATAATCATAAACTTACAATTTAAGCAGAGTTCAACAAACTACCACACAAACACAGAATTTGTCTCCGCTTATTTTCGTTTTCGTCAATTTTTTCACAAACACCGTCATACACGAGATCTTGCCTTCCTGAAATATTTCATTCTACCGTAAAATCTTCTATCCCAATCGTAAATAAAAAGGAAATAACATCCTGAAAATTCCAACACATTTCTGTTTCCTTCAAATATCATCAAAAAGGTTATATGTTAATGCAAATGAAACGGATATAAGCCGTTTTTCTATTGACAAAACGCCTATATTGTTTAGGAATCAAAGCACTTCATTAAGCTAATAGGACTGATGATGATATTTGTCATCAGCTAATACGTAGCATTGTGTTTGGTAAACAAGGCTTGTCATCTGTATGTGAGTCAGCGTCATCGACATCCACGTATCGAAGGATACGTACGTATTTCACAGCACAAAACGTATGCGTCATAGTAGAACTAAGTTTTATAAACAAAAAGACATCGTCATCATCATGAGCTAAAAGACGTTCACTGCTGGACATAGGCCTTTCCAAGGAACCTCACTCAGACCGGTCCTGCTCTGCCCGCTTCCAGCGGACTCCAGCAACCTTCACGAAGTCATCAGTTCTCCTTGTAGGCGTACTCAAAAATAAAATGAGAAATTACAAAAAGCTATATTTTCAAGTCTACAAATAACCTTTTTAGATCAAAATGTTATTCTAACACATCTTCTCTCCGGCTTTAAAATTGATAATACATAGAAAGAAAGAAAAAAAATATCGCCATACGAAAATAAAATAGGTACATGGAACAAATAACATATGAAAAAATAAATCAGAAAAAAATATCTCTAATATTTCGCGTTACAAAAGGCTCGGACTACCTAAGTAACACGCAAGCTGTATTCGAGCTTATACAGCTCTTATAACGCTCAAACTGGCTGTATAAGCCCTTACACAGCTTGTGTGCTACTCGGGTAAGCACGCGCTGCGGCAGCCTTGTGAGAAAAGATCCACGTGTACGTAAGCCTTAATTTTAAACAATTGTATCGTTCTATATCGTAGCACGGAGAATTACTGAATTTAAGCACCAGTAGACCTGTTACTCGTATAATCTCTCTCTGGGGTCGGTCCGTTATGTCTGAGGATTGTGGTCAGCGTCATCATCGATCATGCCCCAGTTCCGAATAAAAACTCTGTTGTCCACCATATGCCAACAACGCATTCTTTCATATTTCAACCTCATGCGCAGAGGCGACGTAAGTTTGGAAAAACTGAGGTTGGAAACACCGAAGGCCAAAGATCGCGCGGTCGTTTACCAACAAGATGAACCCATCAAATGAAAATCTGCTGCTGCTCTTAAAATAGAAAACCGATGGGGCCGATAACGTACGGAAGATGCTGCTTAGGTCTTAGTAAGGTAAACTAATGATCTGATGAATGTTGCTGGGCCGCCGCTGCAGGTAACGCCAGGGAGCAGCCAAGGTCCAACCAAGATGATATTCTTTCGGCTGATGATGATTAAGATAGCAAAAGCGTTGCTATCCTTATAGCTGATGAAATAGCTATACTAAGTAAAAACTAGTAATTTCACTGTCCATACCTTATCACCTCAAAACAACATTGATATACACCGTTGCAAATTCGTAGGAAAATGTTTAAAGTAGACTGTCCTCACTGAAAGACTTTGAATAAAAACTCGTTAAAAATGATATTACAAGCGTACTTTAAATTTTCCTCTACAACCCGCTGTTCAGTCCGCGCTATATGATTTAACGGTTCGTCGCCGCTCTAAGACGATAAGTTTTATTAAAGCTGGAGTCTCAAGCGACGGGCTAAGACTGCGTTCTCAGACACTATTGAACTGAGGAATAAAGGATTCAAACTAAATTTAACAGGCATTTAATTGAAACTTAGTGCGTCGATTTTTTTTAACAGCGGCTAAAGGTTGAGACAGACGGACTGTATTATAACTTTAGTGTTTATCTGTTTGTCTTTCTTTCTCGTGACAACGGGGTAACAGATTGACGTGATTTGCATATAGATAAAATAGGCACTGCAGAGAGACCACGCGGGAGAAGTAAATAATAATTAAAATGACAAAACCGAGGTAAATTTTAGCGTCGATTCCAACAAAAATATTTAGATTTTATGAGCTCTCACCTACATTTTAAAGCGCTCGTTCAAATTTACTATAGTTACAACGCGACACAAAAACAGAAACATAGTGGGAGTTGAAATAAATACTATTTTCCAGTGTCGGATCGTACAGCAAAAAACAAAGCGAATTTGTGTTTTACCAGCAAATACATCTAAGCTAGGAATGGAACTATAATAATGGGGGTGTTGCTTGATCTAATTTGTAAAAAACATAAAAGATCCTGATAAAAGAAGCAAAATAAGGAACTACTTTAAGATTTTGAATTGGATAAAGTTGGTTGAGTAATTTAATTACTAATGATACCAATGAATAACCCACAAAACCGATTCAATAAACGCAAGTTTTAACATAGCTGCAGAATAAAGTTCTTAATTTCCCCATACAAGGTGACAACGTGTGACGTCACAAGTTAGTAGACTTCAGACTTTCTCCAAAAACGCTTCATGTCTTAATGACATTTAAGTAGTCTTTTTGTCAATTAACGTTAAGTTAGTTTTATTATTAGAATTAAAGTTAAGTGTCTATGTAATTAATTTTGTCAATTGATCTCCAATAAAGCCTACCAGTTAGGCTAAATCGAGCCTATCTTTGCCAGCTGACGTCTCCCGGTCCCCGGCGCAGTGATACAACTGGCCCCAAATGTTAAGCCCGAATAAAAGAGGACATTTGTACCATTTTGTTTTGGGCAGTAAAGTTTAAATAAATACAAAATAAAATACAATAATGAAACCCGGATGATTAAATGGAGGAAGATCGTTGCGGAGACGAAAACCAAAAAAACCTTCCACAGTAAAGTAACGCATGGTGAACCCTTGGCACTGAATATCTTAAGGCTCAAGTCATATCACGTACTAGACGATTGATTCCGACCGTTAACGAATCAAAGACACGTTTGTTCGACATTACAGCCGAGAAAAAGCGGCATTACTGCCTAAGGGACTAAAACGCCGTAACTTCATCGGACTCCCAGTAACATAAGTCTTTCCATGCTAGGAAAGCGGATCAGATCTCACGCTTTGACTACGTAGCAGTATTCTAGCTATCTCATATGTCGATTTATCAAGCGGTTGGAATATCAACCTTGATACTTATTAATGCAGCGCAGGATCTAGAACAGACAATCGCATCGCGATTCGATCGCACGATTATCAGACGCCGGTTCTGGCAGCGCGATCTTATCTCTCGCAAAGTCATATTTCGTCATAGAACCGTCCTGAAAGCAGCAGTGTTGTGTTCAGATAAGGTCTGGAATTGCTGCATGAGGAAGAAAGGCGTTAGAAAAGCAATGGTAGCAGCGGGATGTTTACTGTTCGCGACAACGGAACTCATAACTCAAATGACTAACCTGTAATATGATAATGTCTCGGAATAGGTGTCATTACATCTTGACAATACGCGTAGCCATTTAACTGGAGTATTAATGAGGGTATCATCATAGCCCTATTTTTATATATTTTGTCTCAGCACCTGCTGTTTTTATTCAGATTGTGGGAGGTCATAAAGCCTTTTAATAAGCCATAAGCCTCCATCTGATAGAGAGCAACGTCCGTGGCGGATAGAGTCTAGCAGCTACGGACGTGTGCTGCTGAAGAAAGGCTTCCCCTATAGTTTGCCACAGGGTACGATTCTGCGCAGACCGCATCCACCAACTCCCCACGACCCATACGAAGTCATCCGTCCACCTAGTCGGAGGCCGTCCTACGCTGCGCTTTCCTATGCGTGGTCGCCACTCCAGGACTTCACTGTCCCAACGGCCATCCGTTCTCCGGGCAGGATGGGCCGCCCATCGCCACTTCAACGATGCAATCCTGTGAGCTGTGTCTAATGCCTCGAAGCAACTGCTTTTCGACCTCTGAAGAGATCATTGTAAGCATTAAGTTTCCTAAAAGTACAGGTTTCCAGACGACATAGGAGGTGAGAAGTATCAACAGGTAGAAGAGTTCTTTGCAACATGGTGACTGCTGGAATTCGAAGCCTTGCTAGTTCTAATCAAAACCTTCACTACTTGGCCAACCAACGCTGTTTGTGCCAATCATGATCATCTTTAGATGATTAGATCTCTAACCATCTTTTTATGACAGGGTTGGACATGTTAGTATGTATTAGCAGGTGTGGTTAGCAGGAAGATGTATGCGGCAGTAGGCTCTCTTAGAAGACTTAGAAATTTTCTCCCCATCGCCACTAAAATTGCGCTTTCTCAAACATTACTTCTCCCTATTTTGGATTATGCTGATATTTCCTATCTTGACCTCACAGAAGAACAGCACAATAAGCTTGAGCGCATCCAAAACATCTGCATTCTGTTCATATTTGGGTTACGTAAGTATGACCATGTTTCCATCTTCAGGTCTCAGCTTAATTGGCTTTCAATCCGCTCTCGTCGTAACTCTCATATCATGTCTCTTCTGTATAGCGTACTTTTTAATCCCGCAACTCCCCGCTATCTTAGAGAGCGTTTCAGTTATTTGCGATCTGTTAGGTCCGCTCAAAATTTGCTTCTTGCTGTCCCCTCTTCATCCTCCAAATTTTTCAATAGTTCTTTCACATTCCAGGCAACTCTACTGTGGAAATCTCTACCCCATGACTTGAAGCGTGTCCAGACCCTTGCAACATTTAAGTCACACCTTAAAAAACATTACCTGTCTCTCCCTTAACACACTGCTATTGAAATCACTTTCTCAACTTTGCGGCTGACACTGTTATGGTTATTTATTTATTTACTTTGCATATGTTATATTTATTATGTATAAGTATTTATGTATGTTTATTTACGCAATCTTATGTGTGTATGTTTATTGCGTATCCATGTGGCTATATGAGTTTTTTGTTTTGCTTCATAACTGTTTCTCGCCACCGACTCAACTAAAATTGTTGTTTTTTAAACACTCCGCTACCCAAAGGTTGTCTGGAAGAGATCGCTATTTAGCGATAAGACCGCCTGTTCTTTACCTCTGCTAATTCGAATGTTACTGTCATGTTCTGTATTTCTGTGTATCTGAGATGTGCAATAAAGAGTATTTGTATGTATGTACCAGTGGCGTACGGTTCATATAGGCACAAAGTCACTGCCTACCCTGAAAGATCATGACTCCTTTACAGGCATAGAGAAACCTAACCTGCAGCTTTGAACGACCATGGCTCCATATAGGCACAGAAAAAATGCCTATCTTGGACAAAAACCCTGTGCTGTGCACCCACTGGATGAACCGATAAATATTCTTAGGAATAGAGCGAAGTATTTTTTTTTAATAAAACAGCATTGCTATTATGTCCCGTTTAGGAGCTGGTCGAAGCGAAACAAAACAGAAAATTATAACACCCTTTGCTTCAGGGGCAGAAAATAAAACATTTCATTGCATTTATTGCAAATGCAAATTGCTACGGGCAAGACCTCAAGAGCCGAAGAAAATTGCAAATGAGACTGTAGCTTTATTACTTCGAGATGGCTATTAGCCGTCTAAAGGAGTAAGCAATACTCTTTTAAATAACTTCTTTCTACGCTAGGGTTGCCAGGATTTATAGCAGAAAGGAATTTATGAAGAAACGAGGAAACAGAAATCTCATTTCCTTAGAATTTAGTATTTTATTTCCTTTAATGCATTTTAATGTATGTAGATTTTAAAATGAGACTTAAATGGAAATAACATATCGACAAGACAATTCAAGTCCTCCTTTTTATCAGTGGGAGTGGTTTAACAGCGGGAGTCCGGTGTACCGAATGTACATATATAGTGCATGTATAGTGTGTCAGTTCAAGACGGAACTTTTTGCGATTTTGTATCTTTGGTTTGACGAGGCCGCCGTTTTAGTAGTAAATATGGAAATTAAAACATTAGTGCTGAGATAGATAAGTATTCGATAGCTCTTATTTTTACAACGCAGTTAAAATATCAGGTCTGAATTATTACGATTAGTACGCTAGGACATACAGGGTAAAAAACAGGACTACTTTCCACGATCGATAAAAAGATATCTTACTGTTTACGCAATTTTTGGAAGACTAATAAAAAATTGTATTGTATTGTAAACACTTTATTGTACATAAAAACAATAAAACAAAGAAATTAAAGTAACATATTTGTACAAAGGCGAACTTATCCCTTTAAGGGAAGGGAATGTTATGCCACTATACCCAAAACATCTACAGACACTCCCCTATTATATTTTATTTAAGTACAACTACTTTTTATAAAAATCATTAACCGCCCATCGCTGAAGTTGAGTGCTTTTGGCTTAGTTTTTTGTCCATACCCGTTTAAAACTCTATTTACTGTAAAAATACAGCAGCAAACTCGCGAGTAAAAACATTAACCGCATAATAAAGGAGACAACTTCGTTTTATGACGCGTCAAACGAAGAATAAAACTCATAAATTGTCTCCAACGCCCAGACGCCGCAGTATCGGAAAATTTATTTTGAAAAATTGCCAACCCTATCTCGGACCCGTTGTTTCTCTGCTGGGATTGTCGGAAACTTTGCTTGAGTCAATGCTAGTCGGACATCTGTACGAGTTCCGACTTTTATTTCACTCGGCTTTATACTTCCACTTCCAGCATAAAACAAAACACTGCAATGTCATGTTCGCGTCACCGCGGCCTTTTGACATCTTGTGCACACAATTCTCTTACTTCTCTACAACTTTTGACAGTTAGAGCAACACCTGCTTCAAACTTTATGAAGGCTCAACATTACAAGGTGTTTAAATAGACATTAACACTTTAATTACCCAAAGATGAGCCGCTTGAGTGCACCCGGAAACTCCCCCAATAAATAACCTCGTAGCGTTTTGTTTTGGCAGTTCATAATAAGAAAACTTGAGCGTTTAGTAAGGCATTAAAACGCGACATCGAAACACAAGCACTTATTTAAAAACAAACGTTGAAGGCATAAATTTATAGGCGGGTGAAGTTCACGCTCAGTATAGACTAAATCGCTTCCAAATACCTATAGCCCATAAAAAGGCGTAGCTCGAAAATATGATGCGAATCGACCTCATAAAATCTCCATGCCAAGCAGCAGGGTCGTACGCAATCTTAATCCTTTTAAGCCTTTCCCTTACTGCAAATAGGGTGCATATTTGATAACATCTAAGTGAGAGTACTATTGGACCCCACTAGTCCAGAAAGGGTCAAGTACTGTCATTATCTGAGGCCGTTGAGTAAAAAACTCTCGAGTATGTTTTCTTTTACATCTATTTTTCATTGAGTCCGGTAGCAAAGCCGCTGGACCCGACAAATCCACGGCTTTGTCAAAATGTAAACATGTTTGACGAAATACAAAGGCAGGTTTTCACATTTGAGTAAGAAAGGTAAAATAAACCGAGTGTGTTGAGCCTTTTTGGAATGTAGTTTGTAGGAAAAATCTACTAGGTTGAAACTATCATATCAATACTAACATTACAAATGCGAAGTATAACTCTGTCGTCTGTTACCTTTTCACTCTTAAACCGCTGCACCTATTTAGATGAAATTTAGTATGGATATACTTTGAGACTCTAGAAAGGACATAGAATAATTTTTATTCCGGAAAAATGCACGGTTCCTAAGGGATAAATAAATTGGTGGCCTGCAGGCGAAGCTGTGGGAAAATGCTGATAAGTTATATATATATGTTTGCATGTCGATCATTACACGTAAAACTTATATACAGGGTGAATCGTATATCGTCAACAGAAATATTATTTTTCGATGCACTTTTGTATGCTGATTTAGAATATCAGGTTCTAATGGGAATTAAATAACATTGAATATTACTTCTAACCGTTAAGAGCCTTTACAGTCTCACACACATTTTCTTTTGGTCACCCTACTTAGTTTGTAGATGTCATTCATGTGTCAAGTGCGTAAAAAATGTAGGGTGACTATGACTTATGATGATATAACAAGGAAATATTTTTTAACTGCAAAAAGATTACGTTATCTCTTTGCCCTGATCATCACACTCTAAGCAGCTGTCGGGCCAGTTAGGACTTAGAAAAATATATTTCTGTTCACGATTTAGGATTCACCCTGTATAATATAATTGTTACTACGCTCGACTAAGCATGAGCAAAAAATATACCTATGATTCTATGTATAAACATTATTTTTCGTACACGCATGACTTTTACGTAAATTTGATTGCTATACGAGATTCGTCGTGCGATTTAAGCCAGTTTCAGACGAATCACATCCAACAATTTGTTTCACAGTAATCATTCAACTACACAACATCTCAGCATCACGACAATTTCCGGTGATAAATAGTCCTAATAAAAACCTAAAAGACTCATCAATAATGACGACGTTTCTCATCAAGCAAATTGAAGTAACAAACATGGCGGCGACGGACGCATTAAGAAATTAATATCGGGACTGACACGTGGGGACGGTCGGCGTGATGGTCCGGGATGAAATATTAAGTATATATGATATCATTACTTGTCACCAAGTCGTAACTAAGAAAGTACTCAGAATAATGGAAACGATCGCTAGGATGTGGTGTCGAGTCAAAAATGGGAATGCCCTTAACTACAATCAAGTCTGATTGTAGACGTTAAGGGCCTACATCGTCAAGGAAAAACCACGACCCAAACGCCGAGCCGGCCAATGAGCGGAATTTGTAATTTATTGCTCGCGTGCATCAGAGCGAGTAAAAGCTAATATACTACATGCTTGGGGTTTTTGTTACGTCTTCTGGTGCATGATCACGGTCTGGAACTATTCGGTCCTAGCGGCCATTTGTGTTACAAGCAATTTGGCCCGCCCACTGCCATTTAAGTTCAATTCTTCACGTTAGTTAGTTACCTTGGCTCTGCTACACAGATCTTCTCATCTCTAATACGATCTCGCAAATATACTCTTTGAATGACTTAAATCTTAAAACGCTTTACATGGAGTAAACGACCAGGGGGCTTATTGCCTAACGAAATTTTGACACTTGGTATCCGAATCAACTGTCATAAGCCCATACAAAATCATGACACTTGATTGTGATTGCGAGCGTCGAACGCGTTAGGCAATAGGGGGGGTTTCAGTGCCGTTATGTCATCACTGGCAATCCACACAGGTCGAAGACTTTTGTCCTAAGACACTGCGGGGTATTGTACTAAAAGAGTTTTGAAAAGAGCTTGGAAGCAGATATGGTCAATTTGAAAGCATATTCGAAAACGTGCGAGGTTTTCGTACTTTGATGGCAGTTACAGCTGTGCTCACTGTTGTTCAATCAATACCAAAAAATACATTGAGAAAGCGTTGGGCCATTTTGTTTTTAGTTTTTTACGTAAATTGATATGCCTCTCTCTCGCAGTAAAAAAAAGTTTACTGCGATAGAATTACTTTTTTAACATCCAGTACTTGCAGATTTTAATCTATAACGATATCCTTATTTTCACAGATATGTATGTATCAAAAACAACATATTTTATTAAGTTAGTTACTTAATGTCTAAACATTGGAGGTATTTTCAAAATAAGTTGTATGGGAATGGCCACTAAATAATGTTTGACGTGTCTTTGCGGCATCAAAATGGCTAAATGGATTTCCAACTATTTTTGGTTTACGGGTAGCTGATCATCCAACGATAGTTAAAGGATACTTTTTATCCGACTCTGCTGAAGAAGAGGGTAATGATTCATTTCTCCTCCGCTGAAGTTCGGGCACGTTCTAGTATTCTATGAGTTTGTAACTAAATATTTAATTAAGATAACCTACATACGAGACATAGACTCAACACTTCTTTATAATCAAATATTGTTATTAACAATTCGAACGAATTACGAAAGGTGGTTACTGCAACAAATTTTGTAACGATGGGTCGTTACAAGATATTACGGTAACCCCCAGGAACCCCAAACGGAGGAGCCACAACGTGTACAGATGATTTATGGCGGTTCCTGTAATTGATTGGCGATTGTACCGTCGTGGGTTCGTTTGCCTCGCGTTAACCTGTAGTACCTCGCGTTAACCTGCGGTGCCTCGCGTTATCCCGTGGTGCCTTAACCTGCGAGAAAATATCTATGTCTCGAGAGTGACATTAGAGAAAACTGTTAAAAACATCTTACACTAATGACACGATAATACAGAGGGCATTCATTTCTATGGTTACACTCAGAGATACACCAAAATAATATGTACAAATAATCTTCTGTCTTCTTCTTCTATCTTTTAACTTATATATGAATGAAAATCGTTTGAAGAAATGTGTGATCGCGCATCACTTCAGAACGTTTGCACCGATTTGGCTAATCAGTATTTTTTTTCGTTGTATTTATTATTGCCAGGACAAGGTTTGTCTATCAGAGAATGTAGTAAATATTGCATGCCAAAGTGGAAACTTAAGGTTTAAAAATACAGTTATAAGTTCTCCATATAAGACTTTAGAGCGTGAGTGAGATAAAAGATAAACTTAAGAAAGATCTTCAAAAATATTTTTTATTACATCCATACAGCAAAAGGAAGTTTAAGGTCTCTTCGTCTTCCTTAGTACACCCTATTAATACTCCTTATGTTTATGTCTATCTCGACATTATTGCAATAAGTAATTCATGTGTTATTTTCAAGATGTGTCACCAACGTCCGAATGATTTATACGGCCCAAAATTGATTGGCCGAGCCAAACTAAATATTTGGGACCAACAACAAGATGGTAAATCGATATTGTTAACGCAATGTTATCAGCGACCTACTTTTAGTTTACATTTGTTATTGAAACAATAGATTCTTGTTTGGAATTAGTTTCGCGTCGGTAAAGTGATTGTTTGTGAATATTTTCTCAGCTATGATTCGTGTTATTTTTAATAGAAAGTGGAAAGAAATGGTTTGTAATCTTATCTCCGGCCGGTTGCCGTTTCGCTTTACGAACTAAGCTAAAACACTGTCGTGCCTATATTCTTAATAGGCTAGTAATTTAATGCCTTCGTTGTGATGACAGTTAGCCTAATAGTCATTTCTCTATGGTACTATTTATATTTTAATCTCTGTCTTTGACGTTTGGAGACACTTTACACCATCAAAACATTTTCGTACGTTTTTAAAATAAGTATCGAAATATGTGCCACATTATATTTTTTTTTTGTTATTTAACTATCAAACTCCACACATCAATATAAATCTTCTTGATTTTGAGTAAAATGCCTGTGACATACGGACGGACGGACATGACCAAACTATAAGGGATCCGTTTTTGGCATTTGCCTACGGAACCTTAAAAAGCTGCAAGAATATGTCGCCATTATAATTTAATGCAAACGCATCGACGTGTGCGGCCGATTTTACGATAATCAGTGCTATTGACGTGACCTGCACAAGAGATAAGCATTATTAATGGCGTCTACCAAACTGACTTTCTCCCGGTTCTAACGCTAATCGACCTTTGTTTTAAATGCCCCAGTTTTCCAAATCGATACCATAATTCAAACGGGGTAAGATAATTTCTTGAACGTATTTAAAAGTATACATAGAAATAACTAGAAGGAAGCCGCAACTACGTTCGTGTATGAGAAACAGTCCTAACCTCGCTTTTTTTCTTCAGCGTAGTCGAGTATATAAAAACCGACCAAGTGCGAATCGGACCCTCGCACCGAGGGTTCCGTACAAAATTTCACTTACTCTAATATTATTATATTATCCGGTTCCGGTTGAGTTAAGTTTGCACTTGATATCTAAAGCATTAGATAAAAATGAGGTGCAAACTTAATGCAACCGGCTGCTCAATGCTAGCTCGAAAGCCAGCGCTGATCTTCCGGTGAGACTTTAGCCGACGTCACGGAGCGCACGACACGACAGAATTTGTTATCTTGAACCCAGCGAACAAGTGCTGACTGATAGTACTGAATAGTTTGCTGAAACTGTTGACAGTGATGCGTCATCTAAACGTGCAGTATCAGCCACGTGTTGTAACAATAGGCATGTGTCCTTTTTTATAGCCTGTTCGTATTTGTATCCGACTGCTGGGAAAAGGCCTCTCCCTCGGATCTTCACAGGTCCCTGTTTGATGCCTGTTCCGGCCAGTTGTTGAGACCCATCATCTCCGTCTGGGCCTACGTTTGGGCTTGTGACCTAAAAGAATATATTAAGTCCGTTAGTTAGAGTATCAGAAAATATTGGAGACGTATATTTTCTTTGATGTCACGCCGTGCGACCGTTTTTCGCGCGGCGTGGCATCATGCGCCCTCACTCCCAAACTTTGATGCGCTTTATCTATGTCTTTTTTTGTTTGATTGACAAAAGAAAAAATATGTTTCCAATATTTTTTGATAATCGAACTGACCGACTAATTAGAATAATATTTTTTTTACTTAAGAAACTATTCATTTGGTATCTTTTTACGTATAGGCAAATTATATTAAGGTTTTTTTGCAAACAATCAATTTTGTTTTTTTTGACACATTTACTCTAGGAAAAATGCAAAGTAAAATGTACGCTAGTAAAGACAATAAAATATCATAATACATTTCAGATAAAAATAAGCGATAAACGTTATTAAAAATCAAAGGTCTATATTTGGGTCGGCCAAGGTCCGGCCATCTTGATATGACATTCCCGATTGACGGCCAGATGATATGTGACAAGCGCTATTGATCATTGATAGTTACGGAACGGTAGGTCAATGAACTTTCCATGACCATAATTATACACACGCATTAAGCTCGGTCGACACACGAGACTACGATCTCTTGTAGTTTTGCCGAATTGAAATCATAACTATTTATTTTTTATTTAAAATTCAGTGCGCAAAAAAGGACTTAATGCCAAATGGTATCTACTAGTAAACCCCAACAGAGATGCATGAAAATAGTGCAGTGGGAAAAATCATTCAGAGAGCGTTAGGACACACAAAAAATATAATGCATACATAATTACTTATACCTAATATATGAATAATAAATACAATAGTACATTACTGCAGACGCCGGGAAAGAAGGGCTTGCCGGGTGAGTAGGTATAGATAGTGATACGAAGCCGGCAAGCACTTTTCACGGCCAGAGGCATGTATAGTGCTTTTCTCAAACATAATGCAATGAAATAAAAAAAATACAGCACTCAAAAAAATACACGACAAGTTTTTTTTTTAATTTTCCCTCCAATCCCTCCATGTTTTTTTTTACGGAAGTCGGTCGTATTTCGCGTGTGTAGTGTTTGAGTAGACCCTATTAGGGCCGTTGTACACAACATGGTAATAAGAATCTTAATTTCTATAATAAATAAAATAAATGCAGAGGATTTAAAATATTGTCTATGGTCTCTGGTGACTTACGTATAGAAAATATTTTAAATTTATTCATCAACATATGAACCATACAGACTTGTGTTCTTAATGTCAGTTCGTGTGTAATAGGCATTAAAGCGGATATTTTTAGTCCGATAACCATTCTGCCACTAGAAAAAAATATAAAAAAATATAATTCAGCTGTTTAGCCTGTGCATAACAGAGACGCCATGTTTACATTAAAATTAAAAAAAAAATACTTCCCGGCCTAGGCCTTCAATTTTGTCTGAAATTCCTTTACAGTTCTCTCAGGTTGTTCCGCCCGAAATGGGATACTTTGAAGCCTGTTTTAACGCACGTAATGACGACAATTCATTGCATGTTTGAGAAAAATATATACCAGCTACTGCATGGAAAACGGCAGATATTCAACTTCTTGTTTCAGCAAGAAAGTTGTTTAATTATGCAGTCAATAAAGATGTCACGTATTCTCTAGTGCCGAAAATGTGTCACGGCCTTTATTGTGCTTATTGGGCTTTTTCCTAGTTACCCATTTTCAAACCAGATAAAAAAAGAGTTATTCGGCGCCAACCAGTACTTGCCAAGCGGAGCAAGGTTGCGCCTATAAATAAAATAAATGCTTTTTTCTCATTCCAAATTCAAATCGTAGTTGCAGCTAGAAAAAGCGCAACGGAAAGTACTTTATGTCGCCCGCGGCTTGCAACTCTGGGTTTCCTTTTTCCTCCATTTTTTTACCGCTTCGTTAAGATGCTCTAAAACTGAACGATATGACAAAAACCCTGTTTTATGCATTTTGTCACGTTACGAGCTATGGCAACAGATTTAACGTTCCGTTTCGTGTAGCATGCCTGTGAAAGTGTTCAACAAGCTGCAATTAGGTGCGTGAAACGAAATGCACTTTAGTAAGAATTGAATTAAGTTGGTACTCTGAAATGACTAAATGCACTTGACGGGAGTGGTTATTATGACTGTTAAGTGAAATTTACGTTTTCTTTTACCTGACTTTTTTACATGGGTAAATAATGACGACCAACTATAGTTTACCTCAATAATATCAGCCGAAAAATGTTCTCATTTGTATACGGGCCTCCCCCTCGAAAGAATTTACGTGTCTACTATGAGTATATCAGCATTCGTCGGATACAACGAGGAGTACTATATATATTTATATATAGTACACCTCGTCGTAATAGTATATATATATATCCATACTAATATTATCAATGCGAAAGTGTGTCTGTCTGTCTGTCTGTCTGTTACCTCTTCACGCTTAAACCGCTGAACCGATTTGGATGAGATTTGGTATGGAGATAGATTGAGTCCCGGGGAAGGACATAGGCTACTTTTTATCCCGGAAAAATACCCTCATTCGCGATAACCGAATTTAACGCGGACAAAGTCCCGGGCAGAAGCTAGTGTAAATATATATAGTACTCCTCATAATAGTCATCGAGAACGAAATCAATAGACGGATTCAACTCGGATGGGCAGCGTTAGGAAAACTGCGAAGTGTTTTATCGTCCAGCGGGCCTATGATGGTCGCATTTATCACGCGATAAATGGTATGATAACGCGCCTGTCACTCTCGCACTCACATACGTGTCAGAGGTTGACGGCAGCTATGTCAATTATTTGTCGCGTGACAAACGCAACCATCATAGGCCCGCAGGATACCGCAGTGGTTGAAGACGAAAGTCAACCAGTGCGTATTACCTGTGATGACCTTTGGAGCCGAGACGAGACATTGTCTGTAACTATGGGCCTCTAAAGGCAGCTCAGAGCCACTCAGTGAAGGATGGAAAGGGCTATGCTCGGGATAACTCTACGAGATCGAATCAGAAATGAGGAGATTCGTAGACGAACCAGGGTCACCGACATAGCGAACAGGGTAAGCAAGCTGAAGTGGCAATGGGCAGGGCACATAGTTCGAAAAACCGATGGCCGTTGGGGAAAAAAGGGTCTCGAGTGGAGACCGCGTTGCAAGCGCAGCGTGGTGAACTCGCAAGGTGGTAGACGACCTGATTAGGGTTGCGGGGACACGCTTGATGCGGGTTGCCTCTAGCCGGCCCATGAGGAAATCTATTGAAGAGGCCTGTGTCCAGCAGTGGACGTCCTGTGGCTGAAATGATGATTATGATATTTTCCATTTATAGAATTTTTGGCCAGTACTTAATACAAAAAAAAAGTATTTTAAGATAGTAAAATGTGCGGCGGCACTGCAATGCACCATTTCAATGTTCGTTACGAAATGAGACGACCAGACAAGCTTAAAGCAAAATTGTTAAAAGGAATATCAAGCATTAAAAATGGTAAAATAATGAGCTCTGCCATATTCCAATGCGCCTTTTAAAGGCTCAACAGAACACACAGTTGTAGAGGATTTCCCAAATTAAAATAAAGGAAATTAGGCCTACAGTGACAAGAGGGAAACAAGCAATTTCCGCACTCCGCGATTCCCTATGAACGCCACGACAATACAACTAACCCTTAGTTATACTTGTTTAAAACACTACTTTACTGGAGACATTGCTATTAAAAGGACTGTGAAATAATAATACCTTAAAGCGCGGAAGTATTTGTGATTTATAAATCGACTAGCTGTCAAAGTCAAATTGTTTATTTACTCAAATTGTGGTACATAGAGATGGTAAGTTCATAGATTTTTAGCATGGCACGATTTGCCCGCATGCGGCATGTAACACACATTACTTAATCCATACTTATAATATTATAAATGTGAAAATGTGTCTGTCTGTCTGTCTGTCTGTTACCTCTTCACGCTTAAACCGCTGAACCGATTGGAGTGAAATTTGGTATGGAGATAGCTCGAGTCCCGGGGAAGGACATAGGCTACTTTTTATCACGGAAAAATACCCTTATTCACGATAAATGAGTTTAAGGCGGACAAATCGTACGTTACGCTGGAATGCAAAAACTACATAACAGATTTGCAGTTTGTGTAAAATTCTGCAGTAATATAGCTTAGAAATCAGAATAGGACATAGGCTACCACTTTCGAGGGTATTCATTCATAAAAGGGTATTTTTAAACAATAAATGGTAAAATATGACCTTTTGTTCATTGACGTTTTCTTTTCTAGATAATGATAAACCATTGGTAACCTAGCAACAGTAATCCTACCTACACGATTAAGCAAAGAACACACCTTTCGTATATGACGTATCATACAAATAAGAGTATATCTGAATATAGCCCGGTGTACATTTTGGACTTGCGATCATCTCTGAATGATAAACTTTTTGTTACAAAAATATGGTTTATGAATAAGATAAATACATAAAACGAGTTGTTTTTAACAATAAAGGGAAAATCATCACTTTTTGTTAACTGAAATTTTTATTCCGGAGAATTTTAAAGAAATAATTGCTTTATCGTTCATAAACGGTTTTTCGTTTTTTATCTATATAATATGTATAAAATTACAAGTCCTGACTGGTATATCAACGCAGAGCCGAAACTACTGAACTTAGAGACTTGAAATTTTCACAGTAGACACTATTTGTAACGTAGGCAAGGAACAAGAAAGGATTTTTGGAAATTTATCTCCTAACGGGGTTAATTTGGGGTTGAAAGTGTGTATTGAATATCTGTAATTATTTGAGTAAATGTTATTATATTTCTTATATAAATTCTTCATTTCAAACTAAGAAAACTAATTTCAGCATTTTAGGAAATCCATCCCTTAACGGTGTTAAATTGGGGTTGAAAGTTTGTATGGAAAATCTGTAATTATTTGAGTAACTGTTATAATATTTCGCCTATAGGATCTTCATTTAAAACTAAGAAAACTAATTTCAGCATTCTTGGAAATTCATCCCTGAAAGGGGTGAAATAATGTGAAGCGCTGAATAGAACTTTGAAAGATGTTAGAGGGAACGATGTTATGATGGGTGGAGTCACTATGTTGTTAGCTGGAGACTTTCGTCAGACTCTGCCCGTATTTCCGCGGGGAACTCGAGGTGATGAAGTTAAAACTTGCATTAAGGCTTCAAATATTTGGCCTATAATCAAAAAACTCCACATTAAAATAAATATGCGAGTGCACCTCAAGGGCAATATTTTCGCTGGAGAATTTTCCGAGCTTCTTCTTAAAATAGGAAATGGAGAATATCCCGAATCTGAGGGAATGATTACAATTACATCGGATCTCGCCTTAGTTGTGCGGACCGTTGACGACCTAATGTCTCAAATTTACCCAGATGTTTAAAATCTACACAGCAAGTCCATGGAGTGGTTGTGTGAATGAGCGATTCTGACACCTAAGAACCACCAGGCTTCCTCTAATCATAACATTTTATTGAAGTCGTTCGAAGGTTCAGAATACAAACACAAGTCTGTAGGCTCGATGTGTAGTGGACACAGATGATGCCATAAACTATCGCGAAGAATTTTTAAATGCACTTAACCCACCCGGCCTAACTTCGCACATCGGATCAAGAGGTGCTCGAGTAATGTTGTTGCGAAATCACAATCAGCCGAAGTTGTGCAATGGAACCAAGCTGCGTATGAAAGCCTTACATAAAAACGTTATAGAAGCCATCGTAATTACTGGCTGTGCTCAAGGTGAACCTTACATACCCCGGATATCATTTATACCCTCGAAATACCCCTTCGAATTTAAAATACTGCAGCTCCCCCTTAAGGTCTGTTTCGCGATGACGATCAATAAGTCTCAGGATCAATCACTGAAAACAGCAGGAAATGGATCTTATGGGAGACTACTTTTCGCACGGCCAGTTTTACGTGGCTTGCTCGAGGGCAAACTCTCCACGCAGCTTGGTCGGATCCGTTAATGTGGTATATAAAGAAATACTGCAAAACCTACCTAATGTTCAATCTTATCAATAGTTTAATCTCACTTGTCCAATTACATCTGTTTTTTTTTGCAAATAACAGCTTTATAACAAAGTAACGTGACTTATAACTATTGACATACAATGCATAGTCTAAACTGCCGACGGTAGGAATACGAGAACTGAAACACATATTCCGTTAGAGATGTTAGTAGAGGCGCACTAAAGAAGGATTTTTTGAAATTCGTGCTATAAGCAGACGAAGTCGCGGGCAAAAGCTAGTATGTAATACATTATTTTACTTTCATTTATCATGTCTAATACTAATTATCATTCATCATTTTATAGAAAATAAACACCAAAATGAAAAGAAAAGTAGTATACAATAATGAATCAGTATCATAAATATCATTATAAATTTTAAAATATGTGGCCATTAAAATATTCGTCAATATTACAGTACGCTTTTTCGAGCAAGAAGTTCTTTAATTATTTATTAACTGCACAATGGTATTAGCGTCCCTAACAGCTTATGGCAGTTTGTTATTAATTTTTGGGGCCATCCCTAAAATGCCTTTAGACTTGAGGGCTGTCTTCGACTGATGTGCAAACAATTTATGTCGTTGCTTTTTGCTGTTCCCGTATCATTCGTGTTAGATCGTATCGTCCGTCAGCATAAAATAGTCCGTAGCTTCCAAAGCGCCTTATCTTGATAAAGCGTCCCGTATCTTTATGCGTAACTATAAGAATAAAGATGTATGATATATTTGGCAGCTTGACTACCGCTACTGACTATCCCTACAAAAAATGTAAGTAAAATGTTCCACATAGCCTGCCGTTGCCGCTGTGTCCCTGGCAAGTGATACAAATTATGACTACTGCCGATGGGTGAAGAGCCATGCGCCGTTCGTTGTGGAAACCTTTACGGGAGACTTATGCTCGTTTATTGGTTAAAATGATGATAAAGACATCTCTCGGCCCACGTTGACATCGCAGGTAACGTCTGAATTAATTTCGAAAGCTGTTGTAAGGTAATCAAGTTCTGATTATCATGGAGCGACAAAGTAAACTGATTTAATTAGGGACGTGTCGATCACGTCGTAATTAGCAATTAATGGCGCCTCGGCGGGACGTGCGGAAATTGACGTGACTTGTACACGACGGCTCCAGTGCGGACCGTCAAATGGGCCCAAGAAGGTTCAGGTTTTAGTCGGTACGGGTAGATGTTTTGTGATACTAAAACTGATGGTTTTAAAAGTAAAATCATCTCAGCCCAAACACACCACCTTTTGCTTACGGCTCGAAAAACAGTCAAGTAATTTCCATCATTTCAACGTCTATTGTTTTTCATCGCCATCTCAATCGGACGAAGTGCAATGCTGCTCAAGGATCTTAATCTCAAGGACCAGGTTTGCGTTACCCACATCCAACGGCTTTCCTTAATTCTCACAAGATCATTACTCCACATCGTAGAGAGCCTTACCACGCTGCGTTTTCCAGTTCGGGGTTCACCTTTGTGTCCTAGCGGCGATTGGTTCTACGAGCGATATCACTGACACTTTCATTTGGCAATTATTCATGTGTAATACGTTGTACGTGTCATAATACGATGTGTTTTTCTGTGAAATCTGACAAGATTTTTCGAGTGTTTTTCCTGAGAATATTATTGCAGGTGTCCACAGTTAAAAAGCTAGAAGCATTATCAGCCATTCAACCTAAGATTATTTCTGAAATAACAGCACTCGGCTTAATGACCGACATGGCATGTTAATGGGCAGCTCTTTTTAACGGACGACTGCATTCATCATCCTAACGAGGTCATTGACACCGCCTCATTAACTGATGGGACACTGACGGATTAGGGATGAGGGATTTGATACACGGAAATTGCTCAGGTAAAATGTGACTTTACCCGACTGTGTCCAGAGAGAGTAATGTTTCTCGAGTGCATGTAGGTTATTGTAACGAGGTCATTGACACCGCCTCATTAACTGATGAGTACTGACGGATATGGATGAGGGATTTGATACACGTAAAAATTGCTCAGGTAAAATTAAACTAGGTATCCGATTGCGTCAAAAAACCTATTCGGTCATAATGTGTAGTTCGCTGTGTGACGTCATATCGGCGCTCTGGGTACGATGCGAAAAGTATATTTTCTCAATTGTAGAAGTTTAAAATACATTCTGAATTATACAGTACACAGTAAATTATACGGTACAGTACCCAGAGCGCCGACATGACATCACGCGGCGAGGAGCATAGATATTGTGACCAGGTAGTATGTTTCTCGAATGTACTCAAGAGACAACTTACAGAAAAACATGAGGGATTTGATACACGAAAAATAGCTCAGGTATAATCAGATTTCACCCGACTGAGCCAAGAGTTATGTTTCTCGAGTGCATGTAGGTATGTATTCGTAAGTAGTAGGTCCTTGCCACCGCCTGATTTACTGATGGGATACCAATGGATTAGGAATGAGGGATTTGCTACACGTAAATATAGCTGAGGTAAAATAAGACTATTAAGATGACGTCACAAGAAGGTTCTTTCTCTAGTATTCTCAAGAATGTGTGTATCTTAGAAATATAGCCTATTTTAGCGAAAAATATAACAAATACTTTTTTGGCTCATGCTAATTGTAATTAGATCTGTACGAGCCTCTAGTGCTGCATACACCAGGTACATAAGCACATAAAAGTTATTTTCTTTAGATGTAAGAATAACTCACTAATATGGTCAAAATAGACCCTTTATTGACACTGTGTAAAAGTATCCATAAAAGCGCTGATTGATTGATGATGCTGAATATCGGCTAGCAATTTTGCTGTTACCGTAACTATATGTTGTGGCGGTGGAGCTGCCGTGTCCGTGTCCGTAATCATTTTGTGGGTCTCGGAATATGTCAATGTTCCGGTCAAAGTAATAGTCAGCAACATGGTTGATGGGTCCGTCGTCTGTGTCCGAGTCGGAGGAGTCTTCCGGCTACCATCTTTTGATGGTAGCCGTGATGACGTCATCCGGGTCGGACAGTATGTGCCGCGGCCTTCTGATTAGCCTTCTGACGGCTAATCTGAAGGCGCTTTGGTCAGTGACGGTCTGTAATAATTGAACCTGATCATAATAAAAGCGCAATATTGTGAATGACAATTACGAATGAGCGCGCGCGTGATAAGTGACAATTGTAAAAGTGTATGTACTGACGCGTACGGTAATGGTGTACGCGATGGAGCGAGAAATTACCTTGGAAGGTAAATGAAGATATATAATAGATAAAAAAAAATGTGCGGTATTTAGACCGTACAAGGACAAGGTCCAAGTGAATAAATCTTTTTGTAGTCGACTGTAGAGTCGCAGAATGAAGAGGTTCGTATTTTTTCAACCTTAACACCATCATATAGATTAAAAATGTACGAACCTTTTCATTCCTTGCCTATACATACAAGCGAACCTAATTTTTTTTTCTGCGCTTTGCTTGTAATTAATTCTATGGAAAATATTTTCGAAAGCCACATACATATTTGAAATCCTTGCCGGCGGCGTCTGTATTCTCAATAAAATACAGGCAAGGAATGCTATATTTGGGTTTTTAATTAAAACCCGCAAAAACAGTTTGAACATTTGAGTTCGCCTTTAAAATGAGTTCACAACAACATTCCATCGCAGCTAGGGTTGCGCTCGCGCAAGATCGAACGATAAGGTCCGCCGAGCGCGCCGAAGAATCCCGAAGAGACCCGAACTAGCGAGGCTACTGGCCAAAACTCGAAGTTCGTAGCCGGGCGTCCCTCTTGCTCTCCTGTTAAAGAATAATGGTGTAAACGGAACAACTCGCTACAAACTTCTCGTTTCGAATTTCGGAGTAGTACCTTATAGAACGAGGTCATTCAACGTTCCCTCCATCCGTCCCTCACCTACTCACCCTGATTTCCTATCACTATCCCTTTTTGTTTCTATGGACAAAATGCTGGCAATGATTTAGCTTGATGAGCATTTTACACTCGAGTTGGGGTTCAAATTGAATTTTATATGGACGCAATTGGCTTTTGATTTATTGTGGGTCGTTGCACTTGGTTAATTTAATTGATCATTTTAAATTGTTGCGTTCGTTGGCATTTAAATGTACCTTTTCGAGATTAACATTCTTTAATTTAGTAGCCTTTAATTTTATAGCTAGGTAGATTTTTTCAGCGGTTTTCCCCGTAGGCATTAACTTTTTAGACGAAATAAGCGTTATAGACCATAGTTATGAAATATATATTGCCATTAAATAAGTAGCCTATTAGCTAAAAATTTGCATAGGCCGGCATGGTTGCATAGAACTCCATAGCCGGCCCATGCAGATTTATAGCACAAAGCGTTTCGCAGTCTATTATCATTAAGAGTCCCCAGTAAGCTCGATTCTCCATACAAACGTAGTTACGCTCTCATTTTAAAAAGACAAAGATAGTTTGCTCTGAAACTTTGTACTTAAAATAAGTTAAGGTATAGGCTTGAAATTAGTTTATGCAGCTTCAGATACCATAGTAAAAAAATACGGCGAATTTAAGTTTCTCATACAAAACTTGTTTTTGCTGTATTTCGTTGGTTTTATAAACTGGAGCCATATAAACTAATTACAGGCCTAGATATACCTAATGTCATTGTATATGCAAAGTTTTGTTACAATCCAACTCGTAGTTTTAAAATGAGAATGAAACTCCGTTTGTATGGAAAGGGGAAATTCGGCCGAGCTTGCTCGGGACTCTTAACGTAAGAGCAAACCGAATGTAAGAAACGAATTAAAAATATATTTGTCAAAGGTATGTGTCCAGGGATTAACCTGGGTCGTTGCTGTGCGCCGATCCGGACTGGTTTGTAAACATAAACATTTGCGGCCAGTGTTGACGCTTGTTCCGCGGGGCACGAGTGTTTTATTGTTTAATCGCTCCCTTTAATTCATTGAAGGTGTGGATAATTTCTCTACGAACAGAATTTGCACTGTCACACAATACCCATGTGCTTTATTATAAGTTATCTATATATTATTTAATTCGTCACACTACCCATAGTACAGCTTTGCTTAGTTTGGGACTAGGTCAATTTGTGTGAGATTGTCCCTGATTATTTATTTAAAGTGCTCTGCATAGGAGAGGCAGAAAAACTTTGTTACTGCACCGGAACTAATTTTTTTAAATAAATAATATGAAAATCCAGAATGTTCACACATACTACTTTTTTGTTTAGCTAGTATCGAGAATAATCAAAGAAACTGTTGTAAAATTTCCCATCAAGGTAATTGTGGTAACATAGACAGATAGACACGTTAAATAAACCACATAAGCATCAATAAAGATCCACCTAAAGCTTAATATTCGCAGATCATTATGATCATCATAAGATGTTATCAGCCGAAATATTTCCACAGTTGGACAATGGATGACTACGACGACCGGTACCGCTACCCTCATCCATCGGCTTCCAGCGTTCTTGACAAGATCGTCGGTCCACCTTGTCGGTGCCTCCCTATGATGTGTCTTCTGGCACGTGGTCGCCACTTAAGAACCCTTCCTTCTACGGCCAATGTGCCCCACCCACTACCACTGGCTAATTAAATGTTAATAACTAGTACGCGTAGAAGTATGAATGTCCAATATCCATCTATCCAATCAAATTTTTTACCAAAATAAATGTGAAAGTAACTCTGCCAGTCAGTCTGTCCCTCTGTTACATTTTCAGGCTTAAACCGCAGAGCTGATTTAGATTGAACTTGGTATGGAGATAGTTTCTGAGTTTTTTATCCCGGAAATCTTGTCTTAAGATTTGAATGTCACAGAACCGAAACTTTTACTTTTTTTTAATTTTTGTATATGAGTGGTTTTGGCTTCATCACACAAACACTGCTAAACGGATTTAAACAATATTTGGTATACGGGAAGCTGGGTATATCTACAGATGGTCATAGGATACTTTTTATCCGACTACGCTGAAGTAATAAAGAGGGTTATGACTTTTTTCCTTTCCCCTAACGAATTTTCGAGCCTTCTCTTCGGTATAATTATAAAGTAGTAAAAATGAAATTTAAAAAAAAATATTGATACCGACTATTTGAAAGTCACTAAATCGGAACATATCTATTTTTTTGTATGTTTGTATATGTCCTTGTGGCTTCATCACGCAAAATCGCCTAAATTAATTTCGACTATTATTTGGTACAAGGGTATAGCTGGGCATCCGCAGGCGGTTATAGGATACTTTTTATTCGACTACGCTAATAAAAATAGAGAGGTTACGACATTTTCTCCTCCACGAATGAAGTTGGGGGATCTTCTAGTATCAAATAAATAATTTCCTTTGTAAACAAGGTGGATGTGAATTAATTAATAGCACAAACAGTATCAGTAAACCTTAAGTAGAGCAAGCAGAGCGTGAATAACTCATTCAATGTAGGCTAAGACGGAGAGATGCATGCTATTCGGAGCTACGAAACAATGGAGAATGAACTCTATCATATATGCATTGCACTGATATATTATTATACTGGATACACAGAACAGAACTGAACAAAACTGGGAATATTGAGTTCCGCAATAACGAACAATAGGCTAAAAAATATAATTAGTTCGTCAGTTACATTATCAGAAAATATTGGAGAAGTATTTTGTTTCGTCAATTAAACAAAAAATGATGAGGATATAGCAAGATAAAGTTCGTGACGTCACGCCACGCCATGCGTAAAACGGTCGCACGCTGGTCAAGCGCCCCCACCCCCAAACTTTGACGCGCTTTATCTTTGTCTTTTTTTGTTTGATTGACAAAAAAAAAATACATGACCAATATTTTTTGATAATTTTACTGGCGGACTAATTGGAATAATATATTTTTACCCAGGAAACTACCCTATTTGTAGGACTGAATTAAATTATACAAATGTTAAATAAACCTACGTCTGCACGTAGTATTTCTTAATCGGATCATTCTACGTTAAGAGGTATTCGCTTGTATGAAAACATGGCATACCAAACATTTTAGAATTTTAATCTAATTAAACAACATAATTTTTTAAACAACTTATTTGTGCATATCTGCAGTGGCCAGATTTTTTTTCAACTTTTTATCATCTTAGGACAGGCCAGGGGACATACTGTAGGTACTTTCTTTATGCAACACGGGAGTAGTCTTTCCCCTGGTCCCTTCCAAAACGATGGAAAAGTAAAAAAAATACTGCAACCATGCAGATATGAGCAAATTGAAATGTAATTATTTATTTAAACCACTATTCATACCTCGGATATTTTAGCGAATTATGAGCCAGGGGAAAGATGCCAAGGGAGAGACTTTTTCATGAGAATTTAGATATAATTATGTAAGTATTTTTTGTACGTAAATAAAAATAGTATTATTATAATCTATGCACAGATTACATTAAATAAACAAATATAATTTAGTATTTAGGTAAATCATTATGAAATAGAACTGACCAGGGTAGAGAGCATGTTTTGTGTATAATATCCATAATTACGCGGGATCGAAATGATGACCCATCAGTGCAAAAAGATGACCCTTGCAAGATTGGCTGTTGGTATTGGGTCAATCGCATAACAATTCGATTCAAGATCGCAATAATTAAGATCATAAAGACAACATTTTTAAGTTTATAAAATGCCAGGGGAAGAGACATAATTTGACATCAAATATTTTAATGAATAAGATTTTTTTTAACTATTTTATTTGTAAAATTACAATAAATATTTATATTAATTTATGAAATATACTCAACTGAACTGCTTTAATGGATTAAGATCTACAGATCACGAAACTGATCATATCATTAGTGTTTTCAAATGATTGAACACTAACGGAGAATTATTTTTGCAATTATTCACAGAACATTTATTACCTACGTCATTGTTGACAACTGGCAACGTCCATGTTCAAAAAGCCTAAACTAATCGCAAAGCCATAACGTAGTGTTAAATTCTCTTTGCGCAAAACTACCGCAATGAGCGATATATTGCGGTAGATTCGAGTGGCTAATTTATTCTGACTAATTGTGCGTCCCTAAGAGGTGCAACTTCATTAGCGGAGGAGAGAAAAATCATAACCCTCTTAATTCTTCAGCGTGGTCGATTAAAAATATCCTATAACCATCTGTAGATGCCTAGTTACTGGTGTACAAAAAATAGTTGAAATCCGTTTAGTACTTTTTGCGTAATGAAGGCATGACGACACAAAAAAAAATTGACTCAGTGACCTTCAAGTAGCAGTAAAGGAGATTTGACTGTCGACGAATGTCAAATGATTCGGATGCCTAAATATGCTTTCAAATTTCCCATTATACACCCACGGTAAAAGATTATTTGAGAAAGGAAGTTATCAATTGGAAAAGTTCAAGAGAAATACGTAGGCGTCTTACGATCAAAGGAATGCGAAAACTTAAACTGAACCAATGAAAGTGAGAAGAAATCCGGCTCTTATTTACGAGTATGAGTAGGTAAGAAAGTAAATCTATGTCTTCTATCGTTTATTAAGTCAATACAAGCATCAAGCGGATTGGCTGGAACTAACAGTTCGAAGTCGCTGTAGTATTGTGTGAATGAACAAAAAATATTCCTTTTCCATTTCAACACGGTCACGTCCATTGTTGAACAATAGACCAACCTAAAGACTGAAAGCTATCCATAACAAACAATTGCACGCTTTCTGAATCCATCGATTTCTATCAAATTGGTGTTGTTGATTCTTGTTCGATCCTTTTCGTATTCTTCGAATATTTGTACCTTTAGCACTACTGCGATACGCGAACGGGACTCTTTATAGCACGACAAATACTGTCTGTCTCTTTCCATTCAATACAATGCGAAAAAGACGGGTGATTCTATGTCACGCGACAGTCGCAGAGTTGCGTTAGCTCGGTTGGTCCGTCCATCATCATTTGACTAGTGTTAATTCTACGCCGCTGTTTCACGGAGTGGATGAAGCAAAGGCAATATTAGTGTAGTTTATAATGGCGTAAAGCAATCTAAGTTACCTGGAACAGCCTCTGCATATCTAACAACGTATTATTGGCAGCTCGAAGCATCAAATTTCTGCGGATATGCAAGACGCACACGCTCGGAACTTCGCGAGAATTAAACTTGCGAGCCAAGTTTAAGCGGTTGCGGGGCTCAGAGCAGATCATGTAGCCTAAACATAAACATAATGAAGTTTGACGGGAATAGTCTGAGGTATAAAGGCGTACAGATTGAGGTCTCAAGGCGTAACACCCACAGGAAGAGAGATCTCTCTTTAGATAGATGACGGAAGTAGAATCTGGCGAATGGCTGGCACTCTCGTGTTCGAATCGACTGATATTGGGCAGAAATAATGAGAAAACTAATTTAAGTCGTTTTTAAACTCGTTTTCTGCAGCGGCAGCCAAAACAAGGTGATATATATTTCGCTTCCATGTCGCGACGTCCTGAACTGCTTTGGTGGCAAATTATTTAATTTAGAGGTCTAAAGTCTCCAGATAAAGCTCCAAAGCTGATCATGGCATGAACGCACTGTAATGCATAAATCGATAGACATTGGACACTCAATGTGATTACTAAATAAGCGGCGCGCGCATCGCTTGGAAATCCTAAACGATCCTAAGTAGTAGCCAATTGATTTAAACTCAGGGGTCTCAAAAGTCCCCAGTCGGTGAGTTGAGGAAATAGCGACCATCGGAAAAGGCCTCAAGTACAGTTTATAAGGTTAAGAAACTTTATATTATTCAGTCATGTCACTTTCTACAAATTTGATTGGACATTAGCCACAAATAATGTGATTACTAAATAAATTTGGGGTGCACGCATCGCTTCAATGTCCTGAGCGAACGATCCTAAAAGTGGTAAGTCATTGATTTAAACTTAGGGGTCGAAAAAGTCCCTAAACTGGTAAGTTACCGAAGTAGCGACCCTCGGGAGCGGCAAATCTCACAAAACTGGGGCCAGTGGAGGCCCTAAGTACAGTTTATAACGTTAAGACTAGAGCAGAACCGTATACATCTCTGTTAAGATATTAATATTATATCCTAGAATTCGCCTGCGACTGCGCAAAAAAAATAAACTTTTTTATAGTAGTTGTGTAAATAGTAATCCCATAACTTTCTTTTGGTCATAACTCTATATCAAATATTATTTCAATCGGTTCACTTGCACGTCCTATACCCGTGGAGGTAAGAAGTCTATCAACTGAACTTTAGAAATTCTTGGCAATTTCAAAATCGTATCGAGGCAAACACTTTGAACACAAAGACGAAGTTTCGCGTCATGGCAATCCTGTCACGGAGGGAAGGCGATGTAATACATGTATGAATGTTTTCAATATTAATTATAAACGGTAGTTTCATTGCTGTGTAAGATAGTAAAGATGCAATTATCTGTTTTACTGTGAAGAAAATTCATCTTATGATTTTTTCTCTTGAATTTTGTTGAATGTTGCTTGAATTTTATTAAAATCGCTCGATTATCGAGATAACATTGATTGGCTATTGTACCACAATACTATACAAGTTAAGAGTAGAAAAGAACAGGACGCTTGTAACATTATTAACAAAATATACTAGTTAAATTGATGAACATTTAAAACGCCTAAGGCTGCTTTAAACTGACGCATATACCTACTATATACATATTACTATTCTCAAACACTTTATTGCCGTTCGTGTGTCGCCAGCCTAACCACAAAATCCCAGACAAGCATTAAATCACCAACAAAGCGGCAAGATTATTTTACGCGTAATTAATTCTTAAGCTGGCAACACACGAGCGCCGGTCACGACTTTTCTGTCGCACGACTTTAAAGCACGAAAAACGCAAATAGGTACTTCTACAGGCGTTTCAACCGCTAGCAGTTTCCTGTTGAATATTCTGAAGAAATGAGCTCAGTGCATCATTTCATTTTACAACTATTGTGGCTTTGGCCTTTTCAATATTTGCGACAGGCAACTTTTCTTTTTATTCATTAACGGACCAGAAATTGATCCCAGTATCACCTGATGTAAGTGACTACGGAGTCGAGAATGTGGCTGGCTGGTTCCGTAATAGCCTATTCACTCTTGGCTTGATAAGACCCAAATTATAAATTTCAGGAAATACACACGACGGGAGCGAGTTCCATTTCCAGTTCCATATGGAGCAAATCGCTTCAGGCGTATAAATGGTAAATTGACAAAGTAAGGATGAAGTCGCTCACCACGCCTGGATGTCCGACGGTGGTACGGGGATGGCGGGAGTAAATCATGCAATTGCGCAGGCGCACACTCTCCAAAATATATCCCAAACAAAACCGACAAGCTGACAACTTTGCGGCGATATTCGAGGCTCTGAAAGTTGGTCCCAGCCGGTAAAATATCACCTATGAATCTTAAGGCTCGAAGTTCTACTGAATCCAAAGCGGTTACTGGTACTTGGCGGAGCCGTCCCAAAGATGGCAGCAGTACTACATGCACGAACACACCTGAGCTTGGTAAAGAGCTTGTTAAAGCTGTTCCGGCGTGAAATAGCGCTTTACCTTAAAAAGAACACCAAGGTTTTTGAGAGCAGTTTTTGACTTGGCTTCAATAGTGGAGCCAAAGTTCAGATTGTGTCATTTATACCGCTTATATATTTAAACACCAATAGAACCACCCAAATCACAAAGTTTACAAAGTAACCCTTGTAATATTGTGAACTCGTCTGCGCTTGTCAGTTACCATTTTATTGGACATTTCAGTGAAGTGTCGGAAGCAAACATGGGTGGCGGTGCCGAATTTATCGCGACCTATTTCTATTAATTTGTCGAAGAAAAGGTAAATTTAATATCGGATTGCTCAGATAACAAAGTAACTCGACACACAATATGTATGTCAATCATCGTTTTTGAAAAGTATGTTCAGTATGGCCTAGGATGCATCACTTTTAATGCAGTTTTTAGTATGCTCTATGGGATTTGACATGATGATTTAATAACCATCATATCAAATTAAGATTATAACACACAGTTTCGATTGTTAAGGAAAAAAACAATACGACCTACTAAATTGCAAGCAGGATTTGAACCTGCGCTGTCTTATTTAACGCAGAAGTCCTCTGATCAACTTTACGTCCGTGGCTTGAAATTTTCGAACACAATCTACCTAGTTAGCGTAAGCACTAGTAGCGCTCAATTACTTAATTCCATCAGGGGTTGCATTTTAGTATATCCTCTCTTAGACTCAACTCTTATAAAATGAACTCGTGAGCAAAATTTCATGCTTCTAGTCCTAAAATGATAACAAAAAGGACGAAATATTGTGATTGCAGAGCAATACATAGGAACACTCGCTCGGTGACAGATCAAGTGTCGTTCAGTTGTCCGGCCATCATTGATGATCAGCGTAGTATTGAGATTTACGATAGACTATTTTATTTTAGTATACTATCTGTGGCTGTGCCCTGTTAGAATATAATAGTTAAATAACTCCTACTTCCGGTTTCGGTCGCTTGAGCTAAAATTTGGCATACTTATTGAGCTGAACTGATGATGCAGTCGGAAGTTGGTCATAGGAACGGTCAAAAGGAAAAATAACGAGTTTGGGCTTATAACAATAATTAAAATTTTGACGGAAATAAATTCTATTAAAATTTTCAGTTCTCAATATTATTTTCCGATCCAAACCGTGAGTTCTACTCCTAAGCAGATTGAAATTAACTAACTACGTATACATTGGTTTAAAGTGTGTCATTGCTGTTCAAATTAAAGTACAGTAACTGCTAGACCGGCAAACTAAAGTCACGTGCACAGAATATAGGTGAGCTCCGAGTCGTAAGCACGGTTGGATAAACTTGTTAACATTAAAAGTGTGTGGATGCAACTTTATATTTTGGAAGGGATATTTTTGTTACTAGTTACTATAGTGACTTACATTATATAAGAGAAATTTAAACATGTTCTGCGATGTTTTGCGGATGGAACGTGATATATAAAAACTCAGGCAATTGTTCATTGCAGCACTAGCAATATATTAACTGATGCGAAGAGTGATGTTTTAAGATTCACACGATTGCCTGTCTCTACGGTATAATTCTATCCATCGACACATCTAAGAAAATTTATTCATTGTACTAACTTCTTTGCAACGTAATGTACGAGTACTTTAGAGAATAGAAAACTGGTTCGAGACGAGATAGAAGTTCTATTGAAACACAGTTTACGCGTGTATCGCGCATTGACTGTACCTACGATTTTAGGTAGGTAGGTTAGTAATAAATAAGATGACTAAAAATGAAAAATTAAATAAGTAGACTAGCATTGCTGTTATAGGTATTATTGTCTAAGGTCTATGTTTGCCACCGAGAGTGATTTTTTTTTTGTTAACCACATTGCGATTAATTAAAAATGAAAGGTGCCAACTATTGAGACATTTTCGAACACTGGGACATTTACCTCAAATGCTTCAATACCTGTGTTCTTGTTGAAATATAAAGCTGGCCATTTTGTCAAAGTCAAAGTCAAAGTTATTTATTGCACACATGTTGTTAATACAGTAGATCTTAAAATGATTAAAGTTTCAAACATGGACCCTGCTAGGGTATGCAATATTACAAATAAAACTTAAATTAAGTTAAGAAATCACATTTTCGTACTAATCGACACCTTGTTTATCGTTTAGATATTCGATTACAGAATAATAGGCCTTCTCCAGCAATAATCTTTTTAAAGCTAACTTAAATTCTAGGATATCCTCCTTATCTCTAATGGTACTTGGTAGTCGGTTATACACTTTTGAGGCCATGCCAATTACACTTTTGGACATAAGACTTGTTTTAGAGGGCGCAGCACACAATTTATTCTGTAGTCTATGACTGGAAAAGTGTTTGAATTGGTCCGGGTTACATTTTACAAATAAGCACACTTCAAATATATAAATACATGGAAAAGTAAGAATTTTTAATTGAATGAAATGGGGTTTACATGTTTCAAATGGTCGTAGCCCACATATTGCTCTGACACATTTCTTTTGGGCTTGAAACACTAGCTCTCGATCAGTGGCATTACCCCAAAAAATAACTCCATATCTGAGGGTTGAGGTGACATATGCATGATATGAAGTCAACACGGCTGATTGGCCAACTATCTTTCGCAACATGTGTAACGCATATGAAAATTTGCTCAGCTTTTTACAAACATTTTCAGTTTGATATTTCCATGTCAAGGCGCTATCTATAACTAAACCTAAGAACTTAGTATTTTGAGCTTCTGAAATAGTGAAATCATTATATTTCGGTTTGGGATTTTGATACTCTTTTGGTCTCTGTTTAAAATTCATGATATGTGTCTTAGTCAAGTTAACTTTAAGGTTATTCCGGTCAAGCCATTCAATGATAGATTGTAATGTCAAGTTCATTTCATATTCTAATGTTTCATATGTTGGATCAGTAAATATTATTGTACTATCATCCGCGAACAATACCATAGGATGTCTGGTGGCCTTTGGGAGGTCGTTAATATATATGATAAATAATAATGGTCCCAAGATGCTCCCCTGAGGGACGCCGTACCTAATTTCTCTCAGGTTTGATGAGTAAGTAATTTCTTCCTTGGATTTGGGGTTTAAATGTGTAACTTGCGTTAAATGTTGCCTATTGCTAAGATATGATCGAATCAAATTGTGGATATTACCCCTTACCCCATACCTGTATAGCTTATCTAATAACGTTTCATGATTGACAAAGTCAAACGCCTTTGTCATATCCATATAGAGTGCTGATACTGATAGCCTTTTATTCATGTTATTAAGTACTTTTTTAATCAGATCAAAAATTGCCATGTTAATTGTTTTACTTTTCCGAAACCCTTTTTGCTCCTTGGCAAATATGTTATTTTGTTCGAAGTAATCGTATAGTCTTTTGTAAATAACCTTTTCTAAAATTTTTGAAAAAACGGAAAATAATGCGATAGGCCTGTAATTTTGTATTTCGTCCTTTTTATCTTTCTTATGAATAGGCTTAACAACAGAGACCTTCAGATTTTCGGGAAAGCTTCCATACTCAATGCACATATTCATCACATAGCTGAGAACTGGTGCAATTATATGAGATGATCTTTTTATGATTAACGTGCTAATACCGTCATAACCTACGCTGCTAGTGTTTTTTAAAGAGTTTATAATTTTATCGATATCATTCGGAGTAGTTGGAGACATGAACATTGAATTATTGGTATTACCTATTGACTCAGAGTTTGACTTTATAGTATTGTTATTATTAAATGTATTACTGGTATCTTTTTCTACGACATCTATGAAATAATTATTGAATTCGTGTGCAATAGATTGCGGATCATCAATAATGACGTCATTATTATTTATTTTTGTAATGTTTTCCTTTGGTATGTTATGTTTGACGCTGTTTATAATTTGCCATGTGGTTTTTGCCTTATTTGATGATTGCTTTATTTTATGGTCATTCTGAGCTTTTTGGGTTAGTTTAACGATCTTCTTAAGACGGTGCGAGTATGATTTAAATGTATGTTTGTCTTCAGTTTTCCCTGACCTGCGATAGTTCCCAAGTAGCTGTCTTTTGCGTTTACAACAGAGACGTATTCCTTTTGTTATCCATTTGGATTTTTTAAGTACCGAAATTTTTATTTTCTTAATAGGAAAGCATAGATCATAAAAAAGTTTAAAGTCCGCTATAAAATTATCATAGGCATCATTGGGATTATTTGCCATATATGTGCTATTAAAACTAAGTTCTTTTAGTGAGTTGATAAATTTATCAATGTTCTCATCGCTGTAATCCCTTTTTCTTACAAACCAATGTGTTGAGGTGCAAGTTTTTTTGACGGGAAATCTCACTCTTTGACTTGTATGATCAGATAAGGCTAACTCTAGGATATCAAATTTACCTCCTCGAACATTATAGAAAATGTTATCTATACAGGTTTTGCTAACTAGACGCGTTGGCTCTCCAAATCCTATTTTCAAATTGTAGCTACTTAGAAATTTTTTGAATTTTAAAGATGTAGGGTTTTTTTTAAGAAGATCAATGTTAAAGTCTCCGCATATGATAACTTTTTTCTTTTTATAGCAAAATTTATCAAGAATGTTGGTCAGTTTTTTAAAGAATACTTCGATTGATGTTTTACTTGGATTCGGAGTGCGATATATGCATATGATTACTGTTTGGTGAAGATTGAGTTCAATGGCACAGCATTCATTTTGTGCCAGTATATTTCTTTTTAGATTGGAACTGCTGTCATTCGCAATCTGTTTAGGGGTTTTTAGTGTCATGTTTGCTGTAAAACGTAATATAATATTTAACTGAGCCTCTGCTTTCCCCATTTATATACCCTCATAAAAGTTCTGAGGTAATGACACCAGGCTTGTCAATTCTGTCAATTGTCCACACACTTTCATCTCTGATTTCGAGTATTCATTTTGCAGTTTAATTGTAAATAACCACCATGTTCCAAGTTACGCAATTTCGGTATTTGCGCAAATCTTTGTACTATCACAAATCCAAGACTTTTACAAAGAGTTTCCCGCAAACATTTCGTTCAACAGAGTTGCAGTTAGTAAAGATAATTATTTACTTTTATTAGCGTCGCTAACGATGCGATAGTAAGCGCACTTCGTCTTTGCTTGATTCATTGCTCAGCCAAACAGCCATGCAGCTAGTAAACAAGTAAACTTGGCTATAAAAAAGATATATCTTACTGGAAAATGCTTGGCACTTACGTCGTTTTATATCTATTGCAGAAGTACAGTCAAGCTCGTTTACATAAAAGCGGAAAACGGGGAAAAATATCTGATTATACTGAGCTACCGCCCGCTTAGCATAGACACGTAGATAGATACATGCATTTATTATGTGTCAGTCTTTTAAAATCAAAATTCACGTTGAGAGCATTGGTACATTCAGCTCTTGCATTCACTTTAATCGGTGCCACTATCACCGTCTCAGCTAGCCTTTGACTCCTTTAAGGCAAATTTTGTATGCATAAACAGTACCTATTCTTGAAGTTTGGTTTCGAAATTACATCAAGTTAATAGGTCAAATTATAAGGGTGGTCAACTAACAAACACTATCGGGACTCTGAAACAGCTATAGTCGGAATTTTTAGATGTAATAAGTAACATTGGCGCCCAACGAGAGGCTATACCAACCCTGAATTAAGAATGTGTTTTTCTACCGACTGAGAAGTTCTTACAATTTTGACAGCACTCATGTGAAGATACTTTAAGTTTTTCGTTTATGCAAGCACAGAAGACGCACAAATTGAATCCCTGACATTGAAGTGACGGATCACCTCTCGTCGCACACTTGCAGTATAATATTACGAGAAGTACCGATTGTGTCAAAGTACTATCGCATTTCTTGTAGCTACCAATAATAGCTAAGCGAGATTGGCTTTGATTAGATTAGTAGATTAGCAGTAGACTCTGACCCGCAGTTACGACCCGTAAGAGAAATCCAGTTTGCACTCAATATTGCAAAGCAACTAGTTGGTCAAATGTTTGCTCCACTTACTGTCCAGATATCGACAACCCCGCGTAGTGGAGTAACTTGTTTATTTAAGCCGAGAAGTGTAGACAATAAATATTTTGCTTTTGAATTTGGCTCCGTTCGATGTTTGCTCTATAGATTTCAATTTCGTTCTATTTGAATTTCGTTACAAAACCGCCTGTGCACGTATTGAAATAGTCAAAACGTTTTTGGCAACTTGGGAACACTATTTTTTGTTTTATTTCCTTTATACGCAACAAAACGTTAAACCCCTTCTCTATTTTGAGCACAATGCATAGGTACTCGTATGATACAAGTTTCCATAGTTATTTATAAAGCCGGTTTAGGCTTTGCTGTCCGGATGCAATTATTTATGAAAGATGATTCGGAACTTGACTCCGATCTTCCACGCAAAATATATCCAATTACCAAACGCTTTAATAGGACTTGCTTAAACTGACGTCGCACTTGAATAGACTATGACTATATGTACTATGTATATACAGTAAGTATATATACAATTAGTAGTATCTAGCATCAAGCAGATTTTACTGAAGTAAGTGGACTCATGTAATACAATTTTCTATTAAAGTTTCGATCGTCCGACGAGCAATTAATTAACCAAACTGTATTGAATATTTTCGACACACATCAAAACATTCCATGCACAACATGTCACATGGACAATGGGTTTGCGCTGGACTTTGATTTCATGTGAGTGAAGACAAGGTCTAAAAATAACCATGCAATCTTGCTTAAAAGACATGAATCAGGTCTCGCATGGACGCAGTTTATTACTAGAAAGAATACAAAAGAGAAAAGTTTTACTCACACGTGCTTTAAATAGCACTTCATAAAAGTTATTTTTAACAGGCCAAAAAGCCTCCAATTTCCCAACGAAGGCAGCAACTTGTTATAAAACTGAAATCCTCGTTCTCGTATTTACCTGGAAAGAAAACAAAACACATTAGTGCCTGAAACATTATACGTAAAATATGAATTTGGTACGAATAGCGCTCGTTTTTTGCGCCAAGAGAAATTTGAGGCGGCCCAAATTGCAGACAGTGAACCAAATTGCCTACGTTAGATCGGTTACTTTTGCTTGAGGAAATTTTGATAAAAACTTTACTTATTTCCTTCTGAGGCGAAGAATTATACATGAGCGCAATTAGCTTTCGAAGTAGCCTTAAATCAGATCATTTCCAAATATAATCATCGTTTCAAACGCGGTTGAAACGATGATTATATTTGGAAATGATCTGACGTCCACTTCTGAACGTCTCAAAAACTTCCACAACGAATAGTCCCACGATTTATGTATCCATTAATTTCCAGCTTACATAAGTTCATCCGATGGTCACCGTACTTTGTGAATTCTTAGGGAATCGTGCCTTTAGTATTTCGTCAATCGTACAGCCGCGTGAAAACACAACCAACCAACAAACACACTTTCGCGTTTATATTGCGAAAAAGAATAACTTCAGAATTCACTGAAGTGATTTAAAAAGTGTTCCCGCAGGACAAAAGAATCACTAGAAAGCGTAGTAAGGCTAAGAGTAGTACTTTTATATCAACAAAATTTCTTAAGCACTCAAGTTTATCTTCGCGGAGGTCGGAGCGCGTATTAAGAAAGTGGTCGTAATTTATAAATTGACTTTTAATCAAAGCATCTTCTAAATTATAATATGTAAAGCACTCAATTAAACGCGGGGAATGTAAATTTGATTTTAATTGAACAAGCGATGGCTTAAAATGATTCAATGAAGACAGACGGGTCGCGCAATGAAATTAATCGTCAATCTGTGTTGCCAGCTAATTGAGTCAGGTTTTTTAACCTCAAGCACCTTTCGTATGGCAATGAATGCGGAAAGCGGGAAGAGGAAACAGGGAATATATAGAGGGTGATTGTAGTGTCAACGATAGGAGAAGTAATCAAAGTATGGAGTGTTAGATTTAATAACAATGGAACATTAAACACCAAGGACGATAAAATAATGTTCTTAGATCTCAGGTATAAGACGATAAACCTGCTATCTGAGGCATTCTTTATCACCGCCCGTGGTGTATATACAATTTAATGTTTTCCTCTGGCCAGGAAGTACAAACTGCCTACATAGCAGGCGGTATTAGCATTTACGGTCTGGCAAAAAAAATATGTACAAAAATTTTAAGGCGACAACATACTGCATATTATGTAAAGTCTTTCAGATTGAGGTCACCTTTCTATACCTCCCTAAATCAGCCCTCTGCGACACATTAAATTTGATCATGACACATAAACACCGCGTTTGATAGCAATCTTAGCCAGGTTTGTAGTTCAACAGTAAGCATTTTTACAAATTTTCACATTTCGCGGAACCGCGATACGAACCATAATAATGGAGCAAACATTTCATGAAACGGCCTACCAGCGGAATGTATGAACGTTTGTGTTTACAGCTATTTTGCATATAGATTGTTCCGACTGCCATGAATTCTAATACGGATAAATTACTGCCTAGTATCAAATTTCAACTTTTGACGGAAAATGGTCGTTTGCAAACATGAGGCCTTGTGCCCTATGTAACCAATTTCGAGTGAAGCGCAACCCTCTTGTTCAATAAAGGACTCTCACAAACTTACCAATTTCTAGTTCCGCCATTTCCCGTATTAAGCAGACTCCTACCTTCATAGAGCTTCGTCCTTCACCAACTTTCATTTATTTAGGTTTCACGCAAACACCGATTTGAATATATTTACCTCTTACTCTAAACTCCCATAAAATTACCGCCTACGAAATTATAATGTAAAACATTTGCAAATTAGATTATGTAAACTATGTGGAGTGCTAAATATTCTGCCGAGAGCGGTTGACTTTTAAGCCCCGCTTGTACTGGCTCTGAAAAATTAACTAAAACCTTCGCGAAGAACCCGCTGTCAGGAAACTTGTTGAAAAATGGCTCCATCTTCGTGTGTAACGTCGCCGATCTGTTTTACAACAGACAAACTGGAAACTTCGCGAAAATCCTTTGTCGCATGTTTAACGAGTTTAAAAATACTATAGCTCTTGGAGATGCTTCGTCGGAGTAACGCCTAAATTTTCATCTTCGTAATTTGTTGGAGACTTCAACTGTTTAGCCTTCTAGAATGTTTCGGAATGGTGTTTAATGAGCTCTAACTTCGTGAAATATGACAGGGAAACAAGTTGCCGGGGGATTACTTTTCCGGGCTGGTGTGTGCCTGTAAACGATGACCTTAATTTCGGTATAACACGCCGGCAATCCTCGGAAGGGACGTAAATTGCTCTAAGTCAAAAACGCGGCTTCATTGCGGCCCAGCGTTTCGCGGAATTTACATTCTCGGCGGCTCGGTGTAAATCATAGTAATTTCATTTCGCCCGAGCTCTATTCGTTACGCACTACACTTGAATTGGAAGTTTCTGGAGGGGATTCTTCCATTTCATCAACAAACGTTTCCTAGAATACTTTATTTAATGGAATGTTCATTTCATCGACAACTGGTACGACGCCTTTGGCATTGGCACTTACGGCTGCAATAACAATCTGAGTCAATACAACCCCAGTAATTAGACCACGGAACCAATCGATTTCTTATTTATAGGCCTCAGGGCCGGGCTTCCTCAAACTCATGTTTAATAATAGCTCAAGCCTTTAATGCGTATTTAGTACACATAATTAACAAATCGCACCCGCTGATACAAACCAGACTTAAAACAGTTTAATGCTTTTAAAAAGACGCAAGTACTCCCCATTTCCTATCCATTTTCTACCTTTTGCTTAAGGAGGCAATAACAGGCTGATTCTAAGAACGAGTGCAAAGAATTACGTAACATCCGGAGTTACTAATGAATCTACTTTGGTTTCTGCATCTTAACCGTCCAAATGGGTAGTATCCGGCTTTCTGTTTGTCTGGTAAAGAAATGTTTTTGGAAATGACAGTTAATTTGTCGATTTTGTGTTGCGATTCTTATGTTAGCACAGCGATGAGCAAAAATTACTATTGGCGGTGCACAGAGTTTTTGGCCATGGTAGCCAGTTTTTCTGTGCCTATATGGAGCCCTGGTCAGTCAGGGCTTCAGGGTAGGCAGTTTCTCGCAGCCTGTATGAAGCCATGAATGTTCAGGGTAGGCAGTGGCTTTGAACCTATATGGACCGCACGCCTTTGTTGGCGGTTTACAGCAAGCTTGGCCGCATAGTTTTGATATCCCCGGTCTAAATCTAGGACCAAAGATTCAGTACTGATTGGTATCGAGATGAAAACAGTAATTATTAATAAGTTACGACAACTTACCCACCCACCTCTCGACAGAATCTCGTTGGTGTGAGTATTCTGACAACACTTAACATTTTACTAAGACATACACAGAGCGTAGGGAGAAAAATCTCGAAAATTTCGCAATACTAAATTCCCTCGTACATTGTTTTAAGAATAAAATCCCGCAGAGGTTGTGAACATTTGGTCTCCGGCATGTTTATTAGCCGTTCGTACAGCGATTTCGTGTCGTGCTCATTTGAGACGTGCAAAATGACACTGTCGCTATTACATAATTTACATATGAGAGAAAAGAACAGCTATATCGCAAGTGCATCATTCGCAGCACGCTCCGGCGTAAAACGCCGTAAGTGTATTGGAATTTCAAGACGCATAAGGCTAATCATAAAAGTAATAAATTGTTGCGTACGAGTCGTTTTGAGTCGGTCTTCGCTTTTGCAATGGGGATGTATCTTTAGGCTTTTCGTTGAAACGAAAAGCACAATGGCATATAAAAATAAAGATGTGCAGTTATGAATCTTATGATCCTGTGTTCTGCCAAGAGTAGGTGTGCTATAAAATGACATAACAGCGTCGACGTTTTATTGGCGCTTCAGTCTTTTTTACTAGTAATGAATATAAATGTTTACCGTGTTATGGGTGTTTAGTATGAGTTCGTGCTTCAGAACAAATGGGACATAATAACGACTTGTCGTGTATAAAATTTGAATAAGTGCTACAATTTTTTTACACACTTACCTTTTAAATTCTTGGCAACAACGAAGTACACGGTGTTTTTGATACACCTATTTTCTACTGTAGTTTTTTTTTATGAAATGTGTACTAACTAGAGACGTAGTTAGTTCGTGGGTTGTTCTACAGTTCCCAAAGGATTCTACATCCAATTATTGTACACTGGGCAGCATAATTGCATAGACATTTGTCAGAAAGTATGCTTTGCAGCGAAACGAGACGCCATCTATCCGGTAACGACATTGGTTTCATAAGATCTTACTAGAAGGCGTTGATAACATCAAAATATTAAAAAAAAATCTCGGTTGAACTTACGATTGCCAAACACAAACGGCAAGTTACTCAAATATTCAATTTACATTATGGAATGTATTTTCAGAATCCAGTATTTTTGAATGCACCTTCACTTAAATATTACTTAGATTCACTGTCATAACCAAAGCCATCGATTTTGCTAATTCAAACACAAAATACAAAAACGCTTTTTTCCTACACCGTATTCGAGACGATTTGAACCCGGAATATTCGTCGTATAGATGAACTCATTAAACCCCTTAGCCATCAAGCCATATTCGACGTGGTTGAAATTTATAACCGTATTTGTAATCACTAATCACCTACGTTTGCAAGGCATGCGTTTAGTGTTAATAGTTTTTTATTATATTATTTTTTACTGAGATTAATTAGCAGCTGCTTAAACAAAACATTATTATTTAAACAAATAAATATTTATAATTAAGTGACATGTTGAATAGTTGTTGAATAGTGCAACAATTATATAGAAGTAACCACACATACTTAGAGGGTAGACTTAAGATTATGAATATACCGTAATAGTTTTTATACAAAGAAACTGTTCGTTCGATCCCTTGCGGCTGCCGTCCGTTCGATTGTATTTTTGATTGAGTTTTAGTATTTATTTAGTTCTTTTATTTCGTAATAATGGGTTCTCGTTGCAATATTGACTTAAGCACAATGTTACAAATAATTACTTTGCATAGTTAAGGCAAAAATTTGTCAGAAATTGCTACAGAAACCGGTGTAAGCGTAGGTATTATTGTTTACATTTCTTTCTAGTTTTTTTTATAATAGTTAGGTTAGGTTAGGTTGGAGCTACGTGCTCTCAGCATCTTAAGACAGCCAAGCGATTATCGTCTTTGCCATGCCCATGCGATTATGCTGTTGATAGTACTTTGCCAGGTAAAATTAAAGCTAGATTCAATATTCCGAAACCAAATTCCAATCCGTATCAAATTCAAAAATATTTTCGGCAGATAGAACCATTAATTAAAAATAGTTAGCCAATCTACCGACCTCAACCTTGCCGGCGATGACGTGGCCAGAGGATAAAGGCTGCACAAAATCCTTTGATGGCCTTTGGCCAGCAGTGGGACAATATAGGCTCTTAATCTATACTATTATAAAATTATAAAAATGAAATGTCTGTCCATGAAAGATATTTTCAAAATATTGATTGTTACCGACTATTTGGAGGTCACTAAAACGAAGAATATTTTTTTTGGATTCTATGTATGTTTGTATGTGTCGTAGTGGCTTCATCACGCAATATCGGCTAAACGGATTTCAACTATTTATGGTACACGGGTAGCTGGGTATCTCCAGATGGTTATAGGATACTTTTTATCCGACTACGCTGAAGAAAACATGAAGGGTTATGACTTTTTCTCCTCCGCGAACGAAGTTGCGGGCATCTTCTAGTAATAAATAAGGCCACACTTTCAGTATACAACCCACGTTATCTGAACACTAAAACTAAATCGTTCACAGCTTTAAGTTGGTACTCTTCTTGTCTTGCCTCTGGACGTTATATTTGTATGGAGTCAGTTTCATAAATAAAACGATGAATATACGAGCGTTTTAAAATACTTACGTGTACATGATAACCAAACATATCACCAAATTTATACGGAGTTCGTCAATACCAAAAAGTTTATACACAAGGATTCAGCTTTCTTAATCTTGAGTTGCCACTTGCTGGTAAACCATCGTTAAAATAAACGTCCAACCGCTTAAAGTATCCACGTTGAGTCTGTATATTGGCCCAAAAAAACGGTAAACTCCTCTATCTTTCCAAAATGAACTTCAACAAAACAGCCATTAACATTTCGCTTAAAACAAAAGATCAACGCAAAAGCGATGTCCCATTTGAAATATAAATGCTTTGATTTAGAATAGATAGTCGCACGGCGTTTGACCTCTGTCCTTTTACGTCGGGACATTGAGAGTAGGTACTCTGGACTCGATAGATCTAATCCTGTCACGTGTACTTGTTCACGTGTTGAGCTTGCGAGGTTTGTGTTGTATGTACCGAATGTGGTACATAGTGTTGCCACTTCAACGGGAATTGCAGAACAGGCGACCTTTGAAGCTTTAAACGTCCAGACGCTTACAGGCTATTGTTGAGTTTAGCATAAGCGTGTGTTATCGACACCACCAACGATAACTTGTGTGTTGTTTTACGTTTTGGCACGGAGAGTACCTACTCTGTGTGAGACAGATCTAATCCCGTCACGTGTACATTTCACATGTTGAGTTAGTGTAGTTTGTGTTATGTTTGTGCTATGTTATGTGGGTTGCCGGATGGCCAGGAAATCCAGGACAGGCGAAATTAGAAGCGTTTGATGTCCGGACGCTTAGCCGGAGACTGTTCATGTTAGCATTAACTCCTCGTCTTGTTTTCCGCATTACTACTAGTTGTGACGTGATTTGTTGCTAGGTAACCTAAGTCTGAGAATGATTCGACGTTTAATTGTGAATTTAGCGTTGTTGAGTCCGTGTTCTAGCTTAGTACCCAGCGATAGCCTGTGTCTTATTACGGCATAGAGAGTAATCTGGGCTGGACAGATCTAACCCCGTCACGTGTATCAGTGTTCATGTTGAATTGGCGTAGTTTGTGTTGTGTCTGTACTGTATGTGGTACATAGAGTTATCAGATTGACAGGAAATCAAGGACAGGCGAAATTAGAAGCGTCTGATGTCAAGACGCTTAACCGGACGCTGCTTAGTTTAGCATTAGCTCTTCTCGTCGCGTCGTTTCCCTTATTACTAAGAGTCGTGATTCGCCCGTTACTACTCGAAGGTAATCTAGGTCTCAGAAAACATCGACATTTAATGTAACTGGCATTGTAAAGTCTCTATCTAGCTTGTAAGCAGCGATGACACGTGTGTCCTTTTGCGATTGGATATGGATAGTACTCTTTACTAGACAAAATCTAAACCCGTCACATCAAATTGACGGGAAATCTAGGACAGACGAAATTTTAAGGTCGATGCTTGTTTTGTGACTTTGGTGCTGTGGAGTTGTCAATCTAGCATGGTATCCAGCGATGACAGATTTGGCCAGACCGTCACACTCTTGCACACAGGTACACAGCCAGTGAGCAAATACAACTGTCCCAAAATTCCTAATTACATACACGTATACACAAGGTCTGATAGATCTCTACATTTTTTTTCACTAAATTATGACCATGCCGTGCATATGTCTTAGTTCCACGACAATAGGTGCTAAATTTAGTAAAAGCAATTGCAACGTTCAAATATGTGTTTACTTTAAAGTGCTAGCTAGACTTACTACGGGTGTTAATTGTTCATCGATAGTCTCATTGTGGCTCGACGGGGTGCATTTGTTTTGCTTCTCTCCGTCTACACTATTTATAACTTCAAAAGTCTGAGTATAGGATTACACTGAATAGACGCAAGAGGGCTGGAGTTTAGACGTATAATGCCACCAGCTTGCCTGTGCACTCGGTGGCGGCGCTAGCATCAACGTGCACTGACGTATAATGCATATGGCGCAGTAAGTTCTCAATTTGTCCGCATAAACAAATTATTTGGTAGCAGTGCGAGAAGCAAAAAATAAAGTGACAGTTTCGCGTTCACAAATTTTGGCGTTGTATTTTGTTTCTGTCTGTGTGTCACCTCCTTATAACCCCAGTTTGATGATAATCATCTGGCAGCTTAAATGAAATTGTCAAAAGAACTTAAGTCTTAACTTAACTCAATGAGTTGTTCTATGGTCGCTATCCGCAAAACTACAATCAAATTGAGAACATTCCTTCGTAAAGTTACGCAACATGTGAGTATTTTCAGGGTCTTTTCCTATAATAAGCGTAATTTTAATAGAAATCCATCGCTAATGATAAGAAACGAGAATAAAGATAAACATAAACTGAGTAATAAGCAGGCAGGGCACGGAATATTGCCACTAGGGAAGCGATTGAGACGTTCCGGCGAAGACTTTTGGTCGGATGTCATCGTTACATTAAAATAATTTAAGGAACTTTGGGATGTTTTAAAAATATAATGCTCATTATTAAATCAAATAACAATATTTAGCATACAAATATAAAAGTTTATCGTTGCTGGAAATACCCAAAATAAGGCGTTCGATAAATTATGCCATATCGGACTGGTGTCGACCATTTATTCAACAGGCGTAATCAGACAAATCAACCGTTAGCGTTAAGAAAGAATGGTGAAATTGAAACTGGGACAATTATGTTTGTGAGATCTTCTCTTTCATACTTTCTTACGCTTTCATACTAGCTTTGACCTTTTTTACACTCGACTGAAAGAAGTTTAATATTTTCTTCTGTTTCCGCAATTTTCACTCATTTAAATAAAACAATTTAAACGGATTTTATCGCGTATATTATCTCATTAGAGTTCCCGATGTTTCAGAAGCTTTGCAGTTTCCGTGTTCACGGGATCGTTTGAGAAAACTTATATAGCACGCTTACAAGCTTATTTACAATCTTTTATATTTAATTTGGCCGGTTCATTTAGTCAAAACTTGCATGTTAATACGACTACTCGACATGTTAATATTATTCGACATGGTAATTTCCACGGACCTTACTTTTAAGAACAAAATTACATAATATACGAAATTACTGTGTAAGTTTATCTTCACGAGTCACCGAGACCAAGATAAAAGCCAACAAACTTTGTTATTTTTAAATAAAACAATTTATCGGATTATATCGCGTATATTATCTCATTTGAGTTCCCGACTTTTCGGAATCTTTGCAGCTTCCGTGTTCACAGGGTCGACTGAGGCAAGATATATTTTTCTCTGTCAAAGTTACAATTTATGCAAACAACCCACTTAGAGAAAACAAATAAAGGTGTACATACATGCCAGACGGGTCTAATGTGTAAAGACAGGTACTTATGTCACACATATAACTGTCGAACATAATTAAGCCCTTTTGGCACGTATGATATGTGCCAGAAGGGCTTCACTATTTTATTTTAAAAATAAACTACCAGCGTTTCACAAAATGAGGCTTACTGCATTGAAAGAAACGCCGCAGTTCCCGAAACGTCGGGAACGCAAATGAGATAATACACGCAATATAATCCGTTTAAATTCTTTCATTAAAAAAAGAAGTCTCATAAGCATGATGTGCGTATCTAGGTGTCTGTCTGTGGCAACGTAAGTAGCTCTTGACCAGGTGAACAAATTATAATTTATTTTTTTATGTTAGAATGGTGGCTTAATTGTGCGTGTCGTTGGCTATAATTCAATAAATTCGATTCAGCCGTTTGAAAATTACCAGCTTTTTAGGGTTCCGTACCTCAATCGAAACGGAACCCTTATAGGATCACTTTGTTGTCCGTCTGTCTGTCTATCAAGACCCTTATCTCAAGAACGCGTGAAGGTATCGAGTTGAAATTAACACCATATACTCAGGTCTACGGTCCCTTGAAGCTGTGAAAAAATCAAACTTCTACATTAACGCAAAAAAAGATACAGCCATTTATGCCGCCAAAACGTACATTTCGACACTCTCAAGGGAATCAAACGATAGGGTACTTACCCTTAACATAGAACTATAAAATTTGGCAAGTATTATCATGACATACTACAGATATATACAAGAATCTGAAAACTATACATTTGTAATTAAATCATAAAAAATATCTTTTTCAAAAGACATATTTGAACAGCCTGGATGCGTTACGTTTGCACCTCAATTGTATGCAATGCTATATATATCAGGTGCAAACTTAACCAGGACCGGGTATAATGTTAGGGTAAGTGAAAGTTTGTACGGAACCCTCGGTGCGCAAATCGGACTTTCACTTGGCCAAAAAACCGGCCAAGTGAAAGTCCGACTCGCGCACCGAGGGTCTCGGCCTAGACGCGTCGATAGTTTTTTATACTATTTCACCGATGAATGTGAGACAAAAATTCACAACCGATGGCTGGATCAATTTGCCACCCTAATTAAAGAGTTTAAAAAGTCATAATACAATACAAAGAACCGTCTTTCCCAAAACAAACGGACTCGTACTAATCCAACTGTAATGGAAAAGCAGTCATGCAAAAAAATAATTGGTTCCCCCACAAAGGCCCTCTGTTTCCGATGAGAGAAAATTTTAATTTTGATTTAGAAAACTCTGTTTACGCCGTCCGTTTACTGCCCCTCATTATCCGGGCCCGAAAACGGTGTATTACTACCTTTTGACAATATTTATTTGCCTCACTGTACCTCGAGGTGCGTCCACATTTGTATCATTTGCCCGTATCAGATCATCGTCGCGTGGCATGATCGCGTGTCACGATCACGCGTTTGGACGTTGCGCCGATCGGATCGCTCGAAATCCATTTTGCTACGCGTATCACACAGTTATATCGGACGAGTACGGCATGATCGACGCGCCGACAGTAAGCGTCCAAGCAGCGCGATACGCAGTCATGCCACGGCACGGTGATCGGATACGAGCAAATGATACAAGTGTGGACGCAGCTTTGAGTATCATTGACATTTGAGTCAAACTCGAATTTAGGTTCTAATTTGACTTCCTCATTTTTAAGAGCTCAAATATAATTCTTGATACATATTTTTCAGAAGCGTTACGTGAATGTTAACTTTTTCAAACGTGAATGGGAACAATTATCATTTTTCAATCAAAGTACAGTTCAGCGTCAAATATTCTGTAGCATCCAAAGCTCCAACCAAATATATCGTAACACGTCTTTATTGCTATAGGCACAAAGACGTATGACGATGTATTTGGCGCTTTGACTGTAACACACTATTTGACGCTGACTGTACCTAAGAACTTTATTCCTTTTCATCGGAAGATTTATAGAGGCTTATGTATGTATAGACAAATAGGTAAAAAGGCTTAAGAGTCCCAGGTAAGCTCGGCTCTCTATACAAACGTAGTTACGCTCTCATTTTAAAACGACTAGCTAGTGCTCTGAAACTTCGTACTTAGAATAAGTTAAGGTATATGCAGGCATATAATTAGATTATGTAGCTTCAGATACCATAGTAAAAAAAACAGCGAATTTAAGTTTATTACAAAAACTTGTTTTTGCTGTATTTCGTTTGTTTTATGAACTGGAGCCATATGAACTAATTACAGGCCTAGATATACCTCATGGCATTGTATATGCAAAGTTTCGTTACAATCCAACACGTAATTTTAAAATGAGAGCGAAACTCCGTTTGTATGGGAAGGTGAAATTCAGCCGAGCTTGCCGGAGACTCGTAAAGCCTAAAATTCTTCATATTATCGCCATCACCGGCTGCATCACCCGCATCCCGCGGATTCTAGCAACCAACCACAATGGACACTTAGACTGCCGATATTCTGTCGATATTGTAGATCAAAAAATACTTGCGTCATTTACTTTAACTCTATGTCGTAAATAGTACCCAATACCGGTATTTTTCGTTTATTAGAGCAGCTATTCACGCCTGGATGGAATATACAGATGTAGTGTATAATTGTTTTCCGTCGTATTAACACGGAAACGTGTCTTGCTATTTCAGTCGATCACGGTACAAAAAGTACTGAGGTTGACTGAAGCAGCATGACAAATACGAACGTTTCCGAGAAAATACGAAGGAAAAAAATTATGCACTACCTACATCTGTAACTGAAACAGCTATTTTTTGCTCCTAATGCCCTGTAATTAAAATCTTTGTGATTCCTCGTGGGCACTTTGTATATGCATCTAGGATACACAAACACGATAGCAGCTGCAATTCAGATCTATCATAATATGATCCAATGGGTACTTCAACCAAGCATAAATATCTACACCAAACAATTGACCAGCTACATCCCGCAGTTCGTAGTTTGCATGTTCAAAGCATGAATAAAAAAACTGGTATTAAACCACTAGTGCAAATATGGGTATTTTATTTAAAAAGGAGTTAACCGTCACAGTTGTAATAGAGAGTTAATCCCTTTATATGAATTAACAAAAAGGGCCGTCACAAATCAGATTTAGGGCTAGCCGGGGTGAGCACAATCGGTTCATTAAACAGCCAACGAAATCCGTGAACGAAACGATTAAGTGACATATGTAGTTGCCGAACCCCAAATGGCTGATTGGGTTAATGCCGTTACGTCAAGAATCCGATTGGTAGTTCATTTCAGTGAGGTAGCTTTTAAGAACATCGTACTGATTTGTGCATACTCCATATTTTAAGTGTAGGGATTATGGCCCAATTTATCCTACTTATTAGTAATAGGCTTTTTACTAGAGGTTGAAAACAGAGCAACGTGAAACATTAACATTACCTTCAATTTAAGGACTAGAGAGTGGCCACATAGTACAAGTTTAACAGTGGCGTGGTAGCTTTAATTCTATGTTTTTATACTATTTCATACTGACAGCACTTCGAAATCGCCTTTTAAATAATTTATGCGCCACTCTTCACAAATAACATTATATCTGTATCTATCGCAGCCCTTGGTTTATCACCCTTCGGATATAGGCCTCCTCCATGGCCTTCCATGACTTCCTGTTCCCTACCACTTGCATACAATTTGAACCCGCGTAGCGCCTAATATTGTTGACCCATCTATCCTTTACTCCGCGTAAACTCGGAAAAGATCGGTCTCATGATTTACAAGAGCAAAACAGAAATCATTACCAACATTCCGAATCCACACAGAACCTTACCAGTCGAAATTACCATTCTGCGATTAAATAATACACAATTTAATTTACATTCCCAGATATCATGTCACTTGTACCTAAGTGTCAATGAAATAGAATTTTATGCAAACTATTGAATATTTTCATTATTCTTATCGGGCGCAAAAATTAGGAAATATATCCCCTAGAAATAAAATAAAGCGGGCCACCGAAACGGGATTCCACCAAACGGGGCTTAACGTTTAGCTTTTGCGTTCCTTAATCCCCGGTGTTAATATTCCGATCGCCCCTGCCTAATAAATAATGAATAAAAATGCAAAACGGCCTCACGGAAGAGTAAACCCGAATGGCCAGAAAACGGTAACAGGTGCACTAGGGCAACAAAAACCAGTTTTAAACCAACCCTCGGAATAACATGAATTGAACTTTGATATGAATAAATTAGGATTTTCAGCATCCATTTGGACGGAACTTTCGAGATATCTGTCAGAATTTCACCGTAGCCACTTCCGTGCGTAAATATTATTACTGTTTTATTGAAGTTTTAAGCGAACACTCGAACCGAGAGCTCTAATGGAAGCGAGCACCGAATTGCACTGAAAAACAGGCAAAAATGAAATTGTAGTACTTTAATTCGTGCCGTAAAGTTGGGAACGTATTGCTAATGCTTTTGCGCTCTGAAAAGAAAACTGTTATTATTGGTGTAGGTATGTGGTATATACAGTAATCAGCCACACACTTTGGTGAACATTGGTAGAGCTTATTGACCTTTTCATAAGGCCTACATATTGTTACTTAAATGTATTGTTGTTTTTTTTTTAATTTTAATTATCGTATGGCGTTAGTTTACACTGCGTGTTTATCCCATACTAGAAGACGCCCGCAACTTCGTTCGCGGAGAAGAAGTCATAACCCCTCTTTTTTTCTTTAGCATAGATGGGTAAATAGTGTAGTTGAAGAAACTGTTTTTTCTTTTTTTTTAATTTTTTTTGTAGTCGTTTTTATTTTTTGTTAAAAAGTTAATTTATTTTTCACTTTTTAGTTAATCGTTACTTAAAAGTGGATCTCATGACTATTCGAACAAGCCCAAACACGGGTAGGATACATTATTTTGTTAGAGATCCGGTGCCTAACCTTCCGGCTCCATCATCAAATCAATTCGATGGTACCAACCATTCTCATCAGGAACAATTCAATTTGCGACTATAAAGAAGCTTAGCTATTTTAATGGAAATGTACCTCGTCGCCACCCGTAAATCACTTATCGTTGAAGAGTTCCAGTGACCTTCTGTGGTCTTCTTCATCAGTTTCACTTCACCAATGTACACTTTCTGAAACCTTATGTTGTTTGTTATAATATCAAAATCGCCATATGTACGCCTACAATATTTGAGGAGTTCCGTCAATTCCTCATGGATCCCATCATCAGATCTTCACCAAAATTATATGGGACCAAACTTGGAGATACCTCCTATCAAAAAAAAATGAAATCGGCCAAATATTCTTTGAGTAATCGGTGAAGATGAACATAAAATACATAAAAAAAAGGTTCGAACGAACTGAGGACCTCCTCCTTTATTGGGAGTCGGTTAAGAACGTCTTATAAACCGATGAACGCCGGCTGCACGCACGAAAAAGCATGACTCATTGTCACGTTCCGCGTGCAAGTGAGAGCGCGGAACAAGAGATAGAGAGGCACGATCGGCCTAAGTGTTCGGCTTCTCTTCCTCGTTATCACGTGAAATATATTTATTTATTTTATTGAGATAAAATCCACAGCACAAATTACAGAATTATTACTAACGGATACATATCGCCCGTAAACAGTGATTTTCAAATAGTCAGTATCAATTATATTTTGTTAAATATCTTCAATGTATACTGACATTTTATTTTTACAACTTTATAATAGGATAGATAGATTGATTGTATAGATGCTACTACAGTGGCAGTTGTTTGTATTTAGTCAAATTATAACGCAATATGCAGTAAGTATATGCAACAAAGCATTATTTGTTAATGCATAATGACTAATTTTGAAACCCAAATGAACCGAGTATGCCACAACAATTTAGGTACTAATTAAGTCACTAGTAGGTTAGGTATACAATACGAACATTATCATACGATTATTCACATAATAATTTATGCGTATTGTTTTTAAATGAACATCTGGTATAGACGGCATAAGTCACGGACGATGATAGTTACGGTTATGCATCACGCTTTGTCTTTAAGTGGACAGCTTCTGTTTACTTTTGACGAGCCAAGCTGATATTCTCTATATAGGTCGTTTTTTATATTACAGGGGGCAAACGAGCAGACGGATCACAAGCTGTTTGTCGCGCGACAACGATTGTCTGCCTCTTTCCTTTCAATACAATGCGAGAAAGAGGGGTGACGCTATGTCGCGGGACAAGCGTAGTCGCGGAGAGTAGGGTAGTTTCCTGGGCTGGAAGGCTTTGGAGGTCGCATCGGTCTCATTTCCTAATTTCTCAGCACTTACTTTACTAAAACTGATCCGCTATTCCTCAAAACGCAAGAAATATAACATTGCCTTTCGCTTACTACGAGAATAGGGATTAGTCTCAGGTGTTACCACCACCTTGTTACCACCAGCTGGGATTTTAATCCAGGTAATTATACTCCCAGCTTTTACCATTAATGTCATTGGTACCATTGGTGTTGGTGGTAACTCCTGGTTTTTTTTTCTCCCGTAGTTACCGCAGGTAACAGATGGGGAGAAAAATCCCAGCTGTTAGCAGTTGTAACAATTTGGTCGTTTCATCAGTCATCACTTAAAATTGGCAAAATATTACACATCAATATTTTCTTGGTTTAACGAAGTTTTCAATAAAATATTAAGCAAATTATTTTAGAATAAAACCAACGAATTTACACTAACAACACATATTTTGAGAAATCTCACGTAAGATTCGGGGACGGGATGAGTTGTTGAAGCAAATGTCACGAAATCTCACCGAGGGGAGGAAAATCGCCAAAAACGCCTCACGTAATTAATGGAACCCCGAATGAATAAAACAGATAATGGCCCAACAATTGATTATTGAAATTGGAGGCGCCTATTTCAGAACCTCTAAAATGGTTTCATAGACCAAAAAGATACGGAAACAAACAAACAAAAAAAAATTAAAATATCCGTTTATGAGTGTTGCAAGCGGTAGCTAAAACAAAATATTACTCACGAAAACATCATATTATTCCTTAAAGCTTTAAATCAATATTAAAGTTGTAAATGTGTCTTCACGGTAATAAGAACACGTTATCATTAATATGTACCATTATTATTAATTTCTGTAGGTATGTGAGCATTCCTTCCGTATCACAAGTACCAGGGGGACAGAGGTCAAGAGATAGTGTATGTACACAATAACACATTAAACAAGGAACGTACACACGTGTATGTTCTGTCGCTTAGGTTTAAAAGATAAATAAATATTACGGGACAAATTTTACACAAAGCGAACTAGTCCCATGGTAATTTCAATAAGACGAGTTGAGGTTGAGACGACAATATATTTAATAGATACTAGAAGCTTCGTTCGTGGAGGAGAGAAAGTAATAACCCCTTTTTTTCTTCGGCTTAGTCTATAGTATCTTAGAACCATGTGTGCCCAGCTACCCGTCTACCAAAAATTTTTGATATCCGATATTTTGGCGTTTTGAAGCCGTCGCTTGGCTTCAAAACGAACAAACAGAAATAAAATATTGTTCAATTCGGCGATCGAACTTGCGGGCACCTACTTGTATAACATACAATGAATGCCACGTTCAGGAATCTCATAACATAGTCGCTATTATTATCCAATTTAATCCCTAAACAACTGTTCAACTTTTATTCATAAAGCTTCCCAGCACACATGAATACTAACTCCACATCCCCACTACAAGAAGACTAGTGTGCCATTAGATTTCTAGGAAGTTATGCCTTTTCAATCACGGGTACGGTCTCGGCATCAAGTTTTCTACCTGCATGATATATTCATTGGAAACATGCACTTAGCTAGGGCTGCCGACGTGAGAAGCGAACTCCGGATGTTCTGATTTTGCTAGATCGCATATCATTGGCGGTCGTTTTTAGGGTTCCGTACCAAAAAGGTACAAAAGGAACCCTTATGGTGCGACTCTGTCTGTCTGCCCGTCTGTCTGTCTGTCTGTCCGACTATTAAAGCGCCATATCTCAAAAACTACTCATGCTAACTATTTGAAATTTGGAATATTTATAAACATTATTTTCTAAAAAAACGACGAATATGAGGGGGGGGTAAAAATTAAAAGTCTAGCTACTGGGTCAAATGGGGTATCTATCACCTGCACATTTTTAAACAATTTTTTTATTGTGATTAGTTTTTGTTTTATTAAGGAAAATGTGAAAAATCGCCCCCCTAGTAAGACGTTACGTAACCACCAAGTGACTATTTTTACCTAAAATGGTCATTTCATTTGAAATTATGAGAAAAAAAGTTAAAATATGCGTGAGGGAATCTGTGTACCTACACGACCGTCCTGAAGAAAAACAATGTTACGTAACGCGTAGTTCTAACCCCCCCTCCCACCCTGTAACGCATCGTAACGTTTTACAAGACTCCCCCAAATTCGTTACGTAATACTTGAACGCTCCCTGAGCTGCTATATTTACATCTCAGTACAAATAGTTTGGCTAGCGCCATGGAATCCTAGTGAGGCAGAGGACTAAGGACAGTCCCGGTCAGGGAAATATGATTTAATAGATTTGAGGATTGAGTTGGAACGAAGTGCAATAAATTAGGTAAAATTTTAAACAAAAAAATAAAACCGACTCCAAAAAAAACTAAAAAGTAAAAAATAACGCCATAATTCAGTTTCTTCAAATTACGAGTACTTACAAGTAAACGTTTGTATACTCAATCTATACAGTATATACAATTAATCTTATTTTGGCGTCGGTGCCATATAAAAAAATGTGTAAAATATTGAAAATTGACGATTTTAGTAAGTTGTGACACGATGGCACCGACTCCAAAATAACATTAATTGTATATACTGTATAGATTGAGTATACAAACGGTTACTTGTAAGTAATTTGAAGAAACTGAATTATGGCGTTATTTTTTACTTTTTAGTTTTTTTTGGAGTCGGTTTTTTTTTTTTTTTAAAGTTTATTTATTTTACACTTTTTAGTTAATCGTTACTTAAAAGTGTATCTCGTGACGATTCGAACAAGCCCAAACACGGCTAGGATACATTATTTTATTACATAGATCCGGTGCCTACCTTCCGGCTCCATCATCAAATCAATTCGATGGTACCATTCTCATCAGGAACATTTAAATTTGTGACTATGAAGTTGCTTAGCTAAATTAATCAAGATATTTGTCGCCAACCGTAAATCATTTATCATTGAGGAGTTCCGATGGCATTCTGTGGTCTTCTGCATCAGTTCCACTTCACCAATTTACACATTCTGAATGCAAATGCTTATTATGTTTCTTATAATACCAAAATCGCTATATGTATGCCTACAATATTTGAGGAGTTCCTTCAATTCCTCATGGATTCCATCATCAGATCTTCACCAAAATTAAATGGGACCAACTAGAAAGTACCTTCTATAAAACCAAAAAAAAAAATTGAAATCGGTCAAATAGTCTCCGAGTAATCGGTGAACATCCATAAAAATAAAAAAAAAGCATTCCGTCGATTTGAGAACCTCCTCCTTTTTTTGGAAGTCGGTTAAAAAACCGTTACATCCACACAAAATTAACAAGAAAGGTAGCGAGGCTAGGGTATTTTTGCTCATCCTTTTCGAATAATGATATATACTGATACATTGCATACCAATTTAAAAAGCATTACGCTACGCTATCCTAAAAATGTACATTCAAGGTATATTAAAAAAAAAAGTGATATGGACTATTTGAAGGTCACTGAATCTTTTTTTTTTGTATGTTTGTATGCATCGTTGAGGCTTCATCACGCCAAACGGCTTAACGGATTTGACCTTTTTTTGGTACACGGAGTTGGGCATTCATAAACTCTACTACGTTGAAGAAAAAAGAGGTTTATGACTTTTTCTCTTACGCTGACGAAGGTACAGGTATAACGCTTAAATGAGTCTGTTCCTGAGGTATATGGGAGCGGTACAGGGTGTGTTTACAGAACGTCAATGTATAGTGAGACAATTATGATACGTCATGTTACGTCACTTTGTCACCCCTCCCGTACCCCTCCCCTACCCCAGGAACAGACTCAGTTAAGCGTTAGACCTGTACTATTGCCTCTTGAATTACGTGACGGAATTACAAGAAAGAGTGTTGATCCACGTATTTACTAGACTAGTAAATGCGCGCTCATACTAAGTATGAGGTCAATTTTCGCTATTATGTCCAAACATTTTACCAAAATGCAATTTGCTTTACCGTGCCACACTTGCAATAAACGCTAAACACGAAAACAAACAATTCTACACGCTTAAAATGATTTTCCACAACGCTTTAACACGAAGTGTCGAATATCTGAGTCCCAAACCCGTCCATTAGACATTATTTTGCCGAGGCGAGCGGTTTGAGGCCTTGCGGGCACCATGTAGAGTTCCAGTTCGTTGGTGGATATACAGGGTGGGTTTGTTAACGCTAATTAGGCAGTATAAACTGGTTTAAACGCGCGTTACGCCTGCTCCGGTTAGATAGGCATAGATTTGTGTATTCTACGGATGTGCTTGTTTTAGAGGTGTCGGTGTCAGTCGGCGTTTGAGTACGCTGTGGGATTATTCGAGTAATCAGATAGGCTTGTGCTATGGTTGATACGAACCCCGATGCATAAAGTTTTCGTCTAGTCAGACCAATAAACTACATTAAACATTACTATTACTGTTCCTATTACTTCGTAATTGATCTAAGCAAAATAATACAGATGTTTTTGTCGAATTCGATATAATTGATGGCAATACTTCTCTTTTTAGTTTCGCCATGTCCGTCTATCCGTCAGTGGCTTAGCTCCGTGATCTTTAATTAGTACTAGACAGTACAACTGATGCAACGTCAACATCGAACGTTACGGATTGTTCTGGTTGACACAAGTACGAGTATATTATCAAAATACTATAAAACTAAAACTAACAACATTTTGTCTATACCTAGTGAATTTATATGGAATAGGATTTCACTCGGACTAAAGCGAATCAGCAAACCGGTCTTACAGCAAAGGATAGACCCCAAGAGGGAACATGGCGACTTTCTAGCGAGGTATTTTAGATGCAATTATACTTTACTTCATTAGACCTATTTGAGTATTTTCTCTGTCCTTCTTTTACACAGTAACAGAGCGAAATGAGATCGAATAATTCTTGTGGCGAGTAATATACTATTTCCGGAGTCATAATCATAACGTAACTAATCACACTCATTCCTCATTTTAAGCACTTTAAGACTGTCCCCATATTAGATTCCTTCAACATACTAGATTTGCAACATAATAAAATTGTCCTGTTTATTCCTCACATTCGGTGATCGCTTACCATCAGGCGACCCGTCTGCTCGTTTGCCCCCTATGCCATAAAAAAAAAAAACATTCTTATTTCAAACTATCTGAAACGAAACAAGATAACTCTTATACGTCTCAATAATTCATAATAAATCGGCATCCGACCGTTGAACCGGCTAACGCGACACACGTATTTGATTCAAAAGCTATTCGATGTCTCTTAAATCTTTCAAAAGTTGAATATTTGTATTGTATTGTAACCGCCGCCGTATACAACCGTCCAAAATTTAAACGTCGCAACTCACTACGAACCCCATACTCTGATGTGTCCGTTTTACTCTAGGACGGTTACTATTTCGTATGCAGCGGTCGTTCCCGACGTCGACGCATACCGCACGTGTTGAATTACGCTTCAGAGATACACTAGCGGCACAGTTTTACCAATTCCTACAGTTGTCCGACGAACGTACTCACCGCCGACGCGTAAGGCGCACGTGTTAAGGAAGAATAACCTCTCGATCAAGGTCTTAAGAGCTTTAACGCGCGCCATATCAGTTAGGTACTACTGTACTGGCGCAGTGCAACGGCGGGGAACTGGAGGGGAAGCGGGCGGTGCAGACCGTCGCCCCCAAACGCGCGGACTTTGCGCACCTTAGATTGAGGGCAATCGCAAGCCAGTATTGTGAGAATTATAGTGAGAACGAACATCGTTTGATTTTTTAAAATGGTGTAAACCCTTCGTATTGCACAGCGGTGAAATCAAAAGCGTCGGAATACTGTATATTCATTATACTGTGCTAGCGCCTGGTCTAAATCTAACAAGTAGTGCAGCGACTTTTAACGACTAGCTTTTAAATTTTTCAACGAAGCTAGACCGACATTTTAGATGGGACTGCATTTGCTGCAAGCCGAAGTGACAATTGGCGACCATTGTTAGTCGTCGGCTATTGTCGTATAAATCGCGGTTTGTGAAAAACAACATTTGACAGTAGCACTTTTATGGAACTTTATTGCCGCACAAAACCCACAAGCACCTACGATTCAAAGAATTTTGAAAGAGACAAGGACGCACTTCTTTACTAAACAAACCAAATGGCAACAAAATCCACTGCGCCTGTCGTCTGATAATACTGTTAGGTTGACACAATTTGAACGCAAAAAACCTCGATTACTTAGTGTTACTATACCTATACTCAGCGAGCTATGGAAAGGCTGTGCTCGGGATTTCTCTACGAGATCGAATCAAAAATAAGGAGATTCGTAGACTGACCAAGGTCACCGACATAGCAAACAGGGTAAGCAAACTGAAGTGGCAATGGGCAGGGCACATAGTTTGAAGAACCGATGGCCGTTGGGGCAGAAAGGTTCTCGAGTGGAGACCGCGTACCGGTAGTCGCACCACAGGCCACCCGCAAACAGGTCGGATGACCTGGCTAGGGTTGCGGGGACTCGCTGGATGCGGGTCGCCTCTATCCGGCCCATGTGGAAATCTATTGAGGAGGCCGGTGTCAAGCAGTGAACGTCCTATGGCTGAAATGACGATGATGACGATGATACCTATAAACTATCTCTTCATTTAAGGCAACTGAAATTCCGATATAAAATTACCGTCATTCAAGCGCAAATCGCGTATTCGAAGCAAGAAAAGAACAACACCGTTAGATCCGCGAACACGTCACATATCGAGTTACGACTCGAAACGCGATATTCACCGAACAAAACCAATCGAGCAATCGTATCGAACTCAATCGAGCTATCGGTTCGATTCAAGTGGCTCAAAGAGCCCAGCTTAATTCCTTGTTCCATATTTGAATTCCCTCCATGTTAAATTCGGAATGTTTTCATTCTTAATTCTTTTGAAGCCGAGGAAAAGTCGTGTTGATTTTTGAAGGAAATTCCGCTGGAGCAGTCGCGTCGTCAACGGTCGGTACTTAAATATTCTTTTAAGATCCTATTAAGTTTTTGACACTTCGTAACCAGTTTTGTTTGGAATGCTGTTAAATTCTGGAGATTTTCAAGTTTAAGCAGTTGCTTAAAGGACGTAATAAAACCTTTGAAGTGGGACTAAGTGTAATACGGATTTGATTTTTTTTAAGGACTAATAAGTATTTAAGGCTTAGATTCGAGCCAATTATAAAAACTACGTCACTAGTTATTTGGATATCCTTGCATATTAACTGATGTTTATGTGTGGATCAACTTTTTCTTGGTGATGTTCTGTTCCGTAACTCTGGAGATAACAGTGGCAGAGTTAATTAGAAAAAATGCAAATAATCTACGACGAGACAGGTCCTTGAATAATTGAACTACCTATATCGCTTGGAAAAATATTTTTTTTTGTCTTTAAACCATTTTAAACGATGTAAAGACTACAAAAAATATTTTTAACGAGCGACTCTGGAGATGATCATGGCGACGAGGTAAAGAAAAAAGTTGATTTACCCATAAACCTATCTCTCATAGGTAAATCATATTATAATCGATCGACACAACCGCAGGACAAAAAAGTCACACATCAAATAAAAAACCGGCTAGGTGCGAGTCGGACTCACTCACAAAATATACGCTACAAACGGCAGTATCTATGAAAGTCCATCGTCAGCAGAGCCATACTCCTAAGCAAAATGTACACGGTGTTCGATCATTTTTAATTGGTTACTGACATAGACAGACAGACATAAAATTATACTGTTTTTAGTATTTGTTGTTATAGCGACAACAGAAATACATCATCTGTGAAAATTTCTAGTGTCTAGCTATCACGGTTCATGCGATACAGCCTGGTGACAGACAGACAACCAAACAGAGAGACAGACGAACAGCGGAGTCTTAGTAATAGGGTCGCTTTACCCTTTGGGTACGGAACCCTAAAAATTTCAAAAATATGTGATTACTGAGTTCAAAATCTTGTTAGTTTGACTTAAAACCGCATGTTTCAATAAAAGCACGCCGGCGCCTTAGTAATAGTAACGGCATACCCCAGTTAATACAAGATGTTTATGTTTACCCAACAATAACAAACTTATTCACACCTGAAAACTGCGATAATTAAGAAACAAGAATTTAATTACACGCAATAATAATGAGGGAGTATGAAAACGGAGATTTAATTTAATAATGGGCACGTTTGATGTAAGGGAATACGGAGTTTTAGACACGCGGAGTTTATTTCTTCGTTTTCACCTATTTTTTTCACATATTTCTTTATTCGTATGTGTTCAGTTTAGTGTTTTATATATTTTGTACATGGTGTTAGTTTGTCTATCTTCTCTATATCTTCACTCACTTGCTCACAGGTTAACTAGAAGAGATCCCTAATAGGGATAAGTTCACCTTTGTACTTATATCTTTTAAGCTGATTGCACTAACTGGTAATTATGTACAATAAAGTGTTTACATACATATAGGTACACACATTTTTAAAACCTGACGAAAAGAGGGGTGTGGTAGAGGTGTGGTCTGTCAGTGGCATCATAGCTGTTGATTATATTCACCGATTTTGTTTTTTTTTTATGTTATAGGGAACAAACTAGCAGGCGGATCGCCTGATGGTAAGCGATCACCGTTGGCAAGACACATGCAACACCAGAGGAGTTACAAATGCGTTGCCAGCCTTTCAGGTGGGAGTACGCTCTTTTCTTGGAGGCTTGAAAGTCGCATCGGTCCGGAAATACTGCATGCGACAAGTAATGCCAGAGTTCAGTCGTGCGGGGCAGGAAATTTCTAGCAAAACGCACAGTTGTAGACTGCCAACCATCTAAGTAGTGAGGATGGAAATATTGTCGCGTAGGACGATGGCGGAAAGTTGCGGCAGGGATCAATCCGAACAATTCCTGTTTTTGGGTTTGGAAGTTGACGTCATTGAGTGTGTCCTAACGATGGTTCAAAAACATAGATATAGCCGTTTAAAAAAAAAACGGTTTTTTTAAAGATTCAGCTATCGCTGATAGCTGAATCTTGTGATGGAGGAAATATTATGCTAACGAAAGTCTTAATGTTGAAGCAGGTCAACTTTAATGCAACTTTAATTGTTATGGGAACGGGCGCGCACGCGCGAAGCGATGTGTGGCTTTCTAATGCAATATTCCGGATTAAAATGACTACAAATAGTTTTATTTAAAGCTCATACGTGTGATATTGCTTTTTTTGACGACACGTTTGGCGCAGTGGGTTGCACAACGGCTTACGAAGCTGGCGGTCCCGGGTTCGAATCCCGGCCAGCGCAAGTGTTTGTGTGATGGGCACGAATGTTTGTTCCTGGGTTTTTTCTATGTATTTATGTATTATAATTTATCTATATATATTATGAAGTCTTATGTATCACTTATAAAGCTTTCGGTTCATCTATACAATTATAAAGTTGTTGAAATGAAATGTCTGTACATCGAAGACATTTGCAACAAAATAAGTGACACGACTGACTTTATCGATTTTTTTTTTATCGAACGGGTAGCTGGTCTTTCACAGATCATTATAGGATACTTTTAACTCGACAACACTGAAGAAAAACAGAGGGAGTAACAATTTATGAATGACTCAGTAACATATTATACAATAAAACTTTTTTATTTATTAATTGTCTACCTAAATTTTATGTAAAACGATACAAGGTGAGGTTAGCAGTGGAAATTTTAATAACTATCAGAGAAATTGCTAACATTCTCGTGCTACGTGCCTTGCGTTGAGATGGCGAACGTTTTAATAGTACGTAACATAACGTAGTATTTATGGAGTATGGAGCTTGAATTTAGGATATTAATTTATTTAAAATGTAAAACAATGTAAAACGTAATGTTATTTGACCAAATGAGTATGTACAAACCTTCACGACGTGTATGTACAATAGAGTATGTACTATTGTAAAGTTATAAAAATGAAATGTTTGTACATAGAACATATTAAAAAAAGTAATGGACTATTTGTTGGTCACCAAATCAAAGACTTTTTTTTTATGGCTCAATGGAATCCAATGTTTTTAGGTACTTACACGGCTAGCTGATTATCCACAAATGGTTATAGGATACCCGCTAAAAAAAAAAGGTCATATTTTTTTTTGTTCGGCTGAAAAAGTTGTTTAATAAATGTGATATCAGACGGTTCACTTTTCTTTAATTTTTTTGTTTCATTTTGCATTTTTCACTCAAAGTGACATGTCTGAACGAAAAGTGAAACAAAAATGCTGAATGAATTCATTCACTAATGTATTCGTTCGGGTGAAATTTCATTCAAGTGAACCGTCTGATATCACCTTAAGTATAATGCGATTCATTCGTTACGTATGATACTTTTCTCGAGTCAACTAATTCGGAGGTATGCATTTAAGTGCAAAAGTTAATTAAATAACAGAAAAAAACAAACTACATATTTCTGTCACGACCACTTCAAAATCACAAAGCGACACTGAAAAAGTATAAACAAAAAAAACGAAACTACCCACTAAAGAAAAGGGGCGCGACATAAATTACGAAACTTGACGGTTTAATACCATTCGGAGCAGAGATAGAAAAACCGGCCAAGAGCATGTCGCACCATGCTCAGTAGGGATCCGTATCCGTTACGGTAAGAAGATTTGAAAAAGTGCAAAAATAAGAACGGGTATCTTCATGGCATTCACGTCCTCACGGAAATAACTCAAAAACAGTATATTTAATCATGTTGAAAATAATTTTGATTGAAAGTATTAATTTTCTGACCTTTGTATTTTTATGACAAAGGGGAGAAGGAGACACAGTTTATGCAACTTTCGGAGCGATTATTTCCGAAGATATGTACTTAATAAAAACAGATTTTAGAAACCTTCATGTGTTTTTAGAGAAAAAAAATTACAGCTTCTGTTACGTGTATGGAGCGAGTATTAACATACCAGCTGCAATTATAAACATTTCGTGAAATTTTTAATTATCTGCCTATTCCCATTCAATACTTGACCGACAAACAGCGGAATCAGTGTTGCCATGTAAAAAAATAAAAACTCGTGCGAAGGGCGTTGCGAAACTTTCTCGAAATAATGCAAGGGGCTAGTTCAAATACTGGGTCCTTCTTGCCACTTCTCCCCTTATAAGGCTTCGTCCCTTTGGCTACGTAACCCTAAAACCAGGTCAAGTTCGACTAGTCATTGCAACTAGAGGGTTCGTCAACGAGACAATCAAAAGCTCTTTATAAACGAATACATGAAAAAAAGAGACAAATATATATTTTTTTTTCTCCAGAATAGTAGAGCAAGGGCGTTAAGACTTCATTGTGGTTTTCAAATGGGACCCAAATGTTTTGTGTTAAAAAATACAAGTGAATGAACTAGAAAGGTGCCGCATACATTTCTATGAAATGTTCTACGTCTGCGATAAGAGACCCCGCCCGCGAAAACGACGATTTTAGGGTTCCTTACCTACATGGTATTACTAGGGTTCCGTTGTCTGTCCGTCCGAGTCTCTCCACATGGCTGTATATGTAGCTGGGCAGCGACAGATGGTTATAGGATACTTTTTATCCGACTACGCTAAACTAAAAAAGACGGTTATGACTTTTATTTGCCACGTTTCTAGTAAATAAGTATTAAAAAGAGTATACACGGTGATTCTTAATCGGTGATCAGGAACTATATTTTCTGAGTAATTTGATGGCGGCCACGTTAAAATCGCAATTAGGTACATGGAAACAAACTTTCTTTTGATGAAATCATTAATTTGAAATCAATTTTATTCTAAATTCCTGGTCACCCTCCGAATCTGACGACGTGAATATATATGAATTTGACGACCGGTTTGGCTCAGTGGGAGTAACGTTGCCTGCGAAGCTGAGGTCCTGGGTTCAAATCCTGGTAAGGCCAAATATTTGTGTGATGAGCATAAATATTTGTTCCTGAGTCTTGGATGTTTTCTATGTATATAAGTAATATATCTATTAAATATACCGTCGTCTAGTACCCATAACACAAGCCTTATTGAGCTTACCATGGCGCTAGTTCGATTTGTGTAAAATTGTCCCGTGATATTTATTTATTTTATCTATTTATTTATTATCTGCATCTCTGAGCCTACAACCTCTTTAGAAAATTAATGGCAATGATAATTTATGAAATGAATAATAATTTGTCAATCTTGTAATTGTCATAAAGTTTATTGACTTAAGACATCACATTTCCCGCCAAAGCGATGGCACTTGACGTATCGTACGATACTTCAACTGTAGGATAACCATGTATCCAGTGATTCTTGGTTTTGATCATATTTTAGCTTTTAATTAATTGAACAGCGAGGTAATTGCGTGAGACCTCGTGTATAAGTTTAACTTTAGCTAGATATTAAGATTTTCCTGATCACCGATTAAGGGTCAATTTCACCGACGTAGTATAAGCCTCATTTCAATAATAAATCATTAATTACACGTGAGTAAACTCATTTTACGTTTCACCAATAATTAACCTAAAGATAAAATGTCTAAACTAGAGAATAATCTTACACCGCCAATTTCGGCTGAGTAGACTGTTAGATGTAGATTAGTATTGTCATTGTCACTGTCAACTGAACTCAACACTTACTTCACAATTGATGTATTACTCGATAAATTAAAAGAATACGCAGTGCCATTGCGCAAGCATGGGACAAATTGTCTATATTACTTGGGTGCATTACGATTTCATTCAATTCATTCGTTCAACGTTACTTAGTAACTATGCGAGGGATTGTTATCCGTAGACTAGCGTGGTGAAATAGAAATGAAGTTAACAATTCAGTAAATCGTTACATTTAGTTTATACTGGGTTAGCCACTCTCGTGTAAATTGATTGTTGGTGAAATCGGCCCTAAGAATCATTGTGAATAGCTCAAAATTAATCGCGTGCGTTTAAGTAGGTAGTGTGTACGGTGCTTCAGAAACCTTCGTGAGCGTTCCGACTCGCTCTTGGCCCTTTTTTTGGTCAGACGTCGAACTTATCTGATAAAGGTCACTAGTTTGCACGGAATCACTTAAAGTGTAAACGTGGTTGGGGAAGATACGGATTATCTTCCCGTTATCTATTTAAAGGGAAAAGATTTAGGAGCAAATGTAAAGTGGAACAAGGACAACCAATAATTGACGGATTCAGGTGTTACTCTGCGGAATTATATATAACAGAGACCTTATATCTCAGTAGAATTCAATTTATTTATTTTTCACTTCTCCTAAAATTTCTATGAAACTGAAAGAAAAAACTTGCGGCCCGTTAATACTACTTACAAATAATTAAAAACAAACAAACCAACCTGATCAGATTGGCCAAAATTTCTAATCGTATTGCAGCTCTTTACATAAAAAAGTAGAAATTGTCTATGCCCATTATTAGTTTAAAAAATATATACAATGATCCAAATGTAAAACATTTTCTGTGCGCATGGTGATATAATTATTATTCTAATTAATTAATTGTTTTTTTATTTTCTCGCATCGAAGTGAACAGCAGTGTTTAACACGTTATGACATTCAGACATATTTGTCCTCGCTCATTTCGTGAGCTCGTCCAAATAATCACTTCGTGTCATAATGGCTTATTTGAGCCCCTTGTCAAACAATCTAGTATTATTTTATTTTATTGCATGTCGTGACGCCTAGCGACCTTATACTACATATCTGAGAATATTATTAGCTTTAATTTTATATTACTACTGTACCTAACATTGATTTGAAAAACCAATTAGTTATAACAGAAATGTAATATTTTAAACTATAAATTACGACAAAAATACTTACTGTTAAATATATAGCGGGCTCCTCTTGTGCAATATCGGTAGATTCAGATTCCGATTTGTAAAAGTGCCCTTGTGGCCTGCTTATAAATGAATTTGGATTTACTTTAATAAGTTTGTACTTAAAAAGATAAATTTAAGATAGGCTAAGTACTAATATTGTAATAGTTAAGAATTATTTAGAAAAAATGACTGACTGTTGAGTTTATTTCGGCTTTCTTCTCAACAGTGTCTCCTCTTACGAAATGCGCAATGTGCCCTTGCGTCCTACTAACAGAATAAAAATCATTATTTCATTATTATTAGATTAATAAAATATAATCGTATAGTATTCTATCTGTTGTCGGTTAGATGTGATGACAGTACAATCCTCGACACGTGTTCTGCCGCTTTACAAAGCATCGTCATGAGATGCAGGAGATGTTGACAGTCCGGCGTCCACCCGAGAGTTTCAGGTAAGCAAAACTTATTGTCACATCGAATCAAGGCACTATTTCGCGGAATAGCAAAGTAACTATAGTTAATTAATCTAAGAACAACGAACTTGGGTAAAATTAGTCCTAAGTAAGTGGAAAGTTTGTTAGATTTATCGATACTAACTGACCGGTACGAAAGATGCAAATAATTTATCGGCAAACTAGTTCGTTTTTGCAACTTCGTCCGTCTGGCACTTTTTTTTGCTTACACTGTACATTTGTCTACGACGTAGGATGAGGACGCGACGCCCCTTTCATACGAAATGTATAGAAGCGTCGCGCCCCGACGCGTCCTCGCCCCGTCTCTTCTGTCTGTTTTGCAGCGCGACGCTTCTATACATTTTGTATGAAAATTCATTAAGGGGGCGCCGCGCCTACGTCGCTTCTGTGTAGCTTGCGCCTGATTGACTCACTGGCCCATATTCTAAATTACCAAATTAATTAGTTTAAGAAGAAATAACCAAAAATCGCCCTTAGGATAAACCTCAGGACTCAAAACATGCCAAATAGTACCTACTCAACGTGTACGGCGTAAGTAACCAATAATCTATTATCTACTATTATAAAGTTGTAAAAATTAAATGTCTGTACATTGCGGATATTTTCAAAAAAACTATTGTAACAGACTATTTGGAGGTAACTATTTATTTTTTGTATATTTCCATGTGTCGTTGTGGCTTCATCACGCCAAATCGACTAAACAGATCTCAACTACAGATTTTAACTATTTTTGGTACACGGGTAGCTGGGTATCCACAAATGGTTATAGGATACATTTTTCCCGACTGCGGTGTCAAAAAAAGAGATTTTATGACTTTTCTCCTCCGCGAATGAAGTTACGGGCGCATTCTAGTCTATCTATATTACTCGTATTAATTACCGTTCCACTGAATTCTAACTAGTAATTTTTTAAATAATTATTCGGTAACTGTATTATTATAATAATAATCGACAAACACACCCCGTCCCTACAGTACGTGTGGGCGAGGTATAATTGTTAGCAAAACGTCGGGGCAAATTATAACAGGCAAGAAGTATGGCCACGAAACGGTGGAATTATTTCTATACAAATCGCGGCCCGACAAGGAACTAAATATGGTAGAAGCAACTGCAACTGCTTTTAACATGCAATTGAATAGCTGCAGTTTTGTATTTTTTTATTAAGATTCCATGGATAATGTTGATGTTACTCGGCCCTTCCAATCGAGCGTTTGAGGGGATGCATCGAAAGTTTAAGCTATTTTGTAGCGCATTTTTTGTTAACTCTAGTATATAAATCAGGCTGGTTTTCAGATATATGTGTTTCTTGACTATATAACGTATTCAGTGATTAACGCGGAAACACGTTTAATGAAAATTTCCTCCATAGAAAAATTATCCGAAAACGCGTCTTTATTTCCCGTTTTTTTCTCTAGTTTGTACAAACGACATATTAATAAACGGCTATATTATGTTAAAATGTCATTCTTCCGTTTATATTTTAAGTGATTAACTTAAATGTTAACAAAACATAATAATATCGTCGATTTCATGGTACTTTTACATCTGGCGCTTACGCCAAAAAACCTCAAGCATGTGGTGTATTAGCTTTCTCTTTCGATGCGCGCGAGCAATAAATGCGTCCCTTATTACAAATCACGCTTATTGGCTGGCTCCGCGTTTGGGGCGTGATTTACGAATGACGAAGCAGCCCCTTAATATCAAGTCAATATTTACAAGTCCACTAGAAGTTGTCCGCAACTTCATTAGCCAAGGAGAAAATGTCATAACCTCTTCATTTTTCTTCAGCATAGTCGGGTAAAGTGTCCTATAACCATCAGTCGATTCCCAGCTACCCGGGTACCAAAAATACTAGAAATCCTTTAAGCCGATTTGGCGTGATGACGCCACAACGGCACATACAAACATACAAAAAACCTAAAAGAAAATTTTTGATTCAGTGACCTCCAAATAGTAGGTACGGTTACAATATATTTACTATATTATAAACGTGAAAGTATGTATGTACGTTCCACTTAATCTCAAAAACTACTTGACGAATTTTTATGAAACTTCCCAGTTATGTACCTTATGTATCAGAATATGACATAGGCTATAATGTATGTCAAATTTCATCTCTTTTAGGAACGAGAAAGGGGATGAAAATGTGTATGGGCATTAAATATTTTTACTAAAATATAACTACGAAAATCTCGTAATTTAACGAAAATAAGGAAAAATATATACCCTTTATTTTGTATGAACAGAATACCGGTTTCCGAGGCCTGTCTCTCAGCTTTAAGTCACATCTTCATTACACGCAAATTTATGAAATTAAAAAAATCTCAAAAAATGTTTTTTTTTTTTTTGACTGAACGTTATACCAATGTAAATACCTCACATGTATATATTGTCTTATTTTTAACACCTTCTATGTTCGAAATGTCACATGCAATAAATGATTCTATGCTATTCTACTCCAATATGGTTAAACTTTGTCGACTTACTCGTTCCCACTTTGTATGTATAGGTAGAATATTTAAAATTAGAACAGCTATTATTCGTAGTTAGTTAAGTTGTCAACCACCGTGTCGTATACGTGTTTAAAACAGATTTATTGCCAGAAAGTATCGGCACAATTGGAAGAATGCGACAGAGGCACTATAAATTCAGCAACTGTCAGCTAAGAAACAATGCCAAGTAAATAGTTTAATTTTATTTTCACTTACGTTTGGAACTGCTAAAGGTGTACTCACAAAGTTCTTAGAACCAGTAGTGAATATCGAACAGGAAAACGGCAATGTTACCTGAAAAGATAAAAAATACAATTGTTAGAGAAAATTATTACAAGGAAATCTGTCCAAGTGCGCTAAAGAATTGACGATCGTTTTGTAAATTACAATAGGGAAAATGATGACGACGCATGTGAAAGTCAGCAGCAGTAGTTAGATGATTTTAAAAATACCACTGCACCATGAAATAATGAAAAAAAAATACTAAACAGTTTTGAAATACACAACTTCAAAGCTATGAAAATAATAACGATAAATTCTTTTAAACCCTAAATCGACTTAAAAGTTTTTTTAAAATCCTTAAAAATCAATAAAAAATAAGAAAAAAAGAAAGAAAGAAAGAAAGAAAGAAATGTTTATTTGCTAGAATACGTAAATACAGTGGTGTTGTCATCAGGTATAGGTATCAGTTTTCAGCCGTTTTGGCATGCAAATTATGTATTTGTCAGGTTAACATTACGAATAATTAAAATGAAATTAACAATACAAGCAAGATAAATATACAGTAATAATAATAATTTGAGCATGTTGATAAATTAAATTCTAATATGTATTATTTATGTCTAAATAATCCTTTACAGAATAAAAACAATGTTCATGTAGCCATTTTGTCAATTTTGTCTTAAATTCAGGATTTTTCAGCAACTTCAATGTGTCCGGTGGATTACTATATACAATTATACAGGAGTTATAAGCATTTCGTCTGTATATATCAGCACGACAATGAGTTTTTTGTACTGTGTTCTTAGATTTCTAGCAGAGACGTAACTTAAAATAATCAGCGTGAGACTTTACAAATAAACAAACTTTTCTTATGTACATACACGCCAAAGGTAATATATTATATTCCTTAAATATAGGTTTACAACTATCGGTTATCCAACAATTAACAATTGCACGCAAGCACTTCTTTTGCAATCTAAATACTTTTTCAACATTAACCGAATTTCCCCACAATAAAAGGCCATAGTTAAGTGTTGATGAAATGTAACCATAGTATGCTGTTATTGCTGCTTCAGTAGAAACAGTTCTGCTAAGTTTTCTTAAGGCAAAAACAAATCTATCCAATTTAGAGCATATATAATCTACATGATCCTATCAATTTAATTGGCTATCAATAATTGTATGGGAACCATGTAAATTACACGTAGTTTTTCTCGACCAAAGTGCCAAAAACTTATTTTGTATTACTGTACTTGAGTAGCAATTCGTATGGAGTTTTCAGCGCTCAGCATAAATACCGAATTTTAACTATCATTTCTGACTTTTAGAATAGGTACTCTATTTGTATTTAGTCCCATATAGACGTAGGTTGGAGATTAGGGCGACCCGCCCAGTGCTCAATATTTTTTTTGCAAATCACAAACTATACATTTTAACATCTTTGTAACATGCAAGGATGTCAAATTAATTTCCTTATATTCATACAAAAAAAAAAACGTTTTTTTTTCGTTCTTTTCGTTCAATTTCGAGATTTACAAAAAATTCTAGAACTTAAATCAGACGTTTCCAAAAAATATTTGTCGTCTCCGAAATACAGTTTGAAAACATTCCAGAAATAGCGAGTATTTTAGAAGATTTATAAATACCACTTCCGAGCCCTGGTTTGAGCTAACATAGTTTTTGCTTAGAAACCCAGCCACATCCAGCTCTTAATTTCCCAGGGCCCAGCATTTGTTAGCACTCCGCTGAATAATAGTCCGCAACACACAGGGGGATGGATTTCATTATGCAATACGATGGCAGCCGCGATTTCTTTGCCGTTCCTTTTTTACCTTGAATGGTGTTTTTATGATGGCCATTTTGTGGTTTGAAATGTGCACCTTGAGTTTTTAAGGACTGGTAGAGCCGGGACAAATGTTTTGTTGTTGTTCGGTTTGAACAGATGGAAAGTTTACCAGTAATTTATGTTGCACAAATGACGATTAGTAGTAGATTGTTTGACAAGGGGCTAAAATAAGCCATTATGACACGAAGTGATTACTTATTTCGACAAGCTCACGAAGTGAGCGAAAACAAATATGTCTGAGCATCACAATGGCTTTTAGCCACGTGTTAAAATACTCTGCTTTTCACTTCGACTACGAGGAAATAAAAAAAACTTAACATTAAAATTGTATATTTCACGAAAAACTAAAAGTACAGTTTGAGCAATTCTATCAGAAAGTGTGGCCAATCTGATCAGGTTGGTTTATTTGTTTTTAATTATTCGTAAGGAGTATGTAGCTGGTCGCAATTTTTTTTTCAGTGTCATAGAAATTTGTATGGGATTATATGGCTTTCTTTTAAACACTAGGGGCTAAATGTACTATTTTAGTCTCGCTTCACGAAGTTAATGTGACGTACTTTTTGTGCAGGCGAAGTGAAAAATTAATATTCACTCATCCCACCCGGATCAATTCCTGATCGTAGAAAGCTCAAATCTCGCATCGGACCATGTTGTAGAGCAGTGTTTTTTTTGTAAGTAGTATTTTTGTTCGAAATGTGGTTTCGTGGAGTGTTCTTTGCTTTAAAAAAATCAGTTAAGCCAGTTGAAATTTATCAGTTTCGTTTTCAGGTGAAGGAGGTTTTTCATCGCTTCCCGTTTTTACTTGTGGTTTGTTGTAATAAGGATGAGTTTTCGAAACACTTACAAAAGATATAGTGTACAATTTTAGGTATTTAAAAAAAGGAAAACAAAACTACGTGACTAGAAGAGTCAAGAGAGAATTTCGCCAGTCGAGATAATCTTTTGTATCTATGGTAAGACGTCACTGGCTCATTGACCCTAGTCATATGTTTCTGTGTTTACTTTTTTAAGTACTTAGGTAGGTACTATATATACACAGTAGGACCGAGTAACACGACAGACGTTTACCATCGAGCTTAGTGCCTCATTGTAGTACATTGGTATATAATTCAGTTAAAAAAAGTTTTTTTTTTTATAAATTTGCGTGTAATGAAGATGTGACTTAAAGCTGAGAAATACGAGTACTATTCGACACGATTTACCTACCATCAATAAAGAAAAAAAAAAGTAGCAGTAAAAGTTAATAGAAACTGGCCAAAAAGCATGCAGGTACCGCTTCCGTGTAGTTTTAAATAAGTGGCTACATCACACCATTAAAATGTGAATAATTAATATCTCAAAAATTACGCTCTACATTCGATGGTTAAAGTCTGTCCAGTTACTTGGGCCCACAGTGTATAGAACAGTCTAGTAATTTTATAATGAAAAGAACGGGGTTGTTATGGAGTTAGTAGATTCGGGCTATAATCATACACACGTTTACACGACTAACAAGGCATCTAAAACAAACAATAACCAATGGTTGTTAACTTTTATCAGACAAACATAAATTACCTGTAAACGTTCCCGCGTGATGAAACAGCAGAAACTGACGCGCCACAGAAGTGATGGCGACAGTTAGTGCGAATAAAATTAAAAACGCTCAAGTTAAAATAAGCCGTAAATCTAGTCTATCTATCAAAAGTGTCTGTGGCTTTCATTGGCTGTGGGAGAATAGCATAGAGTTGTAAAATCAACTTGTGACATGTGAGTTAGACCGCAACTAGCTAACATAGTTCGTGTTAAAATACGTAATGGGCTGCAAATAAATATATTATATTTCCTTCTTTTCTGAAAAATTTGAGCTTTTCCTAAAATGACGGTTGAGGACCAATTGATACAAATTCGTCTTTAATCGAACATAAATTCTTAACTTCACAAATTACCTGGCTAGATGCATTTGAACTTGAAGGCCCTGCTACACGCAGCGATTTCCCTGCAAAAAACTTGGTACAATGTGCAGCGTCCACACAATAGCGACTTGCATGGGCAAAAAGTTTGTGCAAAAGTTACCTACCTAACTCAGTAACTGCGCAAACCGCGGTCCGGCTACGCGCAAAGACTTGCATGCGCAAACAGTGTGCAATAGTTTGTGCAAATTAGCGCTTTCTGCAAGCCATGGTGAGGTATACCGTATTGCCGCCTTAGCACCAGGGTTTTTGGCCAAAGTACGCAGGTTTTCTGTGCCTTTATAGAGTCACGGTCGTTCAGGGCATCAGGGTAGGCAGTTTCTCTGTGCCTGTATGGAGCCATGGTCGTTCAGGGTACGCAATGCCTATATGTGCGACACGCCACTGCTTAACACACGTGTTTTTTGTGCAAATTGGAATTTGTGCAAGTAAGATTGAGCTGTTGTGTGAGCGTGTGTCTCAGTGAGAGCTATGCTATGGGCTATGACACTACTCATACTGCAAATAAATCACGGCGTGTTTAAGGCAGTGATTAAGCCGCTCTTATCTGCGTCTGTGTGCAAGTCACGACCGCCGGAACATTATTCATTGCTACGTGCCCCAATGTCATGTTCTCGTGAGGGTCCACTTGCATTAGGAAGGTTATTAGTTATACCTAAACGGGGGTTAATGTTTCGTGGACGGGTGTCGGGCGGTAATTAAATGCGCCTAAAAGTTCATGTTTCGCAACCAGTTACTCATTTTGGGGTTCCTGACCTCAAATAGTAAACGGAACTCTTTCAGTATTACTTTATCCAACTCTTAACAGTGGCGTGCGGTTCATATAGGCACAAAGGCACTGCCTGCCCTGTACGACCATGGCTCCATATAGTCACAGAAAAATTGCCTAACTTGGCCAAAAGCCTTGTGCGCCTGACTCTTACCACGGGAACACTTTTTCTGAAGAACGGACTCTGAAGACTCAAACCGTATAAGCCATCTTAATAATTAAGAGGATGCCCGCAACTTCGTTCGCGGAGGGAAAAAGTCATAACTTTTACCAATTTTCGTTAAAAGTATTTATTAGGCTTTATCTTGGTAATTTTTTTCATAATATTTTGTTCTGTTTCTGCGATTATTACTCATTTAAATAAAACAATTTAACGGATTATATCGCGTATATAGACTCCACCCTTCCACCCGTGACCATGGAAAGCTGAAAGCTTCCGAAATGTCGGGAACTCAAATGAGATAATATACGCGATTTAATCCGTTAAATTCTTTATTTTTTTTCATATTTTTTGGACTTACGGTTTATAAAATAGAGGGGGGGGGGGACCATTTATGCAACTTCGAGAGCGATTACATCCATTAATATTCACTAAATCAATTATTTTACAAACATTTATATTTTCTGAATATTTACCTATCAAACGAAGTAGCGGCTTATACAAGACACACCTATCCTCCAAATTTCATCAATATACATCTAGTAGTTTTTGAGTAAAATGCCTGTGACATACGGACGGACGGACGGACGGACAGACGGAAGTACGGACATGACGAAACTATAAGGGTTCCGTTTTTGCCAATTTGGCTAAGGAACCCTAAAAATCCAAGTTGCCAAGTAGCTTGATCCGTTTAAAATATCTCAAAAAAAATGTTTCGTTAAAAAAGCTTCACTATGCGATTTAAGAAAGTATATTCATAAAAATCCTTATCTAATCAGTAGACAATTGTTATAAAATGAAAGAAAGTGCTTTAAAACATTCACAAAGCTTTTAAGCTGATACGATCAAAGCAACAAATTCCAGCCTGTCTTCAAAAGAAACGACAATAAAACTTTAGTTAATTGTTATTTAAGTTAATTGTATGTTAAATTGAATTTCAGCTAATGGGATCATCTAGGCATGTGTATGCCCTAGGTTATTTGGAGGTTGTTTGGGGAACTTTCGTCATAAATTTTCGTCGGGCGTCTCAAAAACATCATAGGTATATTAAATTTGTAAGACTTACAAAGACAGTACCGTTGCGGGTACCGAAAAACTAGCGTACACAAAAAATGTTGCAGAAGACCAGTTTATCTACACACCTAGATATTTTTTTTGTAAATGGAATTTGAATCAAGTTGTTTAGAGAATGGAACTTAATTTCAGGACGACGTCATTACGGCCACCAGTGGCGTTTAGACCATATAGGCACATAAGCACTGCCTAACGCACGACCATGGCTCCATACAGGCACAGAAAAAATGCCTACCCAGAAGCCCTGAACGACCGTAAAGGCACAGAAAAACTGCATACCTTAATCAAAAACCCTGTGCACGCCACTGACGGCCATGGACATGATCTACTAAGGCGCACTCCACACTGATACCATCGCCCCGCTGGCGGAGTCGTCCACCACGGAATTAAACACTGTCAACAGAATCCCTTAGAGTAAATCTGGGGCACTATACAACGGACAAGACGAAGACCGGCTTAAAAACCTAAGCTAGGTGCACAGCACCGGTTGCTCCGTGCGCCCGAGCGGGGCCGTCGCTAAAGGTGCGTCCACATTTGTATCATTTGCCCGATCAGATCTTCGTCCCGTGTCACTCAGAGCGAGATTGAAATGCTAGCTTATTTTTGTCCGTGACGTACCAACGGAGTTAATTTGACTAATTAAAAAAATATAATAGGCAAGCGTCCATAATCAGCATACACCAATCATTAACATCAGGTACGTTACGCAGTATGCATGTTCGCCACCTTAATAGTATAGAAAAATCTTTGGTACTCAGTACTGAATTTGACTATATTCTTACAATTCCAATTTAACTATGAATTCCACTAACTGTACCGCGATGAAACATGAGATATTAAGTGTACTAAACCGACAGTGCCTTGTCATATCTGTCTTATTTGGGTGATGTATCGGCTTCCTGAGTCCAGTTAAGGCTGGACTAATAACGTTGATGGCTTCATAATGGTTGTATAAATGGCCATTATTTATTGTATATTATATTTTCTTCTGTTTCCGCGATTATTACTCATTGAAATAAAACAATTTAACGGATTATATCGCGTATATTATCTCATTTTAGTTCCCGACGTTTCGGAAGCTTTCCAGCTTTCCATGGTCACGGGAGGACTGAGAAAAGATGTTTTTCCTCTGTCAAAGTTACAATTTGTGCAAACTACCCATTTTTTTTTGAAAAAACACAAATAAAGGTGTACATACATGCCAGATGGGCCTAAGCTGTAAAGACAGTTACACATGTGCCAGAAGGGCTTAATTATTTTATTCTAATAATTTACCAAGCAGCATTTCACCAATGAGGCGTACTGAGGAGAAAAGAAACGCTGCAAAGAAAAACTCCCAGGCTACCTCATTACTAATTATAATATTTTAAAAAACAGAGACTATTAAACTACTTTAAACAGATAAGATATTTTACACCGTTCGGAAATTAAGGTTTTGCAGTCCTGTGTCTCGCTTGTTCCTTGATGAGATGTATTACAGGATCCCAAGCAGGTGGTAGTGACAATCCATCTTCTCTATTGAAATTAGGATGCTTTTTAATCTCAATAGCCTCGCGTAGCATCCTGGGAAAATATCTTTTTTCTTTGGCAAGGATAGAAGGTTTATCAAACTTAATTGAGTGGTTTGGTTTGTCAATGACATGTTCACAGACTGCAGACCTATTACACCGACGGTGCTTGACATCTGCTATGTGCTCCTTCACCCGGGTTGATACACTGCGTTTCGTTTGACCAATGTATGAAAGACCACACTCGCAGTCTAGCTTATAAATGCCTGCACTCTGCAAAGGGGTGCTACTCTTCACGGGTCTAAGGTATTGAGACACCTTCTTCAACGGCTTGAAATATGTTTTTATAGAAGCACGCTTCAAGATGTTTCCGATCTTGTCTGTGACCCCTTTCACATATGGTAATACGGCAGGTTTACGCTCGACTGTTGGTTTCTTCATACTGGGATTCTGCTTGGAACGTGGTATCTGGAGCTCGTTGGCTCGAAGCGCACGTTTGACATTCTGCAACTCAGCAGTCAGATGTTGATCGTCGCAGATACCCCTGGCTCTCTGAAACAAAGATTTACCCACTGTAGCAAGTTGACAGGGATGGTGGTGAGATTTGCCATTCAAATACCTATCTGTATGCGTAGGTTTCCTATATACAGTATGACCTATGTCATTGTTAGGACCTCTAATTACTAGCACATCTAAGAATGCAAGTGAATTTTGATTTTCCAACTCCATAGTGAATTTAATTTTACTATGCATGGAGTTCAGATGGTCTAAGAAAGCTGAAACACTAGATCTAGGTAAAATAGTAAAGGTATCATCTACGTATCTTTTAAAGATCCTCGGCTTGACAGGTGCCAATGAAAGCGCTCTCTCCTCGAAGTCTTCCATGAAAATATCGGCGACAACAGGAGACACCGGAGACCCCATTGCCACACCATCAACTTGCCCGTAGAATTCACCATTCCATAGCATATAGCCAGATGTAAGGCAGTGTTGTAATAACTCAGCATATTCTATTGCCATCTGTTGTTCACCCAATCTTCTTTTCACAATTTCGATACATTCTTGAACTGGTAGGCATGTGAAGAGAGACTGGACATCAAAACTGACCATAACTTCATCATCAGTTAGTCTCAAATCCTTAATCTCACTGACAAAATGGTACGAATCCCTTGTGTATGCTTCCGTCTTCCCTCGCAGTAAAGAAAGCACACCTGCTAAGTGCCGAGCTAATCGATAGGTAGGAGCATCGATTTGACTCACTATAGGGCGTAACGGAGCACCAGGTTTATGTATCTTTGGTAACCCGTACAACTTTGGTGGCACCGGGCAAGAAGGCACTAAACTTTTCACATCCAGATTAAGATTTTCAGAGTGCTTACTTATCAGCTCGGCTGTCGTTTTTATTACTTTCGCCGTTGGATCTCGCTTAACAAGCTTGTATGTTGTAGTGTCTGACAAAAGTACTTCCACTTTCTGGTTGTAATCACTAGTATCCATAACAACCGTCGCATTTCCCTTGTCAGCTCGAAGAATGGTGATGTCTGGGTCTTCACGCAAGCTCTTCAAAGCGTTGAATTCAGTTCTGGGTAAGTTAACTTTAGGAGACTTCGCTCGTCTTAAAATTGAAGACACATCCTGGCGTACGGCCTCCAAATCCTCCTTACGCATATGATTTTGGACCAAACAATCTTCCACACCGACTATAATCTGTTCAAAAGGGATATTCCGTGGAGTAACAACATAATTAAGCCCTTTTTTAAGAAGCAAGGTTTGTGAGTCCGACAGATCTTTCGAGCTAATATTCACTACAGGTGCAACGGCATTTGACGTTGACGTTTGATTACCTCCACGGAGCGTTTCATTCCTAGTGCGTTTTGATTTCAACTTGTCAAACTTAGCATTTTTCTTACATGTACAGCTTTTAAATTTTGATGCGTAACGTCTGTCGCCTTGTTCAACAATACTTTTGAAGTCATCATCTGTCAATATCAACTGCAATTCGTCACTCTTTTCTTTAATCTGTTGTTCAAACTTGTGAGCTGAATAACGGGTATTGTGGATAAGTTTGCACAGTAACTTTACACTAGCTTGGCGGAGAATGCGTTCACTACCGAAAATGTCCTTCTTCGGTGCTATTTTCACGCATGTAGGAATGAGATCTTCATCACGGCATTCTTTAAGGAAATTCAATGAACTTCGAGCTCGTGCGAGTCCCGTCCTGAGGTCTTCATACCGCCTGATTTGGTTAGCAACATCCAGTCCGTACTGGTGTACATAATATTTTCTTCTGTTTCCGCGATTATTACTCATTGAAATAAAACAATTTAACGGATTATATCGCGTATATTATCTCATTTTAGTTCCCGACGTTTCGGAAGCTTTCCAGCTTTCCATGGTCACGGGAGGACTGAGAAAAGATGTTTTTCCTCTGTCAAAGTTACAATTTGTGCAAACTACCCATTTTTTTTTTGAAAAAACACAAATAAAGGTGTACATACATGCCAGATGGGCCTAAGCTGTAAAGACAGTTACACATGTGCCAGAAGGGCTTAATTATTTTATTCTAATAATTTACCAAGCAGCATTTCACCAATGAGGCGTACTGAGGAGAAAAGAAACGCTGCAAAGAAAAACTCCCAGGCTACCTCATTACTAATTATAATATTTTAAAAAACAGAGACTATTAAACTACTTTAAACAGATAAGATATTTTACACCGTTCGGAAATTAAGGTTTTGCAGTCCTGTGTCTCGCTTGTTCCTTGATGAGATGTATTACAGGATCCCAAGCAGGTGGTAGTGACAATCCATCTTCTCTATTGAAATTAGGATGCTTTTTAATCTCAATAGCCTCGCGTAGCATCCTGGGAAAATATCTTTTTTCTTTGGCAAGGATAGAAGGTTTATCAAACTTAATTGAGTGGTTTGGTTTGTCAATGACATGTTCACAGACTGCAGACCTATTACACCGACGGTGCTTGACATCTGCTATGTGCTCCTTCACCCGGGTTGATACACTGCGTTTCGTTTGACCAATGTATGAAAGACCACACTCGCAGTCTAGCTTATAAATGCCTGCACTCTGCAAAGGGGTGCTACTCTTCACGGGTCTAAGGTATTGAGACACCTTCTTCAACGGCTTGAAATATGTTTTTATAGAAGCACGCTTCAAGATGTTTCCGATCTTGTCTGTGACCCCTTTCACATATGGTAATACGGCAGGTTTACGCTCGACTGTTGGTTTCTTCATACTGGGATTCTGCTTGGAACGTGGTATCTGGAGCTCGTTGGCTCGAAGCGCACGTTTGACATTCTGCAACTCAGCAGTCAGATGTTGATCGTCGCAGATACCCCTGGCTCTCTGAAACAAAGATTTACCCACTGTAGCAAGTTGACAGGGATGGTGGTGAGATTTGCCATTCAAATACCTATCTGTATGCGTAGGTTTCCTATATACAGTATGACCTATGTCATTGTTAGGACCTCTAATTACTAGCACATCTAAGAATGCAAGTGAATTTTGATTTTCCAACTCCATAGTGAATTTAATTTTACTATGCATGGAGTTCAGATGGTCTAAGAAAGCTGAAACACTAGATCTAGGTAAAATAGTAAAGGTATCATCTACGTATCTTTTAAAGATCCTCGGCTTGACAGGTGCCAATGAAAGCGCTCTCTCCTCGAAGTCTTCCATGAAAATATCGGCGACAACAGGAGACACCGGAGACCCCATTGCCACACCATCAACTTGCCCGTAGAATTCACCATTCCATAGCATATAGCCAGATGTAAGGCAGTGTTGTAATAACTCAGCATATTCTATTGCCATCTGTTGTTCACCCAATCTTCTTTTCACAATTTCGATACATTCTTGAACTGGTAGGCATGTGAAGAGAGACTGGACATCAAAACTGACCATAACTTCATCATCAGTTAGTCTCAAATCCTTAATCTCACTGACAAAATGGTACGAATCCCTTGTGTATGCTTCCGTCTTCCCTCGCAGTAAAGAAAGCACACCTGCTAAGTGCCGAGCTAATCGATAGGTAGGAGCATCGATTTGACTCACTATAGGGCGTAACGGAGCACCAGGTTTATGTATCTTTGGTAACCCGTACAACTTTGGTGGCACCGGGCAAGAAGGCACTAAACTTTTCACATCCAGATTAAGATTTTCAGAGTGCTTACTTATCAGCTCGGCTGTCGTTTTTATTACTTTCGCCGTTGGATCTCGCTTAACAAGCTTGTATGTTGTAGTGTCTGACAAAAGTACTTCCACTTTCTGGTTGTAATCACTAGTATCCATAACAACCGTCGCATTTCCCTTGTCAGCTCGAAGAATGGTGATGTCTGGGTCTTCACGCAAGCTCTTCAAAGCGTTGAATTCAGTTCTGGGTAAGTTAACTTTAGGAGACTTCGCTCGTCTTAAAATTGAAGACACATCCTGGCGTACGGCCTCCAAATCCTCCTTACGCATATGATTTTGGACCAAACAATCTTCCACACCGACTATAATCTGTTCAAAAGGGATATTCCGTGGAGTAACAACATAATTAAGCCCTTTTTTAAGAAGCAAGGTTTGTGAGTCCGACAGATCTTTCGAGCTAATATTCACTACAGGTGCAACGGCATTTGACGTTGACGTTTGATTACCTCCACGGAGCGTTTCATTCCTAGTGCGTTTTGATTTCAACTTGTCAAACTTAGCATTTTTCTTACATGTACAGCTTTTAAATTTTGATGCGTAACGTCTGTCGCCTTGTTCAACAATACTTTTGAAGTCATCATCTGTCAATATCAACTGCAATTCGTCACTCTTTTCTTTAATCTGTTGTTCAAACTTGTGAGCTGAATAACGGGTATTGTGGATAAGTTTGCACAGTAACTTTACACTAGCTTGGCGGAGAATGCGTTCACTACCGAAAATGTCCTTCTTCGGTGCTATTTTCACGCATGTAGGAATGAGATCTTCATCACGGCATTCTTTAAGGAAATTCAATGAACTTCGAGCTCGTGCGAGTCCCGTCCTGAGGTCTTCATACCGCCTGATTTGGTTAGCAACATCCAGTCCGTACTGGTGTACATAATATTTTCTTCTGTTTCCGCGATTATTACTCATTGAAATAAAACAATTTAACGGATTATATCGCGTATATTATCTCATTTTAGTTCCCGACGTTTCGGAAGCTTTCCAGCTTTCCATGGTCACGGGAGGACTGAGAAAAGATGTTTTTCCTCTGTCAAAGTTACAATTTGTGCAAACTACCCATTTTTTTTTGAAAAAACACAAATAAAGGTGTACATACATGCCAGATGGGCCTAAGCTGTAAAGACAGTTACACATGTGCCAGAAGGGCTTAATTATTTTATTCTAATAATTTACCAAGCAGCATTTCACCAATGAGGCGTACTGAGGAGAAAAGAAACGCTGCAAAGAAAAACTCCCAGGCTACCTCATTACTAATTATAATATTTTAAAAAACAGAGACTATTAAACTACTTTAAACAGATAAGATATTTTACACCGTTCGGAAATTAAGGTTTTGCAGTCCTGTGTCTCGCTTGTTCCTTGATGAGATGTATTACAGTCGGGAACTAAAATGAGATAATATACGCGATATAATCCGTTAAATTGTTTTATTGTATATTGTTTATTTTTTACTCGGGAACATAAAACAAAAGAAGAACTTAATGTATTGGAATTTTTGGTCTTGTAATATCTGGGTTCTCAACCAAAGTTTTGAGCGACAGCATACTTAATGTCCTTTTAAGTAGGTACCTGACAAAATACTTCTAAAATCTATACTATTATTAAGTTTAAAAATTAAATGTCTGTACATTGAAAATGTTTCCGAAAAAATGTGATACAGACTATTTGGAGGTGACTGAAGGAGGTTAGTGAATCGAAAGTTATTATTATGATTATCGAACCTGCTCCCAAGATTCCACGAAAATCAGCTTAGAAACGCGACCTGTAGAGAACAACCAGACGGACAGACTTACAAAAGCATTATTGTCCAAGCTGAAACGGTGACTCGACCAGACCAAATAATATTTCCTAAACTTTAGAGTAGTATACTGTAAAAACCACACAAAAGAAATAAAATAGAGAAGAATAGAACACAGACCTTTTACTTTAACAACCCTACCTTTTCCAGACTTTAGTAGGCTAGTTGGTCCGTAAAGGATGGATAAGTTTGAAGTTTTGTAACTGCCATAAGTACTAAGATTACTGGATAAACAAGCGTAAGCCCCGGTCGGGTCAGCTCTTTTCGACAAAGTGTTACGATTAGCCGCCCTTCTAAGGTTGTCAACTTTCAAATTAGGCATATGTTTTGAACTGAGATTTATCTACAGAGGTCGGAATGGGTAGCGCCTATTTACTCAACTTCGCAGGAGGACATAATTAAGAGTGGTTACAACCACCAAAAATAATTAATTATTTTGTTTGAATGTGAGATTTCTCGGATCACTTAATATTACTTACAAACATAAATTCAGTTTCCTACGAGTATTGTACATGTCCACTTTCGGGTTGTCAACGTATTTGAATTTTCTGCATTAGACAACTGTTATTCATGAATAATCTGACCCTAAGATTTATTTATTAGTAACTAATATAAATGAAATACCGCATTCAATCAAAATCAATAAATAAATATCAGGGACAATCTTTTTTTTTATCTTGCACAAATCGACCTAGCCACAAACTAAGCAACGCTTGTACTTTGGGTTCTAGGCGAAGATATACGTAATCATATAGATACATTATATTACTTAAATATTTGGTGGTTCTAACAACTTTAATTAAGTCCTCCGCGAACTTTAGGTAAATAGGCACTACTTATAGGCTTGTGTCCTAAAAAAATATAATTAGTCCGCCAGTTAGATTATCAGAAAATACTAGACACGTATTTTTTCTTTTATCAATTAAACAAAAAAATATGAAGATACAGCTGGTTAAAGTTCCCCGTGACGTCACGCCGTGTGACCGTTTTTCGCACAGCGTGACGTCATGCGCCCAACCCCAAACTTAAACGCGCTTTATCTTTGTCTTTTTTTTGTTTGATTGACAAAAGAAAAAATACGTGTCCAATATTTTTTGATAATCAAACTGGCGGACTACCCTATTCCGACCTCTATTTATCTATCTAAATCCTACCTGCGTTCATGTAGGTTAGGTACACGAAGGACGGTAACCCACTCTTTTGAGAGTTCTTTAATTCAGTTAGGTCGGAGCAATTTTGAAAGTTAGTAAGTAAAGTTGCGCTTAGAACACAACTTGTAAAATTGTACATTCGACGTCACATCGACCTACGAATAAGTTATAATGAATCCTTAGTTAATTTATAATTTAAGTTTTGTGTAAAATTGTAAAAAAAAACCCCTTTTTTTTAAACTCGATTTTGCGTAAGGATTACTTAAACGACACAATGACATAATATGATGACATGATGATGGCTGTTTTAAGATAATTATTTTAAAATTTGATATAAGTAATTAATAATAGTAAATAATATCGTAACAGATTAATATTTTGTAATATATTGTATACATTGTACGCTCACGAATCAATTAAATGCATGTAGCATGTTAGGCTAATTTTTGTACACCTATTTTTATGGGTAAAGCATAGAGGTCAAAATTGTATACTCACCAACATGTATTATACCTATGTTTAACAAATAAAAAAGATTCTGATTCTAATTCTGACTGTTACCATATTTTTGCCAAGCTGACAACCCTATTTTTTCCAAAGCCAGCACCAGCGACGGATTTTGTGGGACGAGCAGGGCATTATACCAGCCTTACAGGGACAATGGAAAGATTTTAAAGTGTTTGCTCCATTTGTCTCGAACGGTATGGTCGCCAAAACAGCAACCGTCCCTCTCACATTATTAAACAATAGGCGTAAGAGAAAAAGGGCAGCACGTTACATACTCCAAATTCAAAGTAGCCCCCAAAAAGGGCACGTTTTTGTAGAATTTTAGTCGTATCTGACGATTTTCTCAATTTATCTCGTACGGCACGGGTCACTCACACGTGTTGTATCCGTTTAGAGGCGACAGAGCATGTTCTAACTCTGTTAGAGTATCAAAAAGGACAACATTTGTTAAGTGATTTTCGTTAAATATGTCCTTTTGGTTGTAAGGTAGCGTAGAGGCTTTATAATTATTTATTTTTTAGTAACTGTTGCGCAAGACTTCGTCCGCGTAGACATACAATGTACCTATAGCCTAAGTGTTGTCCAAACAACATTACTGGAAAGTTTCGTTGAGATCCGTTCAGTATATTTAAAATAAAACGGAACGTATCACATACACATACATACATATCGGTATAAACTTTCACGTTTATAATAAATATTGTTAGAATGTTATGTCTACGTGTAACAGAATGAAAACTGAGATCGTCCACAAAAGTAATCAATATTGCCAGAAATAAGAAAGGATTAAAATGGCACTGACATTGACGGCTGTCAACGCATAGAAATTCAAACGCACGTTCATATACTTTCCAATTTTAACGTACGTAAGAAACAGACGGTTTAAAAATAGAATGGTGTGTTGGAAAACCTTAATTCCAATTTTAAAAATTGCTCGTTAATATCGTTTTGACGAGAGCCCAAATTCAGTTAAAAGAAAAAACAAATGACTGAAATGGAACGGACTTTAACAACCGAGATTCCTATTTTAAAACTTACTTATTCGTTTTTTATTGCCTAACACCTATTTCCAAGAACTTGTAGTTTGATTTATTGCAGGCGTTCTAATGTTTTAACACTTGTTTCACTTATAAAACAAACGGTGTATTGTGTTAAGCTGTTCAAGCGTATCGGATTTCACCAAGTGTGCCATGGTATTAATTATTTAATTAATAAAACAGTTACAGCACCCATTGTGTTAAGTTTTTGCTGTAGCAATAGTGATTACGACGGTGGTATATTAAGTGTAAATGCTTACACAGAAAACAATAAAATTGTTAACACTTTTCAGGTTCTGAAAATCACTGCGTGTATTAATCTTATAACAGTTGTAGTTACACAAGTTATATTTAACTACAAACGTAACAAGGACGCATATCTTGTTTATTATCAAAAGTGACAACCCTAAATTAGGGTTGTCACTTTTGATCCTAGAGCTCACGGCATTTTAGTTTGCGCGAGTTCAGAGAACATTTGAATACTGACAACAGACCAGGACAAAGTTTGCTATTTACCTTTTCACTTGCGGGTGTTTTCAGGAAATAACGTCGTATCCTTGTATAATATCGCTAGAAATGTAGAAACCTAAAGATTATCTTACATTAATTTCAGATTTCACACATAAGTTTCACAAACAAATATTATTTTTATAATAGTTACAAAATGATTGAAAATTGCATTCCAGTGACTCAAAACTACTGCTTGGTTCTAATTAATACTTAACTTCGGACACCAACTCATCTTTCAAATATTCTTAAAGTGGTAACCCTACATTAGGGCTACGTCTACTTTGAATAAGTTGGCGAACGGAAAGAAATTTAGTCATTCAGCCTTTTCGCTACTGATTTAGATTTGTTTAGGGTTAGAGGGAGATTTTTCTTTGACATTTTTTTACTTCAATTAAAGTTTGGTAAAGCGGTAGCCCTACCGTTAGGGTTATATCTACTTTGAATAAGTACGCAACCTGAAGGAAAATTAGTCATTCAGCCTTTTTGCTACTAGGATTTAGGAGATTTGTTTAGGGTTCGAGGGCGATTTTTCTTTGAGGTTGTTTTGGCGATAATTAATGTTTCTGAGGTTAACTCCTTTCAATTATAATAGGGCTAAAAATACACTTAGAAACGAAAAAAAATTAATGAAAAATTATTAACCTTTTGAACGCTAAGTAGCGGAGCAATTTACCGTGCCTGTGACGCCAGAGCAAAAAATAAGAAGAGCTCCAAAATCAACAGGGATGGAAAAATACTTGTAATCGACAGTTATTGATCATTAAAATTTGGACGGCTGTAGCCGACGTGGCGTCAGTGGCACGACTTTTAGTTGTCGGCCACAGCCGTCGTTGGCGGTCAAAGGGTTAATAAGTCGGATCATTATAGGGTTACTATTTATAACTTTATTACATTTAGTAACTTATCAGATCAGACAGGTACAAACTGAATCGAAAAATATATTTTTGGTTTTTTTGTATGATTGTATGTGTCGTTGAGGCTTTATCAGGCAGTTGTCAAGAAACTAATTAGAAAGTCAGCAGCACGCGATAGTGAAAAAGTAGAAATAATTATATTTTAATATAGGGATAAATAAATGTTATTTTAAGTTAGTATTAAACATATGAAAAGACTTTGGCTTGCCATAATCGAGCGGAAGATAGTTCCACAACAGAGTAGCCTGGAATGTAAAAGAATGTGTATAAAATGTTGAATTCGATGAAATGGTATTAGTTATTTTTTGTAATTTTTTGTGTAAACTATGTTTCTCTATGTTTCTGTATCTGTAATTTTTGACGCCTAGATTCCATCTTATTCGTTCACCCCGCCGTGGCATTTCTGGTTATGAATTCAATATACCCAGTATAGTGTTTAAACGTCTCTTTGCCACCGAAACTTTGTTGCTATAATTAGCAACGTCGGTACCGCGTCACGCTCGCGTCTTGTATTAATATTATTTAATTATGATGTATTTGGAGGTATTTCGTGAATATCGGGAATAAGTAATTATTTCATGTAATTTCCGGGAAGTTTAGATGAAATAGACGCCGCTAGTTCCACGCTCGTGCAGAAATTGAGCGCTATGTTTGAGTGGCTTTCGGAAGCTTTTGAGCAAGAGACTTTTGACAAGAGCTTTTTGCAAGGGACTGGATCATTTGGGCTCAATTGATATTGATAATAATATTGAGTACAACTACTTTTTTGTCGGTCCCTATTTCTTTTTAATCTGTAAATACCGATTGAAATAAGCAGACAAAATAGTGAAGGTCTCCTAAGATCATTTACGCGTGGTAGCCAGGGTTCTATGGTGGAGGTGATAGCTGTCCTTATTGACCTATTTATGAGTTCCACCTTGTATAATATACGGTTTGTACATGAACGAGAAAGTAACAGCCAAATATAATTTTTGAAAATGGTATGCATTTTCTGAAGACTCGTTGTGTAAAGTGCACGGTCAAAAGCTTACCTTTTACCTAAAAACGATTTGCGAGCCATTTCTTTAAACACTACGCCTTAAAGAAGCATATGTTATGTATAGAATCCAATTAAGACGACGAATTGGAAATTTTGGTGTCAGAGAACATTTCTCAGCCATTTCAAAACATATGAAAGTGATATTTCATAACATGGTTCTTCATTTCATTTACTTTATTTTGTTGGTTGCAGAAACACGATTCTTTAACTTTTATAACAGAGAAAGCAATATCAAAGAAACCTCTTTTAAAACAGAGATTCTCATTTTTCAGGCTAACCAGACAAATTTACGCCTCAAAATTTTCTTAGTACATTAGTCTAACTACGAACTTTCGTTTGTTAGTTGGATTTTTAAAAATTATTTGCAGTTTTTAATTGAAACGAAAAAAGCCGTTTTGTCGTTTACGACCTTATGGTATAAGCTAGAGCTGGCGCGTATTTGTATGCCATCAGTCCCCCCCTCAGTCCGCTGCGGACCAATCAGAGAACGGTATGCGAACCATGTTTTTCAATTGATAGTTTAGCGATGCGTCGCCTTAATAGGATTTCATAAGGCATTTGAGTACTTTATGACTTCTACGACATCGAATTAGAAATGAGATTTGTAGACCAACCAAGGTCACCGACATAGCAAACAGGGCTTGCGGGGACTCGCTGGATGCGGTATCCGGCTCATGTGGAAGTCTATTGAGGAGACCTGTGTCCAGCAGTGGATATCCTACGGATGAAATGATGATGATGATACTCATGCCGTTGAAGAAAACCTTAAGCCATGTCTGTTCCGAATCGCGCTTTCCCAAGGATACGTAAGATACTTTTGGCTCCACGTCGCTATTACCGAGTCTAACCGCTCAAAATCTCATCTCAATATAATTAATTTCGAATTAGAAGACATTTCAGCAGTTAGCCGGTTTCCTGACTCAGTTTAAAAAGGACGTAACCGACTTTAATTCTCCTTGCACAATTAGTCTTTTAGTATAAAGGCATTTTTGAGATGAAATCTATGAAGGCTGTGGGTTAATTGCTTAATCTTATTTCACTTTGTCGGATTGAAGCGGAGTTGTTGATTTGACGAATTAGGCTGAGATAAATTGAGTTATTTACCCCATTTTTGTTGCAGTGCTATTGTGAAAGAAGGAGAAAGAGATTTAACCCCTCGTATGCTTAGACGCGTATCCGTGCCAGTTCATGAACTGCGTAAGCACGGATACGGTCCAAATCCACAAAAAAACAATAAAAGCCTCTACTGACGTAAAGTTGCCGCACCGAGGCGCGGTGTAGAATTCTGAAACGGCTCCCGCATACGAGGGGTTAAGGGATTGTTAAGCATTTCCTGATTTACGCACAGGAGGAGACGAGCGAGGGACAAGACAGTGCGACGTTATCGACACGGACGGCGTGGCAAACCCCCAACGACGACCCGGCGTCGACACCGGCATCAACACCTCAGTGGCGTGGCCATATAGGCACAAAAGCAGTACCCTGAACGACCATCGCTCCATAAAGACACAGAAAAACTGCCTACCCTGATGCCGTTAGCACACCTCCACCGCGAAACGTCAAACCCAAGGAAGTTCCGCTTTAGTTTCGCGCGCTCTGTATGGCATTTCGCGGTTACGCGGTGGAGGTGTGCTACCGGCATGAATCCCTCAACGACCATGGCTCCATCGTAGATAAACAGCCTTGACAAAAAACCCTGTGAACGCCACTGCAAGCTCCAACGGCAACGGACTACTATCCGGTTCTTAATTAGAAATGTTTGCCCGGGACCCATTGTACATTAAGACGGCAAATAAACCAGCCATACAGAATGATCAATCCAAATGGGTCAGTAAGGAGAAGTCAGAAACTATGAGAGATAGCGAAATCTGTTCTTAGGAACCACGGCATCGATTTTAGATTTAATAATAATGGCATTCAATTTTTTTTAACTCATACTTAACTGGGAATTGAACCTGGTCAAATCTTAGTAAACAATGTTATAAGTTATGCAAGTTTTTTCGTTGTTATTGTTGATGGTCACACATATCATAAATAACAAGGAACATGTGTATGTTTAATGGAATCTTGTTTAAACAATTGAAAGAAAAACTCAAAAATAAGATAATTATTTTATTGAAGTAAATGTTCAAAATGTAGCCATTTTCCTGGATGCAAAGATAAATTTTCTCTAGTGTAAAAAAAATGAATGCCATTATAATTAAATCTAAAATCGACGCCATGGTTTCTATGAACAGATTTCGCTATCTCTCATAGTTTCTGTGTTCTCCCTACTGACCCATTTGGATTGATCATCCTGTATAGTAATACAATCCATTTCACCATTATTTACGTCCCTGTAGGGACCAAACAGGGATAATAAAAGTCTGATTCAGCTTAGTTGACAGCGGTTAAAGTGAGAAAAACAAGGACACGCCACCTAAGAATGCATAGCTGCTTATTATAATATAAACCTTTGAATATTTATTGAGACGAAACTTTGATTAAATAATAAACTTAAAGTAAACAGACATATGATAAGGGCATTCATACTGCACGTTGTAAATGGTGTTACAGTGCCACAGCATTGTAGTACCCACTTCATGAATCCGTCGTTAATTCATCATCATCATCATCATTACAGCCATAGGACGTCCACTGCTGGACACAGGCCTCTTCAATAGATTTCCACATGGGCCGGATAGAGGCGACCCGCATCCAGCGAGTCCCCGCAAATCTAACCAGGTCGGGCGGCTTACCCATGCTGCGCTTGCCGGTACGCGGTCTCCACTCAACCTTTCTGCCCCATCGGACATCGGTTCTTCGTGCCCTGCACATTGCCACTTCAGTTTGCTTACCCTGTTTGCTATGTCGGTGCCCTTGGTTCGTCTATGAATCTACTCATTTCTAAATCGATCGTTAATTAAACAATAAAAATCTCCAAATTTAAATATCTGTACATTGCAGATATTTAAAAAAAACGATTGCAACGGACTATTTGGAGGTTACTGGTTACTAAAATATATTTTTTGGAATGTCTTTTTCATCATGCCATCTTCACGCCAAATCGGCTTAATGGATTTGATCGGATACATTTTACCCGACTACCATGAAGAAAAAAAGACGGGTTATGACTTTCTTCTCCGCGAACGAAGTTGCCTTCTATACTCAGATTTTTAATTCAAGATCAAAATTTAACGTCAACGGGCGCACTTTCGCTGTGATCACTCCATTCTGGTTTAAGTGTTAGTATTTTCATCAATATAAACTATTTAACAAAAAAATAAATGCCAACTCCAAAAAAAAACTAAAAAGTAAAAAAATAACGCCATAATTCAGTTTCTTCAATTTACTTACAAGTAACCGTGCCATATAAAGAATGTGTAAAATATTGAAAATTGACGATTTTAGTAAGTTGTGACACGATGGCACCGACTCCAAAATAACATTAATTGTATATACTGTATAGATTGAGCATACAAACGGTTACTTGTAAGTAATTTGAAGAAACTGAATTATGGCGTTATTTTTTTACTTTTTCGTTTTTTTTTGGAGTCGGTTTTATTTTTTTGTTAAAAAGTTTATTTATAATATTTTCTTCTGTTTCCGCGATTATTACTCATTGAAATAAAACAATTTAACGGATTATATCGCGTATATTATCTGTAATACATCTGATCAAGGAACAAGCGAGACACAGGACTGCAAAACCTTAATTTCCGAACGGTGTAAAATATCTTATCTGTTTAAAAGTAGTTTAATAGTCTCTGTTTTTAAATATTATAATTAGTAATGAGGTAGCCTGGGAGTTTTTCTTTGCACCGTTTCTTTTCTCCTCAGTACGCCTCATTTGTGAAATGCTGCTTGGTAAATTATTAGAATAAAATAATTAAGCCCTTCTGGCACATGTGTAACTGTCTTTACAGCTTAGGCCCATCTGGCATGTATGTACACCTTTATTTGTGTTTTTTCAAAAAATGGGTAGTTTGCAGAAATTGTAACTTTGACAGAGGAAAATACATCTTTTCTCAGTCCTCCCGTGACCATGGAAAGCTGGAAAGCTTCCGAAACGTCGGGAACTAAAATGAGATAATATACGCGATATAATCCGTTAAATTGTTTTATTTCAATAAGTTTATTTATTTTACACTTTTTAGTTACTTGTTACTTAAAAGTATATCTTGTGCCGATTCGAACAAGCTCAAACACGGCTAGGATAAATTATTTTATTACATAGATCTGGTGCCTACCTTCCGGCTTCATCATCAAATCAATTCGATGGTACCATTCTCATCAGGAACATTTAAGTTTGTGAGTATGAAGTTGCTTAGCTAAATTAATCAAGATATCTTATCGCCACCCGTATATCATTTATCATTGAGGAGTTCCGATGGCATTCTGTGGTCTTCTTCATCAGTTCCACTTCACCAATTTACACTTTCTGAATGAAAATGCTCATTATGTTACTTATAATACCAAAATCGCTATATGTATGGCTACAATATTTGAGGAGTTCCTTCAATTCCTCGTGGATTGCATTATCACATCTTCACCAAAATTATATGAAATAAAAATATCTTTTATATGTCAATAATAAATTGTAATACTTTCGCCTAAGCAATCGGAACTGTAATATATAATTAATAAAAAAAATATTGTAAATATCTCTCATAGGTAAATAATCGAACTGTTATGTAAATATTGTAAATACATCTTTTAGGTAAGTAATAATTTAGCGTACGTACATAATATTTGATTCACGTGTACAATATTATCGATAAATAAACAAAACTAGTCTGTAGGATATTATATCTTTAGTGTAGGTACATAACATTGCGCGTATAAAACATTATTGTTAAACATTAAATAAATTATATAAATATAATGTCATAAATATAACATAGGTGACATAGGTATTATTTTTAAGGAGATGCCTTCTGTAATTAACCCAGAAGAAGCATAAATAATGATTGTAAATAAATAAAACATAATTAGGTATGTGTTAAATTGTAATACTTTCGTCTAAGCACCAGAACTGTTATGTAGATATTGTACTGTTATTATGTAATAAATATCGATTAAGAAGTCGATTAAAAAATAAGTCTTCTGTACTCAGAATGCTTGTCAGGACAATTCCAGTAACACCAAACACGACTCGGTTACGTTGTTTGGTTACCGTGTTCTGTAGGGTACTTTCCGGTTCCAGCATCAGACCAGTTTTATGGTACCGTATTCAATAGCGCCATGCACATTTGTTTCCTCCTAGTAATTTAATTATCCGAATCGGCACATCTAGTCGCTACCTTCGAAACACTGGCCGTTTAGAAGTAAAGTTCTAGTGGCCATCTGTGGTGTTCATCATCAGTTTCCTTACACAAAATCCTATTTACTGAATGTAAATTCTTGACTTTATCAATAAATTACCGAAAGCGCCGTACATGTCCCTATAACATTTGAAGAGTTCCCTCGATTTCTCCAAGATTCCATCATCAGATCCCGACTTAGTGCCAAAGGTACCAACTCGGAGTTATACCCTTTCGATTAAAAAAAAAATGAAAATCGGTTCACGGTTCTCGGAGATATTGAGTAACATACATACAAAAAAAAATAGTTCGAATTGAGAACCTCCTCCTTTTTTGAAGTCGGTTAAAAACTTACCCTAATATTACTGGCTGCACGATTTCTCATTCATATTTTTATGAATTAATGTTTATTTGATGAAATAATCAAGATGAGAACTGTCAGATTTTGGTCTTGAATAAATTCAGTTTAGTTTTGTATAAAAATATGAATAAATAGTATTACTCGTAAATAACTAAATAACTTTCGAGGAGACAATTTTACACAAATTGAACTAGTCTCATGGTAAGCTCGATGAAGCTTATGCTAGGAGTCCTAGACGACGATACATTTAATAGATTAGGGGAGACCGAGGTGAGTTGTGGCAGAGAAGAGTTGTAACATCGTTGCAAAAAATATTTTTGAGATTTACTTCGTGGGTTATGCTACAAGAGTTATATACCAAATTTAAATTTCTAGGACAACAAGTAGCCTATAGTTTTTCTATGGACGGCAATTTGTATGGAAACACCTTTTTTAATCTGTATCTTTGGATTGCGTTGACTTAGAAGCTTGATTTTATTACAGCTTCAAGGGACCGCAGATATACGTATTTGGTGTTGATTTCAACTTGATACCACCACGCATTCCTGAGAAATATGATCTTAACAGACAGACAGACAGGAGGTCAACAACACTTTCCTATACGGGTTCCGTTTTATTTCTTTTGAGGTAGGGAACCCTAAAAATAAGAATAAATAGCCGCTTTACACTACACACTTTGCCCGACGCTGCTTCTGTGTACACTACCCCTAAAACGAATCGGCGCATAACTTACAGAGTCCCTAGCTTCGCTCAAAATTCAGCAACTCAAACACCTACCATACTGAAACGCAAATAAGGTTCACATCTGGTTAAATAAGGTACTAGTTATCAAAGTATGTTTTGGTATCATTTATAAATCATTTTCATAGGTTGCCACTGGCTCGCTATACGGTTTATTTACATCATAAAACACATATTCTGTATTATCTGTGCTCGCCAGCGAAAAATCCGACTTGTAAGGAAAATAAGCGGATCATCAAAAAGGTCAGCATGAGAGGCTATATTTTAAACTAAGTTATGGAAGTAGTTTGGAAAATAGTAGCCTATTTACATGTATATAGTTTGGTGAAAGATGGGCAAGGTCAGGGTTATTGGGGGACGTGGGGTAGATGATATCTTCTCTAAGGAGGAGAGCTATTGTATTCACGAAATTTGTGTCAGCGTCGAACGCAACGCTGGCGGACTAGTAGCTTGTATGATATGACCCCTAGACACACATCTACTATTCGTAATCATCGTAATCATGGGTCTTGCGCGTGGATTCGATTTCTTAACTCAGTTATGATTATGACAACTTGCTTGACGGTCCAACATGATATTTAGGCTCGTGATCTCGGACCAATAAAATAAGATAGAGGGATCATTAGAACAAGTGTGTGTTATATGTGTGTGTATGGTTTTGTTTATATCTGCATGCATAAGCGTTTGTGCTTATAAATTGGGCATGGTTTTTGCAGCTAATGCAATTCCCGGTGCTAGGTAACTTTAAACTAGTCGGAATAATAGATAACTGTGTCTCTTAGTTACACATTTTTTTTTAGGTAATTCTAATCTTTGAATTAGAACTCCGCGAATCATACTACAAAGGTATACTGTTTAGATTGGACGGTAATACTCTATGGTCTATATTATAAGCCACTAAACTATAATAAAATATAAATACAACTCCGCGCAGAACTGTAATGAATTTAAAACAAGGACGCAGTGTTTTTTTTTCTACTAAGTTACATTTACTGTAGTCTACTCGTAGAAAAAGTATTGTAAACAATAATTATATAATTTGCTTATTAAGTATCGTAAACGCGGTACTCAACTGAATAAGGATACATTATAAATCGATTGCATAAAATAATATTTTACGCTCATTTGTGTTCCATAAACAGCCGAGAAAACTTTAAATGCGCGCACTTTAAGTTAACATTCGTAGACAATAAACATCTTTTTCACTCCAGTTACGATAGTAAAGGAAGACATTAAAGTTTTATAAACACTTATTTGAACCGGTACAACGGCCGCTACGCAAATTGCCGACATGTCTATGCGGCAGGAAAAACGAAATTGCTTCGTTTCCTTTAAAAATACGCTCAATTGTGACTTATCTTTTGCATAAAGGTTCGGACACAGAAGCTGAACGCTGTGTATACGCTGTGACGTCACGTCGTTCGTATTTTCTCTCAGAGCGTTTATCTATTAGAGATGACAAGCCACATATATGTAGCAATATACGCAGTGTAGTTCGCAGGAAGTACCCCTCAAAAATGTTGATATTCAGACGAACAGTACGCCTATTAATCTACCTCTTCCAAGCTATTATCTCACATGGTAGTGGGGTCAGCCTTCCGAAGTCGTCTCCTCCACTTCCCTGAATTCGATATGGTCTTCGGATACCTCTGACACTCAGTTCTTAAGCAATACACGCACCTTGTTTTCGGACTGCCCCTGGATCTCTGATCAAAGATGGAGAGCTGCAGTGCCAAATTTCTTACGTAGTTGGATAATAGTATGCCAATGTATGGCCTGTTAAAAATCTAGTGGTGGTAATTCACAACCACTTAAAACGAGACATTAAAAAAAACCATAGTCAATGAAAAGTAAGGGCCAGTTACTATGGAAAGCCGACTATGGCCTTTGCGTTCAATGATATTAACAGACTTTGAACGCAAGTCGATTTCCATTGGCGATGCATCATTTAGGTCCGCTCACCTGAATGGCACAATAAGGATGCCGGCTTTGAGAATAGCGAAATAGCCGAGGTAAGGACACGTAGCTTAAGAATGGGACGTGCACGGTACATACCGACTGCCTTTTCCTTTATTAACCGACTTTAAAAAAGTAGGTTTTCAACTCGTCGGAATCTTTTTTTTTCTTTCAATATTAACTCATAACTCAATCCGATTGTGTTATGTCTATTGTGTATCCTTTTCCACATCCGAGTCAGTGGAAATGGTGAAGTATCAACGGTATTGATATTAGTACGAGTGCAGTAATGGAAAAATTACGTCCAAAATCTCTCTCTGTATTTTTACCATTCTCAGGTAAATGCCGTATATTGGACACTCGTAATCTATTGTTTATTTAGATAGAGTAAGAGTATCCACTTTATCTCCTGGCTGTAACGACTTTTTAAAATATGGTCATTTTAGTGTTTTGCGGTTAACAAAATTGTGTAATTGTTATTGTATTAAGTTGTTAATTCATCATCATCATCATCATTACAGCCATAGGACGTCCACTGCTGGACACAGGCCTCTTCAATAGATTTCCACGTGGGCCTGATAGAGGCGACCCGCAACCAGCGAGTCCCCGCAAATCTAACCAGGTAGTCAGATCACCTTGCGGGCGGCTTACCCATGCTGCGCTTGCCGGTACGCGGTCTCCACTCAACCTTTCTGCCCCATCGGACATCGGTTCTTAGTGCCCTGCACATTGCCACTTCAGTTTGCTTACCCTGTTTGCTATGTCGGTGCCCTTGGTTCGTCTATGAATCTCCTCATTTCTAAATCGAACGTTAATTAAACAATAAAAATCTCCGAATTTAAATATCTGTACATTGCAGATATTTAAAAAAAACGATTGCAACGAAATATTCGGAGGTTACTGGTTACTAAAATATATTTTTAGGAATGTCTTTTTCATCATGCCTTCGTCACGCCAAATCGGCCGTGCGCTGTTTAAGCGTTATTGCATTGGACAGACGTTAAACCGGACTACGATAATTATGAAAAACTACATAGGATCGGAACAGAACAAACTCGAGTGGCAATGACTGGGTTTATAAACTATGAGTTCCATCCCAATCCCAACACAGGGCCTTTCTGAACCGATATTTTGTATTTGCATACATTGATATAAAACAATCGCGGAAACAGAAGAAAATATTATTTGCATACATGTTTTTTTCTATCGGGATCAGGTTTGCTTGAGACTGTCATACAATTATATTATTAAATAATAGTGATCAATCTCCCAGAGCCAAATCATCGACGTAGGTCAGAAGTTGGACAAGTTGAAGTGGGACTGGTCATACGCAAAATGCCGAACGAGTTGTGGGCCAAGACAACCACAAAGTGGAAGCCCAAAACCACGAAGCGGAGAGGCGGCAGTCCTCGCCGCCCTCGCCGGCGATAGCAGAACGACTTAGACATCTTGCTGGAGGACTGGCCAGTGGTAGCTTGAAACCGGGATCAGTGGAAGAAGATAGGGACGCCTTTGCCCAGCAGAAGGACAATATAATGTCTCTCTCTTCCCAACTATGTATCCCACATGGTGGTGGGTCAGCCTTTTACTCATGTTCCTCCTCCACTTTACCATATCCCTGACGTCGTCTTCGGAAACATCGCATTCCCTACACACATTTGTCCAGGTGGTCTTAGGTGTCCCTCTAGGTCTTTTTCCGGAGACAGGCAAATCGAGCACAACAATGCCGACGTAATCGAGTGGCCTCCTCTTGAAATGTCAATCCCACCTCATCCTGCTTTCCTGCAGCTTATCGGCGATGTCACGGACTCCCAGGCTACCTCGCACATATTCATTGGGGATCTTACCCAAGAAGGACCATATAATAATAATAATAAATCTAGCGTAGCGCCCATGAAGAAATAGGTATGTATACGGTCTACCGCCTGTCATGAAAGAAGATTGAAGGGGTCGTAGGGTCGCGAGTGTCAATTGTGGCAGCACATCACTCGGTTAACGACCCCAAGGGAAACACCGTGACGAAGACACAAGCCCATGACAGATTGCACGTGGATTCGAGTGCAAGTTTGAAGACCCTGAGATGGAAAGTGGCAAAAGAATGCGGTGCAGCACTCTGTGTTTTAGAGGATCCTTATCCATACCATATTACATATTAAAAAGTCAAAATGAAATTTCTGTATATTGAAGATATTAAAAAAAGTGAAATGGGATATTTGAAGGTCAGTGAAAAAAATATATACACGATTTGTCTTTCCGGCTTCATTACGTCAAAACGATTATAATATACTTTTTACCCAACTGCGTTGACGCAAAAAGAGGGATTATGACTTTTTCTCTTTCGCCAACGAAGTTGTGGGACTTTCGCACTGCACCTTCTAGTACATTTTTAAAGTAGGCTGCTGGCGGTACGGTGCCCGCGGACCCGGTCGCGAATCGAGGTGCGCGGGCGTCGGTCAGCCGGGGTCGGCGACCTCCACAACCTTTGTAGTCGCAACGAGTTGTCGGACCACCGTGCCCGTTGTCACACGATACGACAGGCTGTGTACGACAGTTCTTTTACACTTTCACATTAAAAATAGATTGGCGTCCTACTGAAAGTAGACGGATTAAAAGAGCTACAGAATGTAACGTAGCTACTTTTTATCTCGTAAATATGTACAGGATTGTGTACATTTAGATTGAGGCTGCTAGCAAAAGCTAAGTATTATTAAGGATACCTAAGCACTCAAGATTGTCCTATAATGTAAAATGCACTTTTAGTCCTACTATTTGTATGATAGGTACGCCATTTTTTTCTTGTAAGACACGACCTTAACCTTCTCCTTTATCTGCTCTGAGTATTTAGTTACTTGTGTAACTATAGCAAATAGAAGAGAAACCATGAGACACATGCTACGAGATGGCTTTTTTCTTATTAACATTATGAATGGAAAAACCAAGAGAAAAATATAAGAACCGAGCTTTGCTCGGTGCGTGCATGAATTTTTTTTTTGTTTTTCAAGGATAAACCCTATCTAGATATGAGAAGCGGATTTCGGTTCACACACCAAATTTCGTTCAAATCGTTAGAGCTGTTTCTGAGACAACATTGACGAACTACGAACTACTTAGATTTAGATGAACGAACAAACGAACATCACGAATGGTACGAACTAGAAACTATTTACAAAACACAAAAATTGTTCATTTAACGAGGATATGACTTAAAATCATTTGTACAACTTTCATGTGGAGTTTCCGATCTTATTTGATTGGCTCTGATTGGTAATATAAATTTAAAAACAGAATCACTTAACTCATAGTTTATTGAACCTGCTAATTAATACTAATGTAGATAAATAGCTCCCAATCTAATAGATTCATATGAAGTTACAAAGTCATATAGCGGTTTTATTAATGCTCTTATTCGTGCATAATAGTGGGGTCATTTGGTTGTATAACGATGGTACAATGGGAACGCCCGCATGGTGTCACGGTCGTGTGATAAGCTTGTGTTTCGAAGACGCGAACAATGTTAATATATTAAATGCCTAATTATTATTACTTCTGTATTGTATACATAAAGTAAGTCAGAGGTACCTCATACAGGATCCTTGGCACTTTCGTCTGTCCTTAGATTGGAGCTACTACCTTACTCTCAACAGACTTAAAACAAAATAAAGATAGATCAATAATATCTACTGAAACTGTAAAAAACACGTCTAATGAGTAATCACACTGGCTCAAAAAAAAAACTTTGCCCTGTGTAACGCGGCAAACCTCCTTGGCACAATACTGGCCAGTAATAAATTGCATCGAAAAATTGGAGTTCCACGATTGTTTTGTTTATGGGAGACAGGTCCTTACTTAATTGAGTTCAAATATGGTGCATTAATGTTGAAAGATCTTTGAATTAAATATATAATTAATTAATTCTGTTGCAAACTTTTGAAATTAAAAAACCTGTAGTGAATTGTATTAAATATCGACAAGGGCTGCCACTTCGCAGGTACATTTTGTATACCTATAGTTATTTTTCTCTATTTTCCTGTAGTGTCCTGTTCAACTCAATCCAATCCTTTCTTCGCTTTCACTGGTCTTAACCTTGAAGAAATGAGGCTTAGGTTGATTTGACACAACCAACAAGTGGAGTATTGTTACAGCCCTTTCTTGTTCGCTGAAGTTTTCCCCTGAATACCTATCTCAGTTGCACCTTGGCCGACGGTTGCATGTAAGCCTTCTTCGAAAGCTGGATTGGAAAATTGGAAAAGAGACTGAATCTCCCTAACCTTTCTATCTCCCTGCTCAGTTAAGGTCAGTGATTTCCAGTTATTGCCGCGTGCTGACTTAACACGATTTAGTTTATTTGTTTAATTCTATAAGTTTATTTTTATTATATATTACTTATTACCACGTCTTGTATTGTGCTCCCGACGACTAGCCGGGCTATACCAGTCTTCAAACTAAAAGAAGTGAATGAATGAACTTTATTCTGTAACTAGGCCACAAGGGCACTTTTACAAGTCTAAGTCTACCGGCATTTCCCATGAGGAAACCACAGTTGAGAAGAGATGTCGAAAGAAACTCAACAGTCTGCAGTGTTCAGAGCAAGCCCCGAGCATAGTTTTGTTTGTGTTTGTTCTATCTCTAATCTTAACCGCTAACTAATTAAGTGTTCGTTCTATTGGGAGGGTATGACCAGAGATAATTACTAGCACAGATAAATGTATTCCATCTACGATTAGCGCCGCTTTGAAAATATTCGATTTCACATGTCCATGGTCTGTAGAGTTCAGTTATCATCAAGTGGTAAGCGTGCTAGTTTACTGTTAAATAGCAGAAATAAAATTTGTTTTTCTTTTTAGGTTTTTAACGAAGTTTACTCAAAATAATAATAATAACATTTTAGTTTTTAGTTTATCACGGTTTGTTATCGAAATTGAGGGCGTTGTGAAATAATATGTAATCCGCCATTTTATGCCGGGGGCCATCTTCGATTTGAAAGTTATCATAGTGTACAGTATTCAACTAGTCATGTCTTTTTATTCGATACGCATTTTGAGGGGGTTGTGAAAAATATGTCATCCACCATTTTATAGCGACGTTCATCCGTGATTTACAATGGTACTGATACTGATTATATAAAATTTAGAATTAGAACTTAAGGTGTGTTAGCTAATATCAGATTAATCTGTTGATCTGGAAGGGGGAAACCTAGAAGGGAGAACAATTCATGTACTAAATAAAAGGAGCAAGCCAAACAAAAACGTTTAAAAACATAGGCGTCTAGGGGCAGTGGCGTGGTGCCCATATAAGCCGATTCCCACCGGGTTGCCCAAGGAAGGGCTTATAACCATCTTTTTCTTTAAATATAACTAAATGAATACGCTTCGGCTTCCCTTGTAATTTTCCTGACGCCTTTGCTAGGGAGACACATTTAACAATACAGTTATATCTACTTAAATAAGAGAAATCAACCGAGGATTCTTCAATATTTATGATCAGAATGATGATTTCCTTCAAGTATGTTTGTGATTCATCAATGTCGAACAAAAAATTAAAACCAATCCTCAAATTTCATATTACACTTGAAAACGACATCTGCTTTATTAACAACTCGTTAACCGCATTTTCACCGTGTTCTCAGTTAACTTCACATCACGTTAACCGTTCCCCGGTCGCAATAAACAATGTCTTCACGCTCGACGACCGCTTCCTGTCGCGGAGCGTCGCGTTACTAATTCCTTGCTTTACGGGGCAGAAGAGGGGTTATACAAGTATTTAAAGGTGGAATGGAACAAGAAATTGAGGTTACTTTTTACGACATGGCTAGTTCATCGATTTACTGAGACGTTAAGACGCTTAAAATACATAGGTATAGGACATGAGAAGGTGTTATCTACGAGTTAGATTAATGGATAATATGAGTAGCTCATTTGCTATTACGCGGGATAGCAAAAGAAATATTGTAAATTAATCTATTATAGAATATAAATGACTCATGAATATATAAATTATTATCTACGAGTTTTCAAAAGTGGGAAGGCATTGCAAAAATATAATCTGGGTTGAACGTAAAAAAAACCTACTTGAACTGGGAGATCGGTGGATAATCAAGCATCCACCTAAAGAGTGGAGCATATTCACAAGCACGAATGCCATCCTGGGGCCACTAGATCGCTATGGGTAAATATTTTGGTCCATAAAAATACCCGTCCGAAGTTTGCAAGCCTTAGAAACTGGGAATATGACAAACACACGACTATACGACTATACGACTGATGCTTGTGAAGCCAGGATCGCCATTATAGGATACTTTAATGAGCACGCGAGAGAGAGAGAAGGAGGCAGAGAGAGATAGTTAGACGTCAGACCCAATGAGATGAAGGCCAAATCTGTTGTTATCATTATCAGCAACAACTACGTTTGTCGTGAGCGTGAGGAGCCTAATGAGTAGTGTCTTTAACAAAAAGATAGGAAATACTAAACCATAGCCGAAAATTGTCTGAAGTAAGTGTAGTTTATTTCGGATAAACAATATAAACATTTCTTTAGAAGAAGCTATCCTCAACACGACACGCTATGAATGCAACGCACGCGATTTAAGTCGCCAGTAATTCGTGGAGACAAAATTTCCCCCGAGGTGGCGCTATTCCCGTGACTACACGAGTTAAAGCTGCAACGGACTATCATTGGGTTCCACTAAATTGTATAAAGCTTTAAAAATTGAAGTACTGTAACCGTAGAAAGTGTGGATAGGGTTATTCGGGTTTAACGAAAGGAAATACACGATTCCATCGCATTAACGTATTATGCTGCATATTGTACGACAGTACTAGTTATAATATTCTTGGCACTTTACGACTCAGTAATACAACTAGGTACACTAGTTGTGACAGCTTTAATAATTGTAATCAAATAAAACTTACGCCCTGGATTTCGAAATTTTGCGTCTTGCATTGCACATTCGATTACAAGGGGGAATCATTAGCGAAGTATAATAAACTGAACCTAAGTATATTATAAAAGATATTCTAACATCATGGATATGCTGCCCCCTCAATCCAATGGTACAATCTCTGAAACATTTTCTTTTTCTCGTACGACCACACAATTTTTAGCTGATTCTGCGACTAAACCAATAAATTTTCTCATCCATCATCAGGCTATGTATGTGTCTAATTATAAACGCACGCTCTTCAAAAATTGACTTTATAAAAAGGTAAACAGACGTAGTTATATAATTTACATAAAAAGTCGTAAGCTTAAAAAGCAACACGACAACTCTGACCTTTTCGTGACAGAAATAATGTCATGATAATCCGTGGTAGCGTACCCGCCAAACAGGTTTGTATCAAATAAAAGCCTCGCTTTACAGAACTTGAAAGAGACTTAAGTGTCTTTAAAACCGTCTTCAAAAGCGAAGAGTTTCTCTAGTCAGCATTTTTCTTGTATTTAACATACGCGATTTATTTATGCTGCTGAATTAGGAATGTGGCAAAAAAGCTGAAATTTCCAAATTCGACGAAATAGATACATCTTGGTGTGCGACAGACGAGAGCATCAAACTCTCAGAACTCCGATGATACCCTCCCTACCTACACCAATTAAAAGTAAACTAAACAAAGTATTGATTACCCGATTAATTTAATTAAAACTTTGCTCATCGAACAAATGTTAATTAATTACAACAAAAATGCTCCGAAAACATAACTTTTAAAGGACTGCTTGAAAGCATCTACTCGTACTTGTAAACTCGTCACGTATACCCCTTACCCGACTGCGCCAGAAGTTTGTTTTGTCGTTTGTCATTAACGCTGCTAGGTTTAAGTGACAGATAATATCACTTGAAAGGCAGATCACGAGAAAGTGGACCCTATTTGCATGGACTTGTCTAGGATCGCAGCGATTATGTCATAAGAGAGACTGGGACAGCCGATTCATTTCAAACAAAATTATGGTTGAACCAGAAATTGCGACTGGAACCGCGGTGGAAGGCATTTGAAGTCTTCATTTAAGTAAGATTTTTTTTTAAGTACATCTTCAACATTGTACACATGCCGACCACTGGCGTGCACAGGATGTTTGACCAAGGTAGGCAGTTCAATTTTTTTGATGGCATAATTAGGAAGCTTATCTGTGCCTTTATAGAGTCATAGTCTTTCACGGTAGGCAGTACCTTAGTGTCTATATGAACTGCCACGCCACTGATGTCGACCAATGTATCGAAATCTTCTAGCATCAAGTAACTTTAACTAAAACTATGCATACCTACCAGTGGTGTGGCGTGGCGTCAAACATTATCCATAGATAAGCTGGAGAAATTTGGCTCGTTTTTTCTTCAAATACTGTTGTCAGCTGACTGAAAATAGGTAACTCGGTGGGAATCAAGTTCTCTGGACACCACGCCACTGATACACCTACATGCATTTGATTTTCAAATACTCTACGCTCAACGGAATGCGTAACTACAAATGACAATGAGTTCGTTTTGTCGTCGTGACAGTCTCCCATTAAATGGCCAATTGTCCATAGGCCACACGAGTGCGTGAGCAGAACTAGAGATTATAAGTCAACTCACCATCGCCTTCAATTTTAATCGGACATGTCCATGTTCGAAAAAAATAGGAGGCAATGTCGATTAAACTTACTTATGATCTCAGGAAATCGCTTATTAGAGTTACGTATGTAAGAGTTATTTGGCATTGGATAGTCACTACAAAATCTCGTAGTAAAGAAGATTCTCTACTGACATAATCATGAAAAGAGAAGTCCTAGGTGACTAACTCCAGGCTTTTGGGCCATGCCAGCAGAAAAATTGCCCAGACATTCTCGTTAAAAAATAGACTCAGACTAAGGCTGGGTTTTTCGAAATTCCAATTGGAGTGACGCGGGCAAAAGCTAATGACCTATTAAGATGCTGAGTGGCCACTTTCAGCTTCTCTTGTTTTCTTGTGATTATGGATTGTTCGTGCGATGAGTAAATGTGTTTTTAATCTTCCTATATCCGTCTAGTTTTAGGAATGCCTAAAACTAGCCTAATGAGGTATCCGCTGTGTTTGTGCCTACTGTTGAAAGCAACATGGCGGCGGAGAACCGGTCTTGGTCGTGGTCCGTTTTGCACGACTTGTACTATTGTCTGATGAAATCTCGTAACTAATACTTTCCAAAATGAGATCGTTTCACGACGTATACGAATGTTTACAGAAGCAGTTCCCTTGTCCTATTGTCCTTTTGGCTTTCAACTAGCTTGCTGTGAATTGAATGAATGTAATTTGATATTTATTTACCGCCAACTATTCGGTTAAGGAAAACATCGTATTTTTACACGACGTATGCACACCTGCATACATCTGCAAAGAAGTTTAAGGTCTGTGAAGTCTCCTATCCTGTCCAAGGCCTGTGCATACTAGTGGGACGTATATAGGCTGATGATGACGACGATGATGATGGCCATTTTTAGACATTTTAGCACTTTGTCCTACAAGTCTTGAAGAAAAAGTGATTTACTTTGCTCTGGATCTAGTAGTTTGACGCCAGGCCGCTTATAAACTACATATCCATCACAATGTCCTAGTTCAACAAATAGAGACGTATATTTTTCACCATCGCGTGACCGATATTTTGCTGGTCATTTTCATAGTTGAACTCACAGACAATTAGCGACTTATCAAAGGGACTTAATGTTATTCTGCCCAGATACTCCAAAGTTAAACCATAAGTTTTCAATGTTAAGGTCCACTTCAGAAACAGCAAAATAGAAATGTGTACCCTTTTGTAAATTAACTTCTCATTTGTGTTCCATGGATGTTTTATATGTATACGCATATGAATAGAAACCGTCATATTTATGCGTTGCACAAGGACCTTGACACGTTCCTCAATACTCTCGTTAGGTATTGTTGACAGACAATGCGACTGTCACAAAACATGTCACACACGAGGCACCATTGTTCCATTAGCAAATACTGTAACACCGTCCGAAAGCGGAAAGATATTGAATTATTGTGTGCCTATTGCACAGTTCTAATTGAGTAGTATGGAACTATAGTTAAGGGGCTCCATGCAAAAACGTACGAATTTTCATGGTTTTACTTTGCTCTTCAAACTAACTATAGAAACATAGTTTATATGATAGTTCAGTTTCTATTCAACACTTTCTTGCATTCGAAAATGGGAATATATTTGTATGTATTTAATTATGGATTTATACAGAGGTCTATAAAAACAAAGATTGCGTGTCTAGCCTCTCAATAAATCTTTAACAGAACTCGCCAAGCAAGCCTTTTCTTTAAAAGGCGTGTATTTTCAGAACATTTGCAAACGCTGGTTTTTCGCCGTAAAATAACAATTTGATGACATTTATCTTGGTTTCGGTGACTTGTGACGAAACATTGAAGCAGTATATTGGTAAAGACGGTTGCTGTCAACATTATGAAACATATGCAACACGTTCGTTCAGAGCTGTAAGCCCAATTCAGAGCAAACGTCTCAGCTTAAATTTTAACTACCAGTGAAGACAATGTCAGCTTGATGTCCTTGTGGAAGCACCAATTTCTGGTAAGTGTAGCTAATAACCATCTGGCTCGTAGCTCTCAAGTTACGATCAAATACATAGACACACAGAAGGGACAACTAGTTTTGAAAGTAGAACTATCTGTCTATATTGTCGCGAGGATTAAAAATTCTTGATTACTTGATGAGCTTTTAGCAGGTTATTCAGACCCTAGGCTAGGAGTAAAATCGAAGGTGTTAGTACGATCGTAAAATAACTAAGAAAAAAAGTATGCTTATTTTCACTCCTGTTAACCTAAACATCATACCCCATCTTAGTTCGGTCTCTGGTAGCAGTATCAAAAACATTTGTCCACGAAAAGCTAAAGCATTTTGTAGTAAGTAAATTTTGCGATGCTTTAGAATAAATGTCGATGTATATAGTCTATGACTCATGAGTTGTAACCATAAGTATTTGCATCTGGTGACCGATGTAGATGTAACAACGTTGTATGGGCATTAGTGCTGTTTAGCTCCGATGTTAAGGTAATTGTGGAGGCGGAACTGCGTCATTCTCAACCTAGTAATAGTCTAAATGCGTAGGACTATAATCGTGGACCAATGAGCTAATTACGCGCACACAAATAGCTTTTCAATTGGCTAATACTTATTGCCTATATGCCTTTCTAATGGTAATAGTTGATCGTTAGTTTAAATTTGGGTGGGGCTTCAGTTACATACATAAATGAATAAATATTACTGGACATTTTTTACACAAATCGGACTAGTCCCATGATAATCTCAATAAGGCTTCTGTTATGAGTACTAGACGACGCTATATTTAATAGATGTATTTACATAGAAAACATCCAAGACTCAGGAACAAATAATTATGCTCACCACCAAATATTTGCCCTTACCGGGATTTGAACCCAGGACCTTCAGCTTCGCAGGCAACGTTACTCCAACTGAGCTAAACCGGTCGTCAAACAATATATACATAAACTCACGCCTGTATCCCACTGGGGTAGACAGAGACTACCGAATGCCAGACTCTTAGGTCCTTACACACTTCTTTAGTTTCATTTACATCCATACATCTCTTCATACACGGTAGTCGGTTCTGAGTACTTCTCATCTGGCCTTTATCAGTATCGCTGCAATTTGGTCGAGATACCTTCGCCGACGCCGCCCTCTTCCGACTCCTCCATCCATCTTCTCTACATAAATTCTCCCTGTCAGTCTACTTTCACTCATCCTCTCGGCAGTTCATTAAAGTGCCTGACACTGTACCATTGGTGGCACCTTCAACCTTAATTCGTAGCAATATACAAGGCTTCTATGAAATGATAAAAAAAGTTAACTTTCCGAGGCTACTCACAATGACGGTCAACTTTAAGTATAGGTATGAGACCAACGTCATCCCTCAATAAAATTTGAACCTCCCATATTAACCGACTACGGTTAGCTTTATGTTTTGTATGGAGAAGTCGATTTTTTTTACGATTTCGAAATTGGTCTCATACTAAAAGATGATCGTCAATGTGAGTGGCCTTGGAAAGTACCTAACATTTTATATCACGTCTTAGAACTCACCCTGTACAGGTGACAAACGGGTTATCGATTTTTGGATAAGGTAATCATGGAAAGTGTTCTCGTATTATGAGAATCTCAGTATTTAGGTAATACCAAGCACTAAAAACCAGGAAACTTGTATTTAGCATTTGTAATTTGTGTTAACCAAGCTGTACTAAGAGCAATACAAAGATTTAGCTTTAAAATTCTGGTTGCAAACCCCACGAATTCCCACTTCGGCGAAAACGCATTTCACCTGATAAATGAATTTTCACTCGATCTAAAAGGTCAAAAGAAAGTAATGAAATTTGCTTTTTTCTAGTGAAAGATTTAATACTCGCAATAAAATTCAAATGATGATTATGCTAATTGACTGGACTTTTCTGGATGGTTAAGAGTATAAAGATTTATTTATTCACTAAGGGGTCTTTAGCAATTCCGTCAAAATGTAACTTGAGTAAAATATTTAAGGCACTTTTACTCTTTCCTAATATCATTCGTTGATAATGAATCGTCTAGGGATACTTAAATTTGCGATGATGTCGAGGCAAAAAGATCTTTAATGTTTTTCTCAGTAAGATATTATCCTTCCTCTCTGTAATATAAGATGATACAACACACAAAAGATTTTTTTTAAATCTCATTATGACATATTTTGAGGAAGAAACATGTTTCATAACTTAATTTAACCCATAATTTGCAAATTTTACAGTTTGTTGAAGAAAAATATTGGTGATAGTCGCCGAGACACCCTTACCCCAAAGTAAGATGCGATTCAGCTTAACTCCTTCCCCTAAAACGGCTCACGTAATTATGGGACACCCCTAAGCGTATGTCAAACACTGACCGCGCGTGCGGTCAACATATCTTTTGACAAATACACGATTTCATGCTTGTCATGTAATCGTTCATAGTTGGTTTTAATATGCAAACCCCTGAGGTCCAATTCGTTTGACAACATTGAGTTGGACATGCAAGCGGGACAGAAAGTGCGGCGGGACTGACCAGAGGGACTACTACGAAGTTCGAAATACGTAATTCGTATAGCGGCATCCCACTCACCTATCTCGAGAGCAAGAGGGACGGCACGATACGAACTAAGGAGAAACCGCGAGTTATTAATGTGTACCGTTTAATTTTCAATTAAAATGTTACTTAAACGAGTGGCCGTTGGAATTGTTATACGAATTTCATCCATATTTATCACTCGGATGATGAATTTTCAAAATATTGTCGTTGTGTATGCATAAGGCACGATGCTTAAGCATATGTTCTTTTCTTTATTTTGCACCTTACAAAGGATACAGGACAATTTATGAAATACAGAGTAAGATAGGCTTTACGAAGAGTACACTCTTTGTGAGATACTGATGGAGTCCGAACTAGGCATACACCTATGTGAATGTAAAATTGTTGTGGCAAATTCTTGCCTCCACTTAGTGTGTCTCTGTGTGTTATCTGTCAAGTCAGAAGCGTTCAAAATAATAAGAACTATATTTCCAATTCATCAATTTCGAACTACACCGCAAAGAAAATCATAATTGCACTGAGGCTTGCAGCTGTAACGTGCTGTAATCATAAACTTAGTTAGCTAAGATAACTTCATTGGTTTGGTCTAATACCTAAACAGACTCACTGCAGCTGCATTTGCCTTTAAAACCATAAACAAACCCAATTTTAAATTACTTACACATTCCCAAATCCATTTCAAAGGCACACATAACTTGCATTTTCCGCCCTCGTTCTTAAACTTGAATAAATTAATACAAACCACAATGAAACCTCAGCACACCGCATTGAAGTTACATTCGAGCTCATATTTAATACCTGGAACAATACAAGGTAATGGTTAGCGGGATTCAACTTTCTGAAAACGGGCTTCAATACGTCAAGGAGAATTGGACTTAGGAGGATATTACTGTTTAATAATAATGCATGCCTTTATCTGACCATCTTGTTGAGAAGCTATTTCTATCTACTGTCATTATTTTGATTATGTTCGAAAATTATAAAGAAAATAATGGACTATGAACAAAACCACCGTCTCATCGTCATCATTTCAGCCATAGGACGACCACTGCTGGATACAGTCCTCCTCAATAGATTTTCACATGGGCCGGATAGGGGCGACCCGCATCCAGCAAGTCTTCACAACACTAACCAGATCGTCCGACCACGCTGCGCTTGCCGGTATGCGGTCTCCACTCGAGAACCTTTCTGCCATCGATTCTTCGAATTATGCTCCCTGCCCATTGCCACTTCAGTTTGCTTATCCTGTTTGCTATGTCGGTGACCTTGGTTCGTCTACGAATCTCCTCATTTCTGATTCGATCTCGTAGCGCATGGTCTAGCTATCGGTTATGTCAAGACGTCAAGACAGTATAGTTGCCTCATCATATCAGCCAAAGGACGTCCACTGTTGGACAAAGGCCCTCAACAACGACTGGTCGTGCGCCGCCCTCATCCAAAGGTTTCTCGAGATTTTCACCAGATCAGCGGCCCATTTCGTTGCCCTGTACGCGGTTGCCACTCGAGAACCTTTCTGCCCCAGCCATCGGTTCTGCGAGCCCCACTCACTGCCACTTAAGGTAAGCAACTCTGAGCTATGTCTACCGCTTTGGTTCTTCTGTGGATCTCATTTCTGATTCGACCACGCAAGGAGATTGCGAGCATTTCTCGCTCCATTGCCCTATGACTGACTTATCAGGTATAGTTGTACATCAAGATCTTACTCGTGTAAGTACAAATAGCCTGAAACATACAGCTCGACAATAGCATTGTTCAGCTGTATATTCGAGGCTATTAGCTGTATATTAGGGTATTAAGGCCGAGCCACACCGGCGGATGCGTGTGCGTGACGTGCACGTAGGCGTGCGCGCGGCGTGCGCGTGGCGTGCGCGTTGTAAAGTACGAATACTCATAAGAGAACCTTTTTTTCATACACTTTTAGCTAGAGGCATGGTTCACGTACAGTACAACAGACGACAAAGAAAGTTTTGACTTGATGGTAAATGTACTCAACTAAGCTGAAGAAAAAACTGGCCAAGTGCGAGTCGGACTCGCGCACCGAAGGTTCCGTACAAAGTATACGCTACAAACGGCCGTATCTATAAAAATCCAGTGTTAGCAGAGCCCTACTCCTAAGCAAAATGTCTGTTCGATCATTTTATATTGGTAACTGATACAGATAGACAGACATACAATTATACTGTTTTTAGTCTTTTTTGTTATAGCGGCAACATAACATCATCAGTGAAAAATTTCAACTATCTAACTATCACGGTTCATGAAATACAGCCTAGTGACAGACGGACACAAACAGACAGACAGACAGACAGACGTACAGCGAAGTCTTAGTAATAGGGCCCCGTTATACCCTTTGGATACGGAACCCTAAAAATAACGTTATGATTTTTTTTAAGTATAGCTGGTCTAGCGATAAATCTAAAATAGAAGTTATTTTTCCTCTACATTTTATTTCGCTTAAATTCTAATATCGTGAAAACATCCAAGCACTAGACTTTGACGGCTTTACGTCCTCGAGGGACGAGGTAGGGCGTCTCTACCAATGATTGCGACCTACCCTAGGGTAAAGTGTAATAGACTTGTATTTATAAATGAAAACCAACATTATTTACGGTTTTACAGACAAATTAATAAAATATTTTCGCTCGCAAGGGACAGTTACAAAATAGATGAGTTATTTTTTGTCGTTTTTTTTTCTCAAAATTACATATTACTAGACAATCGTTTCCATAAAATCAGCAACGTTGTTATTTATGAAAATAATATAGGTAACTTATTTTGTGACCAAGAACGTGGAAGTTTTAAATAAAAATATTCGGAAAGGAAAATTTGATGTATCTGTAACAGTTTATTTATTATTCCATTCACAAAAAAGACCAACATTAGAATTATCACGAAATCCAGACGGGAGCCAATTCCAATCCTTAACGGGCGGATTACATTTGATTGACTCTTTCACACCACATTCTTAAAAACATAGAGCAATATGTAAGGGCGTTGAATGTACCCATCAGAAGACCCGTCTGCTCGTTTGCCTCCTATATCATAAAAAAAACCATCAACTTCCTACAGGAATCAAAATCTCAGCCATCTTTTGACTTGGTAGAATGAACAAACTTATGCACTAGATACCTTTTATTCCGGAGACACAGTACTTTCAAGACAAAGGCATAGTTGTGATGACTCAAGGACGTTTTGACTAATTAAATTTTCGTCGAGAAACTTTCTTTGAACATTCTTTATAAGATGTAAATTAACGTCTATTCTTTAGTTCTTGTGAAGGATGTGAAAGAAAACCTCACGAATTTTTTTGCACCTACATTTTGTTTTATTTCAGCAAAGAAATGGTGCCATTCTTCTTATTATCTTTAAGTAATAATTTATATTATCTTTATTCATTTATAGCCTAGGGTTTTTAGAATATGAGTATAAAAGTAAAATCCAAAATAAACATACAAAATATACATTTAAAACCTAACCAACGGCGCTGCCGGCAGCGGGTCAGGGCTAGCGGTGGTTGGGGCTACAGTGTGGAACCTCTGACGACGTGCACCGAGTCCGGGACTACTGCCTTCTGTATCTGACCCTTGATCCAACCAGCTAGCTAGAGTCTCTTGAGATGTTCGTCGATACTCTTCGCTATAAGACCGTTTAGACGTCTATCAGGACAATGATCGTCGAATCGACTTCCCACATGGCGGTCACCTCATTCTATTAGGGTTTATTGTCAGATCAGTAAAACCGTCTTTCCAATAGATATATGCTAGGCCCCGTAGTTGGGGATGTATTTGATATCCACCAATCGGAATACTTTATTCTTGTAACTAATCTTAGTGTTTCTGAATGGTAGCTCTAGTAGACTATCACCTTAATCACAGATGATGCACCGCCATCTTTTCAGCTTTCTTTCACTGTTTTCCATTAAAAGGGCTTTCTGATTATTCCCGAACTCACAGAGGATGCACCTCACAAAACTGCTTACTAAAAGGTCTGTTTACTCGGCGATCTAGAAACGTGCTCTCTGGTCCGGACGACGAGATCACAGCAGCCATTGAAAGGGTGTACTGCGGACTCTTCGGACGATATTTTAACATCGACCCCGCCGGCGTATTTTACTGTTTACCTATAAATTTTTAACAACATTGGTAGAAATCATAACGAGAACAAATACGCTTTTGCAACTAAATGGTAGTGGAATAAGTGAGTCATATTAGAAGACAGACAAACTGAAAACGAGCCCAGTATGGTAATTCAATTACCCATGCCCCCAATCGATCGTAAACGGATTCTAGCGGGCTTCCTCAACTGTTATTAGTATGTGATTTCCCATGCTTTATTTACCACATGGATTATTGAAAATGTTAGATCCTTCTCTGACCCAAATACAAACGACACGGCTCAACTCAAAAATAATGGACTAGAACTCAAGTTACTCAGTTTTTAGGATCTGAGCTTTTTTTATGAGCTGCCATCATGTTTCGTGGAAATGCCCACGCAATCCAGCTAGTAATCTATATGATTATATAGTTGTAAAAATGAAATGTTTTTAAGATATTAAAAAAATATATGGTAAGGGACTATTAAATTTGGTCACTGAAGCGAAAAATATTTATTTTTTATTTTTTGTGCCTATGTGTCGTTGCGGCTTCATCACGGATTTCAACTATTTTTTGGTAAACGGGTAGCTGAGTATCTCCAGATGGTTATAAGATACTTTTTACCGGACAACGCTGAAAAAAAAAGAGGGGTTATGACTTTTTCTCCTCCGCGAACGAAGTTCCTTCTAGAAAATATATAAAACTAGTTGTGTCGCGCGTTTTCGCTTTAATCATTGTCTTTGCAAAGCGGGTAAGTAAGTAATATCAATGATCAATTGATATTACTTACCTACTGTCAGCCAAAAATGTTGCTCGCCATTCTGGCAAAAACTGCCATTTGTGAATTTTTGACTTGTCCACCGGAACTGATATTTTAAAAATAAATTATTTTTTCTTTTAAACATTTCAACCAATCAACGCTATACTATAACAAAGGATTTAAACTAAATAACAAATAGAATATTCTGAATGTCTTTAGAGATTTTGACTTCTACCGGTCTTCACCAGTTTCACCACGTCTAATCAGCTTAACGTACCTTAGCTAGAATGGCGAAGACGAAAGCGGTTTAGCTTAGCATAGCGGCTCACGTCGGCTATTTTTAACAATCTTCAAATAAAAAGCGGAGGCTCTCAATTCGTCGGAATATTTTTTATATTAGTTAATTAAAGTGTAGCAAATCGATCAGCATATTAATAGATCAGTATAAGCCCGCATGTCATTACAGTTTCGTTCGTAATTTAATTTATACTCTCCTCTTATCCTAATAAAGATCAAAAGCACGGAGAAAATAAGAACAATGCAATCTTGCTAGTCATGTACAGAGAGCGCGCGAGAGTGCTTGTTTAAAATTGTAATTCTCGCTTGCATTAGTAAGGTAAATGTCCGTCGACACTGTCCCAATAGTTGCCCTCTTCATCCTTAATAGCAATAGGTGGTCAAAAGGGTGTAAATTATTGGAATTAGGGTGCCAAACATTGAGACATTTATTTTTGTTTTTTTTTTATCATCGCCATCTTCGTGATTTTTAAAGTAAATTTCTTCACTAAGCAACTATATTCTTCTATACTATTATAAAGTTGTAAAAATGAAATGTCTGTACATTGAAGATATTTTCAAAAAAAATATTGTTATGGACTATTTGGAGGTCATTAAAACGAAAACTATTTTTTTGGATTTTATGTATGTCGTTGTGGCTTCATCACGCAAAATCGGCTAAACGGATTTCAACTATTTTTGGTTCACGGGTAGCTGGGTATCTCCAGAGTCCAGGTGGTTATAGGATACTTTTTACCCGACTACGCTGAAGAAAAAATGAAGGGTTAAGACTTTTTCTCCTACGCGTAACGTTGCCATTCTTTTTAGAATACATATGAGGATACGTTTGGTTCAGTGGGTTGTACAACGACCTACGAAGCTGGCTGTCCCGGGTTCGAATCCCGGCCAGGGCAAGTGTTTGTGTGATGAGCACGAATTTTTGTTCCTGGGTCTTGGATGTTTTCTATGTATTTAAGTATTATAATGTATCCATATATTATGTATATCGTCGCCTATAGTGCCCATAGTACAAGCTTTGCTTAGTTTGGGACTAGGTCGATTTGTGTAAGATTGTCCCTGATATTTATTTATTACTAGCTTCTGCCCGCGACTTCGTCCGCTTTAAATTCTTTTATCGCGGATAAGGGTATTTTTCCGGGATAAGATAGCCTATGCCCTTCCCCGGGACTCAAACTATCTACATACCAAATTTCATCCAAATCGGTTCGGCGGTTTAAGCGTGAAGAGGTAACAGACAGACAGACAGACAGACAGACACACAGTCGCATTTATAATATTAGTATGGATTAGTATGGATTTATTACATATCGGTTACTGACATCGTAAAAACCGAGCCCTGCTCGACGTTTCGATAATGTAATAATCTAAATAGTTTAGTAGTTAAAATTGCCATTTCAACGGTAAGTAATAAAATAATTTAATATTTTCGCAACAGTCAAAAGTATTTTATGTTAGTAAGGCGAATAGTTGATGATAAAATCGCTATATTCAATTTCGTACAAAGCTTTTAAACATATGCTTCAATAGCCGGTCCGTGAGAGCAGGCTGTCTATTAGTGAAAACGGCTAAATTATTAAATACGCTTATTTAACTTCTTGTAAATTTATAATTCTGCTTCTTAGAATGTACCGATTTTAGTTTTTATCTTTAAATGCATTTTCAGCGCATTTTGCTTAAATAAAAGCGGAACATCTCCGGCTATACTTAAAGCAAAACGAACTACTAAGCGTAACGTTGAAAAGAGGAAAGGAAGTATCTACCTACCCTGGAGAGATACAACATTTCACTGCCCAGAGAATTTGGGAATTCCTAGACTCAACGGGCCTCAGTAGTGAACTCTAATAAAGGGCTGCCACAATAGATCAAAAATCTGGTCGAGGCGGCATACAGAAGGCCCACAAATAAACATTAATAAATAAACAATAAAGCGTAACCTTAATAAGCAACCTTCCCGGCTAGTTTCCATCCTGAATGTATAACTTATTCTAAATATAAAACTTAATTAGATTCAAGAAAATCTTTGAACTTAATATTAGAGTCTAAGCAGAATGTAGACGTTTAGTGAAATAAACAGATTTTTTTTAATGGCGACCGACATCATAATACTATCACGTTCACACTTGCGTGGTCTTAACAGGAGTGAACGAGATAGCAGTATAAACTTGGCCACCAGTTCGTTTTGCGTTCAGTTATAGTGAAGTGATACTGGGGCGGTCATCTGGTGAGCAACTATTACATCAAGGGGCTTACATCTCTGAATGACCTTCGATCTGCAGCTCTTCGCTTTTGCGTGTTGTATCTGTCTCATCATGTTGACAGCGACCGTGTTAACCAATATACTGTATTAGTTTATCTCCAAGAGTCACCGAAACCAGGATAAATGCCATCAAACTTTGTTATTTTACCACGAAAAACCAGTTCTTGCCACTTTTCTCAAAAAATACCCGCTTTTTAAAGAAAATTCTTGCGTAGCAGGTTAGGTCTTGGCTTTTCATAATGAACAATTAGGCATACTTTTTGAGTCTATCAAAGGTTTATTGAGAGACAAGATACGCAATCTTTATTTTTATAGACCTCTCTGTAAAAATCCATAATTAATTACATAGAAATATATTCTAATTTCCGAATGCACGAAAGTGTTAAATAAAAACTGAACTATCATATAAACCATATTTCGAAAGTTAGTTTGGTCATGCCAGGGACTAGATACAAAACAAAAACCATGAAAAATCGTACATTCACGCTTGGAGTCCCTTAAGCTGGACTTTCATGGCTAGCGGCCGATGCGACAGTCGCGCGCGGCTGACGCTGAGCGACAGTCGCCTGGCCTCGCGTCAGTAATAGTTACTTTGAAACTATATGGCGCCACTTTCGAGGCTAGCGGCTCGAGCCGCGCGCGGCTCGCGTCAGTAGCGACAGTCGCGAGCCGCGTGCGGCCGTGTTCGGTCGGTCTTCTACTGACGCGTGACGCGCGGTAAAAATGGTGAATATTGTAATATTTTTTAGCATAGAAGAAGACATTCTAATTAATTTGGTTGCGCAGCGCCCTTTTTTATATGACCTTAGTTTACCGGACTATAGAAATTCTTATAAGAGGGACAAAGTGTGGGAAGAAATAGGGAAGGAACTAAATAAAAGTGGTAAGTATTTATTTATCTATTAGCTTTAATTAAACGGCGTACCTAATTTTTTTTAGGTGTCTTTCTATTAAAATACGATAAACCCTTCATCACCTCTACTTCTGAAAATTGGATCAATTGAACTCCTTTGCTTGTAATAATATAGCAATAGCAAATCGTCATCCTCTTCTTCTTCTAGCATTGCTAACAAAATATCTTTTTTAGAAGCCATAGAGATCACACATAACTGCACTGGACGGTCCCACACATCAATATGGCGCGGCGTGCCAGCGGCCGCGCGCGACTGTCGCATCGGCCGCGACCCACGAAAGTTGAACCGGACGCATCAGCCGCGCGCGTTAGTCGCGCGCGGCTATGCTGGGCGACAGCCGCGCGCGACTGTCGCATCGGCCGCCAGCCATAAAAGTCCAGCTTTAAATGTTGTGTTATATATAAATATCATGCAACCTTGATATGAATGCTCTCGTTCGCTCTCTACAACTTCAAACATAGCCACAATCTGTCATGTGACTCAGTGACCGCACATTACTCACTTGGACACTGACTAACTGTCTGATCTCTCTTTCCCACTAACAGCCACGACCATAAGGCGCAATGAGATGGAAAACCACTCCATTGCATTAATAGGGTACTTGAGTTCTTTTTCAGAACGAAGATTAGTTATGGATTTTAATAGACAGCGAAGCATGTAACGATTTTGTTCGACTATTTTTATATTTAGACTACGCATGTATGCGTTTTGATTCGGAGTAATTACAGACGAATTGCTTTGATTTTAAAACGCTTTAGTTATATATAAAATGATATACTTTATTTTTTATATAGAATCAGTTGCTATAGAACAGTGGTTCACAAACTTTTTTGACGAGGGAGCACTTTTTAAAAACGGCATGATTTGTGGAGTGGAGGCCATGAAACAAAAATGATAACATAAAATTGTTACTGAAAAATTAAATAATTGCTCTCTTTCTATAAATGAAAGTAATATCTTCTGAAATCACCTAGTTGTAGAATTCTACTAAAATGTGACTTAATTTGAGTTACTGACATATTTATATTATTCCGACGGAGCCCCTTGAGATGTCTTACTCAGGCCCGAGGCTCCGCGGAGCACAGGTTGAGAATTGCTTCTTTAGAAGGTCAGATCAGAAGCGCATTTGCAAGGAGGAAAAACGGTAATACACATGTTCAGGGGCTGACCTCATTCTATAGTGATATATAGTCATGATTTGCTTGATGATTAATGTTAGTAGTGACCGAATCCATACTAATATTACAAATGCGAAAGTGTGTCTGTCTGTCTGTCTGTATGTCTGTTACCTCCTCACGCTTAAACCGCTGAACCGATTTGGATGAAATTTGGTATGGAGATAGTTTGAGTCCCCGGGAAGGACATAGGCTACTTTTTATCCCGAAAAATACCCTTATCCGCGATAAACGAATTTAAGGCGGACGAAGTCGCGGGCAGAAGCTAGTTGCTAATAAGACTTAGTACAACTTTTTCATAACACAAGTACAGGTCGATTCATAAGAGCTGGCGCGGATTATGTATGCAACGAGTGCTTCTATCTATATAATATCGATCAGCCACGGACGTCTACTGCTTAACGTAGGCCTTCCCTATAGTTCGCCACAGGGTGTGATCCTGCGCGGACCTCATCCAACGCTCCCCGCGGCCCTTACGAGGTCATCCGTCTACGTACCACGTACCGATTTCAACTATATTTGCTATACTTTTAACCCGACGACGTTGAAGTAAAAAGAGGGTTTTGACTTTTTTTCTCTTAAGCGAATGAAGTTGCGGGCACTTTGTACTAGTAAGTAAACAATGCGTAAATAGACAGAAAAACAACCCAGGGACATCTATTCGTACTCATCACGCACAAATATTTGCCCTTGCCGGGGATCGTGCCCCCGTAGGCTATTCTACAGCTACACCAACTTAGCTATGCGTATCGTTTATTGGATTTTTTCTTAACATATTTATACCCTTCCCAGACTCATAATATGTGTAACGAAATAGGCAGAGCTAATATACTATTAGAAACCGGTGTTAAAATAAAAACACAAAACCACAAGTATAAATATTATCATGAAAACTATAAATGAACATAATTTTAAAAACAAATTGATATCACTAAATCACCGATACTCGTCTTAGTCTAACGACACATCCGTTCGCTTTGAAGCCCTGAGCCAAGGAGAGCCTCGCCTCGGCGCTGCTGCGTCAGGGAATGAGATGACCGGTGTGATGTTGTCTGCATGTAGAGGGCGCCTTGGTGCCAACTTCATTCTAATATACATAAAGTTCCCCAAAGAGCATAATATAGAGTGGTTACAACCGGGTAAACGCCATCAGCCTACCTGAGTTTACATGGCAATTTAACCTCCTTCCTTCGCTTTCCAAGCACTATTTTCTCACACAATTTTTGAGGCACGTGACAGCCTCCATTTGAGAAGCAATAAGTCGGAAATCACATATTGCTTATTATATTTCTTGCTACTTACAATATACATCATACTTTCGGCTTTACTACAAACTATCATTAAATATCACGCGTACTGTGAGTATAAACACCTGTTTTTAACATTAAGATTAGTAACAAAATAATACCAGAAATCCGATATTAGCTCTACCTATTCTGATAACTGCTCATAATACACCGCTTTTGTGTTTACTTTTAGAAACACACTATACACTTTTCATACAAATCCAACGAGACATAATATCGTCAAAAGCAACAAACATTACGTTACAAGAAATCTATACCTATATCACATTGTAACTTTCCATAGCACTCTAATGTGTACTCTTTTAGAATAGATCACGGTACTAATTTGAACCGGACTAGCCAATGATATGAGAGCTTGCGTAAGTTGTGTGTCGAAATGTCCTAATGGTATTACCGGGGCATTATGAGCCAACTAAACAGATTACGTTTAGTATGGGTGATACTGTTAGTTGAGCTTGGACATATTTACAGGCGAGTTATGTTGCAATAACACAAGCATAAACCAGTAATTATACACCCGTGGAATTTTTTGAAAATTTTAGCTTAGATCTAAATTCTAGAGGTTTTATGCTAAATTTCATGATTATATGTGCAACTTTCTTAAACATGTATTGATAAGTTAATGAAATAATGATCCTTTTTCTGTTAGTAGGACGCAAGGGCACTTTTACAAGTCTGACTCTGCGGCATTTCCCAAGAGGAGACCACTGTAGAGAAACAAACTCAACAGTCAGTATTCTTTTATTAATAAATCTTATCGACTACAATATTTGTACTTAGCCTAAGATAGCTCGTGTGGGTTATTAATTAAAGTTTAGTTGCATATTGAGGCCGCAACAGCGGTAACTATCACTAGATTCACTAGCAAGGCCTAAGGCCGAGCATCGCGTAGACCGAAGGAGCGGAACGTCCGAACTATCTACGTGAATCCCACGGCCGGAGTACTTGCTACGCCCTACTCGAATACCTAATAAGTTATAGTAATAATAAATTTTACTTAGTACAGAACCCACTACCCGCGAATCCAACTCGCACTTGGCACATTTTACTGCGCATCGCAAACACCTAAACCAACCTTCTATGTAACTGTAGCCATACGGGCTTACATTCAAAAAACGGTCATTTAATAATATGCTTATCGTTACATTGAATTAAATACAGCATCGTTATTCTCGATAAATTGCAATCGGATATTTCCTCCTTTCCCTTTGTTGTGACTGTGCCCGGGGCGATCACAATATTATAATCAGTAAACAGTATGTTGACTTAGTACAATGCTAAGCGACTTTTGTACTTTTCCCACTCCACTTTGATGAATAAATAAGGCAATCGGTAACCAAACCTCAGGATGTTGATAAAATCAAATCAAATCAAATCATTGAGCTGGTATATTACAGTTTCACATTGCTCGTAGAACCGATGGCCGCTGGGGCAGAAAGGTTCAGAGTGGCGACCGCGTACAGGACGACGCAATGGGGAAGGCCCCCAACAAGATGGACCGATGGTCTGGTGAAGATCGCAGGAAGCCGTTGGATGAGAGCGGCGCACGACCGGTCGTTATGGAGATCCTTGAGGAGGCCATTGTCCAGCAGTGGACGTCTTAGGGCTGATATGATTACAGTGCATTTGGCATGTCATATTAAGGTGCGTCCACATTTGTATCATTTGCCCGATCAGATCTTCGTCCCGTGGCATAATCGCGTGTCACGATCACGCGTTTGGACGTTGCGCCGATTCGATCGCTCGAAATCCATGTTGCTACTCGTATCACACACTTAGATCGGACAAGCTCGGCGTGATCGCCGCGGCGACAGAGAGCGTCCAAGCAGCGCGATATGCAGTCATACCACGCCACGGTGATTGGATACGAGCAAATGATACAAGTGTGGACGCACCTTTAGAGGCTTTATTTCAATCAGTGGATTGCCAATAAACTGACGAATTGACGACATCTTTGACATTATACAATCGTTTGACATAGATAGCTCGTTAGTATCATTGACTGCTTTATAAGTGCGTATGTAGAAGAGATACTTCTGATACTTCTATATTGATTTCTAAATAGAAGGTGCTCGCAAGGTCGTCAGCGAAGAAGAAAAAATATTATAACCCTCTTTTCTTCTTCAGCGTAGTCGGATTAAAAGTATTCTATAACCATATGTAGATAAACAGCTATCTGTGTCCCGAAAATATTTGAAATTCGTTTAGGCGGTATGGCATGATGAAGCCACAACCACACATACACGATTTACAACTTTATAACATTATAGATGAGAAATCGCAACGTGTTAAAGCGTTTTTTAAAACGCATTGCACTGATTGCACACTTTTATTATTCCAATACATTCACTACGTAGATGCAAACGTTTGCACGGGAAATTGCTAACTAAAAGAAACAAGAACTCGTTAGCTAGTCATAAGTTTATTTTTGTGCAATTAGACGACGAACGAGATCAATACTGTCGCTTATTTAGTTACAGTACTTTCAGTAGCAGAAGCATTAGGAATGCTTTGATCATCGTTCATAAACTTACAAATGGTTAGGTTATGATCATCTTCACAAATAGGCAAGTAAATTTATAACTATTGTATAACGCACTAGCATAGACGGTATTGCCCGCGTCGCAGAATATCGAATCTCTTAATGTATAATTCCCCATACAAATTTCCATATCCTTTTTTATTCTTAAGGGATGATTTCCGGGATAAAAACAATTCTGTGTCCTTCCCAGTGTCTTACACTATCTCCATACCAAACTTCATCTAAATTGGTTCCGTGGTTTAAGAGTTAACAGACATAAAGTATACTAGAAGGTGCCTGCAATCTTCGTTCGCGGAAAATCAAAAAAGTTATAACCCTTTGACTTCAGTGTAGTGGGGTAAAAGTTATCCTATAACCATCTATGGATTCCCAGCAACCCGTGCACCAGAACTAGTTGTAATCAATTCAGCCGTTTTGGCGTGATGAAGCCACAACGACACTTACAATACAAACATACAAAAAAATATTTTCTTCTATTCAGTGACGTTCAAATAATACGTATCACTTTTTTTTAATATCTTTAATGTACAGATATTTCATTTTAACAACTTTATACTAGTACAGATGTGTTTAAGTTCCTATCAAGAGCTTTGAATTTTAAGGTATGTAACTGAAGTTTGCGAATAACTCTTGCCAGAGTTCCAAGTTGCTTTTCACCACATTTCAGTCGCATTTATTTTTAAGTACTAACAACTCGATGGTTAAATTTTGTATTAAACATACATACATACAACTGTATCCCACTGGGGACGGCAGAGACTACCGAATGCCAGACTCTACGGTTTACACACTTCTTTCGCATAATTTACATCTTCATGGATCTTTTCATATGCGCTCCTGTCAGTTGCGAGTATGTACTCTTAACTTGGCCTTTTTCAGTATATCTGCAATTTGGTCGAGATATCCGCGCCGAAGCCGCCTTATTCCGACTCTTCCATCCATCTTCTGAACATAAATAATCTTTGTCATTATATTAAACTATTAATAGTACTATATTCAACAGTCAATCGAAATTGAAAATGCTCTTATATGCTTAGCTCAGCATACTATGCATAGATAAGTTGAGACAAATTACGCTCGGCATATTGCTAGCTGCGTTGCTTTACTTTGGCCTTGATTTAGTGCAGTCTGCTGGAATGCGAGTGCGAAAGAGACGCACGATGCAGATGTACGCGGAGATTAAACTGCAAATGTAATAGACGCGTTGAAAAACCTGTACTATACAGAAATAGCATTGCTTGTATGAAATCGATGGGCTCATTAATATTATACTTTGTACCGTTTGTTCATGTCTATATGTGACAGTTTTTGGGAAAAGGTCCCACTTTGTCGATATGGAGTTATGAGTAGTTCCTAATACTACAGATCATACGCTATTTTTTGGTGAAAGATATATGTCTCTAGGTGCTATAGCTATTTTTTTTAAATTCTTCAAATTTGCAAAAGTGAAAAAGCGACAATTGAGAAAACGTTGGTTAAAGTTTGGGACGGCAAAAAACATACTTGTACTTTGAAATTAAGGAGTGGTTAGTATCATATGAATTGGCATACTTTATGGATTTCAAATTAGTCAAAATCATGTATGTAACCTTAGTAGTTTGTATGTTACGGAGGCTTGAACATAGAAAGAGAACGAAAATATGTCAATCCTGAATATGGGTTTTTTTTTTCTATATTTATAACATGACATGCAGATTTATCATTAAAGTTGTATTTATAAATGTATTCTCATGCTAAAAAAGACAGAAATAATTCTATGGATCCCTTTAGTTAGTTATTATTTCAAAAAGTTAAGAAAAACAGAATTGAAAAGTACGGCATAAAAAATACAAATGACAAGTGTATTTTAATATATAACATAAGATTACTTAAAAAACACACTTATCAAGCATAAAAAGTATTAATATCAAATTCTAAGTACTTTTTTATGCATTATAAAGTTTAGTGATTTTCTATAGGTAGCGTCCCACTTTGTCGATTTACTAAACTTTAGTGCTGGTTCAGTGAAAAGCATGTGTTTGGTAATATTTATCCTATTTTATGTATGAGATAAAGGTTGGTTATTGTTAATCTAATAGTCATTGATACTAATGTCGTTTGTTTGATCTTTTTTTACGGAATTTGAACGGAATTTATTTCCGACTTAAGTTTAGTGTTCCACTTTGACGGTTTGGTTTCGTTCGTATGGACAAACGCTAAAAAAATACTACAAGTATAAAATCAGCTTTTAAAACATAGGTGTAATGTTTTTCGAGTTAGTATTTATATAAATGTTATTTTATATCTATCGGTTACTTATATTTTTTTAAATAATACTGTTTTTTATTTATCGGAATTATCGATAAAAAAGTCCATTATCGATGGTTACCCAACCCAACTATTTATATTTCGTATTTTTCTTTTCTCCTGCTCAAAAAGTCCGTCATACTAGCTTCGCGAAGCGAGACTAAAATAGTACATTTAGCTACTAGGGTTTAAAAGAATGCCATATAATCCCATACAAATTTCAATGACACTGCAAAAAAAAAACTTGCGGTCAGCTACATACTCCTTACAAATTATTAAAAACAAACAAACCAACCTGATCAGATTGGCCAAACTTTCTGATGGAATTGCTCAAACTGTACTATTAGTTTTTCATGAAATATACATTTTTAATGTTTAGTCTTTTTTATTTTCTCGCAGTCGAAGTGAAAAGCAGAGTGTTTAACACGTGACTAAAAGCCATTATATGACACTCAGATATATTTTTCCTCGCTCACTTCATGAGCTCATCCAAATAATCACTTTGTGTCATAATAATGGCTTATTTTAGCCCCTTGTCAAACAATCTTCTATTTTGTATTCGTATTTTTTATGCTGTACTTTTCAATTCATTTTTATTAACTTTTTGACATAATAACTAACTAAAGGGATCCATAGAATAATTTCTGTCTTTTTTAGCATGAGCATACATTAATAATACAACTTTAATGATGAATCTGCATGTCATGTTATAAATATAGAAAATAAACCCATATTCAGGATTGACATATTTTCATCAAGCCTCCGTAACATTCAAACTACTACGGTTACATACAAAATTTTGACTAATTTGAAATCCTTAAAGTATGCCAATTCATTCGATACTAACCACTCCATAACTTCAAAGTACAAGTGTGTTTTTTGCGGTACCAAACTTTAACCAACGTTTTCTCAATTGTCGCTTTTTCACCTTTGCAAGTTTGAAGAATTTAAAAAAAAATAACTATAGCACTTAGAGACATAATTTTTTTACCGAAAGATAACTCCATATCGACAAAGTAGAAATGTTTCCCTATAACAGGCACAAATATGATATCGACGATTTTTTTCGGTATTCGACAAAGTGGGACGCTGGGCACTAAACTTTGAAGCCTTAAAAAGGTGCTTAAATTGGTCATCTATCATAGGTTTATTACAGTATGTTCTATCAGTTTTCATTGAAAGTCGATTTTCGGTAGGTTTTGCCATATTTCACTAAACTGCCCGTAACTCCGAAACTAGACTCGACAAAGTAGGACGTTATACTAAACTCCCTCACATATATAACCCGTTTCATTTATAATTTCATTATTGTCCTAAGCTTCGAAACGTTTAAGCTGTAAAAACATAAAAAAAATGTTTTTTTTTTATGAAAATTTAAACGACGTATGTTAAATTTCATTTAAGTTTTTGAAATGTTTCCTTCATAATTACTTTGATTGGTCTAATGACAATTAATGAACAGTCTAAATTCAGAAATGTCATGCCTGTAAGTAAATCAATTATAGCAACATCTGGAACATAGCTGAAATTAAAACCAATCTTACACAAATTGACCTAGTAGTCCCAAACTAGCAAAGCTTGTACGAGTTATGGGGACACATGCTTAAATTTATCTATATATAGACGAATATAATACCAAATAAGTAGAATACATACAAGACCCGAATACATTTGTGCTCATCACACCACTTGCTCTGGCCGAGATTCGAACCCAGGACCGCCATGTTCGCAGGCCGTTGTGCAACAAACTTAGCCAAACGCGTCGTCCTTTTGACATTTTGAAACAAGCCCAAATCAACGAAGGCTCTCAACTTTACTACGATCAAGGACCATTGAAACAAGAGGACTGTCAATCGCTATACTTTGGATTATGCCCCGACTGCAAGAGGACATCCAGCACAAACTAGATAGCGCTTAAAAATAAACATTTAACGATGTTAGTAATTTAACAAAAAAACAACACTAACAATTAGTTCGTAAACAACTAATAATCAGTAAATCGTAACCTATAGTATTAATACCTAGTCCTCCTCGTCGTATCTGAGAACACAGACTATCAGTTTCAGTCCAGATCATGGAACGCTAGAATATGGCTCGCAAAACCAAACTTGGCCTTGAAGTTGAGATTGCATGAAGTGCAGTAGAGCTGACCAGCTATGACGTAAGTATGCCGCTTAGAATCCAGGTCTTCCAAACGCCTCTGCAAATTAAACTCTGTTAAACTTTTTGTGAACGGTAAAGCGCCAATTCGGCCGCTGTCTCGCAAGCTCCTCGCAAAGGTCACACGGTATGCTGCAAGATGTGAGGGGGCGTTTGAGATCACCCTTAGGCGCAGGCCACACAGAAGAGACGCAGGACGAGGACACATCGCAGACGCGGCGACCGTTTAATGAATTTTCATACAAAATGTATAGAAGCGACGCGCTGCAAAACAGACAGAAGAGACGGGGCGAGGACGCGTCGCAGGCACATTTTGTATAAAAGGGGCCCACGCAGACGCGGCCCACGTCCTAGGTCTCTTCTGTGTGGCCTGCGCCTTATGACGCAAGTATTGACCACCTTGCTTCCGCCTGCCGCAAGACAGTTCCGAGTAGAACACTGATTTAAGCAAATTAATCGTAACAATTGAATACTGTGGCACGCATAAATAATAATTCATATGGCATTGTATCGTGGAACGGCTTTTTGTAATGACAGCCCTCTTCTTTCAATGGACCTTGCCAAGTCTCATATTGAGATGTAGCCTTCTGTCTTAGAGCGGCAGTGTACTTATTGTTTTAGTAAACAAAGTGGCCGTAACCAACAACGCTCGACTTGACGGTCGAAGCGGCTGAATACAATGCTAATTGAAAATCAAATTACGTATACGAAGCCCTAAATAATCTCTTAACTTGAAACAACAACAATCGCTGGAGAAAACGGGCAAATAAACAATGGCAGTTGTTTCTTTACAAAACAAACTTCTGTGATATTAGGTGCCTTCTTGAATTAATTGTGTAATGACTCATCTTAGTTCGCGAGTTGGGTACTCGGCTTTTTGTTCAAAAGATACAAAAATGTTTTATGCTCTTTTTTAAGGTCGGTGATAAACGGATAGGTGCTGGTGTGAATAAATTAGGTAGGTCAGTTTATTAAGGAACAGTATTTATACAATAGGGAATATGCATAATCTTTTCTTTTTGCTTTATTAAAAACGCATTCATGTAACAAACAGTGAAGAAAAAAAAATTCGCGTAACTATAAAAATAACCAAGATATAAGCTATCAAACATTTCATTCTATCTCTTTCTAGCAAAACAGAATTTAATATGGAGTTTATATGACCGTCGTAGACTGTGACGTAACAGTACATGTCGGACCTCTCTGTCAAATCGCTATCTAATTAGTAGTTTAAAATGCCTATATCATACTTATTTCTTGGCCGATTTTAATTTCAATTTCACTTTATGGAATATTTTATACGGTATTTTGATATTTTGTTAAGAAAAGCGATGAAAAAATTTCATGCATGTTCCCTATTCGAAGAGAAAATGCTGTTGATATATTAACAGATTTATAATCTGCATATCGTTAAGAAAGAGAGAGCAAGAGCGATATAGTTTAATGTCTAACCACATAATGTAATGGAGCAGTAAAAAGGATGTGCGAATAATCAGTATCTCGATGGTTTAACAAAAATAACAGGTAATTTCCGTTTTCTTGAGAACTTGTTAATATAATAATAATAATAAAGCCTTTTTATTTCCCATAAACCTACTTTACAATATTACTCTAATTTTTATTTCCTAATGTTAGTAGATGACTCTAGTGTTAGTACAATATTGCAATTTATTCTTAAATTATTTAGTTATTATTTAATATTATTTACAGGAATCCCTTATTTAGGGTATAGGCCTCCCCCAATTTCTTCCATTTCTTCCTATCCTGCGCTGTCCTCATCCATTTCTTTCCTGCAACTGTTGCTATATCATCCACCCATCGTTTTTGTGGCCTTCCTGCTTTCCTTTTTCCATTTGGACCGGTCCATTTCGTACACTTGAGAGTCCACCTTTCGTCTGTATATCTTGCTACATGGCCGGCCCAATTCCATTTTAAATTGAATGCGTGATGTAAAGCGTCTGTTAGTTTGGTCTTTCTTCTGATTTCTTGACTTCTTACTTTATCAATCTTTCTTATGCTCAAGATGCTTCTTTCCATTGCCCTTTGGCAAGTTGCTATTTTATTTTTTATGTTTTTTGTAAAGGTCCAAGTCTGGGAGCCGTAGGTCAAGCACGGTAAAATGCACGTATCCATGACAGTCTTTTTAAGATTCAGCTCGTATTTGCCTTTTAGTATTTCCTTATGTGCCCAGTATCTGTTCCAACTAGATGTAATTCTTCGGTTAACCTCGTCTTCGTTATTAGTTTTGCAAAAGGATACTTGTTTTCCTAGATAAATATACTGCTCTACATATTCCAGTTCTTCGCCGTCTAGCGTGATTTTCCCTTTTGCGCCATTAGTCATTACTTTCGTTTTGCTAAGGTTCATATGTAAGCCAACCTGTTTACTCTCTATATTAAGCTGTTGTATCATATTTTCTAGCTTCTGGTGGGTTTCTGCGAATACAGCGATGTCATCTGCAAATCTGAGATGGCTGAGACGTGAGTTGTTGACATGAATGCCCTTAGATGTCCAATTCATGTTGTTAAATATAGACTGCAGGACCGCTATAAATAATTTCGGAGATAGTGGGTCCCCCTGCCTGACGCCTCTGCCTATTTTGATCTCTTCGCCTCGAGTTTCTAATTTGACTCTGCTCACGTTGTTCAGATAAATATTTTTTAGTGTTCTCGTGATTGTGGGGTTTATATCGCAGTTGTCAAGAGTTTTCCAAATAGAGTCGTGATAGAGACTATCGAATGCTTTTTTGTAGTCGATGAAGCCAATATAGAGAGTTTTATTGAATTCTGTGTACTTTTCTACGACTTGTTCGAGCGTGTGGATGTGATCCATAGTCGAAAAACCTGAACGAAAGCCCGCTTGCTCTATCGATTGCATTTTGTCTATTTGGGAGCCGATTTTATCGTGTATAATAGAAGTGAAAAGTTTATACACGCTTGAAAGTAGGCTTATCGGACGGTAATTGGCGATATCGAGCGGATCCCCTTTTTTATACAGCAGTATAATGTCGGACTCATGCCATTGTTTGGGTATTTTTCCAGTACTTAGAACCTTGTTAAATATGCGTGTCAGCGGCTCGGCAAGTAGTTTTGCTCCCGTTATAAGGGCCTCATTTTTTATGCCGTCAGGACCAGAGCTCTTCTCACGCTTCAGTTTCTTGATGTTCTTTAAGATTTCTGCTTCTTTTATAATATTTATAGTGGTAGTATTTGTGTCCGACAGGTTAGTTTCGGTGGAAAGTGACGTGTATTGGAGCGGGTTGGCATATAGATCTTTGTAGAAGTTCGTAGCGCAAGATATTAAGTCTCTTCTTGATTTTGTTTCGTTTCTTCCATCTTTTAAGCTCTTGATCCAGTCAGTATGGGTGCTCAATTGTTTGAACGCTCTTTTAGCACTTCTATAGTTTGTTAAACTTGCCTCTATTGTTTTTTTTCTATGTTTCTTGTAGTCTTTTCTAATTGATTTGTTAGTTGTTTTAAATAGATTTGATAGTTCTTTTTTCTCTTCTTTCGATTTATTTTTGGTTTTTATAAGTTCGGTTCGTCTTTGTATTAGGAGTTTCGTCGAATCGCTTAAAAAATAGCTATTGTGTTCTTTGTTCTTGTTTTCTGGATCCTGTTTTAGACTTTTTTTCAGGCAGATTTCGAATTTATCGTAAGTTACTTGTATGTCCTCTTTTTCGGTGTATGATAGATCAGTGACATTATTTTCCAAGTTCGAAAGGTATTTTTTTATTTCTATGTCCTTTTTCAGTGTGTTCATCGAGTTTTCGAAGTTTTTTCTGTTCTTTTTTGTGTTTTTTAGAAGAAGTGTAGCTCTTACTATACGGTGATCGGACGGGAACTCTACATTATTTAAGACTTCTATATTTGTGATATTTCTTGGGAAATTGGACATAATAAAGTCGAGTTCGTTTTTGATTTTTCCATTTGGCGATATCCAGGTCCATCTTTGTTGGTCTTTCTTCTTGAAGTGCGTATTCATGATGGATAGTTTATATTCAAGGGCATATTGAACCACCTTGAGAACTTGTTATCGGGTGATAATTATTGTGTTTTATTAATGCGTACAGCCACGAACATTGAACAAAACAATTCTATGGTTAGGTATCTCAATAATAATTAGCAACGCGTTATAAATACATCATTTGGTTAGTCGGAGTATTAACGATTCGTCATACGTATATAGAATCTGAGTCAGTGTGTACGTCGAAATGACCGAGCGCCTGTTCCAATTATTTGTGAAACGATTTTGTTGATCTAAATAAGCAGCAAAAAATGGCGGCTTGTCTGAAGATAATTAAAATTTTCTGTAATATTCATATTCATAGAAACAGATAAAATAGAACAAGTAACTAGAAAAACCTGTGGCGAACATTCTATTCAATACCATACAAAGACTCTTTCTTGCACACCTCAGTGCGCCTACCATGAGTTCAGCACGAGCGACTATCAAGCGCTCGATGACGGTCTATCTCTTTCGCACTATTAGCGCGTGCGAGAGAGGTGCACTGACTCTCGATACGAGATACTCGCTAGCGCCGATCGTAAACTCAGCTCATGGTAGGCACACAGATACACAGAAATACAGAAAGAAACATGATGGTTACAGTTAAATTGAGGAATCCATATACTGACATTTTATATTTATTTATAAATCCACTCTAACCACTTGGTAGACTATTGAAAAAAAGTGATAATTCAGTGAATTGAAAGGCAAATTATTTTTATTATGGCTATAGCATAAAAAAATCGAACGTGTTCTACAAACTCAGCTTAAAAACCATCTAAACTAGTATATTTGTTTAAAAAAAATAATTTGATTGGATTTACCTTCATTTGATATAATCGTTTCCAATTTATCTATTTTTGAAAAAACTCAGTGTGGATTTGTATAATTTTGATTTAACAGACCTGGATTTATCTAGATTTGAAAAAAATACTGCAGATTTATTGACGTAGAGTTGACGTCAACTGACAGCCATATTGAACAAACTTCTTTCGCTGATTGGCTTTGATGGACTTGCCTTCATTTGAAATAAACTGTCATAATGGATTTACCTGATTTTGATAAAATATTGTGATCTTAACTTTATTTTTCTCATAAATTACACGAAATTATACTTAACCCATGAAATAGAAACAAAACCAATTTCTTAACCTTTTATTATATACAAAAATCTTAAAAAATGACAGAAATGGATTTACCCGAGTTTGAAGTTAACCGTCATTTATTAACTACTAGAAGATGGCCGCAGCTTCTTTCGCGGAGCAGAAAGTCATAATTCCTCAATTTTTCTTCTCCGTAGTCGGGATATAAAATATCCTATAACTATTTGTGGATGACCCATGTAAAAAAATTAGACGATTTGGCGTGACGACGACACATATAAACATTTTTTTATTTTTATTCAGTGACTTGCAGATAGTCCGTTTGACTTTTTTGACAATATCTTTAATGTACAGACATTTCTACAACTTCATAATAGTACAGATGTCAATACCACTGGAATGAAAAGCCAGAATTTCAGTTACAAACTAAGCACAGCAAAGGTTGTAAAATATTATTTCCGGATAAATAGCAGGATTCAAGAACATGGATATAACGTCACAAAACACACTGTCGCTGCAAACATTCATCAAAGTGAATATCGTGGAAACCCGAAATTCGTTACTAAAAATATCAAAGCTGAAACGTAAGTACGCTAAAATTAAGACGACCAAACCAACTTGCAATTTATACAGAACTAAAAACCTTTGTTTCATTCCGGCCGGCTCACGATTTTAGTAGGGCACAATAAAAGGCAATAATAAAAAAGTGAGAGCTTTCAACCCCTCGTAAAGATAATCACTGGGGCATGCCAAGTCAGGGAATAACCCTCGACGTTTCGGATTTGGTTTTTATATACCTAATACGCGTGTTAGGTGAAGAACTAAGAGTTTATGAGTAGTTTCGGGGCGCATACATTAAGTAACGGAGAGTGCCGCAGTAGAACTGGTTTGCAAATTCGAAATCGTCCAAATATTATTAAATACTAGAAGATGCCTGCAACTTCGTACGCGGAGGGAAAAGTCATAACCCTCTTTTTTCTTCAGCGTAGTTGGGTAAAAAGTATCCTATAACCATCTGTAGATACCCGGCTGTGCGAGTGTGCCAAAAATAGTTAAAATCGGTTTAGCCGATTTTGCGTGATGAAGCCACAAAACGACCCATACAAACATACAAAAAATCCAAATAAATATTTTTCGTTTTAGTGAACTCCAAATAGTCCGTAACAACCATTTTTTTTTAAATATCTTCAATGTATAGATATTTCATTTTTACAACTTTATAATAGTATAGATTATCATATCATTGAGAGCCCTCTCCTATCCTGGAAATGTACCTATGCTTACAAATCTTTATCTCTGGTGACCTGATATTTACATAAAAAACAAACAGTCCTACCCCACGTGTCAAGTTGACGACGCATTAATTCAAGCCTACACTTTACGTAGATTTCCAACTCAGATTGAATGTTATACGAGTATGCTATCACACCGAGAATCGGTAACAAGGTCCGCTAGAATTATCTGATAACAATAATGACCTGCTTAATGTGCATGAGGTTCCAGGTTCAATTTCCGGTTGAGTCAATTAAAAAAGCATATTTTCTAAATTCTCTTGCCTAACTCGGCTTCCAAGAAGTTGTGAACGGGAAACATACAAAAAACTTGTCCGTGAGTGAGTTTAAAAAAAAGATTGAGCGGGGATTTGTTTTTCGATCTCGTTTGAAGAAACACAATGATCTCGACTCAGAAACTGGTATGGTATTCACAAAATGGGCGTCAGCATCAAACGCAGCGCTGACGGACTCTATCTATCTATCAGCCACAGACGAACATAGGCCTCTCCTATAGCTCGCCACAGGGCGTGATCATACACATCCACAGACTCCCCGCGACCCGTACGAGGTCATTCTTCCTTCTAGTCGGGGGCCAACCTACGCTGCGCTTTCCTATGCATGGTCGCCACTCCAGGACTTTACTGCCCCAACGGCCATCCGTTCTCCGGGCTACATGGCCCGCCCATGGCCACTTCAACGATGCAATCCTGTGAGCTATGTCGGTTTGTTTGGTTCTTCTGCGGATATCCTCATTTCTGAATCTATCACAAAGAGAAACACCGAGCATAGCCTTTTCCACTGCATGTTGCGTAACTCTGAGCCGCTTTATGAGTCCCATTGTGAACGTCATGTCTAAATCAATCTCACTCGTCTCTACTATAATATGATATGAAATAATGATATTTATTCTGTTAGTACATATACAATAACAGTCAGTCATTTTTTTCTTCTTAACTATAACAATATTAGTACTTAGCCTTTCTTAAATATATCTTTCTAAGTATAAACTTAATGCTTAGTTCTCCAAGAAAACATATCAAAACTTATAAAAGTAAATTTAAATAAGTTTCAGTTTATTCTGTCAGTAGGCCACAAGGGCAATTTTTACGAATATGTATCTGAATTTTCCGGCATTACACAAAAAGAGACGCCTATATATTCAAAAGTAAGTATTTTTTTCGTAAACCAATACAATTTAATGCATAGCGTTAGAAAATACTAAATTGACAAAAAAAAGCAAGCTGTACTAATCGAAAGAATCCGCTGTTTTTTTGTTAAACATAAATTTCGCCGGCGGCTACAATCCTGGCCCAGTGTATGTGTTCCCAGGTTTTGTTAATCTTTTTGGATCCCTTCCACTACATGCTCCATTAAAACCTGAGGTACAGTCAACCGCAAAAAGTGTGTGAATCCGTGCAAGGGGAGGTTGGTTAAACTTCATAGTTTTATTTATATTGAAAGTAGATTGGTTCAGCCAAGCAATAAGGTTGGGGGGGGGGTTAATATGAATCTGAATACTAGTGGCCCTGTGAGCTGCAGACGTCGCAAATATTCCAAGACCCATAGAACCGCCATTTGAAAAAATCCAAAAAACTTATTAACATTCTATATAATTATCAATTTTTGTAGGTTTTTTTTTTATATTTATATTTAGTTTTGTATGAAAAACTTAAATTCGCTGTATTTTTTTAGTATGGTATCGGAAGCTACATAAACTAATTACAGGCCTGCTTATACCTGAACTTATTCTAAGTACAAAGTTTCAAAGCAAATTAGCCAGTCGGTTTAAAATGAGAGCGTAACTACGTTTATCTACCCACATCATTAGTGCTCTAAAATGCGTTCAGAAACCGTAGAAAATGACCAGCATTATTACAAACAATTCTACTATGAGAACTTTCTTGTCGGTGGTAGTAGGTAAAATCTGTACTGTAATGTGTATTTCAGTATAGATTTTTGCGATTTTTGTAACGTTATGAGTTTAAATTTGGAACAGCTGTCAAAACTCAAGTAGATCTCTATTCTAGTATCCATAGATATTAAAACAGTTATCGATACGAAACGTCAATTCAGTATGTTTTTTATATAAACCGCACGACATCTGATCTCAAGTGATATGAGAATAAGGACTTCATTCGTTTGTCTATGATTTAAAAAAAATACATTCGTTTTGACGGAGGATCGAATTGCCGCCATTAATGTTGTCATTTATTTGTTGATTTTTTGCTGTTACGAAAGTAGAATTGTAAAAAGTTGTTTTTAATTTACATTAAAGTTGAAAATATGAGTAGAAGTGACTCCGAGAATTATGTGAACACTCCGCCGGATATTGTAAATGCAGCCACGATTGCAACAAATAACTTGTTGTCAGAAAAATCGATACACAAATTAGTACTAGTAAAAAAGTATAAAGATTTTTTAGATTGGAGAATGAACAAACGCACGAATTTATGTGAAAAAATATTTTTTTTCCTTCTGTATTTGTTCAAGTTTATTTTTTATTGCATTATTTTAATATCTATGGCCTATTGATATTTTACAGGTAGCACTAGTAACAGTGCAGGTCATTTCCCTACGGCTATTTCTGAACCCATCTTAGAGTACTTATGATATGTGTGTATATAAAGTAGTGTATGCATCTGTACATAATTAGGCCTTAAAACACTCGTGTGGTCCTATAATGAAACTCGATAACGTTCGTTTCATAAAACCACACTCGTATTTTAAGGCCTCTCATTATGTAGCAGTTGCATAAACTACTATTGTATGGAGAACCGAGCTGACTGCGGACTCTTAATTGTCATAGCATACACTTTTAAGCAAAAAATTTGTCTACCTGATATTTTTTTAAAGAAATCCGCGTAAGGATTACTAATAGTCCGCCAGCTATTTCGCCACATTAAGAAACGATGACGTCATTGATTCCACAGAATCCGAGCCGAATTGATATGATTCATCACCGAACGTCTAATCATACTATACTTTATGGATCTTTTATACTCTTGTTTGATCTATCATTTCATTTAGGTACAGTCATGGGATTTTTGTAAACTGGCAATGATCTTTAACCCCCGACAAAAAAGAGGGGTGTTATAAGTTTACCGTGTCTGTGACTCTGAGTATCTGTTTATCTGTCTGTGGCATCGTAGCGCCCATACGGATGGACCGATTTGAATGCGGTTTTTTTTGTGTCATAGATAATTTTATCCCGAGTGTTCTTAGCTTTGTTTGATGAAAATCGGAGCACTCGTCTCCAATATATTCAGCTTTTAGTGGAACAATTCGGGGGGTTTCTAAAATTTATAATTTTCTTTATTTATTAATATGCGTATATGGCAAAATTAAGGTTTTCATGATAATTGTACTTCGTATATTGTTTCAGATTTCACAGGACTTAAAGTTGTAAAAATGAAATGTATATACATTAAAGATATTTACAAAAAAATAAGTGATACGGACTTTTTGAAGTTCACTGAATCAAAAACGCAAAATATATTTTTTGGATTTTATTGTATGTTTGTTTGTGGCTTCATGAAGCCAAAACGGCTAAACGGATTTAAATTTTTATACACAACTTTTAAATGGGTACACGGATAGCTGGGCATCCACAGGCTATAGGATACTTTTTATCGACTACGCTGTAGACAAAGAGGGTTATGATTTTTTGTTACCTGCTATGACAAAACGAGACGTAATCGTGTGTGAAACATTCGTTTCGATTGTACCATTACGTCCGTCTCGAAGGGTTCGATGTAAATAAATAAATCAGAGTAATACGCGATTACGTCCCTTTGTGATGATACATGATTGTCATGATTATAATAATACATATATTGTAACAGGATCGTACGAAAAAACCACAAGAATAACTTTTATCTTTGTAGTACTGAGGAGCTACTCAGAAACTCTAAATTCGAAGTTCGTATGGCGTCATCCCGCTCACACAAATACAGTTTTTCATGAGAGCGAGAGGGTCGGCCGTTACGAACTTCGGAATTCGGGATTCGGAATAACCCCCAGATATCCGGCTACAGATAGAGACGTCAGGCAGAGCGGCGCAACGCAAGCATTTGTCTCTTCCAAGTACTTATTAATTAATTACATTTTTATTGCACATAAGAAAAGTTAACGTCCACAAGGCAAACTTAATGCCGTAAGGCATTCTCAATAAGTCTAACTTGGGGAACTTATCCATACTACGTGAGCCGTTCAGGGAGGGGGGTTCTTTAAGATATCACGCATCTCATCTTGGCATTCTTCTACGGGTGGTTACCGAGGAGGGAGCGAGGTAAAAAGGGGGCCAAGCAGAAAAAATATGAGATATATATATTTTCTACGGATATAAATACACAAACGCAGTACCTACAAAATTATATTTATGCATACTGTGTATGTGTATAACATTCGCGATTAAACCGTGCATCAAAAAGTACCTACCGTAGACCTCAGCTATGAGGCCGTTCGCTATTCATTCTATTCAAAAGTGCTCTCTCTCGCTCGCGCGCGGGCCGCTGCACGCTGTTTCGGTTTAAAGAGAGGGCCATCTGCACTAGTTGTATTATCATCTTTTAATTGGTATAAAGCTTTAACCTTGATAAGGCTACACGTTTACAACTATATCGCGAAACCACTCCGACCTGACCCTAATCCACGGATCCGTTAGCAATATCAGCCATCAATCCACTCGTATCTAAAACCTTTTCTCCAGAACTCTGTTATTTCGCGTTTCGCATTAGCCAGCATTCGGCACCGATAGCACGATACAAGTGCACAGTATCTTGGATTAAATGGAAACGCCCGAATCAGCGCACTTTTACCCTTTATATACGTTATACACGGTACCAGATTAATTTTTAATCTCGAAAGATAGAAGGTGGCAACCCTGATACGACTTTCATGTTACTTCTAATACCAAGTATAAAACGATAACGTTACGAAATTTGAAAAATATAACGAATTAAATCCAAACATTTAAATGTTGAACATTTTTAATAAAATGCAAATATTCCGAAATTAGACAAGTAAACCAATGAGCGTATATATATATCTATGAGTAGTAGCAAAAAAGTAGATATATCTATATCTACAATCAAGTGACGAACATAGAACGACGCTCACTACTTTTAATGAAACTTGAGAATTATGCGACAATTTTTTTTAAACTTCAGAGTTTTACTTTTTAAGGCTGAAATTTCACGAACAAAGAACGTCGTTCAAATCTAGCCAAAAGCGTAAGTATTTGGGCGTTTATTTGCAGTCAAAGTACAGTTTACGTCCCATCCACTACGCACAAAGGTTATAAAGACGAATAGCCCGATTTATTTCCTGGCACATTAAAAGTTCCTGCCCAACTTGTACATTTACGAGACTTTTATTTCGACAATCCTTGCGATTTGAGGGTTTTGTTTGGTGGTGAATTAATTAACGTGCTTGAGACCTGGGCGCTGGAATATGATACAAGCAGATTTTTATTGCGTATTCTTTTCGCATAACTTTTAATTTAGAACGTTTTTTGTGTGAGTGAGATTAAATTGACTAGGAATTAAAATGGAATTCAGACGGTTGTTTATTAGATAGTTGAAATAAGTAGGAACAATCTTCAACTCGAAAACGTCTATAATGTAAGTACATCAAACTAAAAAAAAACTTTTCACATTTACAATACAAGCATATATATCAAAACAATATCGTAATCAATCCAAACCCATAAGGAAATGGGTAGACCCATTGATGGCCCTATTAAAATCGAAGTCATAATGTAATAGACAATTATTTGTCCGAATTTTTATTAGTCATAATCATTTTTCTACCAAATCTTGGACTTTTCAGGATGACCTTTTCAAGGAGCCTGAAAATTTTACGGTTTAAAGATTATAAGACAAATGATTTTACGACTAACATTACATTATGAATTATGACTTCCATTGATTATGGGTAGCAATAACAAAAGGATTTGTAATAAAATATTGGAACATTAATTAAAATAACAAAAATAAAAAGAAAGATAGAAAAATTCGCATAAAACCGGAAATAAAAGATGACTCGATTGAAAGTTTCCAAATCTCATGAAGAAAACATTTACTCGTTCATGCAACTTTTAGAACGTGTACAGCCTTTTAAAATGCCCTGTTTGTTGCGAAGACCTGTCAAATGCAAAACAAACTCAAATAACTCAGAAATTCAGATCAATTATGAGATTACATTTAGATGACCTTTTCAAACTGGCAAAGGCTGTTTCAATACTCCTTCGGGAAGTTTCGAAATGAGTAAAAGTTGACTCGTATTTATATTCCTTCAGGAAATTAACTAAAATTGGGTTTTCCGGTGGTCGGATTAGACATTTAATATCGTTTTCGCATTAAATTTAGATTGAAATAATTTCAGAAAGATTATGTATATTTTTTAAAACTCATGGTTTCATCATCTGCGTAAAGTCGTAAACACAGAAGTGGCAGAAAATAACCATTGTCAATTAACATCTGTACTATTATAAAGTTTTAAACATGAAATGTCTGTACATTGAAGATATTTTCAAAAATAATATTGTACCAGAGTAATTGGAGGTCATTAAATCGTTTTTTTTGTATGTTTGTAAGTCTCGTTATGGCTTTATCACGCCTAATCGGCTGTATGGATTTCAACTATTTTTGGTACACGGGTAGCTGGGCATCCACGGATGGTTACGGAACACTTTTACCCGACTACGCTGACGAAAAAAGTGGGTTTATGACGTTTTCTCCTCCGCGAACGAAGTCGCGGGCACCAGTTGACATTAAAATCGCATGTCACCCCGTTTTTCTTGTATAAATTACTAACCAGCATTTAATGGCAATTTTCCATGCCATTAAACATTTTCAGGTGCATAATGCGATTGCTGGAAATTAGTTTATTATACCCATTACACGTTCCCACACTTTTTCCAATATTAAGTAACTTCGAACCTAGTAATTAAAGTACATATAAAATGCAAAACTTGGCGTGCGCCATTTTCTGATAAATAACCCACATTCACATGGGAAATATTTTATTCAAATGGGATTTGGTTTGTATAATTTTGTAATTATGAAGTATAAATTAATTAAAAGTACAAACATACAAGCGTTAGCCTGGATTTTTGCACTCGTTAAGCATTTCGTTATTTATGTACTTAAGGCACGCTGGGAAGGTAAGAAATGAGAAAAATTGAGGACGATTTTTTAGGGTTCCGTACCCAAAGGGTAAAACGGGACCCTATTACTAAGACTCTGCTGTCCGTCTGTCTGCCACCAGGTTGTATCTCATGACCCGTGATTGCTAGATAGTTGAAATTTTGACAGATGATGTATTTCTGTTGCCGCTCGCTATAAAAGCAAATACTAATTTACTAGCCAATTTTTATTTTGTTGCAGTTTTTTTTTCGTCCGATTTGGGTGACAATTGGTACTTACGTACAAGTTACAAATAAATTAATAGCTTAAAAAACGCTAGAAAAACATGCTTTTAAAAGATGGTCAAAGTTCATTACAAGACTTTTCTAATAAATCCAAACACAGCTATGATACGATGTTCCATCATGAAGTTCCAGGTCATATCTTCCGTCTCCATCATCAGATCAATTCGACAGTACCATATTATTGTATTGTCATCAGAACTATATACAGCTGCTAATTTTCATGATGCTACGATCCTTGGAAGATGGTTAAATAAGTTACCTTAGATTCCATTACATAGTTAGTTACATACAGGTAACCTAATAAAAGCGTGTGAAAAAGTATGTGGATTTCGTAACTTAATGGATATTTTCATACAACTTTTGTAGGACACATCGGGAAATTACCATTAAGGTAGGAGAAGGGTAAGTACCATTTTTCACCCAAATCGGACAAAATAAGAAAAAAGTACAACAAAATAAAAATTGACCTTGATTGATTGATTGATTGATTTTAAAACAGAATGAAATAAATATTTACGTGAGTAAGTGAAAAATATTGTTATTGTATGTGTTATGTATGTATGTTATACGTGTCGTTGTAGCTTCATCGCGCCAAAATTGATTTCAACCATTTTTGGTCCACGCACACAGAGACGGTTATAAAATACTTTTAATTAGACTACGCTTAGAAAAAAGGGTTATTTTTTTCCACCGCTGACGAAGTTGCGGGCACCTTACAATCGATTTTCAATCAAATCTACACTAGTAATTACCGCAACAGGAGTATTGCGTGTCAAACAAAAGTAGGTGAAAAGTAATTTTTTTCGTAACTCAGACCTAATTCTCCGTCGCATGTTATTGAGTACGAATGCTTAATAAAGCACTTGTAAATGAAACTTTTTTATTTTTACTTTACCTTCAGGTCAATATAAGTGTGACACTGGTTGTGATTGTATCTACAGATGTTTCTTATATTGAAGTTGTGTTCAATGAAGAACGACATGGAATGGACATGGAAAAAACGGAACCCTTATCCTTCACTAAAATGTTTGTCTGTCTGTCTGTCAAGACCCTTTTTCTCGCAAACGCGTGGAAGTATCAAGTCGCCTGCGTTCCCTTGAAGCTGTAAAAAGAACAAGCTTCTAAGTCAACGCAATGCATGGTCGTGAAGTTGACCGCCCCAAATCGTTTGCCCGCAAATGGCATATCAATATCGTTAGTTCATCGTTAGTTCATGTTTGTTCAGTAGGTAAAATCGTTAGGACCCGATTTTTTAACACATTTTTTTAAAAAATAAAATGGGGTGGCTAACTTCACGCCTACCACCCCAAACCACTTTTTCCATATATTGTTGTCTATATAGCAAGATATTCGTTAGTTCACGTTTGTTCACCATATAATATCGTTAGGACCCGACTCTGTCAATTTTTTTTTATTTTTAAAGTGGGGTGGCTGTCTTCACGCTAACCACCCCACCCCTAAATCGCCAAAACTAACGATGTCTAGGGGTCAAGAGACGTTAGTTCACGTTTGTTCAGGTACTAAAAACGTTAGGATCTCATTGGATAGACCACAAAAAAATAAAATCAAAAAATCGATTATTCTGTATAAGGCAGTCGGACAAAGTGCTGTAAAATGTTGTCTTATCGGGTCCTTACGATTCAAGTGGCTGAACGAACATCTACAGACGACAAGTATTCGATGTAGATATGTAACTTGCGGGCACTCGATAGCAAATGGCAACGTTCGTCATTTTTCTTTTTTTAATACTACATGGAGGCGGCTGTCTTCACGCTAGTCACTTAAACCAGAAGCCCAAGAGATAATCCATGTCTGTAGTTCTATACGGCCGTGTGGTCGTTAGTTCACGTTTGTTCAGGCATAACCGATGTTAGGATCTCATTGGTTTGGCCACAAAAAATATAATATCGAAAATTCGAAAATTCCATATAAGGCAGTTAGACAAAGTGCTGTAAAATGTTGTCTTATCGGGTCCTTACGATTCAAGTGGGTGAACAAACATCTACAGACGATACGTAATCGATGTAGATATGTAACTTGCGGGCACTCGATAGCAAATGGCGAGTTTCGTATTTTTTTCTTTTTTTTAGTACTATGGAGGCGGCTGTCTTCACGCTAGTCAGTTTAACCAGACGCCCAAGAGATAATCCATGTCTGTGGTTATATACGGCCGTGGGGTCGTTAGTTCACGTTTGTTCAGGCTTAAGCAACGTTAGAATCTCATTGGTTCGGCCACAAAAAAATAAAATCGAAAATTAGAAAATTCCATATAAGGCAGTTAGACATGGTGCTGTAAAATGTTGTCTTATCGGGTCCTTACGATTCAAGTGGCTGAACAAACATCTGCAGACGATACGTAATCGATGTAGATATGTAACTTGCGGGCACTCGATAGCAAATGGTGACTTTCGTCATTTTTTCTTTTTTTTAGTACTATGGAGGCGGCTGTCTTCACGCTAACCACCCCACCCCTAAATCGCCAAAACTAACGATGTCTAGGGGTCAAGAGACGTTAGTTCACGTTTGTTCAGGTACTAAAAACGTTAGGATCTCATTAGATTGACCACAAAAAAATAAAATCGTAAAATCGATTATTCCGTATAAGGCAGTCAGACAAAGTGCTGTAAAATGTTGTCTTATCGGGTCCTTAAGATTCATGTGGGTGAACAAACATCTGCAGACGATACGTAATCGATGTAGATATGTAACTTGCGGGCACTCGATAGCAAATGGCGTGTTTCGTATTTTTTTCTTTTTTTAGTACTATGGAGGCGGCTGTGCGGCTAGCGTGAAGACGCTAGTCAGTTTAACCAGACGCCCAAGAGATAATCCATGTCTGTGGTTATATACGGCCGTGGGGTCGTTAGTTCACGTTTGTTCAGGCTTAAGCAACGTTAGAATCTCATTGGTTCGGCCACAAAAAAATAAAATCGAAAAATCGATTATTCCGTATAAGGCAGTCAGACAAAGTGCTGTAAAATGTTGTCTTATCGGGTCCTTACGATTCAAAAGGCTGAACATACATCTACAGACGACAAGTATTCCATGTAGATATGCAACTTGCGGGCACTCGATAGCAAATGGCGACTTTCAGCATTTTTCTTTTTTTAATTCTATATGGAGGCGGCTGTCTTCACGCTAGTCACTTAAACCAGAAGGCCAAGACGTAATCCATTTCTATGGTTTTATACGGCCGTGGGGTCGTTAGTTCACGTTAGTTCAGGCATAAGTGACGTTAGGACCTCATCGGTTTGGCAACAAAAGATTAAAATTGAAAAATTGAAAATTCCATATAAGGCAGTCAAACAAAGTGCTGTAAAATGTTGTGTTATCGGGTCCTTACGATTCAAGTGGCTGAACAAACATCTGCAGACGATACATAATCGATGTAGATATGTAACTTGCGGGCACTCGATAGCAAATGGCCACTTTCGTCATTTTTTCTTTTTTTTAGTACTATGGAGGCGGCTGTCTTCACGATAACCACCCCACCCCTAAATCGCCAAAACTAACGATGTCTAGGGGTCAAGAGACGTTAGTTCACGTTTGTTCAGGTACTAAAAACGTTAGGATCTCATTGGATTGACCACAAAAAAATAAAATCAAAAAATCGATTATTCTGTATAAGGCAGTCGGACAAAGTGCTGTAAAATGTTGTCTTATCGGGTCCTTACGATTCAAGTGGCTGAACAAACATCTACAGACGACAAGTATTCCATGTAGGTATGCAACTTGCGGGCACTCGATAGCAAATGGCAACTTTCGTCATTTTTCTTTTTTTAATACTACATGGAGGCGGCTGTCTTCACGCTAGTCACTTAAACCAGAAGCCCAAGAGATAATCCATGTCTGTAGTTCTATACGGCCGTGGGGTCGTTAGTTCACGTTTGTTCAGGCATAAGCGATGTTAGGATCTCATTGGTTTGGCCACAAAAAAATAAAATCGAAAATTCGAAAATTCCATATAAGGCAGTTAGACAAAGTGCTGTAAAATGTTGTCTTATCGGGTCCTTACGATTCATGTGGGTGAACAAACATCTGCAGACGATACGTAATCGATGTAGATATGTAACTTGCGGGCACTCGATAGCAAATGGCGTGTTTCGTATTTTTTTCTTTTTTTAGTACTATGGAGGCGGCTGTCTTCACGCTAGTCAGTTTAACCAGACGCCCAAGAGATAATCCATGTCTGTGGTTATATACGGCCGTGGGGTCGTTAGTTCACGTTTGTTCAGGCTTAAGCAACGTTAGAATCTCATTGGTTCGGCCACAAAAAAATAAAATCGAAAATTAGAAAATTCCATATAAGGCAGTTAGACATGGTGCTGTAAAATGTTGTCTTATCGGGTCCTTACGATTCAAGTGGCTGAACAAACATCTGCAGACGATACGTAATCGATGTAGATATGTAACTTGCGGGCACTCGATAGCAAATGGCGACTTTCGTCATTTTTTCTTTTTTTTAGTACTATGGAGGCGGCTGTCTTCACGCTAACCACCCCACCCCTAAATCGCCAAAACTAACGATGTCTAGGGGTCAAGAGACGTTAGTTCACGTTTGTTCAGGTACTAAAAACGTTAGGATCTCATTAGATTGACCACAAAAAAATAAAATCGTAAAATCGATTATTCCGTATAAGGCAGTCAGACAAAGTGCTGTAAAATGTTGTCTTATCGGGTCCTTACGATTCAAGTGGCTGAACAAACATCTACAGACGACAAGTATTCGATGTAGATATGTAACTTGCGGGCACTCGATAGCAAATGGCGACTTTCGTCATTTTTCTTTTTTTAATACTATATGGAGGCGGCTGTCTTCACACTAGTCACTTAAACCAGAAGGCCAAGAGATAATCCATGTCTATGGTTTTATACAGCCGTGGGGTCGTTAGTTCACGTTAGTTCAGGCATTAGTGACGTTAGGAACTCATTGGTTTGGCCACAAAAAATTAAAATTGAAAAATTGAAAATTCCATATAAGGCAGTCAAACAAAGTGCTGTAAAATGTTGTGTTATCGGGTCCTTACGATTCAAGTGGCTTAACAAACATCTGCAGACGATACATAATCGATGTAGATATGTAACTTGCGGGCACTCGATAGCAAATGGGAACTTTCGTCATTTTTTCTTTTTTTTAGTACTATGGAGGCGGCTGTCTTCACGCTAACCACCCCACCCCTAAATCGCCAAAACTAACGATGTCTAGGGGTCAAGAGACGTTAGTTCACGTTTGTTCAGGTACTAAAAACGTTAGGATCTCATTGGATTGACCACAAAAAAATAAAATCGAAAAATCGATTATTCCGTATAAGGCATTCAGACAAAGTGCTGTTAAATGTTGACTTATCGGGTCCTTACGATTCAAAAGGCTGAAGAAACATCTACAGACGACAAGTATTCGATGTAGATATGTAACTTGCGGGCACTCGATAGCAAACGGCGACTTTCATCATTTTTCTTTTTTTAATACTATATGGAGGCGGCTGTCTTCACGCTGGTCACTTAAACCAGAAGCCCAAGAGATAATCCATGTCTGTGGTTCTATACGGCCGTGAGGTCGTTAGTTCACGTTTGTTCAGGCTAAAGCAGCGCTAGAATCTGATTGGTTTGGCCACAAAAAAATAAAATCGGAAATTCGAAAATTCCATATAAGGCAGTTAGACATGGTGCTGTAAAATGTTGTCTTATCGGGTCCTTACGATTCAAGTGGCTGAACAAACATCTGCAGACGATACGTAATCGATGTAGATATGTAACTTGCGGGCACTCGATAGCAAATGGCGACTTTCGTCTTTTTTTCTTTTTTTTATTAATATGGAGGCGGCTGTCTTCACGCTAACCACCCCGCCCCTAAATCGCCAAAACTAACGATGTCTAGGGGTCAAGAGACGTTAGTTCACGTTTGTTCAGGTACTAAAAACGTTAGGATCTCATTGGATTGACCACAAAAAAATAAAATCGGAAAATCGATTATTCCGTATAAGGCATTCAGACAAAGTGCTGTTAAATGTTGACTTATCGGGTCCTTACGATTCAAAAGGCTGAAGAAACATCTACAGACGACAAGTATTCGATGTAGATATGTAACTTGCGGGCACTCGATAGCAAACGGCGACTTTCATCATTTTTCTTTTTTTAATACTATATGGAGGCGGCTGTCTTCACGCTGGTCACTTAAACCAGAAGCCCAAGAGATAATCCATGTCTGTGGTTCTATACGGCCGTGAGGTCGTTAGTTCACGTTTGTTCAGGCTAAAGCAGCGCTAGAATCTGATTGGTTTGGCCACAAAAAAATAAAATCGAAAATTCGAAATTTCCTTATAAGGCATTTAAACATGGTGCTGTAAAATGTTGTCTTATCGGGTCCTTACGATTCAAGTGGGTGAACAAACATCTGCAGACGATACGTAATCGATGTAGATATGTAACTTGCGGGCACTCGATAGTAAATGGCGACTTTCGTCAATTTTTCTTTTTTTTAGTACTATGGAGGCGGCTGTCTTCACGCTAGTCAGTTTAACCAGACGCCCAAGAGATAATCCATGTCTGTGGTTATATACGGCCGTGGGGTCGTTAGTTCACGTTTGTTCAGGCTTAAGCAACGTTAGAATCTCATTGGTTCGGCCACAAAAAAATAAAATCGAAAATTAGAAAATTCCATATAAGGCAGTTAGACATGGTGCTGTAAAATGTTGTCTTATCGGGTCCTTACGATTCAAGTGGCTGAACAAACATCTGCAGACGATACGTAATCGATGTAGATATGTAACTTGCGGGCACTCGATAGCAAATGGCGACTTTCGTCATTTTTTCTTTTTTTTAGTACTATGGAGGCGGCTGTCTTCACGCTAACCACCCCACCCCTAAATCGCCAAAACTAACGATGTCTAGGGGTCAAGAGACGTTAGTTCACGTTTGTTCAGGTACTAAAAACGTTAGGATCTCATTAGATTGACCACAAAAAAATAAAATCGTAAAATCGATTATTCCGTATAAGGCAGTCAGACAAAGTGCTGTAAAATGTTGTCTTATCGGGTCCTTACGATTCAAGTGGCTGAACAAACATCTACAGACGACAAGTATTCGATGTAGATATGTAACTTGCGGGCACTCGATAGCAAATGGCGACTTTCGTCATTTTTCTTTTTTTAATACTATATGGAGGCGGCTGTCTTCACACTAGTCACTTAAACCAGAAGGCCAAGAGATAATCCATGTCTATGGTTTTATACAGCCGTGGGGTCGTTAGTTCACGTTAGTTCAGGCATTAGTGACGTTAGGAACTCATTGGTTTGGCCACAAAAAATTAAAATTGAAAAATTGAAAATTCCATATAAGGCAGTCAAACAAAGTGCTGTAAAATGTTGTGTTTTCGGGTCCTTACGATTCAAGTGGCTGAACAAACATCTGCAGACGATACATAATCGATGTAGATATGTAACTTGCGGGCACTCGATAGCAAATGGCCACTTTCGTCATTTTTTCTTTTTTTTAGTACTATGGAGGCGGCTGTCTTCACGCTAACCACCCCACCCCTAAATCGCCAAAACTAACGATGTCTAGGGGTCAAGAGACGTTAGTTCACGTTTGTTCAGGTACTAAAAACGTTAGGATCTCATTGGATTGACCACAAAAAAATAAAATCGAAAAATCGATTATTCCGTATAAGGCATTCAGACAAAGTGCTGTTAAATGTTGACTTATCGGGTCCTTACGATTCAAAAGGCTGAAGAAACATCTACAGACGACAAGTATTCGATGTAGATATGTAACTTGCGGGCACTCGATAGCAAACGGCGACTTTCATCATTTTTCTTTTTTTAATACTATATGGAGGCGGCTGTCTTCACGCTGGTCACTTAAACCAGAAGCCCAAGAGATAATCCATGTCTGTGGTTCTATACGGCCGTGAGGTCGTTAGTTCACGTTTGTTCAGGCTAAAGCAGCGCTAGAATCTGATTGGTTTGGCCACAAAAAAATAAAATCGAAAATTCGAAAATTCCATATAAGGCAGTTAGACATGGTGCTGTAAAATGTTGTCTTATCGGGTCGTTACGATTCAAGTTGGTGAACAAACATCTGCAGACGATACGTAATCGATCTAGACATGTAACTTGCGGGCACTCGATAGCAAGTGGCAATTTTCGTCATTTTTTATTTTTTATTTAGTACTATGGAGGCGGCTGTCTTCACGCTGGTCACTTCAACCAGAAGCCCAAGAGATAATCCATGTCTTTGGTTCTATACGGCCGTGGGGTCGTTAGTTCACGTTTGTTCAGGCTAAAGCAGCGCTAGACTCTCATTGGTTCGGCCACAAAAAAATAAAATCGAAAATTCGAAAATTCCATATAAGGCAGTTCGACATGGTGCTGTAAAATGTTGTCTTATCGGGTCCTCACGATTCAAGTGGCTGAACAAACATCTGCAGACGATACGTAATCGATGTAGATAGGTAACTTGCGGGCACTGGATAAGAAATGGCGACTTTTGTCATTTTTCTTTTTTTAATACTATATGGGGGCGGCTGTCTTCACGCTGGTCACTTAAACCACAAGGCCAAGAGATAATCCATATCTGTGGTTCTATACGGCCGTGGGGTCGTAAGTTCACGTTTGTTCAGGCTTAAGCAACGTTAGAATCTCATTGGTGCGGCCGCAAAAAAATTAAATTGAAAATCCGAAAATTCGGTATAAGGCAGTCAGACAAAGTGCTGTAACATGTTATCGTGTGGCGTCCTTACGATTCAAATGGCTGAAAAAATATCAACAGACGATATGTAATCGATGTAGATATGCTCATCACACAAACACTTGTACTGACCGGGATTCGAACCCGGGACCGCCAGCTTCGTAGGCCATTGTGCAACCCACTGAGCCAAACGTGTAGTCAGAGAAGGAAAAGCGTTAAGTAAGCATATATTGTACCTATTTGTTAGAATCCTACTATACACCTGAATCCATATTAACGGTTACTACTCGTATCTCGATTATGTGTTTTTCTCAGGCAAAAGGGCCTGGATTGTCGATTCCAGTTTCCAAGATGATGCGAATTTTATAAACCAGTCCGAATTTGATGGACTTCTGTTTTGTTCAAAATTAATTCAACGGACATTCAAAATTATAATATGCAATGCAACTAATAAAATTCATAAATTACAAATCTAACTTGGAAAAATCACGTTCAAAGTTTAATATATGAAATATTTAATGAATAGGGAGCCTGACTGTCGATCGCTTCAAGGATCGACAAATGGGTAATATAGATTACCTAAAATTGATTATTTTTATATTAATACAATAAAATTATGTTAAACTTCGATTCTTTAAAATTATCATGATTAATTTGAAACCCCCGACGAATTGTGAGTGACATATGAATTAATTGATTCATTATGTAATTTGTTCTGAAATCCACCCTTACATCAATTAAACAGTCGGGACCAATACGAAATTTAGATCGATGCAAATCTTCTCAACAATGGGCCCGACTGTTAAAAATCGCTGTTCCACATTAGATTTAATGATTTGTTTTAAGTGAGTTTCTATAATGAATCATGAAACATCTACATCTATACTATTATAAAGTTGTAAAAATGAAATGTCTGTACATTGAAGATATCTTCAAAAAATTGATTGTTACGGACTATTTGGAGGTCACTAAAACGAAAAATATTTTCTTTTGAATTTTTGTATGTTTGTATTGTGTTGTTGTGGCTTCATCACTCCAAATTGGCTGAACGGATTTCAACAATTTAGAAGGTTTAGCGACTTCATAGTCACAAATTTAAATGGTCCTGAGGAAAATGGTTCCATCGATCGGATTTGATTATGAAGCCGGACGGTAGGCACCTGATCTGCGTAGTAAAAAAATGTATATAAATATTTATTGCTATACCTATAGGGCGAGTTATCTCGATGGACCTATTTAACGTTCATAAGTTTCTTCATAAAATACATTTATGTGACAAGCTTTTATTGGGGACTGAACGTTTCTTTAATCATCCATCAATTGCTCATCGAGTTGATTCTAAAGAGCTCAAACTCGGTAGGATTGCGGTAACTTATTACAGAGTTCCTATGCCCACCTTCCGTCTCCATCATCATATCAGCTCGATATTATCATAATATTGCACTGTCACCAAACTTACAAAAGTGTGCAAAAATTTTGTACAATCAGAAACCGGCAAGTGGTTTCCAAGATTGACCCATATAAACATACTAACACGGCAACAATAAAAGTACGCAAGCTCCATTTTTGCGTTGTCTTAATGTACTACAAAAGTTATGATTGCTAGTGGCTGATTGTCAAATTGGCAAATCAGAATTATTTGTTTTGGGTAATAGAAAGTACACTGATATTTTGGCCAACTCTTATTGGTCACACAACGCGCATATTCGACTTAGAATATATTTACCCCGTTTTGGTACTGCAATTTTGTATAAAGCTCGCGTTCTATGTTTTTTTCGTTCGCTGGTTTTAACCTAGTGTAGACTAGGCATCATCCGACATGCTCTAGGCCAGTTTTTAAATTTTAAATTAAAAACTGGCCCGACCTTGACGCGAGAAGCCGTGGGCAAAATCTTCTATTCAGGATTAGAAATCTGCATTTATCATAATCTCTTAGCAGTAGTAAGTCGTTGCCGGCTTAACTATTCAACAATTATTGCAATCATTTCAGAAAAAAAGGGAACCGCCTTTACCAAAACGTCGCATACCAAAACCTCCAGAATGTCCGCATCTAAATCGCTTCAGCCAACCACGAGATAATCGCGGACAAACATAGTACCTACATACGTGCATACAGATCAAACTGAAAACCGCCTTTTCTGTAGACGGTTAAAAATCAAGTTTGGTACGCCGGCGAAGCCGCGGGCAAAAGCTAGTACTATTTAAAGTTCTAAAATTGAAATGTCTGAACAACAAACATATTTTAAAAAAATTGAAAGGGACTAGGTATATTTATTGGAGGTCACTGAATAGTTTTTTTTTTATTGTTTGTATGTGTCGTTATGGCTTCAAATACATACACACTATAACCATCTGGAGATACCCAGCTATCCGTGTACCAAAAATTGTTGAAACCCGTTTAGCCGATTTGGCGTGATGAAGCCACAACGACACATACAAAGATGTAAAATCCATTTTTTTTTCTATATAGTGTTCTCCAAATAGTCCGTTACATACAGTTTTTTGAAAATATTTTCAATGTATATACATTTCAGTTTAACAACTTTATGATATGAGTATAGATATATTAAGAACTAGCTTCTGCCCGCGACTTCGTCCGCCTTAAATTCTTTTATCGCGGATAAGGGTATTTTTCCGGGATAAAAAGTAGCCTAAGCCTTCCCCGGGACTCTAACTATCTCCATAACAAATTTCATCCAAATCGGTTCAGCGGTTTAAGCGTGAAGAGGTAACAGACAGACAGACAGACACACTTTCACATTTATAGTATTGGTATGGATTAAAAAAAAAAAAAACGTAAAAACGAATGCTAAACATCTGGGGGAACGGCAGTGCCCCCGTCAAGACGAACAAAAAAGAAATGGGGCACTACCTACCTTTTCTGACACCTATCCTCCTAATTTCATCAATATAAAATTAGTCTTTTTTGAGTAAAATGCCTGTGACATACGGACGGACAGACGGACATGACTAAACTATAAGGGTTCCGTCGAATTGAGAACCTCCTCCTTTTTTTGGAAGTCGGTTTTAAACAAGTCCAGTACCCCAGAAATTTGTTAAGTTATACATGATTGATACTCACAATATAACAAATAATAAATTCTAATATGGAACATAGCGATTTTGAACAGTCGGGACCCATAAGAAATCTAGATCGACGCAAATCTTCCCAACAATGGGTCCCGACTGTTTAAAATCGCTATGTTCCGTATTAGAATTTATTATTTGTTATATTGTGAGTATCGATCATGTATCATGTATAACTTAACAAATTTTTGGGGTACTGGACTTGTTTTTTTCTTTTTAGTTTTTTACGCAGTCGGGTTTTTTGTTTTTTTAATTAGTCTTTTTATTTTATACTTTTTAGTTAAAATTATAAAAGTCAGTCAATTTCACAATCTTTATCGTGGGGGTTATTGAGAAGCTTGCATAGATTTATTACAATACAATGAAATGAAAATTTAGTAAGAACGGCTTGCTAGCCTACTTTAAATGGTTATAGTTCCTAACTGGTAAGTCCAAATTAAAAATGATAAAAGAAACCTAATCATTATTTGTAAATCCCTATTCATTGATACTCCACTCGATATAGTACGTCGATTTTCATTTTTTTCTCTTTCACAATATGGCGTCTCATTATCGCCATTTTGAGTTTTCATCATTTTCATGTCTTCAGTGACATTTGGACAGTTAAGACAAATCGATTGACGTAAGAATCATCAAAATCGGTCCACGCGTTTGGTCTCTAGAGTGCCAGATAGGAACAAACATACATACATACATCCATACATACATACATACATACATACATACATACATACATACATACATACATACATAGACTGATAAACACATTACCACTCCTTTGCGTCGCGCAGTCGGGTAAAAATAGGTGTTGAAATAAATCAAAACAAATTTTGAAAAAGTTGTGTAATATTTAGCACCAAGTACTGCATCTGTGGGCTCATTGTGACAAGTGGCATAACTAGAGATGGTGAAAAGCGTTATAATTAAATTTCAATCACCGTGACTCTCGTACCAATTGTAAAAAAAACACTGTGATTTTTATACATTACTGAAAGTTACTTACAGTAATGTATAAAATTGTTGTCTTTTAAACACTCCGCTACCCAAAGGTTGTCTGGAAGAGATCGCTATTTAGCGATAAGACCGCCTATTGTTTATCTCTGCTAATTCGAATGTTACTGTCATGTTCTGTATTTCTGTGTATCTGAGGTGTGCAATAAAGAGTATTTGTATCTGTATTGTATTGTATACAGATCATTATAACAATTTTACCGTGATTTTAACACACTTGTTGCTCACATATTATAACCTACGTGCTTTTGTAGTGTAGCGTTCCGTCGTGTCGTGACCAGTCAGTTATACTTTTTTAGTCACAGTGATTTTCTTATCGTGTCGTTATTATTACCCGCCACTAGTTATGACACAAATGTAAACTGCCATTTTGACACATTAACACTTTTTTATAGTTGCCAAAAAAATAACTTTGCACCGCCTAAAAATCACCATTTGCTAATAATATCCATTTTTGCAAAAATTAGTAATCTGAAAATTCCAAAAACAATGTTAAACAATGTCTGTTCAGGGAGCCCAAGCCTATCCGTGATATTTCAATTGTAGTCATTTTTAAAAAATGAACTGTTGTCTATTCTGCTGAGTAAAAAGTAAATAAGTTGCAGTAAGTCGACTGAGAGGCATCTGTCAAATGATTGAAGAGAAAAACGTGAGATAGATGTATGTCATGACAACACTGTACTGCTTTCGATGAGTGTCAAAACGCTCACCTGAAATTAGCATGGTTATTTTTCAAGTAACTTTCGACCATACGTGTACATGCTTTAAACTTCTATTTTTCCATGTTGTTCAGATATATCGCTTAGATACCAGTGGTTTCTCCACAGCTAAGGAATCTATGACTTGTTGTGAGTTTGGAAATCAATGAATATCGACGGTTTTGATACTTGTGACACGTTGAGGCCACATAAGTAAATGAGAGTCAACAAACTCTTGATAATTTAAACGTTTACCTCTCTTTGAGCACCTGGAGTGTATAGCGACTTCTGCTGCTGACTGTACTATGGAGGGCTATCTTCACGCTAGTCACTCCACCCAGAAGACGAGGAGATAATCCATTTCTGTGGTTATTTACGGTAGTGAGGTCGTTAGTTCACATTTGTTTAGGCACTAGATAAATAAACTTTTTAACAAAAAAATAAAACAGACTCCAAAAAAAAACTAAAAAGTAAAAAAATAACTCCACAATTCAGTTTCTTCAATTTACTTACAAGTAACCGTTTGTATACTCAATCTATACAGTATATACAATTAATCTTATTTTGGCGTCGGTGCCATATAAAGAATGTGTAAAATATTGAAAATTGACGATTTTAGTAACTTGTGACACGATGGCACCGACTCCAAAATAACATTAATTGTATATACTGTATAGATTGAGTATACAAACGGTTACTTGTAAGTAAATTGAAGAAACTGAATTATGGCGTTATTTTTTTTTTATTTAGTTTTTTTTTGGAGTTGGTTTTATTTTTTTGTTAAAAAGTTTATTTATTCGAACAAGCCCAAACACGGCTAGGATACATTATTTTATTACATAGATCTGGTGCCTACCTTCCGGCTCCATCGTCAAATCAATTCGATGGTACCATTTTCATCAGGAACATTTAAGTTTGTGACTATGAAGTTGCTTAGCTAAATTAATCAAGATATCTTATCGCCACCCGTAAATCATTTATCATTGAGGAGTTCCGATGGCATTCTGTGGTCTTCTTCATCAGTTCCACTTCACCAATTTACACTTTCTGAATGAAAATTTTTGACTTTATCAATAAATTACCGAAAGCGCCGTACATGTCCCTATGACATTTGAAGAGTTCCCTCGATTTCTCCAAGATTCCATCATCAGATCCCGACTTAGTGCCAACGGGATTCGATTAAAAAAAAAATTGAAAATCGGTTCACGGTTCTCGGAGATATCGAGTAACATACATCCAAAAAAAAAATTGTTCGAATTGAGAACCTCCTCCTTTTTTGAAGTCGGTTAAAAAGTAAGTACCTATCTCATCGGCCTGGCCACAAAAAAATTAAATTGAAAATTGCCTATGAGGCAGTTAAACAAAGTGCTGTAAAATGTTGTCATATCCAGGTCCTTACGATTCAATTCTTCAAGACAAATCCAACGAGCCCAAACATGACGGGAATATGTTGAGTTTATGAGGAGTTCCTGCGGCCAACTCCCGGTTCTATTATGAGACCTTGGACCACACCTGTGTAGATAGTGCTCGCCAAGACAAATCCAACGAGCCCAAACATGAAGGGAATATGTTGAGTGCATGAGCAGTTCCTGCAGCCACCTCCCGGCTCTATCATGTGCCCCGTCTTCTCCCCATCAATCCCATCATGAAACCACCGCTATGGTACCATGCTTAAGTATTATGCAAAATTTAAGCTGCGGCATTTAACATCCATGAAATCATCCATCATAAATTTGTTTAATCCTAGTTCATACAGGAATACCATAGCGACATATATATTTCAAATTTCGCGGTAATTTTCAAATCACGTTGCATCTCAGTTCGAACAGCTTTACGTTTTTATTTATTTTTATCCGTTCGTACTAATTTAACTTTTTATTCCAGTAATGAAACGAGATTATCTTAAATAGTTTTGATTTCTAGAACTGTCAAAATGTTGATCTAGTCGGTCCTGGTAAACGGCATTTAACGTTTAAGCATCGTTTTAATTAAACGCATGACGACTTTATTAAGATCGATGGCAACACTGTCAAAGTTCTTAAAATATATGGCGTTATAATTTACAATATCACTTTAATTCACTTGCTATAAGAGTTTGTGTTTTTGTTATATTGAAATAAAACTATCCCGTTTAAATATGTTTTTTAAGAATTACGTATTGTCGTTTTATGAGAATTTGGAACGTAGCAGCACTAGAGAAGTGCCCGGCCACGGCATCGAGCGGCGGCGGCAGCGGCAGCGGTTTTTCTAATTCATTGCGTGTGATTCTAACTAATCACAGTACGTTGCGCGTCGCGACCACGCAATGAACAGATAAAATGCTTGTCGCACCGCAATTCGCGCAATGTCGTGGCCAGGCCGTTACTTGTTACTAATACGACGATCAAACCGAGCTGAGCTCAGTGAAGAAACTTTGGATATTTTCTTTTACATACATAACAATATTGTGTCAGCAGGCACTCAGCAGCGTCATCTAAAAGTTATAATATCAAAGGTAAGTCAGTTGTTTAGTATTAGCTAAAAAGTATTTTATGTTGTGTTTTTGAAGTGATTAAGTTAACTACCTAGTTGGTATTGGTACCTATTTTCACCTGTCGAGTTTAATTCCAACTATATGTTTATATGGGATTTACGAATGATCAATATAATAATTAAAAAAGCGAAGGTCTTATTAAGAATGACTTAATTTTACATTTTATTTTTACAAGAATAACTTTCGACTTATCCACTCGCCAAATCAGTTTTTCGCTTGGTAAACTTCGGTCCCGACTGTTTAATTGATGTAAGGGTGGATTTCAAAACAAATTACGTAATGAATCAATTAATTCATATGTCACTCACAATTCGTCGGGGGTTTCAAATTAATTATGATGATTTTAAAGAATCGAAGTTTAACATTATTTTATTGTATTAATATAAAAAAAAAAATTAGGTAATCTATATTAACCATTTGTCGATCCTTGAAGCAATCGACAGTCAGGCTCCCTGGTCATTAAACTTTGAACGTGTTTTATCCAAGTTCGATTTGTAATTTATGAATTTTATTAGTTGCATTGCATATTATAATTTTGAATGTCCATTGAATTAATTTTGAACAAAACAGAAGTCCATCAATTTCGGACTGGTTTATAAAATTCGCATCATCTTGGAAACTAGAATCGACAATCCAGGCCCTTTTGCCTGAGAACGACACATAATCGAGATACGAGTAGTAACCGTTAATATGGATTCAGGTGTATGGATATATATATATGGTGTATGGATAGTAGGGTTCTAACAAATAGGTACAATATATGCTTACTAAACGCTTTTCCTTGACTGACTACACGTTTGGCTCAGTGGGTTGCACAATGGCCTACGAAGCTGGCGGTCCCGGGTTCGAATCCCGGTCAGTACAAGTGTTTGTGTGATGAGCATATCTACATCGATTACATATCGTCTGTTGATATTTTTTCAGCCATTTGAATCGTAATGACCCCACACGATAACATGTTACAGCACTTTGTCTGACTGCCTTATACCGAATTTTCGGATTTTCAATTTATTTTTTTTGCGGCCGCACCAATGAGATTCTAACGTTGCTTAAGCCTGAACAAACGTGAACTTACGACCCCACGGCCGTATAGAACCACAGATATGGATTATCTCTTGGCCTTGTGGTTTAAGTGACCAGCGTGAAGACAGCCGCCCCCATATAGTATTAAAAAAAGAAAAATGACAAAAGTCGCCATTTCTTATCCAGTGCCCGCAAGTTACCTATCTACATCGATTACGTATCGTCTGCAGATGTTTGTTCAGCCACTTGAATCGTGAGGACCCGATAAGACAACATTTTACAGCACCATGTCGAACTGCCTTATATGGAATTTTCGATTTTATTTTTTTGTGGCCGAACCAATGAGAGTCTAGCGCTGCTTTAGCCTGAACAAACGTGAACTAACGACCCCACGGCCGTATAGAACCAAAGACATGGATTATCTCTTGGGCTTCTGGTTGAAGTGACCAGCGTGAAGACAGCCGCCTCCATAGTACTAAATAAAAAATAAAAAATGACGAAAATTGCCACTTGCTATCGAGTGCCCGCAAGTTACATGTCTAGATCGATTACGTATCGTCTGCAGATGTTTGTTCACCAACTTGAATCGTAACGACCCGATAAGACAACATTTTACAGCACCATGTCTAACTGCCTTATATGGAATTTTCGAATTTTCGATTTTATTTTTTTGTGGCCAAACCAATGAGATTCTAACGTTGCTTAAGCCTGAACAAACGTGAACTAACGACCCCACGGCCGTATAGAACCACAGACATGGATTATCTCTTGGGCTTCTGGTTTAAGTGACCAGCGTGAAGACAGCCGCCTCCATATAGTATTAAAAAAAGAAAAATGATGAAAGTCGCCGTTTGCTATCGAGTGCCCGCAAGTTACATATCTACATCGAATACTTGTCGTCTGTAGATGTTTCTTCAGCCTTTTGAATCGTAAGGACCCGATAAGTCAACATTTAACAGCACTTTGTCTGAATGCCTTATACGGAATAATCGATTTTTCGATTTTATTTTTTTGTGGTCAATCCAATGAGATCCTAACGTTTTTAGTACCTGAACAAACGTGAACTAACGTCTCTTGACCCCTAGACATCGTTAGTTTTGGCGATTTAGGGGTGGGGTGGTTAGCGTGAAGACAGCCGCCTCCATAGTACTAAAAAAAAGAAAAAATGACGAAAGTGGCCATTTGCTATCGAGTGCCCGCAAGTTACATATCTACATCGATTATGTATCGTCTGCAGATGTTTGTTCAGCCACTTGAATCGTAAGGACCCGAAAACACAACATTTTACAGCACTTTGTTTGACTGCCTTATATGGAATTTTCAATTTTTCAATTTTAATTTTTTGTGGCCAAACCAATGAGTTCCTAACGTCACTAATGCCTGAACTAACGTGAACTAACGACCCCACGGCTGTATAAAACCATAGACATGGATTATCTCTTGGCCTTCTGGTTTAAGTGACTAGTGTGAAGACAGCCGCCTCCATATAGTATTAAAAAAAGAAAAATGACGAAAGTCGCCATTTGCTATCGAGTGTCCGCAAGTTACATATCTACATCGAATACTTGTCGTCTGTAGATGTTTGTTCAGCCACTTGAATCGTAAGGACCCGATAAGACAACATTTTACAGCACTTTGTCTGACTGCCTTATACGGAATAATCGATTTTACGATTTTATTTTTTTGTGGTCAATCTAATGAGATCCTAACGTTTTTAGTACCTGAACAAACGTGAACTAACGTCTCTTGACCCCTAGACATCGTTAGTTTTGGCGATTTAGGGGTGGGGTGGTTAGCGTGAAGACAGCCGCCTCCATAGTACTAAAAAAAAGAAAAAATGACGAAAGTCGCCATTTGCTATCGAGTGCCCGCAAGTTACATATCTACATCGATTACGTATCGTCTGCAGATGTTTGTTCAGCCACTTGAATCGTAAGGACCCGATAAGACAACATTTTACAGCACCATGTCTAACTGCCTTATATGGAATTTTCTAATTTTCGATTTTATTTTTTTGTGGCCGAACCAATGAGATTCTAACGTTGCTTAAGCCTGAACAAACGTGAACTAACGACCCCACGGCCGTATATAACCACAGACATGGATTATCTCTTGGGCGTCTGGTTAAACTGACTAGCGTGAAGACAGCCGCCTCCATAGTACTAAAAAAAAGAAAAATTGACGAAAGTCGCCATTTACTATCGAGTGCCCGCAAGTTACATATCTACATCGATTACGTATCGTCTGCAGATGTTTGTTCACCCACTTGAATCGTAAGGACCCGATAAGACAACATTTTACAGCACCATGTTTAAATGCCTTATAAGGAAATTTCGAATTTTCGATTTTATTTTTTTGTGGCCAAACCAATCAGATTCTAGCGCTGCTTTAGCCTGAACAAACGTGAACTAACGACCTCACGGCCGTATAGAACCACAGACATGGATTATCTCTTGGGCTTCTGGTTTAAGTGACCAGCGTGAAGACAGCCGCCTCCATATAGTATTAAAAAAAGAAAAATGATGAAAGTCGCCGTTTGCTATCGAGTGCCCGCAAGTTACATATCTACATCGAATACTTGTCGTCTGTAGATGTTTCTTCAGCCTTTTGAATCGTAAGGACCCGATAAGTCAACATTTAACAGCACTTTGTCTGAATGCCTTATACGGAATAATCGATTTTCCGATTTTATTTTTTTGTGGTCAATCCAATGAGATCCTAACGTTTTTAGTACCTGAACAAACGTGAACTAACGTCTCTTGACCCCTAGACATCGTTAGTTTTGGCGATTTAGGGGCGGGGTGGTTAGCGTGAAGACAGCCGCCTCCATATTAATAAAAAAAAGAAAAAAAGACGAAAGTCGCCATTTGCTATCGAGTGCCCGCAAGTTACATATCTACATCGATTACGTATCGTCTGCAGATGTTTGTTAAGCCACTTGAATCGTAAGGACCCGATAACACAACATTTTACAGCACTTTGTTTGACTGCCTTATATGGAATTTTCAATTTTTCAATTTTAATTTTTTGTGGCCAAACCAATGAGTTCCTAACGTCACTAATGCCTGAACTAACGTGAACTAACGACCCCACGGCTGTATAAAACCATAGACATGGATTATCTCTTGGCCTTCTGGTTTAAGTGACTAGTGTGAAGACAGCCGCCTCCATATAGTATTAAAAAAAGAAAAATGACGAAAGTCGCCATTTGCTATCGAGTGCCCGCAAGTTACATATCTACATCGAATACTTGTCGTCTGTAGATGTTTGTTCAGCCACTTGAATCGTAAGGACCCGATAAGACAACATTTTACAGCACTTTGTCTGACTGCCTTATACGGAATAATCGATTTTACGATTTTATTTTTTTGTGGTCAATCTAATGAGATCCTAACGTTTTTAGTACCTGAACAAACGTGAACTAACGTCTCTTGACCCCTAGACATCGTTAGTTTTGGCGATTTAGGGGTGGGGTGGTTAGCGTGAAGACAGCCGCCTCCATAGTACTAAAAAAAAGAAAAATTGACGAAAGTCGCCATTTGCTATCGAGTGCCCGCAAGTTACATATCTACATCGATTACGTATCGTCTGCAGATGTTTGTTCAGCCACTTGAATCGTAAGGACCCGATAAGACAACATTTTACAGCACCATGTCTAACTGCCTTATATGGAATTTTCTAATTTTCGATTTTATTTTTTTGTGGCCGAACCAATGAGATTCTAACGTTGCTTAAGCCTGAACAAACGTGAACTAACGACCCCACGGCCGTATATAACCACAGACATGGATTATCTCTTGGGCGTCTGGTTAAACTGACTAGCGTGAAGACAGCCGCCTCCATAGTACTAAAAAAAAGAAAAAAATACGAAACACGCCATTTGCTATCGAGTGCCCGCAAGTTACATATCTACATCGATTACGTATCGTCTGCAGATGTTTGTTCACCCACATGAATCGTAAGGACCCGATAAGACAACATTTTACAGCACTTTGTCTAACTGCCTTATATGGAATTTTCGAATTTTCGGTGTTATTTTTTTGTGGCCAAACCAATGAGATCCTAACATCGCTTATGCCTGAACAAACGTGAACTAACGACCCCACGGCCGTATAGAACTACAGACATGGATTATCTCTTGGGCTTCTGGTTTAAGTGACTAGCGTGAAGACAGCCGCCTCCATGTAGTATTAAAAAAAGAAAAATGACGAAAGTCGCCATTTGCTAGCGAGTGCCCGCAAGTTATATATCTACATCGATTACGTATCGTCTGCAGATGTTTGTTCAGCCACTTGAATCGTAAGGACCCGATAAGACAACATTTGACAGCACTTTGTCTGACTGCGTTATACGAAATATTCGAATTTTCGATTTTATTTCTTCGTGGTCGAACCAATGAGATTCTAACGTTGCTTAAGCCTGAACAAACGTGAACTAACGACCCTAAGGCCGTATAGAACCATAGACATGGATTATCTCTTGGGCGTCTGGTTAAACTAACTAGCGTGAAGACAGCCGCCTCCATAGTACTAAAAAAAGAAAAATGACGAAAGTCGCCATTTGCTATCGAGTGCCCGCAAGTTACATATCTACATCGAATACTTGTCGTCTGTAGATGTTTGTTCAGCCACTTGAATCGTAAGGACCGGATAAGACAACATTTTACAGCACTTTGTCTTACTGCCTTATACGGAATAATCGATTTTTCGATTTTATTTTTTTGTGGTCAATCCAATGAGATCCTAACGTTTTTAGTACCTGAACAAACGTGAACTAACGTCTCTTGACCCCTAGACATCGTTAGTTTTGGCGATTTAGGGGTGGGGTGGTTAGCGTGAAGACAGCCGCCTCCATAGTACTAAAAAAAAGAAAAAATGACGAAAGTGGCCATTTGCTATCGAGTGCCCACAAGTTACATATCTACATCGATTATGTATCGTCTGCAGATGTTTGTTCAGCCACTTGAATCGTAAGGACCCGATAAGACAACATTTCACAGCACTTTGTCTGACTGCGTTATACGAAATATTCGAATTTTCGATTTTATTTCTTTGTGGTCGAACCAATGAGATTCTAACGTTGCTTAAGCCTGAACAAACGTGAACTAACGACCCTAAGGCCGTATAGAACCATAGACATGGATTATCTCTTGGGCGTCTGGTTAAACTAACTAGCGTGAAGACAGCCGCCTCCATAGTACTAAAAAAAAGAAAAAAATACGAAACTCGCCATTTGCTATCGAGTGCCCGCAAGTTACATATCTACATCGATTACGTATCGTCTGTAGATGTTTGTTCACCCACTTGAATCGTAAGGACCCGATAAGACAACATTTTACAGCACTTTGTCTAACTGCCTTATATGGAATTTTCGAATTTTCGATATTATATTTTTTGTGGCCAAACCAATGAGATCCTAACATCGGTTATGCCTGAACAAACGTGAACTAACGACCCCACGGCCGTATAGAACTACAGACATGGATTATCTCTTGGGCTTCTGGTTTAAGTGACTAGCGTGAAGACAGCCGCCTCCATGTAGTATTAAAAAAAGAAAAATGACGAAAGTTGCCATTTGCTATCGAGTGCCCGCAAGTTGCATACCTACATGGAATACTTGTCGTCTGTAGATGTTCGTTCAGCCACTTGAATCGTAAGGACCCGATAAGACAACATTTTACAGCACTTTGTCCGACTGCCTTATACAGAATAATCGATTTTTTTATTTTATTTTTTTGTGGTCAATCCAATGAGATCCTAACGTTTTTAGTACCTGAACAAACGTGAACTAACGTCTCTTGACCCCTAGACATCGTTAGTTTTGGCGATTTAGGGGTGGGGTGGTTAGCGTGAAGACAGCCACCCCACTTTAAAAAATAAAAAAAAATTGACAGAGTCGGGTCCTAACGATATTATATGGTGAACAAACGTGAACTAACGAATATCTTGCTATATAGACAACAATATATGGAAAAAGTGGTTTGGGGTGGTAGGCGTGAAGTTAGCCACCCCATTTTATTTTTTAAAAAAATGTGTTAAAAAATCGGGTCCTAACGATTTTACCTACTGAACAAACATGAACTAACGATGAACTAACGATATTGATATGCCATTTGCGGGCAAACGATTTGGGGCGGTCAACTTCACGACCATACGCAATGCAAATATAAAGTTATTGAAAAGGTCTCTCCATACAAATTTCCGTCCATGGAAAATCTACTAAACTACTCTCATTTATCCTAAAAAAATTAAATTGAGTAAGAAGGTAGCTCTTACAATTACAACCCATGAAATAAATTTGACAAACTTTAATATCAACTTCTGTTTCCGCGATTATTCCTCATTTAAATAAATCAATTTTAACGGATTATATGTATGTTTGCCGTTTTCGCGCAATGAAACATACAAAAAATCCAAAAAAAAATACGATTCAGTGATCTTCAAATAGACCGCATCACTTAAAAAAAATCTTCAATACTTATACAGACTTCATGTTTCGACTTTATAATAGTATTCAAGTAAACTTACGCATAAGATAAGTTGTATAGCTTACTTACTAAAATATTATGTAGTCACTACGCAGCTCCAATTCCACAAACTATCGGTCTCCGTCATACCTGGAACAAATGAGCGAGAGGTCAGCTTTATCATGTCACTAGACATTAGATACTGGCCGAAGGTAAATAAACAACAACATGGTTTATGGCTGTTATAATTATGGGAGTTCCGCAAGGGAACTATCTGTGCCCGCTACTCTTCCTGTTAAACAATGTGCGCCTTACTGTTTTACGGATAAGAACTACGTTAAGAACGTGAAGGTTCTTGAATTAGAGTAACAGAAGGGACTAATGCATAAAGTTAACGAAAGTGGTAATAAAATTAAGATCTGTTCATGTGCAAAAATGTCCACGGGGACAGTATTTACTATGGTCTAGAAGTTAGGGCGTAAATCAGTAATTAAGTTAACAGAGTCAGTTAAATCTGGCGTGTTTAGGGCCCGTTTCGCGAACACGCACAACAGCGGATTTAGGGTTATCAATGCGGGATTTCTGTTCAGTATTGTTTTCCCTTACCCCCAAACTTTTCGCTTTTATCTTTTACATCTTTCACCTTTACTTAACGTGGTTTCTTCCTCATACTGTATTTAGATTTAGTTTTGACACCCGATTTTATAAGACAGGTGACGTGTATATTAGAGTGTCTGTCTGTGTCATTGCAGCACTTGTAAGGTTGGACCGGTTTTGATTTAGTTATTTGGGTTTAGACAGATCTTGGAACCGGCTACAAATAAACCGGTATTTATTCAGTATACGTTCGAAATAATTGATTTGGGAACGTTATCCACAGATGGAGCCCTCTCTAACCGGGTAATGGATTTCATTCCGTTTGCTCTTAAAGATATTTAACCGGTTAGTCAAAACGATTTTTTGCGAGCATAACGTCTATTATAGTTTAGGCTCTCAAAGTGAGGCTCTAACCGGTACGGAAAATATACCAGTTTTCAAGCCTTGCTTTCGAAGGTGACTTTATCGAGTGGTTCTAGCTATAATTCAAGAAAATCAATTTCGATGTTTGAAAATCTAGGGTTTTATATCAGTTCACCAATCACTTGTTTAATATCATATACAGCATGCATAAATATTATTTTCTTTCAAAAGAGTCACCGTCAGGTAATATCGCAAGAGACCAATTAGAGATAACATATCGTTCATGTATCGCTTAACGAGCGTCATTAACATTCTCAGTCGTTAAATTGTAAGCAACCGCAAATTCCTAATCCAATTTGGACAACCCTAATATATACGCCCAGCGAAAGTGGCATGTAATTTGCCAACGCCCAAATATTACATCAATTCTGTGTTCCGATCGGTAGGGCTGTCAACAACGCTAATGGTATTGGGAACACTAATTAACTCGTCGCCACGGATTTATGGGTAGTTTTCTGCTGAAAATGCCATAATCAGAATAAATCGTTTTGCACCTTGCACGCAAGGGGATAGCTGGTAAATTAGACTGGCGTTAGTTGCCTTAGCCATTGCCTGTTTGCTGTCGTTTCTACGAAATACTACAAGCAATTCCGATAAAAGTCGTGATGTACTCCGACGGGAATTAAAGAGATATGAAAAAAAAAGTAGTTTGTTTGCAGAGCAGATTTATATTGCCGTCTGTTTATTGATGCAGCCTCATAATTTTATACAGATCGAGAGAAGACGTGAATGAATTGTCCAGTTTCCGGAAGAAAGCACGGTTTTGGGATCTACGTCCACGGTTATCAGAATTTGTACTACATAGGGCTTACAGTGACATATTTTTTTATTCTCTTTGGGCGATGGGAATTGAGTTCCACTGACGCTTCGCTCGCCATCACTCCATTTTACTTTACGTGTATTTTTTATTTCATCGCTTCTTTTAAATGTCAAGCTCATTGTTCATAATACCGGTATTATCTACTGCGAGCTGTCACACCGTTGAGCAGTTTAATAACTTATAACCGAGAAATCGAGCATTTCACAGAATTAAGGACACACTAGGAAAAACTAGCGGAATAATATTAATATTGTCTGTCGTTATCCACAATAACAAAAGCTTCAGCGACAGCCATGAAAGTATAGGATAATATTAAATTTCTAATTATATTTTGATTTCGGACTATGTTCTTCTAGTTAGAAGTTTTTGTAAGGGGGAAGTTAGTTATGTCGTCTTTTTCTTTTCAAATAACCTCGTAGTTTCCTATTAATAATTTGGTATAATTTATTAATTGGTAATGTCTGTTAGGAACATGGCACAAAATGAGCAATTTTAATGAATTAAAGTTTAATATTACATCTTAATAGTTTAGATTTAAATTTCCCCACACTCATGCCACTATCTTGATGCCAGCCAGCATACTGATACCAAATTTAAGATGTCTGATGGTAATTCATATAGCACCACCATATATTCATCATTCGTTCCTCGCCAAACAAGCACATCAACGCTTCCAAAGTAAAGGAAGCCACTCACTATAACTGCTTAAAGACATAAGACCTTTTAGAGTTGAAACGTAGGGACGGCCTAATGGCAACATTCAACCGGTACCCAGCTAACCCACGACGGTAAAGATCAAGCAATTTATAAACAAAACGCCGATATTATTGTTTCCTAACATAATTCAAGCCGGTATTAATACGCCATAGAAAATTCCGTGAGAGTGCTGGGTCGGACCGTATTTACATTTAACGATCTACGCCTGTTTGTAGATGGCTATCGGTATACCGGTATCAGTATATTCCGAGCTATAACCCTAATTTTTTTATATGTTTTTTTGTAAATTGAGTGACAATGTTTGATCCAGACCAGCCGGTGTAGCACAACTTTTCGCAACTTCGCTTGTAGCTCGAATAGCATCACTCGTCTTTCTCGCATTGTACTGAAAGGAAAGAGACAGACAATCTTTGTCGCGAGGCAAAGAGTCTCGTATCACTGTTGTGCTATAGGTGCATGTATGACATTCCTTTTTTGTACGGGCGATTAATAAGTAATCTTACAAAAACCTTAATAAGTTTTTCAATCGCAAACTGCATTTTTTAGGAGGCTGGTTCTATTGCGTTCGACACGATAGTCTTAAAATATTTTTTTAAGGAATACAGTTCACGCTATACACGTTGCTTTTGCGTCAGGTCATTCGGTACAAGTACACGTATATGTACACGGTAAATACAGATTAACGCAGATACATATAGGGTGTCGGGTTGTCGCGGCCAGGAACAAGACGCTGTCCGAGGCAAGGATCAAGCCCGGAGCTATTCGGTTACCTTTAATAACTGGTCGATATATTCTGATTCTCTTAAAACGCAGTGTTATATCATATCGGTTTGTGCAATTCTAAATTGAAAACCTTGGATTTGCGTAATTTTATAAAACGTCCATTAATTTTTTAGGGTTCCGTTGATAAAATGGCAAAAACGGAACCCTTATAGTCCGTCCGTCCGTATGTCACAGGCATTTAACTAAAAAACTACAAGATGTACATTGATGAAATTTGGAATAGGTACAGGTGTCTTGTGTAGGCCGCTACTTAGTTTGATGCCTAAAAAAAATTATTAAAAAAATGTAGGGGATACGTATGGAGTGCCATAGTACGTGTAAATGAAACTGAAAAAAAAACCTCCAGCAAATATCAACGTGTGGCACATATTTCGACAGATCCTATAAAATCATTTGGAGGTTACTAAAAAATGGACGAAAGTGCCGTGGAGATACGCTCTTTTGCTAGTGCACTTTTTCAAATCGCATTTTTTTCATCTGTACAATGAGTTTAAATTTCGCGTCCATGTCCGGTTAGTTCCATAGATAAAACTGCAACTTTATATCGAAGCCAAGGAAGTTGAACTAAAGCACAAGATGAAAGTGGGCCATCTTAAGAACCGGGCCATCTAAGGCGCAAGTATACCTTATACTGAACTCTGCTAAGTATTTTTTCGAATGGATTTTTAATGGAATCCAGAACACTAGTTTATCAAACGATATTTAACTAAGCGTCAGGTAGGTCAACGTGTGTAGGGTACAGGAGTATCCTGTACTCTACACACATTGTAGGTACAAGTACACGTGTAAAGTACACGTCGAACACAGATCAACGCAGATACACAGCATACATTACAGGGTCCCGAGGTCAGGAACACGATGCTGTTTGAGGCAAGGATCAAGCCCCAAGCTATTCGGTTACCTGTAATAACTGTTCGATAAGTTCTAACGCTTAACACATATCGGTTTATGCAGTGTTGGTGCTGTTTAATGGTTTAAACATATGGACTAAATTGTAACTGCAATTTGTATGGAAACTGCACGCCGTTGTGCAGTCGACTAGCAGTTGGCTTGCAGTTTCCATACAAGTAAAAATTGCAATTCAGTCCGTCTGTGTCAACACTAACCCGAACCAAAATCTGAATGAGATGGAATCTGTACCTTTTTTCCAAATTGTATGTGTTGTTATTTGTTCATCTTGTTTTGGATTTCTTTGTTGTAATAATAATTCTATATGGTCATATTTGACTTTGCACATAAACTTTGGGGCAGAATCTACATTAGCATAGTTTGATTACGCAGATTTTCATTTGTTATAATTTCCCTTGAAATATTATTATCTCCGCTTTCAAGTCCTATAGCTTAATTTAATAATTCTTTAGATTCTTTTGAAAAAGGAATCCACCTGTAAAGTATCAAATGTAATTACTTATATTTTATTTGACGTGACAAGTGGGTGAATCATATAAAAAGATTGCGTTAAATATATTCTTACATTAACACGTTATTACGTTTAGGTAATAACGTGTTATTAGGCAGCAGACTTATATAGGCACTAGCCTAGAACAATATTAATTAGAGTTCACGGCTCGAGAATAGCGTCGAGTGCTTCTAGAGCCCTCGTCTGCATAATGGATATTACCAGAGCTAAACATGCTTAATGCACTGCGCAATATGGAACCTGGGAGGTTTTCTAAGAAAATACAGAGGCGGGGTAGTAAAGTAGCTAATATACTCAAGATCTGATATTGATATAGAGACCTAAGTAAGTAGTCTAAGCTGGAATTGAACCAACGCCTCTGTTTTACTGTAACAGCATCCTGAATCATTAGACCATCAGACCGCTTGTGATTCGCAATGAATTAAACATTTGCCTGCAGAAACAATACGTTACTCAGGTTCTATATACCATTTCGCTTTAAAGGCTTACAAAATATCTAGGAGAATAGACAGATGAATACTACTAGCTTCAAGTCATTTTCATCGCCGCGTACCGCAAAATGCAGCCATCGTGAGCTTTATGAAGCGTGCAGTGCAAAGCACTTCATGTATATCCTCTCCCAATATTTTTTACGTTTACATTATATGAATTTTCTGTCAGGGATTACTCATACGAAGTTGCCTTTCCGGCATTTTTGTTATGGTATACGGGTATGCGACCCCGGCTCCCCGAGCTGCTACTGGCTCATACATAGTCTTCCGAGACAGTAGTATCCTTTAACCGTTTCTCCTGTCTAAATTCGTACAATTCCTTTCTTTACCTTGTTATCCTTCCTCCTATTCCGCCAATCCAAGCTATGCCGTGCCGATGGATGCGTGGCTAGAGGCGAGTCTAGTCGTTTAGCGTGCCGAATTGCCCTGGGACTGGTGACCCCAGAATAAGGCTAATCCCTTACCTGGTATGCGGGGCTCTGCTGGGTTCGAATATTTTATCCCTAGCAGCTCGTGAGAAAGCAATGAGTTTCGATAATTTTAAAAACCATAATGGCGGCGATGTGGTTCGCAACCCATCACGTCTCGGTACCAGCGAGAGCGAAGAGTGGGCTATGGAGAGCCGCTTTGCTACGTTAAATGTAAGGGGAGGAATGAATGATAAAATAGGTGAAGTATGTCGGATGATGGATGCGAGAAATAGAGAGATTAATGAATGTTGATGAAGCGGCAGTTGTATGCCAGGACCGTAGCAAGTGGAAGAAGGTAGTCTCTGTCATGTATGTATGTACATTATATGAAGCGTGTGGTGAATTGCGCTTCTAACACTTTTATTTGCTCAATCACATACCGCAATCAGAACGGCATTGCGCGGCTAACACAAACCGTCGCCACCATTACGTGTCACATTTAAACCGTATAAACCAATTAAGTCACAACCCTGAGACGCGCCCGTAATTCTATCCTAGATTGTTCTTACACAGAAGGCTTTTCGGCGAAGCGCGAAGTGCAATGTGAGCTTCAGGAAGCATGCAGTGCAGAGCGCACCAGTATCCTGGCTTAACAATATATTCAACCATTATTAGATAGGTACATGACGCGTGTAGTCTAATCCATGTATATTATCCTAACAAAGTTAATGTGTACAATACAATTACATAATGAAATCATCCATCGCACGTCTAACATTAACCGTCGCAACACAGTACGTGTCACATTTAAACCAGTAACTCCAATAAAGTCACCCCGAAATTCTGTCCTAGACTGTTCTCACACAGAAGTCTTTCCCGCATAGCGCAAAGTTTAATGTGAGCTTCAGGAAACGTACAGTGCAGAGCCCACCAATATGTCCTGGCCCAACAACATCCATTATTATGTACCTGATACCTACGTCATGTGTACAATCACATACTGCAATCATCCATCGCGCCTCTAACGCAATCCGTCGCAACACATTACGTGTCACATTTAAACCCGATACACCAATAAAGTCTCCACCCCGAACCGCGCCCGGAAATTTTGACAGCCGCTAAAAGCGTATTTTTCCTAACGAGGCTACGAGGCGACGGTAAACTAATTTTTCGGTAAATTAAAGGTTTTTAATTACCGAAAAGTAATGACTCTTCAGTTTCGTTTCGTTTTTTGTTGAGCTCGGATTTCAAAATGGCTAGAAGAATACTCGGGCGCTTGTAATTATGTACTAATGGAAATAACAGGTCACGGGATGAGACGCTTCATGGAGTAAATTGCCGTATAAAACTACTTCTTAAAAGAATTAGCTTTCCTAGTAACTTGATCTCGGTTAGTGAACATTTTGTAAAGAAACGAGATTAAATATAGCGGTTATATTAATACTCGTACTCTTTGGTTGAGATTGAGATCACTTTACACTCCAATCTCCGTTCAAGCGGCTTCATTCCTGCGGTAACGTTAATTAAATTTCTGTAGAGTAGGTATGCACTTTAATAAGATAACCAAATGTGAACATCAAGCTCCATCCAACCCTAATGATTCTTGCAAAAAAATCACGTCATCTGCACCGAAAAAATAGCTTTCTGTCAAAAATAACGTATTTCCGACTGTACTTTTCTTTGAACATCCATCAGCACCTTATGAAGACGATTCTAAAGAGTTCATCATATTTCAATCTCTATAGAATTGCGTTATCTTATTACAGAATCCATATGACCACCTTCCGCATTGCCACCGAATTTACTAGTCTGCTAAATTTTAGCTCAATCGGAATCCAGGAAGTGGGTCAAACTTGCAAGATGTGACCCGCGAGAACATACATACAGACGTTGCAAGTTAAATAAAAGCCAATCAACACAACGCGTACATTATTTGAATAATAAAGCTGTCACGAGTCGCGGTAACCTACTAGATTCACCGGCCTTTGCTTTTACATTAAGATATAAAGTAGGCATAAACTCTGCGAATGTAAAATCCCATCCCTAATAAAATAAAACCCTTGTGCATAAAAGCTATATTTCCATACGATAATGAGTGTCCTGTCCGCGCGCGCGTAAAGTCAGCGAATCGGTGCTTTAAAAGTGATAATGATTTCCTCGGACCGGCCCGCTATATTTAATTTGCTTAATTGACAGGGAACATTACCGCACGCTTTCGTCATAGTTAAGTAATGGATGTTCACGCGGATTTTTTGAAGGCTTTTAGTGGAGCGTGTTTCGAGATCTTTTTTTCTGGGAGATTGTGAACTATCTCGCCATAATATCTCGTTTATTTGTCAGAATACAATACTTGGTTGTAAACACACGATACGGAGCTAGATGTAGCTCGAAATGATCTGTTAAACAAAAATATGTTTTTCTAACATGTTTAAATTTTAATGATGTTTCTATGAGAGCTTAGAGCAATGGAATATTATAAGGATTGTATTTCTATGTAATGAACACTGGAGCTTTTGTCATTTCGTGCTACGAGACTAAATAAGTTTTAGAACTAAACGTAAATAAGCAATGGGGTATTTGACAGTGGCAAAACTTTTTAAAAATATATAAGATCCTGATAAAACCACCGGACAAAAGAACTACGTTCAAATTTTGAGTTTTTGTGTAGTTTTTACTTTGAGTGTAGTTTGAATGAGTTGGGTGGGAAAGTCCATTTTTAAAGTATGAAAATAATAATAATGAATACCATTGAATAACCCATAATATGGTAACTTTGTTAAAACGTTTCAATTAACACAAGTTTTAGCATAGCGGCAGAACAATGTCCTTAATTTCCCCATACAAGGTACTAGCGTCACATGCTAGTGGGCTTAGTATGAAGCGTTATCGTTATTTGGGAAAGTCTAAAAATATGCTTTTAACATCCAATGAGTATTCCGGGGAGTTTTTATCAGATTGAAGTAATTGCTTCACCAATATTTTTTATTATTGAGAGGACGTTCTATAAAATACCACAATTTTTTTTCAAAAAGCTTGTTATGCGTTATAACGGGATATAATTTAGATCAAGAAAGAAAGTCAGATAATCGAATTTCCAAGAAGAACGAAGCCTAGAAATAGTAGGTAGAAGTAAAATTATTTATTACCAAAAACTGATCAGCAACCTACTGGTAAAGTGATTAAAATAATAATTACCAGGAAACACTCAAGTGCCTTTGAATCACTCGCTCCGGCCAAATTCTGCTGCTACAAGTACATTAAACCCCAACAAGAATTAATTCACCCTCAGTTTAATTGGTACACGAGTCGAATTAATTTTTCGGCGCTAATTGAACCAAAAACGAACTTGGCCGTAAATCCCATTGATTAAAGGCTGTTTGTCTTCATTTTACACCCCGTCCCATGGAAAACAGGCCGGCAAAGTTTACATTGTTTCAGTTTTTGATGCTAGCCTTTTTTAAAAGGCGAGAAAAGGGCAACGAAGCGAGTTATGTTCCGAGTTTCATTGCGAGGTTTTTAGCCAAGGTAGGCAGTTTTTCTGTAACCATAAGGAGCCATGTCCGTTCAGGACTTCAGGGTGGGTAGTTTGTCTTTGCCTGTGTAGAGCCATGGTTATTCAGGGTAGGCAGTGCCTTTGCGCCTGAATAGACCGCGCGCCACTGATTGCCAGATCGAATTAGAAATGTCAAGATCCGCAGAACCCAAGTAGCACGCAAGCTGTATAAAGGCCGAAACACACCGGATGCGTGCGCAGCACGTGCACGTACGCGTGTGCGTGGTTTGCGCGTTGTATCGTATGAAATGTCATAATAGATGGCACACCGCTTGCGTGGAGTGCACGTGCACAGCGGTGTGTCATCTCTTATGGGTATTCGTACTTTACAACGAGCACGTCTACGTGCACGCCACGCACACGCATGCGGTGTGGCTTAGCCTGAAGGGCTTATACAGCCAGTTTTAGCATTATAAGGGCTGTACAAGTTTAAATACAGCTTGTGTAATACTTGGGAATAAAGGTCGTCGATATACCATCAGCCACACACTTAAGCGACTATTGGTAGACCTTATTTACATTGACATAAGACCTACAGATAGATGGTCACTTAAGTATGTTGCTGTTTGAACCTCAGTGAGTTACCACATTTACCTAAGTGGCTGTGAGGTTGGCACATTAGTCGTAGAACCGAGAACTAAAATCTAGTGGCAAGATTTGGACCGAAAATATTTTTAGAGCTATGTTACGATATGTGGCAATGGGCAGGGCACATTGTTCGAAGAACCGATGGCCGTTTGGGCAGAAAGGTTCTTGAGTGGAGACTGCGTACTGGCAAGCGCAGCGTGGAAGGCCACCCGTAAGGTGGTCGGACGACCTGGTTAGGGTTGCGGGACTCTCTGGATGCGGGTCGCCTCTATCCGGCCCTGTGGAAATCTATTGAGGAGGAGAGGCCTGCGTCCAGCAGTGGACGTCCTATGGCTGAAATGATGATGATATTACGATAAAAACTGTGATGTCTATTCCCATTTCTAAATTATTTAATTTGGTTACTCGCGAGACAGGCTATGACCAGTTAAATATGTTTTATGTAACCTTTTTCGTACAAATAAATGTCTTAAGTCTTATAACGTTTAGAAACATGGCCGTGTAAATAAGTTAATCAACGCTTAAAAAATGGGTTAGCTCTAATGACGTGGCAAATATTGTTAACGACAAACACAAAATTGTTTAACATAAAAATGCTATCAGCATCAGTGTCAGAGCTATCTTTTCATTTATCTGCCCGGCAACGTTCAGCCGACTGACGGGATTTTTCATAATTAACTTGGTTTAATTTTATGCCCGTAGTTTGCTCGATATTTTTGCATCGCTCATATTTTTTACATATTCGTAATAAAACACGAAGCTAATTATTGCGCAGAATTATTACAAATTTAATTCTAAGGCAATTCAACATTGACTATCATAAGCTTAACATAATGTAATATGCCAATATACATGTGTAAGAACTACCGAGATGTAGTTACACTCGTACTATTTTTTTTTAAAGCTGTGTCCTTGGTAGTGACACTCAGCTTCTTTAAGAGGCCCATTGTTAGAGACGTTTCGGCTCCGTAGGTTATCACTGCACTGGTTGAAGACTAGCAGTGAGGTATCCTGGACCAGAAGAGACTTCACAGTTTCCCAAACGCTCTCCATCCGAGTTGGATCCGTCGATTGATCTCTTTCTCGAAGTTGGACTACCTGCCTAACTGGATGCGGGTCGCCTCTATCCGGCCCATGTGGAAATCTATTGAGGAGGCCTGTGTCCAGCTGTACACGTCCTAGGGCTGATATGATGATGATGATATAATCCGTACAGACTGTTTGTCTGTCTGTAATTATAAGTCACATATGTTAAATCCTGTAGTATGGGGAGCGTAATGTTTCTTTATGAGAAAACAACAGTCCACACCGTTTTAAACGCTAGCCGATCTCAATTATCGATCAATTTGTTTGTATGTTACCTTCCTACGCTTAAACCACTGAGCCAATTGATGGTATGGAAATAATTTGAGACCCTGAGACAAAGATTAAATAGGGTGAAAAATAGGGGGATGGAAGTCTGTATGAGGAGTCTCGGAACCCTCAGTGCGCGAGTACGACTCGCATTTGGCCGGTTTTTTTTTTCTATATAAATAATAATATAGATTAGTTGGCATGAGGCATTAAATTACTTAAAATAATAACTCTTAAGTTTCTACGTGCTGAATCAAGAAATTTCATTAAAAAGGATGAGGATCGCGGCAAACAAATAAAAACAAAGTAAAACCCGTGTTTCTTAGTTCCTCGTAAGAAACATAAATTGACGTTTCGTGACCGCCCCACGGTTTCCGTATAAAATTGAGATTTATAACAAGGGCGGTAATTAAAATGGCGATGGCAGAGTAATACGACTGTAGCCACGGCTTTGGATGGCCAATGTGATAAATGACCAATGGGTTTGTTCAAATTTATTTAAAACGAAAAAATGTGTTGAATAAGGCATATAACTTAGCTACTGCATTTTCACTTTGATACGAGGTCTTGGTAGAAGAAGAACATCATGGACGAAGAATGTCAGAGACGGTTAAAAGCTAAAAGCACGGAAAGACTAATTCGCATGACGGACACATCGACATACATACAGACGGATGGATGGTCGCCGACCTCGGGGATAGAGATGGCACATCTATACTATTATAAAGTTGTAAAAATGAAATGTTTGTATGTGTCGTTGTATCTTCATTACGCTAAATCGGCTGAACGGATTTCAACTATTTTTGGTACACGAGTAGCTGGGTATCTCCAAATTTTTATAGGATATTTTTTACCCGACTATGCTAAAGAAAAAAGAGGGATTATGACTTTTCTCCTCCGCGAACTAAGTTGCGGGCGCCTTCTAGTGAAGAATGAGACTGCATTTTCACATTCCGCTGCTATGGGCTTTTAAATTTGTCGGTTACGGAAAGAGTTGTTAATTTTTGACGGCATTTTTATAAGGTATCGATGGATCGGATCGGTTCTGTACTTGAGATGGATGTAGGGCAGTAAGGCTGCAGACTGGACGCCAGCGAGCAGCGGGGCGGCGCGAGCGACACAACCAAATGTATGGCGCCCGCGCCGCCGCTGTGGTCCTGGACACATTCATTATCCATAGTGTTAGCAGCCAACTGATGCATATATCATGACATCAGCATACGATAAAAAGAAAAGTGATATTGTGACAGCCGTAATATGTATACCAACTGACGTGTTGATTGATAGCGGGTCGAGTATTTTTCTAATTTCGAATGACCTTGTAAAACACTTTTCTTGCTGAACGAACCCTAATGTTCAAATAGTAGAAATGCGATCCGATCGTTTAATAACTTTGCCCATAGAGTTTAATGGCGTTACCTTAGAGGTAGATCTTCATGATGTGCCAAACAATTACCTTACTGTGCCAGTTCTATTTGGTACGGATGTATTAAATGGAGAAGGTGTCACATATATCCGAACGGGCGGTTTTCGACGTTTAGTTAGAAACAGTCCAATTGTAAACAATATTACCTGTAAGCCGACTACGCAGCTCATCTCAATAAACACTCTGTTTTTCGGCGATGAAAAGAAACGCTTATCTGTGCTAAACAAATACTCAGATTACTTCCTGAGCGGAACGCCTGATACAACTGTAAACACCGGCGAGACGCATATTCGGCTTACTAGTGACGAGACGGTTAATTATAGACCGTATAAACTATAGCATGATGAAAAACTTCGCGTACGCCATATTGTTGTTGATTTAAAGGGTAACCCTACCCTTTAAATCAAAGGGAATCCAAATCTGCCTATGCGAGTGAAGTTCTACTCGTAAAGAAGAAAGATGGGCCAGATAGAATGGTTGTGGACTATCGAGCCCTCAACAACATCACAGTGAAAGGCTTAAAGCCCTTTAATCGATGATCATATAGATAGACTGGGAAATGTATGAAAGCGCATTGTAACATATCAATGAAAAATAAAAATATCTGTTTCTGAACTGTGACCCAGGTGTTTACTTTGAGTGTATCATTATATTTACATAGGTATGTGTTCGACATCCACATTCCACAATCAAGACCAAGAGCCAAGCTCCGATTCGGAGTGGGGACAAGAGGAAAGCATCGAGGACGCTGCTCTGTCAGGAGAGCTCGTGTTACCAGCAAACTGCTGATGCATATTATCATGACATCACCCCACTTGGCATGGGACCCCTCCCCCTCTTCCTTGGGCAGCAAGAACCAGATCGCGCCTATTTGGCCGACAGGCGGGCGCTTATAAACACATAGTTACTTGTTTCCCTTTGCGAAATTTGTATCGTATTTTCATATTTATTTCATTTAAATCCATTAAATAGTTCAACCAATAACAGTTCCTTACCGAAAATATAAGAATTCTATTATAAAGTTGTAAAAATCAAATGTCTGTACAGTGCAGTTATACGGACTATTTGAAGGACACAAATCTTTTTGGATTTATTGTATGTTCGTATGTGTCGTTACGGCTTCATCACGTCAAATCGGCTAAACGGATTTCAACTAGTTATGGTACAAGGGTAGCCGGGTATCTCCAGATGGTTATAGGATACTTTTTACCTGACTACTCTGCAAAAAAAAAAGCAGTGCCTTTGTCTCCTCCACGAACGAAGTTGCGCCTCCTTCTAGTATTCTATAGGTATATTTGACCGCAGCCTTAGGCCGTAAGTTTCTTCCGAGCGAGAAGATTAGGGAATCCAGGATCATTGGGGTACCAAGTAAAGTGTGTATAGATAAGAAGTCAGAAGCACCAAGGCATGTTATTAGTATGGAAATGATACGTCTCAATCTTTCGCCTAGCGCCCTATTAATTTATATGGAAAACACGCGATTTATGCGCGTCCTACATATGTGAATATATTACGCCTTAAAGGTCAAATATGTCCGGTGGGCTGATGATGAATGAAAACACATTTCTGTCTGGTAGTGCCATACAGATTTTGTGGGCACTACATTAGATAGCTAAAGGTGCGTCCACATTTGTATCATTTGCCCGTATCAGATCATCGTCCCGTGGCATGATCGCGTGTCACGATCACGCGTTTGGACGTTGCGCCGATCGGATCGCTCGAAATCCATTTTGCTACGCGTATCACACAATTATCGGACGATTACGGCATGATCGGCGCGCCGACAGTAAGCGTCCAAGCAGCGCGATACGCAGTCATGCCACGGCACGGTGATCGGATACGAGCAAATGATACAAGTGTGGACGCACCTTTAGGAACGTCTTTAGAAGTAGAAAATTTGTACATGCCCATTTATAGGGTACTAAGGAAAAAAAGAACTCAAAGCCCTTTATTTTGGGATATCCACAAGGGAGAAGCTTACTAAAAAATATATGTATGACCCAGTAAGTACATTTTATAATAAACAATACCTTCAAAGATCTCAAATGGTTTTTAACAACAATCAACTGCGCATTAGCAACGCGTCATTTTGCTCAAACATTTGTCCAAACATGCTGAAGCGTTAAGAACTGTCTCTTCGAATATTGGCCCAACGTTGCACATTTGCATACAACGTCTTGCTGCAAATGAGGCCAGTGTGTGTCTTTTCCTTTGACAAAGAAATGAAAGCATAATTACGTACCTTGTGCAAGAAAGTTGCAATGGAAACCTGTGCATTAATGTTTTATTTGTCGTGTTCGTGTTATTTTTATCAAAAGACATTGTACGAGTGTTTTTTTTTTAATTTAGGGTTTTTATTGCATTGCATTTTTTTATTTAGGAAATAAACATGAGGAAAGGTTACACGGATGAAACGATTAACGAGTAAGTATTACTGTTAGGAAACGTTGGGATGATGCAAATGTCGGTGACTTTCAACGGTTAAAAAACGAGATTTTATACTCTTATCCCTGTTTTCCTTCCCAGTTTTGACGCTTCACTGTACATGTTAGACAACCACAAGCAATTTAATCTACAACAACGTTCACTTACAGTACCTAAACTTGGTAACGCCACTAACGCCACACATACAGAGCTAAACAATTGTTAATAGCGGAAATACCCAATACAAGTTCCAGCATTCCGTCGGCCATGTTGCCGGGCAGACGTGGAACAATGCAGTAGTGTACCTTACCGGCTTAGGCCTGCAATAAGCAAATTGGTATTCAAGTCACAAAATGTACGTTACGTCCTGCAATGCGAAAATAGGATTATGTCAGTTGTGAACTCTTCGGCAGAAAAATTGGATGTTATTAGTTACACGTGTGTACTGACTGTGAAGATGTAACTCCACCAAATGTGAGGGTCAGGGCTTCAGGAAGCAGTAAAAAAGCAAATATAGAGGTTTTGGATATCTTTTGTATTCGTTAGCCGACTAAGACTTTTAAACAGATGTTTATTTAATCACGATCAGATTCAATGTCTTAGTATATTACAAAATGACAGATAAGACGGATGATGTTCGACAATAATTTAAAATATACTTTTTAACAGCCTGCCTAAACAGACTCGGATATTAACGTGAAGGTTTATACCTTCACAGTACCGTGTCTGTCTGTGGCATCACATCTTCTACACGTATGTACCGACTTCTATGTACAGTGTTTTGGTCGAATGGGGACTTCATCGAAACTGTGTTTAGCTATAGTTCAAGAAATTCGGTCCTTTTGGGGTTTATTGTCGGTTCATCGATTACTTCCTTTTATATATTTTCTCTATGCTACCATACAAATGTAGGATGCGGTGTAAACATCATGAATGTACGCTAGTACTTGTTTTTGACAGTATCAACACGCAGATTTTCTTTCACCCGGTTCTACTCGGGATAGAAGTATATTTTGGAAACATGCCATAGTGATATATTTTTCACCTCACCCGTTCGGAAAAGCTCCATTTACAGCGCCAAATCGACGTGGAAGTCATTTTTAACTGACTTCCAAAAAAGGAGGAGGTTATATGTTCGATAGTTTGTATTTTTTTTATGTATGTTCACCGATTACTCCGCCAATTGTGGACCGATTTTAAAAATTCTTTTTTTATTTGAACACACACCTCGGGAGTATAACCTTATACTCCCGAGGTGGTCCCATTGCCACCAAGTTGGGATCTGATGATGGGATCCCAGGGAAATCGAGGGCCATCCTCAAATTTCATAAGCACTTATAACGTTTTTCATATATTTTCTTAAGCTTTTTAAGTATTTGCATATGGCTGTCATCATCTCATCATGCTGAGCTGATGACGGAAGGCACAACTCCGTAATAGTTACGAGTTAGAGGATAATTCTTAAAAAAACATCTATTAAAGTTAAATAGGTTAAGACTGTTAGTCATATTCTTTTTAGTGTGTCCCTCAAGTAGTCTCCTTATCACCAAGTCAGGATTAGATGATGGAATACCAGGAAAATCGAGAAACCCTCAAATATTATAGGCACTAACAATGTTTTGTATATATTTTTCAAGTTATCAGTTGTTTTCTCTGGTTGTCATTATTTCATGCTGAGCTGATGATGGAAGGTACAATGAACTAACCAACTTTTACATTTCTTACTTCCAAAGACTAGAGATGCGTGCAAAGTGCCTGCTCAATCTTCCCATTCTGGGCTCTAAAAAATACTTTATATCACTACTAAAATCCATCACTAAAAAGCAAAAAATAAAAAAATAAAAATAAAGAAAGAACCGACTTCAAAATAAACTAAAAAGTCATAAATAATCTTTTATGTACGGTACGGATCACATTTGAATCACCTTTTGAAGTCTACAGACATTAATGTTTTACTTTATTTTAAACTTACTGCAACCATTTTATGCATTTCAAATGACTATTCATATAGAATTTTTGGGTCCGGAAACCTAATCTGTGTGTGACCTAAATAAGTTTTCGATAGCGTTGTTTACCCAGGGTGTAATAAAACGTGTAAGAGCGTGCAGGCGCATCGAGCTAATCCCCCGACGGGGGCCGTCGACACGTTCCATGGTAATATACAGGTTATATGCAGATCGACAGGGTAGTCGCAGTACATATATCTAATACAGCAGTACCCCAATATTTCTAGACATACTGGGACACGCAACAATCTTTCTATCCCTTTTCATTCAAAACAGTACGAAAAAGACGGGTGATGCTATGACGCGTGACAAACTAAGTCGCCGCGAGTTACGCTAGCAAGGACTAAGCGTGACATAGTTGGGGGGGTCAAGTCTTTTTTAATATGCAAGTTATAAGTTATATGCAGATACCCCAAAATGTCTACAACAAATGACGTGTGGTGGTGCAAAAGTCGAAGAAGACTTGTTTGTTTTCAAAGTCTTCTTCGACTTTTTCATTCTGTTATTATGGGGCGAGACGTGGATGGACTACCATAAAACGCTTTACAAAATTGAAAAAAGGAAAAAGGTGTTTCCGTACAAATTGCCGTTCATGGGAGCTTATAGAGTACTTCCGTCGTCCTAGAAACTTGAAATCTGGTATGAAGGTAGCTCTTATAGCACAAACCATGAAATAAATCTAAAAATCTTAATCTTTTATGTCTGTCTGTGTCAGTATTATATATAACCAATATTAAATGACCCAACACCGCGTACATTTTGCTTAGGAGCCCCTCTAGCCTACTTAACAGTAGAATTTCATAGATACGGCCGATTTTAGCGTACATTTTCTACGGAACCCTAGATGCGCGAGTCCGACACACACTCTTGGCCGATTTTTTAATATGGAGTGGACTTGCACTCATTTTCATGTAGTAAGATTCACAACTGAGGATACCTACTCGTAGTTTATCAAATCAAATCAAATCAATCAAATCAAAATATCCTTTATTCAAGTAGGCTTAGATACAAGCACTTTCGAATTGTCAGTTACAATGAGAGAAGTCTTTGTTTGATTGTAGGTAGGTACTCGAGATCTAGCAAGATTCCAATGGAGTGAGTGTTTGTGTGAGTGCGTATCGTTTCTGTCTGTTACTGCACTTGTTTTACATATATTGTGTTTTCAGGAGGCCAGTTTTCCGCAAACCGTTTTATATTGGAATAAAACGTGACAAACAAGCATACGGGCCGCTTGATGGAAGTTTCACCGTCACCCATTAATAGGCATACAGTAAAATGTTTAGGTACTAACAGAAATTAAGTACAATCAATTTGAAAGAACAGTATAAAAAAAAACTTACAGCGTAGAGTTCCTCCCGAATGATTGACGATCACGAAGATATTTAAAGTGGTATTACCTGCAAAAAAAACATAAAATTAACAATAGCGATAGTAACACAAATTATATTATGCTATAATATAGTTTGCACACGGTTGCGTTAAACGCCCAAAATGTAGTCCGTATGAATAAAACCATTTATTTTCATATAAATTAGAGGTTGTGGTACAGTCGCCAGCCTCAATATCAGCTGTAACAAAACGGGCGATAATATCAGACACGTCTTAATGGCCCTAGAAATCGTAATAGATATTTTTGCGCGCTTTGTTGTGGCAGATATTAATGGTGGTGACTGTACGTCTGAATAGACCCATACTATAAAATTGTTAAAATAAATATCAGTTCATTGAACATACTCGTAGTTAAGGATGCTGAATGGAACAATTCCAAACGGAATCCAACAGTTTTTGGTGCAAGGATACGTGCCGATATCCAAAAAAGTTTCACGATATTTTTAACGCAAGTACGGAAAAGCAGACCAAAGGGTTATGACTTTTCCTTCTCCGCGAACGATTTCATTTTTACAAATTTATAACAGTATATATATAGATGAAACAAAAACCCAGACTTCACAGTCTGAAAAACCTTTGATACCTAAGCTATCTGTAAGCAAATCACGTTTACCCAACAAATATTCAACCCCAGTTCTCACTTATATAAATGTGAACATTAAAAGGGATTCATTGCGTAACTTTTTCAAATAAGTTCTTCTATCGGGTTAGTCTACCATATTTGCGTCACGCTCATTTTTGTCTCGAACTTGTAAGTTGCGGATTAGCCCCCCTGAAGTGTTTCCAGAGCGCGATAACACGGGATTCTTCAAGGACGGAGTTAACAGGGCACTCAAAGGTAGGCATCGTAAGGGCGACTACCGGTGTCGCACAAATCAGTTGAACATAAACATAGGTACCACACCCAGCCAGGACGGAGCCTGACCCGGACAAGCCGGATGCACCAGGAGCAGAGATTTATAAGGAGTGACACGCTCCGGGATCGGGAAGGAGGACCGACTAGCCGCAATCGGTCGACCACAATCAGCCGATTATGCAACCTTTAGCCAATATTGGAAGTTAGGGGAGTTGGGATAGAGCATCGGGGATGAGCATTGATGAGTAGTCGCGTGCTCTCGGTGCCGTCTTTGCGTGTTGTAGTCACCGGAGGTTCGTAGGAGATGACATTTCCTGTTCGTTGTTCTATGAACTTTGTTTATCTCCGTCCGATTCGCTGCCCGTTTCTTCTAGTTGGTAGATTTTTTGAGCTGCCGTGATATATTTGTTCCTGTCTGATGCTAGTTCTCACCACTGATATGGGTCTTTGTCAAAGTATTGCATATCATGGCGCAAAGACTTTTGAACGGTGTCGCACAAGTCACTTTCCAAAAAAAACTAATGATGACGTAATTTTATGCACCGAGGTAGAAACGCAAATCAAGTATCTAAATTTTTGCGTTAAAGTCAGAGCTGTCTTTGAATCCAATTCCAATGCTTCCCAATATCTGATCGTGGAAACTAGAGCGTTTCCCGAGCTCTTTGCTATCTAAAAGACTTCAAATATGGAAACTGTACCGTCTTTATTTTACAAAGACCATTCAAAACGTCTTTTATAATTCAGCTGGAGGGTTGATGATTCCAAAAAATATATTAACTACGCAAACCACGAATTTTATGAAATCTAATGAGCACTGATAACAGCGCCATCTGTCGGTCGAAATATCTTTGCAGCCTCATCACGTCAAAACGTCGAGACGGATCTTAACTATTTATTGGTACAAGAATAGTCAAACATCTGCGGAGTTATTTAATCCTTCCTTACCTTTTCTAGTCTATTCTATACTATTATAAAGTTGTAAAATTGAAATGTATACATACATTGAAGATATTTTCAAAAAAATAAGTCCAACTAGATATTTGGAGGTCACTGGATTGAAAAATACATATTTTTGTATGTTTGTTTGTATGTGTCGTTGTGGCTTCATCACGCCAAAACGACTAAACGGCTTTAAACTATTTTAGTACCCGATAACTGGGCATTCAAGATGGCTAAAGGATAATTTTTACTCGACTACGCTGAAGAAAAAAAGTGGGGTTATGTTTTTTTCTCGTCTGCTGATGAAGGCCGAGTACCTTCTAGTTTAATATAAAAACCACCATCCTTAGGGAATAAAGTAGGTAAAAACCTATGTTGTAAAAGTAAATCTATTACGTTTTTATAAGCCGGCGCATAAAACAGAATATAGGTAATATTACGACAAGCTTGCCATAGGTCCATAAAATACTTAACATTTGCCATAGAGTACATCCATCCATAACCGTGGTCTTAAGGCAGTATGCACCATAAAAAAGGAAGATAAGCCGCCTCGCTTTTTAACCACGTGCGTAAACCGCGGCTCCATTGTCATCCGATACGATATTGGAACGAGACTTATTTCCGTCATTGACAGTCTTGATGAGTGGGTAAATAACAAATTGGCAAATGAAGAAAGCAATTTAATGCTGTTAACATTAGCTGTTAATAATTGGTTATCAAATAAAGAGGGACGCATAACACTTAATACTAATAAACACATAGAGGTCAAACGAGCAGATGGATCGCTTGATGGTAAGAGATCACCGTCGCCCATAGACACCCTGCAATACCCGAAGAGTCACAAGTGTGTTTCCAGCCGTTCATGTGTGAGTACGCTCTTTTCTTGAAGGCTTGAAGGTCGCATTCGGTCCGTACTTGCGTAGTACAATTTTCCGGTCTTTAAATATAGGGTATATAGGTACTATATAGTGTATAATGCAATAGACAGCTGTCGGTAACTTTTTCGTCTTTGTTAGCAACGTCATAGACAACGGTATGCACAATTTTGTACAACTGGACTAGTACCGATTTGTTATATTGATATCGAAGTAACATTTACCAGAATCCATCCAGAGAGAAGCAATAAAAATGTAATACATCTTAACATCCTGCCGTCGAAACATTATCAATGTAACCTAAGACCAAAAACAAATTGGCTACATTTTATAGTTCACCCGTCACGTTAATCCAATTTCCAACATTGGAAACAGACCAGAAACCATCGTAAAGTTGCTAGCAGTATACATAATCAATAATCGTAACTTATGCGACGAACGGACTTTTTACTGACACTTACGGCAACCCAAACACGATGGTGTAAAAGTGGGTAATATTCCACGATGAGCAGTTTCGGAGTTTTAAAACCGCACCCAAATATAAAAAGGACAATGGAAACTTTGTAAAATTCTAACCTGAATTTAGTTTTACTTTACCACGCGTTCTTATGATTTTTAAGTGGTACACAAATTTACACGATACGTAGCGTATTTTTAAAAGTTGTTGATTCGCCATTTTGAAATATAAACCGTTGAGCGACGCGTATGTTGAGTCGGGACTTAACTGGTTTTCTTCAAAGAGATTATATTATAACAACCTGATTGATTACACGAGGAACTAATACGAGCGTAGTTATTTTTATACCATACTATTATAAAGTTGTAAAAATTAACTGTCTGTAGGTACATTGAAGCTATTTAAAAAAAAAAATATAAAGTAGTAAAAATAAAAATGTACAGACGTGCATTGAAGATATTTTCAGAAAAAAATGATTGATTCGATTTTGAGGTCACAGAATCGAACAATTTTTTTGGATTTTTAGTATGTTTGTATGTGTCGTGGCTTCGTCGCGGCAAAACGGCTAAACGGATTACAACTAGTTTGCTACTTTCGGCAGCTATTTTTACCATTCATATTGAAAAAACTACCTACTCCGAACAAAGGCTTCTTTACGACGCACTTAACAACAAAAAGAACTAACTCAAGAACGACTGCATTCGAAACTCACTATTCAAATTATAGAAATAAGGTCGTAAACCAAATACTTAATTTGAAATCAGTCACTATTTTAACCCAGTGTTAATTGCTCAATTATCAGGTAACCTAATTCGGTTTCCAAAACATCTATGAGTTCACAAAAGCACAAATACAAGCTCAGAAAAGAATGGCAGCCAGTTTGAATACATAATAGAGCTCTTTAGTAATTAATTTCAATAGGCTATTTGACTACTTTTTCTGTGGTCTGAACAAAAAACTGATTGAATCAAACAAGAAACTTGTGGTGGCAGCAACAATTTTAATTTGATTACGGAATCATTTTCATAGATATGACAAAAGTTGTATATTGCTGTGAAGTTTAAAATAGATTGTTTCAAATACGATGTCTGCATGCGATAGACACAATAAGTGGATTGCTCTAAACAAGTTCATTATAAGTTCAATTAAGTTCGAATTAACTTGTGATTGAAACAAACATCAGTTTTAGTGGAACTCAACATTTTCTTGGTTTGTTTGCTGTTACAATGCGACCTGGGGGGGTTATTCTCTAACGAAATTTTGACAATTGGTATCCGAATCAACTGTGATAGCCCATACAAAATCATGACACTTGATTCTGATTCCGAGCGTCAAACGCGTTATAGGCAATAGGGGGACTGGTTAAGATCAATTAAGTAAAATAGTCAAATGTTTCATATACTGCAATCATGTGTTAAGTAATGAGTTTGTTCATGTTGTGATTGAATTTATTAAGAGATTTCCAATGAAGCTAAGAAGCCACTTGGTAGGCTCATATTCTCTAATTTTTTTTAGTGTATACTAAAGATAGAACGACCTCTTCATAATAAAAATATTGGTAAAACAACTACATCAATCTCATAAAAACTCCTCTACATACAACGTTAAAATCACATTTTTGGATTTTTTTTATGGGGAAATTAAGAACTTTGTTCTGCAGCTATGTTAAAAGTTGTGTTTATCGAAACGGTTTCATAACTAAAGTTATCATACATTTTAAGGGTTATTTAATGGTATTATCAGTTATTAATATTTTCATACTTTAAAAATCGGTCAACAGCATGTCGGACCATGCTTAGTGTAGGGTTCCGCAGCCGTTTAAATGCAAAATAGCACTACAGATGAAAAAACTACGGTATGAAAAAGTGCACTAGTAAAAAAGGGCATCTCCAGTGGAGATTCTCCACGCCACTTACGTCCTTTTGCTAATTTATTTTTCTGTTATGTCACTATCAAACTAAGAAGCGGCTAATACAAGACACCTATACTTACTCCAAATTTCATCACTATACATCTGTATCAGTATTTTAGTAAAATGCCTGTGCCATACGGACGGACGGACGGGCGGGCGGGCGGACAGACGGACGGACAGGGCGGACGCACGGACAGACAGGGCGGACGGACATGACGAAACTATAAGGTTTCCGTTTTTGTCATTTTGGGTACGGGACCCTAAAAAGGGGCGCTTGTCATTGATTCATAGATAAAAACGATTTTACGAAGTATAATATCGTATTGAAGATTATGGTCTAGCTTCTGCTTTTTTCGTATAAAAAAACCTCAACTTATGTAAGAGCTAACTTGCGCATCCTATATCGACCGTTCCATTTTTTTCTCCGCATCGTATCCCCATCCAAAGACAAAAAGTAGTATAAGCATATGAGGCTCATACATTCATACGCCGTTGCTCCTCTCGTTCCGAAGCAGATCTCATAAGCACAATACATTATTTATCATTTGTTTGGCCGATACAACGGGTATTCCGCCCGTTTGTAAAGAAGGTCGTAACCGACGTTATTTTTTTATCAAACTACGTCTTTTTGTGTCGAAGGCACCAAATCAAGGTCCGGATCCTTTGTTGTTTATTCAATTTGTCTTACGAGTTATAGCGAATTAAGACGGCGGCTTATATCGGATGAAATAGCAGTTCCAACGGTCAATGTAGGGAATATGAAGAAAGACATTTTATTAAGGCCTGACTAAGGCGTAGAAAAATGAAGGTAGCATTTGTTTAGGTGTAAATAAGGCATATGTGACTTGAAGAAGGTCTAATCGACTATAATTAATGTTTAATATGTTAGGATAGGACTTTAATTTCAATATTATTTAAATTTTTATTTAAATATTACTTTGAATATAATTTAGAATTTATTTGTACAGTCAACTCTGAAATGTCTGTAAAGTAAAAATATAAAAAAAATATTGAAACGGATTAGGTATATGATGCTCGCTGAATCGGTTCTTTTTAGATTTTTTGTGTTTTTTCGTGACGTCGATTTAAACTATTTTTGCTACACGGGTAGCTGAAATTCCACAGATAAATGGTTATAGGATACTTTTTAACCGACTACGCTAAAGTAAAAAAGGAGATTATGACTATTTTCTCTTCCGCGATCGAAATCGCGGGCGCATTCTAGTAACGCAATAAAATCCTTAAATTGGTTAGTTTAACGCATTTATTGAATTAAAAGAATAAGAAAAGCGATAAGAAATCGTGGAATCAATATTCCACGATTAGGATCTATGATTTATTAAACGGCGATAGCTGACAATTCAGCTAAATTGTCAGCTATCGCCGTTTAATAAATCATAGATCCTTGGTGCCCCATTGAAATTCCAAGCCAGTAATATAATACTTATGCGTAATTCAATAAATTTTGTCATTTCTTTTCCGTCTATCAACGAGGTTATTAAGGCATCCGGCGATAAAATGTCACCTCGGCAACTAGGTGGGAAAAAGGCGAACGCTCTTTAAACGACTTGAAATAGATGGATTTCGAAAATGAACACTCGTGACATTTCTGCGGAATCAATGTATCTATAGTTCATTTCGCTGGCTCGATATCACTGGATGTATATGTTTCATTCTTCGGTAGTTAAAAATATTCTAGAAGTTTCACTGTGACGTTTAAATATTTATGCATTAAATATGAAAAATGGAACCTTGTAATTTGAGCCAGCGATTTGTTTAGGTACTTAACTAAATGTAAACAAAAAAAACAATGTGACTCGGACCATTCAGTCATCGAAGTAAATTTAGTGTCAGACTAAAAATTTACTTTGGAGGATTTACAGAAAATTTACCACAGACAGAATCTGTCTGTGGCATTACCACTAAGGGGATGACTCCACAATACCACAGCAATAGTAAAAATGCCTAGGCCAAGCTTCTCAATTTTTTTAGGCAGCGGAACCCATTAGGAAAGTGAAATATTTACCTAAGCCCTAAATTATTAAAAAAAAGTGGCTTACAGATATTCTTTATTCTGCCCTGCTAACGATACGTGAAAAAAGTTTAGTCAAAAAGTAAAAAAAAATGCACCTTAATTTATTCGAGCAAGGCTTACTTTACATTTCGCCTTTGAGCGGAGTTATTGCACTTATCATTAGCAGGGCAGTATTAATACCGAAGGCAGTAAGTATTGTTGCTTAAATCTACCTAATCACCGTACTAGTTTAATTCAATAGAATAGAATAGAATATATAATATAATAGAATATATTTTATTGTATAACTGTATACAGATGGTAATAATAATATATTTCGTTACAATAATTTATCCGTCACGGACGTACAATATTTAACATTACATATTATTAGGGAAAATTTGTAGGTACATGCATTATTTATAACTATAAAACTCATTAATATAATAGAATTCTCTATCAATGAGCCATTTTTTTAGGCTGGTTTTAAATTGTTTACCTTCGAGTGACTTTAACTCAATTGGGAGGTTATTGAAGACAGTTAAACAATGCAAAATAATATTCAGAAACATTTCACTTAGATGACGATTGCAGACAATCTCTAAGGCGCAAGTCACACAGAAGAGACGCAGGACGAGGATGCGGCGCCCCTTTCATACAAAATGTATTGAAGCGTCGCGCCCCCACGCGTCCTCGCCCCGTCTCTTCTGTCTGTTTTACAGCGCGACGCTTCTATACATTTTGTATGAAAATTCATTAAATTTTTGTATGAAAATTCATTTCAGTCTGGCCTGCGCCTAAAACCATTTTTTTTTAATTCGCACTTATAGTATCGCGGAGCCCCTGCAGAAGCTTTACGGAAACCTAAGGTGCAGGCACACTTTGAGTACATAGGGTGTAAGGTAAAATATTTTGATTTCGATTATTTTCTATTCAGATAAAACACGCTGGCTAGATGTCAGCTTTGACTGCAATAAATCGCAGTTACATCACTTCTTTAGGATTTCCTTTTGAAATATATTCTGACTAGAAGGCGCCCGCAACTTCGTTCGCGGAGGAGAAAAAGTCATAACCCCTCTCTTTTTCTCTTTAGCATAGTTGGGTAAAAATCCTATAACCATCTGGAGATACCCAGCTACCCGTATACCAAAAATAACCGATTTAGTGTGATGAAGCCACAACGACACATACAAACATTTCGTTTTTACAACTCAATAATAGTATAGATGACGTATTAAAACAACCACCAATTATAAAAAAAAATACATTTCCCGAAGATAATCTGTAACCCCGCTTTCCTTGAGCCCCTTGAGAAAAACATCTAAAATGAAAAGAAAACAGTCAGGTGAAATTGGATGGAAATTACGGGGTCGCGATTGCGGATTTTGTGGTCTCCGCAAAAATCTGGCAAGAGGGGGGCGCGCTAAATTAGCAATTTGCCTTTTAAGGAGCTTCCACGGTCACTACTTAAATCGAAAATGAGTTGGATTTGTCGGTCCGTACCGCGTTTGTGTACATTCTCGAGCGCGATTTGCGTGAGCGTTGCTTTTTAAAGGTTCGATTTGAGTTTCGATATTTGTTTTGCTGTGTTTTTGCAGGTATATTTAAACTAGTTTCTACTTAAACACTTGATTTATTAAAAACTAGAAGGTGGCCGTCAACTTCATTCGCAGAAGAGAAAAAAATCAAAATCCCCTTTTTTTCTTCAGCGTAGTCGAGCAAAAGTATCCTATAACCATCTGTGGATGCCCAGCTATATGTATATAGCCAGTAACAGTTCAGCAGTTTCAGCGTAATAAATCCACAACGACAAATACTAACAAACATTTTTTTTAATGTGTTCAATGAACAGTACAAACGATACGGGTAAAAAATACGACATGTACCTAAGATGTTTTTAGTGACTCTGCAAATGACCGACTGCAAAGACTAAAACATAAATAAAAAACATACAACCATATTATAAAACCTCGTATTGGTTTTGTTTTAGTGAACGTTTAAAAATAATAACGCACAGATAAATAAGCAGATTTTATATCAGCAAAATAAGTCAAATGTTTACATAGTTACGATGACAACTATGCACTTCTATAAAGAACACTGGCTGAAAACGCCATAAAGCGTTTGAAAGCCAGACAAGCAATTAAAATTCAAAATTCGAACACTATTCGATATTAACTGTCCGCCTCGAACGCGATGCCCGTCAATACGGCAAGAGCAGAAACTTTGTTCGACCGAATGAGGGCAACGCTCCAGTTCTGACCAAAAACCAGTTCTAGTTGTTGGCACTCCTCGCTGCATTCTGATTACTCATATTTGTTCGCGATTCGAACGTTTAAGCGAATTTAGAAGTCTGCAGCGTAAGTTTACATATAACACAAAATTACCACGGAAAATAAATGCAATTGAGGCGTTTTTTGCGTTGGTGAATAAACGGGTTTAAAACCAATGTTTTCTTTTAAACAATGTAAACTTGTCATGACACGTCATTCTTTTTATCCGCAATTGCCCGCGTAAACTTCATTTAAATTTTTATTTTATCCGTTTACCCAAGAAAAATTAAAATAGTACAATCGACGACAAATATCTTAAAAATTTTCAGTCTTCCGTTGCAATTAAGGGACTATTATATAGAACACAACATGTGCCGTAGGCTGTAGGTACTATCCGGTGGTTCTATTTTATGTTTTGTAGGTACGGTCGGCCATGAAATTGATCTACCACATTTCGACTCTATTTCAAGTGTATTAAGGTTCAAAAGTGGTTGACAAATTTCTTGGCCCAGTGTACTTATGCAGTAATTATTTTCACACACTATAATTACCTCCTAGTCTCTTAACGTACCAGTTATAAATAATAATAATTTACACCAGTAATTTGCCTTTCTTATAATTGGTCACCAATTGTGTACGTCCTGTGTAAAAGAACCTAGAGTAAAGCATTTGACAATGTGATCTCGTTTTTTTTCGCAATTACGAGTATATTGGTACTTTCATTCCTATAATCAAATAAAAATGTCACTTAAAGCCTAAAGCACAATAGTAAAGTTCTTTGGAAAAGTATTGTAACTTGCTGAGGCGTGACGTCAGAAAAATTACAAGTGAAGACGAAGTGTAAAGCCAGACGGAGACAGACGGAGCGATAATATATATTAATATACCGAAAGATATCTTACAGTATAGCTAAGCCCCTCACACGACAAAGATACCAAAATATATATTTCTGCCGCCATTATGCTCGTAGCCGGCGAAGCAAGAGGTAGTTTTTACAATATACAGGCTGTTTGTGAAACGTGACTTGTTGCATAGTTTGTCAGAGGGCGATTATGATGCCGGATTTGATTTGCATGTTACTTTATCAGCAAAACTAAAATCCGTCTGGACTCAAGAGTACACAAAAAAAAGAGAGAACGAGGAAAATTCAACTTATACAATGATCTGTCCTTTATACAATTCAGTTAGTATTTTAGAATATCAAAAACAATGTTTAATGCACTTCACAATCCGATCAACCTGTTTTTTGAACTGAGTTACTTTGTCACAAATTCTTGCTAAATTGGTATTTTAGTGTACTATTTAAAAAGATTAAGTCTAATATTGCTTATTATAACCTCTTGGTTGTGTTTGCCGAAATGCATTATGTATGATGTAGATGAACACTGGTCACAATTCATTCGATAAGAGCGACCTGTAAATCATCTTCCAATTAATTATAATTTGGGACAATGATTATTACTTGATAGGAGATCAAAATTAGCGATTCGGCGATTGAATGTACTTTTTTTTCTCTTTACAAATACGGACCTGGAGATGGAAGATGAAGATGGAGCTGGACGGTGGACAATGACAATAGGGTTGTCATTGTCCACCGTCCAGCTCCATCTTCAGACCCTGGATATCATATAGGACTAGAGAGCTTGCTAAGACAGACGAAATAATCCGAAACATTAATATTTTCTTCTGTTTCCGCGATTATTACTCATTGAAATAATACAATTTAACGGATTACATCGCGTATATTATCTCATTTTAGTTCCCGACGTTTCGGAAGCTTTCCAGCTTTCCATGGTCACGGGTGGACTGAGAAAACATGTATTTTCCTATGTCAAAGTTACAATTTGTGCAAACTACCCATTTTTGAAAAAACAAATACAAAAAAAAAACATGCCAGATGGGCCTAAGCTGTAAAGACAGTTACACATGTGCCAGAAGGGCTTAATTATTTTATTCAAATAATTTACCAAGCAGCATTTCACGAATGAGGCGTACTGAGGAGAAAAGAAACGCTGCAAAGAAAAACTCCCAGGCTACCGCATTACTAATTATAATAATTTAAAAACAGAGACTATTAAACTACTTTTTAAACAGATAAGATATTTTACACCGTTCGGAAATTAAGGTTTTGCAGTCCTGTGTCTCGCTTGTTCCTCGATGAGATGTATTACAGGATCCCAAGCTGGTGGTAGTGACAATCCATCTTCTCTATTGAAATTAGGATGCTTTTCAATCTCAATAGCCTCGCGTAGCATTCTGGGAAAATATCTTTTTTCTTTGGCAAGGATAGAAGGTTTATCAAACTTAATTGAGTGGTTTGGTTTTACCTATTACACCGACGGTGCTTGACATCTGCTATGTGCTCCTTCACTCGGGTTGATACACTGCGTTTCGTTTGACCAATGTATGAAAGACCACATTCGCAGTCCAGCTTATAAATGCCTGCACTCTGCAAAAGGGTGCTACTCTTCACAGGTCAGGTCAGTCCACCCGTGACCATGGAAAGCTGGAAATCTTCCGAAACGTCGGGAACTAAAATGAGATAATATACGCGATATAATCCGTTAAATTGTTTTATTTCAATCCGAAATATTATTATTGTGTTTATCTTGATTAGGTACTTTAGGAGTTCATATCCTCAATGTCACCGTCTACCTTTGGACTCCATCATCAGACCAGCTCCTTGGTACCATATTGTTCCATTGTCATCGAAGATAAAAAAAATTGGGCCCAATCGGACGTCAAAAAAATAACATCCTGCAGTTGCGCCAAAATATACTCAAATATATCGTAAGATATCTTACGGTATCTTAAGATACCCAGCTATAATATATATTATCGCTGCGTGTGGGGACTCTGTCAAATAGTAGGCAAAATATATCGTAAGATACCGTAATATAAGATATTTTAATATACTCGTATATCATCGCTCCGTCTGTGACGGGCTTTATACGTTATCTCAAATGGAATGGAATCGGCTTATATGGATGCCACGCCACTGGAAGGTGTCAATAAGCACCATGTAATTGGCAACTCGTTTATAAAATCGATTAGAAATCGTCCTTATTTACTACCGACAATATAGTACTATTTGCTAGAGCCAGTCAAAATTTAATAAATAAAAAAAATATTTTTAATAGTAGTAGAGCGTAATATTACAAATAACACGAGTATTTTTATCTCAATGATTGGCGAATTAAAAGTTTCCCTTTATAGTTTCGTCATGTCCGCCCGTCCCTCCGTCCGTAAAGTATACATCCGTAGACCGGATCAAAGGTAAGATCGGATGAAAACAATTTCCAGAGAATCGGTAGATATTTTTATATCACTGGCAACATGAGTGCGTCGCCATTTTATCCCTTACACACACTTGCCATTGATAAAAAATATCTACCGTTTCGCTGGAACTTACCTTTAATCAGGTCTTACCCGGGTATACCTTATGTCACCAGGCATTTTACTCAAATACTATAAGATGTGCATTGATGAAATTTGGGTTCGAAGTGTCTAGTATAAGCCGCTACTTACTTTAGTAGTTAAATAACAACAAGAATTGTTTCTAGGGGTGCACTCCATACAAATGTAACAGAAGCTGGAAAATTATACTTTTTCAGCAAACATTAACGTATGTCACATATTTCGACAGTTCTTCGATTTCTGGAAAATATTCTTGATTGTGCATATTTACGGAAAAAATCGGTGAGGTACAAAACCCTCCGCGCGCGAGTCCGATTCGCTCTTAGCCGTATTTCAAACGTGCGTGAGACTGACGAGTAAAATGTACTTATAACGGGTATTTTGAGCTTATTATTCAAGCAATCTCGACCGAATTTCCGGTTCCGTTGGACATTATTTCGACATCAACTCAGAATAATTGAATCAGTCTTATAAAAATGCGATCACGTCTCTGGTGGGTAAGATGAGGAATTTATTGAGTTATCTCTTAAAAAGAAAGATTTGAATTTTCATTTACGTCAAAAAAAAATTCGGTAGGCATTTCCACTCAGAGTATATACGAGTTTAGGAATGAGGCATAGCGGTCTGGATTGAAAATGATAAAGCTAATCGGTTTGAGCGAATTAGAGTTAATTTCACCAACCTTTGTTAATTATACCTACGTTTGTCAATGTTGCATCAATCGTCAGATAATTAGTCGCTAAGCTAACAGACAATAGAGATATTTATACTGTTATAAAGTTGTAAACATGAAATGTCTGTTTATTGAAGATATTTAAATAAACAAATAATACTATTTTATTTTTGTATTTCTTTGTATGTTTGTATGTGTCTTTACGGCTCGGCTTCATCACGTCAAAACGGCTGAAAAGTTTTCAAAAATTTATAATAATTGAACACACGGGTTTAAGCTAATTGCGCTAAAGAAAAAGAGGGTTATGATTTTTTTTCTCCTCCACTACCGAAAGTTCGCGCAAATAGTGCTAAAATTTGTAAATGACAACAGATAACCAGTCACTCCTCATGCCTAGATCCTGGATAAGTAAATATTTTATGGCTCTATTGAGAACTTGCATATATATGAAAATAAATCGTATCAGAATCTACTCAAACGAAGTAACTCTATATGACGCTAGTTTGCACGTACTGTCTTTTTCTTCAAGTCGGTTTCACATGCAAACTTTTTCAAAGTAGCCGATTGCTGGCTTAATGTTTCACCTTTAACGATATGAACATTGTCATAGCGTCACAAGGTCTAATTTAAGCCACCCTTAAAATATAAATTAGAACCCTGTTAATATTGTTAACTTAAGGTTGTCTGGAAGAGACTACTTAGCGATAAGACCGCCCGTTGTTTACCTCTTCTTATTCGATTCTGTCACGTTCTGTATTTTTGTGTATCTGCGGTGTGCAATAAAGAGTATTTGTATTGAGAACCCTGTAATATGCTTGTTCATTAAAAGCAACACTTTTCCAAAGGTCTATTCTACGCCTTTCATTGTCTAGAGAAACTTTCCCACGACGTCAGATTCACCTAACTGCCATTAAAATGCCATCAAGTACAGACCTGCCCTTGCCGGCCACAAAAGGTTTGTCACTTCGGGAACAACATAGTTCTTAATCCTAGTTTGTTAGAAAACTTGCTATACATTTTTAAACACAACAGACTGCCTTTTCTCATAAGGCGAATAGTTCTTGATAAAACTGGAACTTGTTACAAGGTCAACATTCACGCGACGCTCGTAATGTCGCATTGTCTCGCTACTCTTCTGACTGTCTCGCAAAGTGGAACGTGATAATGGAACATTAAATAATTAATTTGTTGATAAATGTCATTTTGTGTACGTATCGCATTTCCCTTTTATACGTGAGATGAGGCATGTGGGCGTAACGTCGGAAACGTCAGAGATTTACCAACACAATTACATCATAATTACACGCGATTAATCCGGTTTTGCTGTGATAGCGTATATTTTTTGTTTATTAATAAATAAATATTACGGGACAATTTTTTACACAAATCGAACTAGTCCCATGGTAAGCTCAATAAGGCTTGTGTTATGAGTTCTAGACGACGATATATTTAATAGATAAAACTTATATACATAGAAACGGGAACATATGGACGTAGTTATGCAATAACGTTCCAATCCACATGTATTCTTCAATTGAAACATAAACCTTGTAAAAGGGAGTAGGTAAGATACAATTTTGAATTTCGAACCCACATGGGGCTGGAACGTTATAACATAACTATGTCCATATAACTATGGTCATCACACAAATATTTGCCCTTACCGGGATTTGAAGCCAAGACCTTTAGCTTCGCAGGCAATTTGACTCCCAATGAGCCAAACCGGTCGTTTATTTATTTTGCTTACACTTTATACACAATATTGTGTTAAGAAAACAAGGTTGGATTTTCATCTATCACGTCCTAATTATTAAAAATACGACTTTGCGAGCTCAGCAGTAACATTCCGCCTTTAAGCTGATTTTGTCACGTGAGCTGTTACGACATTTTTTACTGAAAAATAACACTAGAAACTGGCACAGTTGTGATTTTTATAGTAACAATGGGCACACGAAACATTATGGTCGGATCGAGTCATTTCTGTGGTCACAAAAACCGGACACTTTCTAAATGATTCATCGGGGCATTATTCCGTAACCTCCATTATTTTACGCCTCAGAAGCCATTAGACGTAAATACAGTACACGCAGAGGATGCTTGCGACCAATTGGCTGGAACAGGTTTAAGGTCGTCGATCTTGACTCGGTAATGAAACGGTGTATGCTACATTTATACTTACGATCATTTTCAATGGAATTGAGAGAAAACAAAATAAAAATGATTCAAGTCAATGTGTATCTATGCCTTAAAGTAGGCAAGCCATACCCGCAAGGTGATTTGACGACTGGTTGGGGTTGCGGGGACTCGCTCGATGCGGGTCGCCTCTATCCGGCCCATGTGGAAATCTATTGAGGCCTGTGTCCAGCAGTGGACATCCTATGGCTGAAATGATGATGATGAGGCAAGCCGGTGAGAATCGGGTTCCATTAACGGCGCGCCACTGGTATCAAGTTGATAGGATTCATACTAGCAACCCAGTTACAGGTACTAATATACATATCATGGCATGGACAACATGGACAAGCCAATTGGATCTTACTATGCTGAGAGAGACCATTCTTCGGGCTCGGGCTTTGAGCTAATTTCACCAACCTCTGTTAATTATTAATGAATGATTCTATTGTTATCGTCAATGTCGCATCCATCAGCTGGTAATCAGTCGCTAAAGCTAACTGACAATGCTGACGCATATTAAGTTGTTAAAATGAAATGTATTGAAGATATTTAAAAAAACAAATGAAAACAACTACTTTTTTTGTTTTTTAGATGTTTGTATGTTGTTCTTTGCGGGTTCATCACGTCAAAACGGCTGAACGGATTTCAACAACCATCCCCAGATGGTTTTTTACTCAACTACGCTGAAGAAAAAAAGGGTTATGACTTTATTTTCCTGCGCTGACGAAGTAGCGGGCATCTCCTAGTTTAATGTATGACTAGCTTCTGCCCGCGACTTCGTCCGCCTTAAATTCTTTAATCGCGGATAAAGGTATTTTTCCTGGATAAAAAGTAAACTATTTCGATACCAAATTTCATCCAAATCGTTTCAGCGGTTTAAGCGTGAAGAGGTAACAGACAGACAAACACACTTTCGCATTTATAATATTAGTATGGATTAACGCGACCAATATCTCGCAGGAATTAGGTCATTTTGGATTACGAAATGTAGCAAAACAATTTTCAATCCAATTTCAACATGTAATATGAAAGTTTATATAATAGACCGATAGATTCTTGATAACAATTATAATAAAAACACACTGATGCATCAGTGAATTAGATTGTTCCTATAAAATACATTCTCATGAAAATCGTGTGAGTGTTGCATTCATAAAATAATTATGCACGCCGCTTCATAATAATTACGCATAATTGTTATGTTAATACAGACTATATAAGTAACGAGTGAGTCATAGAATGTTTACACTCAAAATGTAGCACATAACGGTCCCGCAGCAAAAACCATGTAATCAATCGATTTTAGCACATGTTAACAAAGCCATTGAGTTCACAGACGTATTTCAGTCATGAAGTATTTAAAGTTCGTTAGCTGTATTTTTATTCATGTGAATAGTTGCCAATAGAGCGTACTGTATATTTTTGAATATTAACTGTTTCCTGTATTCTGAAAGTTCATGGTCGTATTTTTACATGTAGACACAGTCATGTGTAAATTTCAGACTATATATATAAAGCGTGCGATCTTCATTTTCATTTCCTTGTCCAAATTTTGCTCTTCGAAAAAAAAATGATGCGTGTGTTTTTTTTTTCAATTTTTGGATAACGCATATTCCGATAGATATTTTTGTTTTTGGAGGTTAATATACTAACCTAATTGACTCTCTTACATCAGCTTCTTCAACTTCAGTAGGTAATCAATTTTTGAGAACTTATTTTATGTTATACGGGGCAAAAGGAGCAGACGGATCGCCTGATGGTAAGCGATCACCGTCGCCCATAGACACATGCAACACTAGAGGAGTCACAAGTGCGTTGCCGGCCTTTCAGGTGGGAGTACGCTCTTTAAGGCTTGAAGTTAGCATCGGTCCTGAAATACTGCAGGCGAAAATTTATTCCACACCAGAACTGAAGTTGTTCAGATAAAACTTTAAATAAACGTAGCGTGATACGCATGTCTTGAAATATGGCTAATGTGTATTTTAAAAATAAATAAGATACAGAGTGCTAAATTACATTGTGTTCGAAAATTTCCAGCCACGTACGTAAAGTTGCGATAGCTCAGTTGGTCAGAGCACTTCTGGTATCCTTCTTGCAATTTAGTAGGTCGCATTGATTTTTACCTTTAAAATCGAACTCGGTGTTATAATATTTAATAAAAACATTAAAACTGTAGTGTTAATATTTCTCAACGACAATAGTTTTCGAACCACGGACGGTAATATCGTTCGTTATCCTCGTCCTTTATCGGTATAACAAACGGCAAATCACCCGATTCCATAAATCACTATTAATAATATAAACGGGTTATTAATAAATGATAATTTATACAGGTAAGAGCATTTACTATTATTACAATAAAAGTGAAACATTGCGAAGAACGCTTCGCAGTAGATTTCACGCGCCATTTCCCGCGTGATTAATGGTCGCGTTTAAAAATCTGTTACCGAATATTATTTTGTCTGACGTTAAATTTCATAGGTGAATAATATTAACACAGATTATTGCTGCAAAAGTACGGCACAGATAATAAATTCAGGGGCATTTAAGTAGAACAAGTAAAAATCAAACAACCGGCTTAGTGCGAGAATGACTCGCGCACCGAGGGTTCCATGCAAGCTTTCACTTAACCTAAACAAATAGGACAGCTGAGTTAAGTTTGCACCTGTTGTCGACTCGCTAAGTGGGATAAGGCCCTAACCAACTAGGTCCAAAAAAATGTAGGGTTCCGCAGCCGTTTAAACAACACAATTTTTGCTACTTTCGGAGCGAATATTTCCGAAAATACTCACTAAATCAAATTTTTTTTTTAGAAACCTCAGTGTTTTTAGAAGAACTGTCGAATTATGTGCCACACATTGCTATTTGCTAAAAAGAAAAATATTTAACTATCAAACTAAGTAGCGGCTCATACAAGATACCTATGTACCAAATTTCATCAATATATACATCTTATAATTTTTGAGTAAAATGCCTGTGACATACGGACGGAGGGACGGACATGACGAAACTATAAGGGTTCCGTTTTTGCCATTTTGGCTACGGAACCCTAATGATACATTGTCATTAAGAAAGGAATAATAACAGCGTGATAATTAATATGAGAAATTTACGAAAGTAACAACGCCATCTCTCGGCAAATTTGTGTACCAAAATTACATAGATGTCAACACAACCGTTAATCAGGCCCTTATGGCCGTCGTGAGACGTCCTACCCGGTTTTCCCTATACCAAAATATGGCACATCGACTAAATACAACAGTATAGAATAAACTACTAACACTATAAAAAAACATAAAGATCGTGGCGGTAAAATGCATCATCCTCATCATTATCGTATATAAAATTTACAACAGTATACTTTCTGTCTGTTACTGTCTGTCGAGGCGGATACCAAAATAATAATAGCCGGACGAGTTTTAGACCTTGTTCGATATTTTTTGTTTCGGCAGATGGCTTGGACCGCCTCCGCCATTGGCCGACTCAAGGACCCACCACCCTTAAGTTTAGCAAGGAATAACTACTACTATTTGTAAAAAGAACATATTAGACAACCACTCGATAAAGATTCTTGTGTAGTAGAATTGCAGAGTACGTTATGCATTCTGGATTTAGTCGTGTAATGATTATACCGTGAAAGGAACATATTGGGCGGCCAGTCGAAAATGGACTTCGTGAGGCAGAATTACAGTGTATGTTATGGATTTTGGATTTAGACGTATAATGATTCGCTTCGTTGGTTGCGTTACGCTTTGTGGTGGGAAATGGAAGGGTCTGTTAATATTTGACAAATGTTGACAAATAATGTTTAGGGTCATTATTAAATTGGTGCATAGAAATATGCTCTTATATTCGCACAAGTCATTCTGTCTCTCATTTCAAATTGCTGTGTTTTTGGTTGTAAATCAATGGTCTGAACTTTTTGTTATGAGTGAAAAACAAAATTACATTATTAATCTGTTAATGACAGAGGTTTGATATTTTTGAGGTACAGCGCTTCAGAATTTGTACAGAAAAAAATACACCAAAGAATTACGATTTTAAAATAAGTCTTTCAGTGGTTAAACTATTACTAGGACTATTTGAAGGTCACTGAATCGATACCTTTTCTGTTTTCTTCAAAAAAATCTTAATACTTGCACCCGGAGCATAACAATATGTCGTAATACTCAAACGAGTACCAAGAAAGCTACAAGCAAAAGTAGACTTGTATTTGCAATAATAATAGCAGTAGTATGAAACATTTGAAACCTCATGAAAAGGCTATATTAGCCATCTCGTTTACATCGGTTCAAAGTACGCTCTACCTAGGGTTGCCAACCTTCACTCGCAGGTTTGCGAGAACATTTGTTTTGCAACTCAGGGACTGGCCCTAAAAAACTTTACTGTTAAAGGGCGATTGTGCACTCACTACAAGGAATTTAGCCGGCAGTCTGATTTTTCACAAACTTAGTATAAATTTATTATGCGACCGTAAAAAATCGGACGGACGGCAGTAAAATCGCCTGTAGTGCACAATCGTCCAAAGTTAAGGAGGACGACAGGAACTATGGGAAATAAATGTCATGTCATATTTCTAAAAGTTATTTATTCCGGTGTTCGCTGTGAGGTAAAACCCCAAAATTCCAAAGTTTTATTAATCCGGAAGCATCATAATTCCGAATGCGTTTTTCTGTGAACGGTTATTTTTGCCGTTGATGTTACATTAAGTGATAGTAGCAGGTTTTGTTAGGGTCGTATGATGTTCCAAAAAAACCTTTTTACAGAACATATTTTTCGGAATTATGAAAATTCGGAACAATCATGCTTTCGGACAAATGTGTACCCATAAAAATTTGCTGTTCCGTAAAATGGGACAAACGGCATCCCGGACCGGACGTGTTCTTAATGGGATGCATCCTCCAATGGCCCGGCCATGACAACGCGCGACTAGTGACGCGTCGAACGATTTCTCTCTCCATTGCGCGGTCGAGATGCTCACTGTAGAGCGGTTAGTTGCATCACACGCAATGTACTAGGAATTCGTTTGCCGCGCGTTGTCGTGGCCCTATATAAGTTACTAGAAACGGAACGCCTCGCGGGACTATTGGCAACCCTAGCTGTACCACCAATAAGCACACTCAGGCTTCTCCAAAGGCAATAAAGGCGACTTGGCTCGATACTTCGATTCCGAGGTATACGCCACTTAAAACTCGGCAAATAAAAAAGTTTGCCTCTTCAAAAAGGTCCGGATCCTTTGACGTTTCATAGCTCGTTATTATACAAGCTAATAAAGGCAAGTTTGAATTTGGGTCACAGTTTATCGCGGATAATTTTGTCATTCATCAGTTGTTGCACAAATCAAAAATATACAGTTATGAATAGTCTGAAGATATTTATAAAAAAATAAGTGATAAGAACTATTTCAAGATCACTGCATCGATTTTTTTCGTTTTTTTTTAATGTGTCATTGTGGCTTCATCACGCCAATACCTTATATTTTCTACAGTTATTTCATCCACAGATCCTCCCTCTGTCCTCCTCCCCCGGGGCTCGCGTGATTTCTGGATGAACCCAAATTAACATTCTCAAAAGATAATTTCAAGTCGAGAATCCGAAGTTACTGGAACTTCATCGGTTTACACGTAAGTAGAGCAAGCCCGTTTCGAAATGACTCACTCCCAGAGAAGTGAGAAATCAAGCGAGAATTTGCGAAATATTTGGACCTAACTTTCTCGATTACCTTTGTGTTGTAGGTTTCCGAGAAACGGCACGCTATGTTGACCGCGTCCTGCGAATCGGACGCTTCGCTGAACGTGGAAATAGTGCCAGTTTGAGAATGTATGAATAGTCCAGTGATTGTAGTGGTTATTTTCACTTATCGTCTTGTCTACTACAACACGAAGAGATAGACGTCTGAACACGTGAAAATATAGTATCAATTGCCGAGATTTTTTTGTAACCAGGCTGATTTCCGATGACATTAAAATAGATGAATACATTTTTAAATTGGTTAACCACTTTTTGAATTTACGAAGATAATTGGATGAATATTTTATACTAGAAGGCGCCCGCAACTTCGTTCGCGGAGGAGAAAAAGTCATAACCCTTCATTTTTTCTTCAGCGTAGCGGGTAAAAAGTATCCTATAACCATCTGGAGATACCCAGCTACCCGTGTACCAAAAATAGTTGAAAGCCGTTAAGCCGATTTTGCTTGATGGAGCCACAACGACACATACAAACATACAAAAAATCCAAAAAAATATTTTTCGTTTTAATGACCTCCGAGTAGTCCATAACAATCATTTTTTTGAAAATATCTTCTATGTACAGACATTTCATCTTTACAACTTTATAATAGTATAGATAAATAAAAAATACATTTCAAAAGTGTACAGTATAGAATATCATACAGAAGAACAGGGTCATTCTCAAATAGTTAATATGGTTTGACACGACCATGTGCAAAAGTTCTTCAGAGTTGTTAAGTAAAAAATATTCTATGTATATAAGCATCTGCGGGTGCGGGGATGACCAGCTGCCCGTGTACCAATATCAGTTGAAATCCATTTACCCACACAACCATACAAACATACAAAAAATCCAAAAAGATAATTTTCGATTCAGTTACCCACAAATTGATGAAAATATCTTCAATGACCAGATATTTTAGTTTTTACAACTTTATAGGTAATTATGGATTAATTAAGTATGGATAACAACCGATCCCCTCAAAAAGAATACCTGTAAAACAAAAACAAGTCTCGCAACTCGGTTCTCCTACCGTAAAAAGTTGTGAGGTCCATGTAATACCAGCACCTCTAGCACAACTGTGATACGCGACTCTTTGTCGCGCGAGAAAGACTGTCAGTCTCTTTCCTTTCAATGCAATGCGAGAAAGACGGGTGATGCTATGTCGCGCGACAAGCGTAGTCGCGGAGAGTTGTGCTAGACCGGCAGGTCGATTAATTTATTCAGTCCATACTTAAGGGTCCTCCTGTCTTAAGTTATTACGTAATTAGCTAACCTAACCACCTCTTATAGTGACCATATCAATATTGAAAATCTTTTATGTTTTAATTTTTTTTTAGTATCAGCTTGTCCCATTTCCATTACCATCAGAACAAAATCAGTAGCACAAATAAATCCCCGATGTTGTCGCGTAGCGTCCATGTTGCACAAAAAGGGTACCCGCAACCGCAGATACCGCGGCACGGAAATGTACTCCGCCCGTCCGGTAAGCCCGGTTTACCGGCATTGATCACATGCCGGGTTTGCAATGATTTAAATACAAGTGTCATCAGGACTAATAGCAGTATAGTATACAAACAAAATTAAAAATTTGGCAATCATCTTCATTCCTTTGTTTTCAATCTTAGTTTGTCTTGTGCTAGCCCCAATGCATAAGTTTTCGTGTAGTCAGAGCAGTTTTTTAGGTTCTACCGTTTGTAAGGTCCATACTAATATCATAAACGCGAAAGTGTGTCTGTCTGTTACCTCTTCACGCTTAAACCGCTGAACCGATTTGGATGAAATTTGGTTTGGTGATAGTTTGAGTCCCGGGGAAGGACATAAGCTACTTTACATAAACGAATTTAAGGCGGACGAAAGGCAGAAGCTAGTATGTAATAAATAATGTCTTATAATATTATTTTCATGTTGAAGGAAAATATGCCACGCTAACAAAATTAAAATATAAGGATACCACTTTTATGATCAGATTTTTTTTCTAACAATTTTGGTTACTAATTCAACAGGCGAAAAAGGGAATACCTACTAAGGAAATCGACACGGCCTAGCTATATGCTTACAGTTCTGAAAATCATTACCCTCTTATTTACTTCGACTTAGTCACGTAAAAAGTATCCAATAACCATCTGGGCATACCCGTGTTGAAATTTGTTTAGCCGTTTTGGCGTGATGAAGCCACATAGACACATACAAAAGATCCAAAAAAATACAATTTTTGATTCAGTCATCTCCAAATAGTCCAGTTCAATATATATTTTTTAAATATCTTCCATGAACAGATATTCCGTTTTTACAGCTTTATAATAGTATAGGTAAGATGTAATGCTAGTTTTTATCTATAGTCCAAAGATGCCTGCAATAAATGAATTTGAATTTGACTTTGAAAAGCCGCAGAAGCCCTTGAATATTTCTAGAATTAGCAACTTGGTCACACATTTAGATCACTTTTCCAGTATTCCATTAAATTGCGACATTTACACCGTTATCACTAAGTGATAAGAGAACTATTTACACAGCCACTACGTTTGATTGTGATAACGCTAAGTAACCGTTGCTGACGATTTCTGATATCCGTTTTTAGTGATTTCACTTTAAATTTAATCCGGAATGAGCAACACAATAAAGATTGTTGGTTAGTATTACGGTTTGCAGTCGTGTTCGGGTTTCGTGTACCCGTAGCCGGGTGCCCGTTTCCGTGTTACACGGCAACGGGTTTTGACCCGTTCGTTACGTGTACCCGTGTACAAGCCATTACTGGCACAAAGGAACATCCGAAGATGTCTTTAGTATACGTTTTACCCGACTACGCAGGAGTAAAAAAGAAGATTACAACTTTTTCCTCCTCTTTCTAGTTCCCTTACAAACGTACGAAAACAGAACATACATTACATCGATTGCCGGTGCAATAACGACGCAACTCAAAATTTGGTGTTTCTGAGTTTGATGCGAAATCGTGTTCAAGATCACACAATTTATGACCTTAATTCAATGCCTTAAGCATTACGCCTCAAATCCTTTTGGGAGTTTTCTCAAAATGTCTATTTTGGATTGCGCCGTTATTGAACCCGGCAAGAGAAATAAATAAACGTGCGCGTGAAAATAAATAAGTTACCGAGATGTTGACAGACTGCCGAGTGTTAATGCTAACAGGGAAACACAAACACAGAAAAAGCATTCTCTTGTGTCCATAGAGTGCCCTCTGCAAAATTGGATGCGAATCAAATATACGAATGTAAACATTGAGTTTTCCTTTTAAATTACGCGTAGATAATTTTATTGACAATAAAAAAAATAGGTACCTACTGTAGTGCTCGCAACTTCCATCGCGGAGAGAAAGTCATAACCCTCTTTTTTAGGGTTCCGTACCCAAAGGGTAAAACGGAATCCTATTAGGACTACCTACTTAAACTCTGCTGTCCGTCAGTCTGTCTGGTTGTATCTCATGAACCGTGATAGCTAGACAGTTGAAATTTTCATAGATGATGTGTTTCTGTTGCCGCTATAACAACAAATACTAAAAACAGTATAATTTTATGTCTGTCATGTCAGTAACCAATAAAATTGATCGAACACCGCGTACATTTTGCTTAGGAGTAGGGCTCTGCTAACCCTGGATTTTTCATAGATACGGCCGTTTGTAGCGTATATATTGTACGATACCCTCTGTGCGTGAGTCCGACACGCACTTGGCTGGTTTTTATGAGTACATAAGTATACGGTAAACGTTTTGATTTATCCGAGTTAACATCGCCTTTTAGAATACTCACTGTCAGTGTGTATGAGTCGTCAATTCGAAATAATTGATCTGTCGATAGAACGTTTCAGTAGCAAGTTTAATTTAGAAATAAATAAAGTTTAGATATATGATATGACATTTATATCCTACTACAAGGCGCCCGCAACTTCGTTCGCGGAGGAGAAAAAGTTATAACCCCTCTTTTTTTCTTTACCAAAGTCGGGTAAAAAGTATCCTATAACCATCTGGAGATACATGTGTACCAAAAATAGTTGAAAACCGTTTAGCCGATTTGGCGTGATGAAGCCACAACGACACATACGAACATACAAAAAAGTAATACGTTTTAGTGACCTCCAAATAGTCCGTAACAATCATTTTTTTGAAAATATCTTCAATGTACAGACATTTCATTTTTACTACTTAATAATAGTATACATAGATGTTTTCTGTTGTCCTCCTACACTTTGAGTTATATTTGTGCTGGATGCGAGGGTCCCGCTATTTTAGGGCATGTCCTGGAGTTCGAATACAAATGTTCCGCAAACCAAAGGTGTGCAACCCTAACTAACTAAGACAGAGGGTATACTTCTTCTAAAAACATTGAGCTTGGGAAGTCTAATGAGGACTGAGTCGGTCACACGCGAGCGCTCGTCATTTGATTATGCACTGCTTAGTCAAAAAATGACGAACAAGCCTCAAAATTTAACAGAACATACGTCAAGTTACTTTTGCCGATACGCTGGCCGAGATAAAGTGTGCGTTTACTTGAATGATTAACGCTCATTCTCACTGATCTCGCATTTTGGACTGAATTTCGGGTTGGTTACAGAAATTACGTTCAGAATTTCAACTAATACTTTCTGCAAAATATTCACTCCCAGGTCGAAGTATCAGTCAGACACATTTCATTAATTATTTAAAATATTTTTGATACATAATTAACGTGTACGAAAAAGATAATTCCTCTACGCAAAGTCAAGTGTACATAAATGTACTGTGATTTAATATTCGAGAGCGCAATTTGCTACATGAATAGGCTTTTTCCTCCTCATTATAGAATGTATATAATTAAAGCTTAATAACTAGACTAATTAGCGAGCTTTCTCATTTTGACATCAAAGCCTGAACTGTAATAACAGACTCAAACTAAAGTCATACGCAGAAATAAAACGATTACAATATTTGTGAATAGGGGTGTCAAAAACATGTAAGGCATGACACGGCGACTGGGCGCCAGCCGTTACCAACCCTACGGTACGGGGGCGAATCAGGTAATGCCCAATTCATCCCAATTTTACAGCCGAATTATTCATTACACAGCACATCAGGCTCATTATGTACAAACGGGTATAAAGGGACTTTTGGTTGTATAGCTACAGACATAAGAGGTGGATGGAACAGGGAATGTGTGATTAATTGAGGTGAATTAACAAAAGAATCTTAATTTTTATTGTTCCGTAACTTAATAGGGAAAAACTGAACCCTTATAAAATCACTTTATTATTCGTCTGTTCATCCGTCTGTACATCCATCCGTCCGTCTGTCTGTCTGTCTGTCAGTTTGTCAAGACCCTTTTTCTCAGGAACGCGTGGAAGAAGTATCAAGTTAAAATTGACATCAAATATTTATATGTCTGCGGTAACTTGCAGCTGTAAAAAAATCAAGCTTTTAAGACAAAAACAGCTCGTATCACAACCAACGAAATAAATCTAAAAATCTTTTTTTATTTCTCTGCTAACAACAGGGAGCCATCATCTTTCAGGATCGCTTTGATTTCAACACTTTTTTTTATTACGACACAGGCCACAGTGGCATCAACTTGCATTTCTGTGATCCTGCCACAGTTCTGAATAAAGTACAATTGCTCGCGTAGGGAAGGACCTGATATTTCACTTTCATATCGCGTCATAGTTGCTAAACACATGTCGCCGGAGCGTGAGCGCGTTCCGGAAAAAACAGAACAACTTAATAAATGAATACACATTTAGCAACACGTGTTCTCTATTGGACTATACATCTTTGTGATAACAGAGTATATGAGAGAAGTGCGAACATTTCAGCTCTCACGGGGCTGTTTTCGGTCCTTTTATTGATCTAGAATCTCGCATCTTCGGGCTGTTATCTATGATAGATTGATAAGTAGTTACATATTTAAGTAGTTAGATATTTTATAAAATAAACCAGTTAGCTCAGGATCTCTGTCTTTCATTGACATAAGATTGGCGCAGCCGGTAGATGGCAGGTAGGATGTGATAGGAAAAAATGGGAAGACGCCACATTTACAAGACACCAAGCTTAATTTCTATGACGGCAACGGATTTCCGTGTAATCCCTAAAGACGATTTTTCTAATCAAAGTCTTTCTTAAACGCGTTTGGGGAAGATCATGTAGGTACTTATACATGTTAATATTTTTTATTCATAAACTGACCAGCGATTGCCCCCGTATCACCTGATGGTAAGTGATGGGGTCGAAGATGTAGTTCGCAGGTTCAGTAACAGCCTATTCACTTTACCTTGAAAAGACCCCAATTACAATTATGTTACATACCTTTCGTTGCCTTGCGTGACGAATTATTTAATAGTGTGACGGTTGATTTTGGACGTACCTGAAACAAGATGATAATAATACGTCTTTCTCAATTATAACAACACGCCGCGGGCAACGACGCGTAATGAGAGTTAAGTGCGACGTGAATCCCGTTCTGTTATTATTGTTATTAAGTAATTTACAGAAGTTTCCTTCAATCTAAAATTATATAGTACATACTAGAAGGTTGCGCGCGCAACTTCGTTCGCGGAGGCGGAAAAAGCATAACCCTCTTTTATGCCTAAGCGTAATCGGATACAAAATATCTTATAACCACCACCCATGGAATCCCAGCTACCTGTTTACCAAACATAGTTGAATTCTGTTTAGCTGTTTTGGCGTGATTAAGCGACAACGACACATACAAACCTACAAATAATCCAAAAAAATATGTTTCGATTCAATGACCTTCTAAAAGTGAGTTTCACTTTTTTTTATCATAAATGTACAGACATTTCATTTTTAGAACGTTATAATACTAAAAATATGCAGCTTCACACGGCATAAATCAATGATTTACATATACATCACGGCACGATACAAATATTCACTAGAAGTACATAATTAAAAAAATAATAGCTAAAGAACATATTTAATGTATCCGCATACTTCTCCATCTATCTAGATGGGAAGGCAACCAAGGGGTTTCTCCACAAAAAAAGTAATCTCTTTTTTGCAATCATTGCCAGCGATGAAAACAAATAAAAAAAAAACACTATTCAGTAAAAAGGTGGGACAGATTTGACTTACAATATCTTGAGGATTTTCAAACATATTGTTTAATAGTGTTTTTTTTAATACAATCTTAATAAATCAAAACAGTTCCAAAATGCTTTAGCTACGTCATCATCATCTTTATCATTTCAGCCATAGGACGTCCACTGCTGGACACAGGCCTCCTCTACAAATTTCTACATCAACCGACGGCGACCCGCATCCAGCGAGTCCCCGCAATCCTAACCAGGTCGTCCGACTACCTTGCGGGCCAATGCACCCTGCGCTTGCCGATACGCGGTCTCCACTCGAGAACCTTTCAGCCCCCACGGCCATCGGTTCTTCAAACTATATGCCCTGCCCATTGCCACTTCAGTTTGCCTACCCTGTTTGCTATGTCTAAACTGTAGGTATATCCATGGGATCAAATTTGAACTGCCTACCTTTGACCAAAAACCCTGTACAAGCCACTGATCATATCAGATGTTAAACTAACTTTTTTTTTTACAAATATCATGATAATAATCACAATTTCTGCATTTTATTAGTGGATCACTCCAGTAGCGTTATTATTACAAATAAAGGTCAGAAACAAATGAAAAAACTATTATATTATTATATGGACGATTAGCTCAGATGGTAGAGCGTGCTGCCCCGGCCTGGCTCAAGGCACTGGTTCTAGTCCAGATCCTCGATTTTTTTTTTCATTTGTTTCCGATCTTTGTTTATAATAATGTTAAACTGAGTCTTTCTTTGTAATTTGGAAGCACAATAGAAGGTTGGTGACTGAGATGGTATGGGCGTATCATGCGCCAGGAACCTGAACACACGAATGGCACTAGATATGTTCCCCCACCAAAGAGACGAGGAAGAACCCAACATTTAAGATGGCGACTGTGAGAAGGGATATTCAAGAAACCCAGATCCCACCAAAGACGACCCAGGACCGAAATTCCTGGCGAAGAATAACTAGAAGAACCTACCCCATACACTGGGATAAGCACAAGGACATGATGATGATGATTGATGATAGAAGGTTGGTTAAGGTGCTACCCTGAAAATATCGGTAAACACTGTTTTCAAAGTGATATAAAAATGATTCCACTTGGTGCAAACCACGTAAACATATATATTGTAGCTTGGTATTTGGCCTTTATTTTTGTCAACTGGAATCGTGAATACTTAATAAATTAAGAGAAAAAAATATTCGTAAAGTCCTTTTTCTATGTTTACTTGGTATAGGCTACCTCGTCAAGCGACGCTTAGACTTGCGACTAAAACCAATAAGTGAGTAATGATTTTCAATTTAAAATTGTCTACTGGTTTTTCAATAGGTTCGATAGTTTTTAAGAAAAGTAGTAAATACTGGTTTCTGTTGTAAAAATAACAAATTTTGATGGCGTTTATCTTGGTTTGGCGTTGTCTTGATTCGTGAAGATAAACTGAAACAGTATATTGGTAACAACGGTGGTTGTCAACACGATGTGACATATACAACACAGGAAAGTGAAGAGCTACGGATCGAAGATCATTCGCTTATGTGGGACCCTTAAAAGGCAAAGCAGGTGACATCATTGGCAAAATAAACGCATTTCATACAAAAATCCTAGCGCACATAAAATTACTGGCATGGCATAACGATGCCATTTGTTGCCTCTCCGAAAGCATAATTAAAAGAAAAAAATGTCTAAACGGTACGCGCTTTGCTCCCAGGTCACGGATGCGTATCCAGCCAGAATCATTTACTGCCTTCCGCGATCCGCAGGCAGTGTTAATATGTATACGTATGTATTATATCTATCAAGAGGTATGCTTAGAATTATGGATATGCCACAGTAATGTATAAATGTTTAACATTTTATAGATGACGAGTGGCGTCGCATCGTAAAGTGGGCCACCAACATTGACGTGATGACACGCCCACACTGACAAGAGTGTAGCTCCGAAGAAGATAGTTTTGCAATCTCCCCCACGCTCAATTTCTCTTCTCTTTCTACCCCGTCACAACTCGGATTGAACCATTTCCGGTTCAACCTACCCCGGCAGTTTTTGTGCCTTGCGCTCTGCGTCTTACACCAACTCTAAGAAGCAGCGGATGACATTCCCGTTTGTGGGTTCGCTACTATTTTCCGTGTCATCCGTACGTTAAATTCTTACAAAATCTAATGTTTCTAGTTCCCTTGGTTTGAAATGTGCGTTGTCCATTCAAAATTTAGTATTGATGTATGTGGATTCAATATTATTAAATACTTTGGCTATTCAGAATGAAGCAAAAACAACGTAATAAGAATATCAGAGCGCTCTTTTAATAGTGAACTTTATTTTCTTAGAAAACTAAAAAGCTTAAGAAAATAACAGAAGAAGAGACTTCAACTAAGCAATATGGACGGCAAGTTTGTATAGGTCAAGAAAAACATCTATCTCTAACAATAGCAGAAATCGAAAAAGTAACAGAATATTTCGGTACTGTACACCGAACTTCACGTACGCCTTATTACATAACTGCTTTACTGAGACAATATTGTAATACTATAGTATATCTATGAGATATAGTATATCTTCTAGACAAGCTCCTTAGATTTTGCCTACAGTTATCATCGGCCGCGAACCAAGTCAAAATCAAACTTTTTGAATATACATAAAAATCGTACAAATGATACGTTACCGTTCAGTAGCCAGTTCCTTTAATCTCTCTACTTATAACAAATTTGAGAAAAGAGTCTCACCCTGAGTAATAAGCAACCCGCCAAGATTCCTCACTTTGCATATAACACATAACCCTTCCTTTTTTAGTTCAGTTTTTTAAAAACAAAGCCTGATCAATTGGTAATGTTATAGAACGACCTCGCAATAATAGAAACATGAATAAATAAACTACTTAAGTACATTCAACATCCCTATACTCGACGGGTTCAGAGATTTTCATCTGCGTTTTTAATCCTATCCCATAATGAGCATACTCAAATTACCCAGCTATAGGATGAAAAATAATTGCCTAAAGCCCCCGCCGACGGGAACCCTAGTTCTTGCCCGGTTTTCATATCAATTTGCCCATCCGTGCAATGTATATCAAGTGGATTCGAGTCTTAGCTCTTTAATGGTGCCATTTATGGCAATGGGGTAAAATATCCGTGTAAAGGAAGACGAACGATGAGAATTTAAGATGGCTGCGCCGTGAGCCGAATTGATTGGTACATTATGTTTCATGGGTTTAATCAAATTAAGATGAGTTTTAATTGAGCTTTATTCAGTTAAATGCGAGTAAATGTGTTTTCATTGTGCGGGTTCAAATGGTTGACATTTTCCGGTTTTGTGTCCCGCTTCAAATTTATACTTAATTGGTATTTATTTTTCAAAATAATTGTTGCTGATTATTTTGGCTTTGGCTTGAATGCATGCCAAAGTGCACCGTATATATCATACTTTATTATTTGATACAAAACAAGCGAATGCTAAACACAATATTCACCACATTTGTCTCGTTATCCAAATTAGATACATATAACTGATCGTTATTCAAGCGATAAAGAAACGTTTTCAAAGAGAATTTCGTCATTTCACGTCGGAAGTTAAATGTGCATAAGTTTTGATCAACCACAGTTGAATAAATACTACTTAACATTCAATAAATCGCTCCCTTGAGCTTTAACAAACGGTACAAATCAACGATTTTGCTTTAAAAACGTTTACGTCACAGACTAGCATCTGTCAAATCAGAACCGCTTGTCTCTTCAATGCGTAAAAACCTATTTTAGGCAAATTCAACATTCAACATCAGAAAATCTTGCTGGTGCTGACGCTGATTGGGTATTGTGGGATCGACAATAAGTAATGATTGAGCTAGTTCTGCCGCTTGACGTGATGATTCATTTTATGGCCAACGATTCAGCGACCAATGCTATTGCCGCGATGACGAACAAAGGACTTCGATGACTAAAGATGATTATTGAAGCTACGTCGCTATGAATTTTTATTTATGTTTTATATAAAAGCACTATTGTTGTGGTTAAGAGTTTTTTATTTCAATATTGCTATCATGTTTTACGGAGTCACTCCACAAGCGAACGTCTCACGTCCACTCCATTCCTTCTTATAAGACGTTCGGAATTTCAAAGCATTATTATGTAATTTGTGTAAACAGTCTTTTATTGCACTTTTGATGGCGTGAGGCGTCCTGTTCGAGAGGCGCAAACACTGCTTAAAATCTATTACTCCTCTTTGGGAGACTGTAGTACCTATTGTGATAATCTGTATTACCTGGGGGGTCATGGCTTTCCCGCCAACACCCCCAGGGTAAATAAAGAAATAAAATGTTTCCTTCAACGCGACTAATGCTTTTTACTTATCATATATTTTTCTCATCCCAAGGGAAATATTTTATTTTTACGTGATTTAAAGTATGTGTACTTTCTCCTTAACAATGGGTAAAATAGATGTCAATGTACTTGCAAGGTCTTTTCTATCACTCTTCATTTAGTCCAAAGCAATTGCAACAATTTTCGAACACATTCGAGCTTCCTACCAAGCAAAACACAATATAGCCCGCTTTGCTAAGAAAAGTCATACACGCCATAGAAATTCTTATGTAATTACGTCGTTTTATCCAAGCTATCGTAATGCTCATATAAGAAAAGACGTATATTGTATAGTAACTCCAATTCACTTATGACGTTTCAGCTCAGCTGGGCACAATAGACTCTCGTGTAAGTCGATCGTCATGAAAGCGCTTTCCCACTCAGTTCAGATATTAAGGCCGCATTGTAGCGAAAAGCAATCGGAAGTGATCGGAGCCGGTCGCCGGAAACTAACACGCCGGCGAGGAGCGTCCGGTGAGTTTAGCGCCACCTAGCGGAGTTTACCATCGTTAAGTTCTTCGCTGAAAGCTTGAGGGGTATTGACAGGTTTGTGGTACTTTGATTTTTGTTCTGTATCGATAGAAATTTACTGCGTCTTTGGATAGAGGCCTTCTTTTCAGGCCTGAAGATCTATTGCATCTAGGTACTCTTCGCTGGCTTTTTGCCAGAAATAGTATTTCGATCCATGTGTGATATTTATATGTAAGCCTGTTCAGTATTTTTTGTATGACAGGAGGCAAACGAGGAGACGGATCGCCTGATGGTAAGCTATCACCGTCGCCCAGACACTTGCATCACCAGATGAGCCACAAGTGCTTATAAAGATATTTAATTGTTTTTTAAATAATTATGCAGAACAAGTAGATGATAGAACGAAACTTGGTACAAGTCGATGGTGATAATGGAATGGACACTTTTACAAAGTTGTAAAAGTTAAATGTCTGTCATTGAAGATATTTTCAAACGAAATAAGTAATACAGACTATCTGCAGGTGGCTTTATCACGCTAAAACCGAAGCACTAAAACGGATAAACAGATTTCAACTATTTTTGGTACACAGCGAGTTACTATACTATTTACTAGAATACGCTGAAGTAAAAAAAGAGAGTTATGATTTTTTCTCCTCCGTGGACGACGACGGGCACTTTCTAGCTATTATATATATGTTTCTCAGACTATGTTTCATCATGATACTCTAATAGTCTTTACGTTGGTGAAATACGTCCAAGAACTCCCATGGTATCAAAGTTTAAGACATGGTTATAGGATACTCATCAAACTTTAATTAAGCAATTCAATAATTAATTTCCCAGTAACAGATTAAGCGACGTCCCTTAACACTCTCAACAAGTTTAGTCCCAAAATCAATTAAAATTTGTCACTGTCCTGGAACGCTGTTGTATTTTTAAAGCCCAAGTTTAACTTTCCACATTAAGTATGTCCCTTAATTACGCTTTTATAGTATCAACCATGCTCCATTTTCCCTAAAGTTTAGATTTGGAGGGCAGGCTATAGGCGAGATTCGAGTTTGCGGTAGGTGTTCCTCGTGGTATCGGTTCGCAATACACTTGGGGACTCTACCGTCGCTTAATACAGATCTATTGCGCTATCTGCAGCTTAATTAAGAATGCTCTACAGAAAATAGCTTTTGTAATGACCTCTCTGTTTTTTCCTGGTCTCATGGTAGAATTAAGTCGAATTGGTGCTGGGAGCGTTAGGACATTGTTTTTTGCAGTTATTTCCATTTGCTACAGAATGTTTTGACTATAAAAGAGAAAAAAATATACATGCAAAATACAGGAGAAATGGTTGGAAGAGCTCTTATATTTTTTTTGATGATTCTGCAGTTGCGTCATCGAGCATCATACTCCTCTTTAAATTCCTTCCTTGAACCTCCAAATTGACATTGACTCCCAGACAAAGGTTTAGATGAAGTCAAGCCGGAGACATGAAAGGAACAGAGGACTTGGAAACCTTCGAGTGTATTATAGGCATTAAATGGAGTCATATAAAGGTACGTCCTCCAAAGTAAATGACTATGCAATGAAACCACGGCAAAGGACTTGAGCATAATTCATGAAGCGTTACCTACATGTGCTTACTAATTCACACGGAACCCAGATCATAGGGCAGTTCAATCAAACAGGGGCAATAAAGCTGTCCCTTACTTCACTTCAGCGAGATATATTCCAGCAATACTATCGGAAGGGTAGGTCAACTCCGTTTATTACCCTCAGTGGCACCCGCGGGGCACATAACAATGTACCTTCATCGCATCTAATTCAATTCCCTAATTGCAAACCAACCTTCCAGATACCAACATAAAGTTCACATCTCCAGTCGCTTAAATGGAGATAGGAGGTTCAGTGAGAAACCAGACGATATACGGTCTTGTTCCTTAATACAGATCTACGAGTATTGTATCTGGATTAATTACAATTCCGCTATTATTGTACATGTCGCGACGGTATTCCTTGGAACGGGTTAATTGTTGATATGTACATATAATTGCTTATTGCGTTAGATAGGTTGTACAGTGAGCGATAATGCTTCATGTTTATGTACGGATAAATGTTAATGCTTGATTAAGGCGAGGAAGAAGCGTTATCGGTAATAAGGTTACCGAGTACCTTATACTTTTTTACGAGTATTAGGAGACAAGGCTTGTTAAATCTAGAACTGGGGCCCGTTTTATAAACGCTTGTAACTAGTATTACAAGCGAAAGTCTCTTTTTAATTAATATTGTTGGAAAGACTTCCACTTGTAATACGAGTTACAAGCTTTTGAGGGCCCAAGATCTACAATTGGGAACATTTAAGTTTCCTTTAGTTTTACATTTCATATTTTTAACCCCCGTCAAAAAAAAGGGGTGTTATAAGTTTAACGTGTCTGTGACTCTGTGTATCCGTCTGTGGCATCGTAGCGCCGGATGAACAGATTTGAGTGCGGTTTTTTTGTCATAGATAATTTTACCCCGAGTGTTCTTAGCTTTGTTTGATGAAAATCGTAGCACTCGTCTCCAAGATATTTAGCTTTTAATGGAACAAGTGACCGGATTTCAGCCAATATTGAAGCTAGGAACTCCAAATTTTTATTTTTTATTTTTAGTTTTACGTTAGATAGACATCAGGCACAGAATCTACAAATAGCACATTTTTATGTCATATCACATTAGATATAATTTTGAAACCTCGATGTGACATTGGCTCACGACAATCGACTGTATAAAGTTTTAGTTCGGTTTGTATGGTTTAGTAGCAAAATTAAAAAAAGTAATAAACTTGACAGCTAACTTTTTAATTCTTCTTGCTAATCTGTATGTAGACCAAAGTAAACATGTATACAGTGCATTGCCGTGCCTAAGATTAAAAAAAAATCTAGCAAACAATATGATGTAAAAATAAATCATCAGTATATTCTGAGTCCGCATATCGAGAAAAAATATAATAATATGAACACATCTGGGAATCTTAATGTTCTCAATTCAGGCAAAGCAAAAACAAAGCTATATATCTGCATTGATAATACACTTTTTATAGAAGTATATAGGACCATTATTCGACTAAAGATAGTTGGAATCGTGTAAGTAGTATTGATAAAATATGGCATGTCGTATTTTCTCGCTATCAAACATTTAAGGAACGGTTGTATCCACTATTCAAACGACAAAAGAATAAAAACGTGGTTAAGGTTAAAATATAAGTTAGAAAAATATCTATTCCCCTGTACGTGGTAAGAATACAGCGGCGCTCGGAAATCTTTGCTACCAACTTTAACCGTTGTGTTCCGAAGGAAAATGCAGTAAAACTTAAACCCTAAACTAGTAACAAGGGTGAGTCTGGAAATGTGACAATACGCTGCGAATTTCCACAACTTGAGACCACACACAAATACGGCGAGACCATCTTTAAGTTTCAATTTCTTTCCAGTTTGCCTGAGACTTGGTATACGACAGCCGTTTTATAGCGTTCTTTTCTAGTATTGAAGAATAAATGATGATCCGGTTATTTCAGTTCATACTTTACAAGGAGTTGAAGCTATGAAAGAACGGAATTTGACCTAGAAACGGCTACTACATATTCTACACTGTAAAACAACTATAGCTTAAGTAACATTGTGTGTTTCAATTGTAGTGACTTGGGTTAATAATTTTAAAATATCTGGGACTGCATTCCCGTTATTTGATAGACAAAACAAAGGCGAAAAGTTTTCAATCCAATCCTCGTTCTTGTTTTTATTAAAAGCACCGTTTCTGTGAGTGAATAAAGCCATTGTATTTGAAACTGTTCCGCCTCCTGAAACAACAGTGTTCTCCCAACCTTTTAAATTAAGTAATAGAGGTAAACTCTTCAGGTAGTTTACTTTATCGAATTGGATATAATATCCTTGTTTCCCCTCTAGACTTTTTCTCTTAACGATCCCAAGGCAGTAAAATGGAATAGCATATTCGGAGAATGGGAAAACATTACAATTTGAAGCGATTTTTATACACGACTACAATCTTTGCAGCTATAATAATGAACTTAGATGCTATTACAAGAAAGCTTAGATCTAGTTATTGCCGTAAAAGCATTGTACTGTAAGTGTTACTTGTTTGTACTTAAAACAACGAAAACCATTAAAAGTTTTTTGGAAAGCATAGTTTCATTTGAGTCAAGTAGCGGCTCGCATTAGAATATAGATAGCTGAAATCTGAACATTCTCAACAAGATAAAACCACTTAAACTGTTTGAATATCTACACGATTGGCTGCATAATGTCTCAAAGACATCTCGAATTCTGTAGACAAAGCGAATTGCTAGAAAACATCGTGTATTTCTTGATAAACAGAGGTTTAAACCCTTTCCGCGCGGCATTGAAATAATTCAATTCTTACCGACATTGTACGTTAGGCGCGGTGTCGATAAATCACCCCACGGTGAAGTAAACGCATAAAAACGTTACTCGTTTAGCGTTATAAGCGAGAACGTATACTTACAGCGGTACATAGAATTTCCATTAGGTGCCTACTTAACTTGACAGAGGCTGCTAAGATATAGGCGTGATCGAATTACGCTCCATCGATACTTTACCTCCAACGGGGATGATTTTGCGCAGTCTCCGCTCCAAATAATGTAAAAGAATCGGAATCTAATGCAAGATATTGTTCATTTTTAGGGTTCCGTACCTAACACGGAAAAAACGGAACACTTATAGGATCACCTTGTTGTCCGTCCATCCGTCTGTGTGTCAAGACTTTTTTTCTCAGTAACGCCTGGAGGTATGCAGTTGAAATTAACATCAAATACTTATGTCTGCGGTCCCTTGAAGCTGTAAAAAAATCAAGCTTCTAAGTTAACACAATTTAAAGTTACAGTCATTAAAAAAGGTGATTCCATACAAGTTGCAGTCCATGGAAAAACTATAGGGTACTTCCAGTTATCAAGAAATTAGGTATGAAGGTAGCTCTTATAAGCACAACTCACTAAATAAATCTGATTATCTTATTTTCTTATATTTGTCTGTTTAACTCAGTAACAATGTCCCCTTACCGCGTACATTTTGCTTAGGAGTAAGACTCTGCTTACACTGGAATTCCATAGATACGGCTGTTTTTAGCGTTTATTTGCGCGAGTCCAATTCGCACCTGGCCGATCTTTTGTACTAACGTAGCTATTGATTTGGGGCATTCTTTAGTACATTTTTTGCCGTTTCATTGCGTCGTATTAAAACTACGTTACTCGTAAATGACAGTTTATTGGAAGCAACAGGTAATATAATAACTCAATGGAGCGGCAGGGTGATTGTGACACAAAATTTCTGAGAATACGTCGGAAATTCGATAGACAACGCAATCAACATATAATGCAAAAATTTGTAATTAAACTCGATAAAAATAATCAGACAAAAATACGCAACAAGAACAATGATGGCAATTAACAAAATTTCACCAACAGTAGTGTTCAGTCTCACTTTAATCTCTTTATAGAACTATGTATAGAGATTAATTTAGAGGTTAGTTCTACAAACAATTTCTAACTTCGTTGCTTAAACTAGGTTTTAGGCTAGTGGCTAAGTCAAAGCTGAACTAAGTTTTGATGCGTGGTGAACAATGCGTGACATGGGTAGAGCAGTTTCAGCAGAAACAAGTCGGCCGCAAATAGGGAGGTTTGGCCACGGTATGGATTGTCGGCGGTTTCCACTTTGGCCCCGCGAAAAGCAAGCGTTCTTGTAAAAAATTTATGGAATGAGTCTAAATTCATTCATAGTTCTGGGACCTCTCCACCATTTTGACAATAACTTCATAGCGTTATGCACAAACTGTACTAAAGTCTTCTTACAAGTGAAAACTGGACTTAAGTCTGTTTTATGATGACTCAAAAACCCACAATAAAGAAATTCAATTACGACACGATTGAAAACAAGAATTTACTATACGTATATTTAAATCGGTGTTCATATTATTAGGCTTAGACAGACTTACACTCTTTTACTTCTAGCAGAGCAACGTGTTCAAACGCGTACTGCACATTTCATGCTCGAGAAGGAATTCTAATTGTGGGATCTGTTACGACCATTAATTATCAGTACGTGTCTTAATTGTTATTCATAAACCACAAATGTTTATTATTGCGTGCTCTAGACAGGTGGTACTCTAGCCATATTAACACGTTAGTCTTTGCGTTAAATGCGTTGAAGACTTAAGTTCTGTATCATGGTATTGCCATAGAAATTCTTCATTCTAAGTTCGTATCAAAGTAGACTACAAAACCGATTTAATTAAGCCGGTATTTTATTAAAAAAACGACACATTGCGATTGTTACAGCGCGAATGTGGATGTCGTCTAATGTGCATTTTTTACATTTTTTTCATCGGAATAAGCTATTAGTAACTAGCTTTTACCGCAACCTAATCCACGTAAAATTCGAATTTCAAAATCCGTCTTTATTTAAATTACACTATGCGATGATCTCAGTGCACGAAAGGCAGCATCAGGGCGCACTCGTGTTTCATGACAAAGATTCTTTGAATACACCCAAACATATCGAGCAGTACTCGACGTGGGTAACCGCTATTGTAATATATACATATATCTGAGTTTCACCTTAGTTTAAATCCTTCCTTATGCACCTCTGTCTTTAGAACTCTGAACAGAACCATCAAAAACTACTCGCAAGCTGGTCTTTTTTAACAATTCCATTAAACATCGCCCAACAAAACTAGCCGCTAATAACGATAGGTACGAGTACCATTAACATTACGACTACTTTATCAAATTCGAACTGATCATATTATGGTAACTTGGGTACTTCAAAAAAAGAATCGATCCATTGACTGTGAAGTCGCGGGCCGATGTCGAAGCACGCCTTCCAAAATCATCGCAATCAGGCGAATTCGCGTGACCGTAATCACGTAACTGCGGTGTTATGGCGATCGAGTTGGACTAGTTTGTTATCATCGATAACGGATCGGCAAACGTAAGCGATACGGTTTTTTACGGAAGAGTTTAGTAGCGTACACCGTACTCGGTGGTAACCACATTATTTAATTTAGCTTATAGACTGTTTATAGTAGGCAAACGAGCATACGGACTGATTTATTATCGGATTTTAAGACGAAACCGAAGAGATTTCTAATGCATTGCCCACTTCGCTCGTAGAACCAATGGTCCTCGAAAGGCTACCAGGTACAAGACGACGCATCGAGGGATGGCTCCTAACTAGATCGAATAACTATCTGGTCAAGATCTGGTGCCTCCGAGCGAGGCGCCCATTTCAGAACCTCTAAAATGGTCTCATAGCCCAAAAGAGACATCGGAAACAAACAAAAAATATATACTGGTCAAGATTGCGGGGAACCGTTGGATGAGAGCGGTGTATGACCAGTCGTTCTGGTGATCTTTGGAGAGCATTTATCCAGCATTGGACATCTTTAGGCTAATATGATGTTGATGATGCAGTGGCGTGCACAGCATTTTTGACTAAGGTTTTTCTGTGCCTATATGGAATCATGGTCGTTCTTTGCTTCAAGGTACGCAATTTCTCTGTGTCTGTATGGAGCCATGGTCGTTCAGGGTAGGCAGTGCCTTTGTGCCTATAAGGACCGCACGCCACTGTGCTGATGATGCTAGTAACCATCACTGGTTGTCTTACCTTGTATCGGAACGCGACAATACGAACACTACCGAATGGCGGCAGATTAGCGGGGACGATGGTGAAGTTTGTAGACTTGCAATGATATGCAGACGGGATAGCGCGCATACACATCCGAGTTGGTGCAGATATTAGAGCTTATTCCTATGCACAGTTGCACGCCCACGCCTTGGTAAATAAGTTAGTTATGACACTAAATAGAATATTATAGTAGTGAAGCGTTCATACAACCTGATTCTCTTCAGCGTACTCTCAACACCGTATCTTTACTACTAGTATTTATCAAGAAATATATGTTAAAATTACGCAACTTTATGTACGGTCCGAGCTGTACGGTGCTTCACTAAATCTGAAGTGTTTTTAGTTTTTTTTTTTATGTAATGAGCACATATAGGATTCTCAATCGAGTTGCATTCGATACACCGATAAGAGGCCATCGCGAAATGTCGATATAGACTTGTTTGTGCAAATCCATGGCCAATGGACGATGTGCCAAGCTTTGTTGGCGGACACAAACCGTACAAATCTCAAAAAAAATGTATCGACCTATTGGTCCTTTGGTCCATATATCATTTTAGAACTGTGTAGCAGTTATAGTTTTTAAGTTTTCGTGAATAAGAATTTTCTCACGGAGGTCGTAGTGCTATTCCGTTTGTGCGCTTTCCTCTTTGTTCCCACCCTTTGACTGATAAATACTTGTAAAATCTCATTCAAATTCAGGAAACTTGAAAAGCGGCTCAAATCGCAGACTAGGGAGCTAAATTATTAATACTTAGGGCCGCACTTGGACTAAGTATTCAAAAAGTTAAGCATTTGAATTGAGTAGATGGCTCCTAAACTTGGACCTGCTTTACAAAGGGGTCTTTCTAATTCTGCTGTGTTTTGATCAGTATTGTCAGGCAGGAAATACAGTCAATATCATATGAATCATCAAATCGGGAATTCTTAGAACACTCGGCTTCATAACGGTAGTGACGGTTTACAGTTTAAAAGGAACATGCTCGCTAACAACTCAGATAAGAAGAAATGTATATGTATAAGTAGATACTGGAACCAGCGCTGGCACTCCGGTCACATGGTATGTGGCCATATAATTAGGGCTGTCACTAATTATTATATTCATATTTAAATTCAAACCGGTTGGCCACTTATGTCACTAGTCTTTAATTTACGTACGTAATTCAAGGCATCCTATAGTTTAACTAGAGTCATTACAACTATATATATATATCTAAAAATCCTCTCACAGTGTGAAAAAGTGACATAAATTATTACCTATAATATGGAATAATACGATAAAAGGAAATATTATTTCCATAATAGACTTTAAGATAAGTTCTGACCCATTTTTCCTGGATTCGCTAGGGACTGGAGGCAACAATAAAAAGATCATTATAAAGAGAACGTGGAACAAAAATAATAATATTGCGTGCGAAGCGACTCTCCATTGTGTTCAGGCACACAGGTAGATTTGTATTTTGAAGTGGCAGCCCTACTAAACCGCATGTCGTTCCACACGTTAAAACGCAGTAAGTCACTTTGTGTTCCAATAAACATTCGTCTGTTTCGTGTACTGGGGGTACCAACCGTCGCTGACGGTCCGGTTACATGGTGACGTCATGGCAAAGGCAGCCGTGTCGCGCCGCAGAAGCCATACGAGCGCGCTCGCTTTAGCGAAACGTCATATGTGGAGTAAATTCGAATATATTTGTGTCATTTTTGAACTGGGTTGGTAGATCATCGCGCCACCCGAGCGTCCGCGGCCTTTCCTATGTTGAACTTCACATTGCTGCTTCAAATTAACCACATTTGAGACCCACTCAAGCGCGCGCTTCTATGGACGGCGTACAATGGAAAATGAAGGTTGACGTACTAATTGTCGGTGGTAAGGTGAGTGCAACAAGAATAAATTAAGGCTAATGAATGACGTATTGTGTGGACAGGAAATTATTATTGCTGAGTCGGGTTACTAGGGTTAAATAAGCTTGATAAAGCTTGGTCCGTCGCCTAGGCTAGCGAGAGCGCGGAGAAGTAACACGAAATAATTGATAAACTAGGACGACAGACAGAAGCCGTGTTTCTAATCATACATTTGTATGGTACAGTATTAGATATGGATAAGATAGTGGTAATTAGAGACCTCGTTAAGACTATGACTGTGAGTGGTTCCGCGTTATTTATTGATTATATTTGTATGCGGTAACCACAACTTGGAACATTGAATTTTCTCAGAGCTGTGCATTTTATATTCTTTCCCGATTCCCGATATTATATGTTTTTGATATCATTAACAATCGACTTGACATTTGTACAGTTCCCTTGTATGCATACATTTTTACTTTGGTCAACAAAAACTTAAGGTCTTATAAACACATGTAAGTTAACATTAGTTTACTTACATGTTTATAAGACCTCTTTTAGTATACAAAAAGTCTTAAGTCTAGTGTTAACTTACTTGTTTATAAGACCTTTTTTAAGCATTTTGGAAAGTTTCCGCAATTTGCACATCAGTAGCTGCGAACCTATTCGTTTTGATGCAGCACACGCCGAATTCGCTTTTCTTGTTTTGTTTGTTTCTATACTATACTTGTGATTAGTTCTAATTTTACTGTTATTTGTTGAACGAATAAATGTTTCATATATATATACTACCGCGGCTTCGCCCGCGTACTAAGCGTATTTTTTTACAAAAAAGGAGGTTCTCAGTTTGACCCGTATGTTTGTATTTCACGTCCGCCACGTCAGATTTTAAAGTTGTTTTCATAATCAGCGACCCGATAAACCATAGAAACAATACCCATGTTGATTTTCAGACTTTGTCACCACAGGGGTGAATTCTCAACAAACCAACACTTGTTTACTCATTCGTTAGGAATACTCCTGTGAAGTTTCGAATAAAATAATCTAACTAATTTTGTTTATACAAACTTTGGACCCCCATTTCACCCCCTCAGGGGCTGTTCATAAATTACGTCATCTATTTTTGTCGATTTTGACAACCCCCCCACCAAATGAAATGATGTCATTTCCAAAAATACATTTTTAGCAACAGTTTATAGAAACACGAATTTCATTCCGTTGATGCGAAAGATGACTTCAATGCCCCCCTCTCCTCCTTCGTCCATACTACCATCATCCGATGTCCAGACCCCCCCTCATAAAAATCCTTAATGCACCCCTTGACCGTTTCAGGAACCCACGTGCCAAATTTGGAATCTCTAGAATTATAGGTTTGGGCTGTGCGTTGATATATCAATCAGTCAGTTTCTTCTATTATATATTTAGAAGGTGAAGATACATACTTCAAACTTATAAAACCCCTTTTTTTTCGTGGGCAGTTAAAAATATAGTTTTGTTAGTTTTCTACTTCTCAGATGACAGTATGGCTGATTGGTTTTGGTAAAATCGATGGCCAAGCAAACCGTATCAAAACAGTAACTTCAAAGGGTTATTTTAATTGAGTTTTTTCAAACGCGATCCCGTCGCTTCTTTAGTCTGAGACTCATGTCAATGAACCAACTTTTATTAATTAATATTTAAAGACATATTTCCGTTAAAAAGTAACATTAAATTAACATAGTCTTTACGATCACTGTTTATGACTCAAACTCTTTTTAGGGTTCCGTAGCCAAAATGGCAAAACGGAACCCCCCCCCCCCCCGCTCTATTTTCTAAATGGTATGTTCAAAAAATATGAAAATCTACTTCCAACGAAAATTTATCATGATCGGACATACCGTTTTAAGTTATTGCCAAAAAACTGCGCTTCTCAGCAAAAGGACGTAAGTGCCGGGGGATACGTTCTTTTGTTAATGTTTCTTTTTTTCATATCGTATTTTTTTCATCTGTAGTGCATTTTTTTGTATAAACGGCTGCGGAACCGTTCATTAAGCATGGTCCATTGGTCCGACATGCTCTTGGCCGGTTTTTTTATCTTTCATAATTGCTATGAGTATGAGTATATTCCCCATTGATGAATAAGTTATTAAAACTACACTATAGTCTCAAGTTTCTCATACGCACTTAATTCATTTAACTTTCCAATACATTCCCGTGTTGCAAACTTATTCTTTATGCGCGAGGCTTGATGCTTGGAAACAAAACTTCGCCTATTGTTCTCAGTATGACTAACTCTTAAGCTTATTCCATAATAAGTAACCTACTTATAACATCTGGATACTTATTCCAAGTTCTATAATACTTGGTTTTGTTCGTGAAACTTAATCACGGCGTTGAAAATTTACAACAATGGGAGTTTACCTTCCTGATCGTATATTTTGTAAGTTTTCTTTGGAAATTTGCTTTTGATGACTTAGTAGTATTTGTTTTATGTAGGATAGTTTTCTGGAAGGTATTTATGTAACAACGATACATACAAATATACAAAAACATCCAAAAAATATATTTTTGTTTCAGTAGTTAGAGGTCTCCAAATAGTCCGTCAAAATCTATTTTTTTAATTTACTTTAATGTAAAGACATTTCAGTCTTGCAACTTTATAGTGGAGCCTTTCGGTTGGAAACAAGTCTGTTTCATGGCGACAAATTAATATATAATAAATAATGTATTTATTCATACAAAATCGGCTACTGTCTTCTAGCAATTTTTAGGCAGGGTTTTCACACGGACCACAACCATACCACAACGCAACGCCCAAAAGTGGTGTGTTGAAGCAGGGGTTACGTGTGAATAGTTGCGCTGCAGATTCTTGCAGTTGCTTTCAAGTGGTCGGACTTACCACATGGTTGCGTTTGACGGCGGAATATGGTGGGTGTATTTTTTTTTCATATAATTCATCAGGGATTTATGACTAAGGGTCTGAATAGATCCTAACGAAAAAGAGGGGTATAAGTTTGACGTGTATGTGTGTATATGTCTGTCTGTGGCATTGTAGCGCTTAAACGGATGGACCGATTAAGACTTAGTTTTTTATGTATGATAGGTAACTTCATCAAGAGTGTTTTTTGCTATGGTTCAAGAAAATCGGTTCAGCCCAGTTTAAAGATTATCAGCATTTTATCTAGATGATGTGTTCCGAATAAGCAAGCTAGTTCGCCAAATAACATAATGTAGAGTGGTTACAACGAGGTAAACTTCCACCCGCCTACCTGAGTAGGTACTTGACCGTTTTACCTCATTCCTTCTCTTTCTAGGACTATTTGCTCACATCATTTCTGACGCTGACACGTCCCTTCCCCAAGAAGCAAGAGTGAATAAACACAAATTGTTTATTCTATTTTAGCGGCTTACAATATACTTCATACTTTCGGATTTACTAAAAACTGTGAGTAAAAACACGTAAAATATTTCAAATTGCGACTAACACCGGAATTCCGGTTGTTACCACTCTATATTATGTTCCTCGGCGAACTTAAAGTAGTTATATTAGCTATATCTATTTCCATCACTGCCGATTACTTGTTTTAAGGCATGAAATCAAGAGAAGCCATCAGGGAAGACAGGTCTAAGTGCTCTGCGCACATTGGTTCACTTCAGTATAATAGAACAGATATAAAAGTAGAACAGGACGATCTAATTTCATACTTATCTCGCCGTGGAATAACAAGGTTTCAGCAAACGTATAAAATAAGGACTTATTAAATCGCGACTTCGCTCGTTCATCACTTTGCCTGTCGCTCCCATTTTCTATGTTTAACAAATAACACGCATTTATTAAATACTAGAAGGTGCTTCGTTTGCGAAGAAGGGTAAAGTTATAAACATCTGTTTGCTTTGGTGTAGTTACAAAAAACTATCTATAGGTCCCCCGCCCCACCCCCTCACGTACTCCTGTACCATTTTTTTTAAATCTGTCGACATATTTTGGCGTGATGAAGCCACAATTACATACAAACAGCTGCAGCTTCTGGCACCCTGCGGCCCTCAGACTAAATATCTATCTTCAATCGAACATATCTAGATTCTGAATTTCAAATGACTGTATAATAGTTCGGAATTTGGATCGATGACTTATAATCTCCTTACGCAAAATTCAGACAGTTTTTATCTACGATTATTTGTAGGTAAATTTTTCACTGTAAAGCTAAGCATTATATATTTTACTAGAAAGGGTAGACTTCAGCAAAACGTAAATATAATTCCAAATATAGCAAGTACAGGCATTGTAAGTATACTGCAAAGGTTAGCCATTCTTAGCGGGCCAGTCACGACCGCCTTTCACCGAAGTCTTGCAAATCACTATCGGTATTAATGCAACGACACTGTGTTATTACTTTATAAACTGTCATGGTTGATTTCTAATAGTTATCTTAAGTCTATCCATTTTGTGCGAACCGATAATCAATAGCCGATTTGATCAGTATCAAGTAGTTTCAAGGAGGAATACAATACAACTGGCGTCAGGAAAATTAGGAGGAGCGTATTCATTTACTCATATCTAAAGAAAAAGGCGGTTGTAAGCCTTTCCTTGGGCAACCCTATGGAGACCGGCTTATATATGGACGCCACACCACTGCAATACAGTAACACTTTATTGCACACTTCACAAAACAGAGTAGAGAAAAAAAAAATCTTATCTTCAGTCTAACTGCGTAACAGCGATCTCATCCAGACAACCTTTGGGTTTGCAACGTTGAAAAAAAAAACTGTACGTATAAGTAGATGGCGCAAAACAGTTTGGGATTGAAGTAATGTACATACTTATAATTAATCAAACACAATAAGTAGTATAAATACAATAAAATCCACACTAACATACAAAATACTAGAAGATACCCGCAACTACGTTCGCGGAGGAGACAAATCGTAACCGTAACAAGTTGGGAACAGCGACCAGAATGGCGTTGGACTTTGATGAGCCGAGTGAGCAAAGTCGAGGATCACCGTAAGACTGACTTTAACGCTAAACGCGACGAGTTATTGGCTCTTTCTCCTACTGGCATCTACTACCATTTCGAAAAAGTAGACTCCGAGACGACAATGCGCACGGAAATTTGCCGCCTTCGGGCGCATAAGCGCCAAGAGGCCTCCAGTTCCGGTCGACAGACAAGAACAACGCCCCCCCAGTATCGCTAACAGAAAGGACCCATTACCTAAGTCGGTCAATTAAAATTGGATTGCAATATTTACTTATTTGTACGAAAGTACTCGATTTAAATACACAGACATCGAAATATGAAATCGGCGGGATAAGGAATTAAATGAATATTTATGTTCCATTTCCATATCATTAGAATCCTTCCATACGATAAATATAATCAGATATTTCAGGAAAGAAATGTTTTTTATAAAACGTTCAGAGAAATACCAAAAACAACGCTATGAATTTGACTAGGACCATGAGGCATTATAGGCACAAAGGCACTGGCTACTCTAATTATAATAATATTGATGGTGCCCGCAACTTCGATAGTGACGGAGAAAAAAAACACAACCCTCTTTCTTTCGTGTTTTCGAGTGAAAAGTATCCTATAACCATCTCGGGATGCCCAGCTGCCCTTGTACCAAAGAATACAAACATACAAAAAAACGATTCAGTGAGACTACGAACTGATCGTATCACTTATTTTTTTGAAAATATCTTCTATGTCTCATTTTTACAACTTTATAATATTATATACACATGTGTGTGCCAGATTACAATTACACTAGATTATATACCTGCTTAATCTAAGATTACTCGAGGAGTTTGCAATTGATTAAGTTGTAATTAAAGTCGCATCGACGTCAAGATTAGGCAGCTATCCGTCGTATGTGGTTCGTTAAGATCTCGCCTATTCACTCAAAGACGATTATGGTGTGGCGTGTGAGATAGTAATATATTGTTCTCCTTCTAACATTTGATAAAAACAAAACCTCCTGACGCTCTCGTAAAATAACTGAAAACTGCTGCGACAAACACCAGCGTTGTCTTTGATGCGGCGTCGCTGAATCCTAGTAGGTATTTTATTTACATTTATGAAGTAATGAGCTTTATCCTGTAAGCAGGCCGCAAGGGAACTTTACAAGTCAGAGTGGCATTTCCTAAGAGTTGAGAAGAAAGCCCAAAGAAACTCAACAGTCAGTTTTGTTTTCTAAATAATTGTTAGGCCTTAATACACATTTTAGCACTTAGCCTATCTTAAATATATATTATTGTGTGTAAACATATCAAAACTTATAAAATTAAAATAATAATAGAAAAGATTTTTTTTAAACCAACTTACGATGTTTGATATGCCTTCTTACCTTCTTATAAGAACAGTTCACGGTAAAAGTAAATTATTTGATGTCTGGTTGGTTTGGGACATGCATTCTAGTCTACACACACCTTACACCTCTAGCCTTTGCAATTAGATATTTTTGAAGTAGTTTTTGAGAGCTGGAAATGGTAATTTTATTGCAACATCTGGTATAACTTATTATAAAAATGAATACATTCGTACGTTAATTATTTGGATATTTTTCGAACGCTGCCCTTTCTAATGGCAAATTTATTATTATTTCTAGTATTATTAAGACTGTGGATATCACAATTCTTAGTGTATGAGTCTAGCCTTTTAATAAAACATTCGTTTCAATTCTAGTCGGAACATTTCATAACTAAACCAACTCCACTGACCTTTAGCATCAAACTTTGTACAAAGTCAAACGAAAGAACATTAGTCCAAGTTTCTAAGAACTTATCTACACTGTTACACGACTATCAGTGTTGTATTGATAGGGATGAGGTGTAATCTCGATACCTATATGGCGCTGTTTACTATTTGACTCATTCTGATTCACACTAAGATAATGTGTGTAATCTACGTGCAAATGAGGAGATCCTGTACGTTTTAACCTCTGTGGTTTACCGTGGTTAAACAAACGAGATTCAGTAGCATGTAGTCGTGAAGGCACTTAGCTATTTAGCTAAACAAATAGTAAGTAATGCCTGCTATAGGCATGTATATAAAGGTTATGTCAGCAAATGACCTAAACTCATTCAGCTAACAAACTGAACATTTGAATATGGATTTGGATGTTATCTAACAACTTGTGTGTCCACTTTTTATCAAAATATTTGAATTTTCTACATTAGACAATTTTTATTCATGAATAATCTCACTCTGAAAGTGTTAATTAAGTCCTCTCGTCAAGTTAAGTTGAATACGCACTACCTATTACGAGCTCTGACTATTACCAAAAACCCGATACAGATAATTACCTGTAATTACGAACGTGACTTTTAAATTACAATTACCCCAGAGTATACATGCACAATAAAGTAAAATAGTAAAACAAACTGTGTAGTATACTTCTGAGCAACTTTGTGGGCATTTTTAGGCCGAGCATCTTCTTTTGGCACCTGCCCAGCTTCCAACTGTCAAGATAACGTCTAAAACAGCTCAGAAAAGCTAAGACTTCGTGGCCTATTCCTTTAAAACTTGGAAATGTGATTACGGGACTAGAAAACGGGGTAAAAGTACCTATATTAAAAAAAACTCGTCCAATTTGTAATTCAATTTCAAATAGAACGTTTACGGGCGCACTTTCGTTGTGATTACTTCATTTTGATTGAAGTGTAGGTGTTTTTATCAATGAAAGTTACCTTAATTTCACTGGTTACATGAAGTCTGATTCGAGTTTTTACGTAACAATGTTTAAATAACGAAGTAATCAAAATGGGGCCCTTCAGATTTTGGAATTGAATTACAAATCTTCATATAAGCCCTTAATAAAGAAGTATAATGAGAATTGGATTAGTTTCATGGGTGGGAGTGAAGTACACGTATTTTTTTCTTTCATTTAATTTTTATAAAGACGTATACCTAGGGCTCATCCAGAAATCACGCGAGTTTTTTTGGGCCATATTTAGGCCTTTTATACTCCTGACCCTTGGTAATTTTTGGTGGGGTTCTAGGCGAGGCTGTGGCGCTCAGAAGGTAAAAGAAACCTGTAGGTCAATGAACTTTTTTCTGTACCTCGTTGCCATAGTTACGTCTCCTGAGTCACTCTTATAATATATATATATATATATATATATATATATATATATATATATATATATAAAACATCCAAGTCCCAGAAACAAAAATTTATGCTCATCACACAAATATTTGCCCTTACCGGGATTTGAACCCAGGACCTTCAAATTCGCAGGCAACGTTACTCCCGCTGAGCCAAACCGGTCGTATACTAAAATGATCATCTACTTTTGTTGTTGACTGTACAATTACACAAAAAAGGTAAAGCTTTGCCACACAGGCCACACACGTTTACATAGCAGGCCGCATCAGTAAAGCTAGTCGACTGTACCTTCTTATCTACAATTTTCCATTACAGCGATAGATATATAGTTTTAGAACGAACACATACCCAGTTATACCTATTTACTTAAAGGGAGTGCCGATAACGTTATCTGTCTGATATCGGGTGGAAAATGCAGTCACTTTGATACTAAAGCAGGAATCATGCACTTGCTTACCTAGTGGAAATAACGTTTGATACTTGGCTGTCTTCTCTCCCTTCCGCAGGTTCGGTTTGTTAGACTTCACTGTTAGATATCTTACAAATAACAAGAATACTTTTTTGCAAGGACCACGAAGCCTTACTATCAATATTAAGTACAAATGATCGTTTGAATTCTTGTACGGGTGACACGAATCGGTGTGGATCTACCATTTTTTAGGATTCCGTAGCCAAAATGGCAAAAACGGAACCCTTATAGATTCGTCATGTCTGTCTGTCCGTCCGTATGTCACAGGCATTTCACTCAAAAACTACAAGCTGTACATTAATTAAATTTGGAGTATGTCGTGTGTAAACCGCTACTTAGTTTGATAGTTAAATAAAAAAATATATATATTTCTAGGGGCGGCACTCCATACATGTAACCGAAACTATAAAAAAAATGTTTTTCAGCAAATATGAATGTGTGGCACATATTTCGATAGTTCTTCTAAAAACACATTGAGGTTCTTTAAAAAAAAAAATTGATTTCGTGAATATTTTCCGAAATATTCGCTCCGAGATTAGCAAAAATTGTGCCCCCTCCCCCTCTATTTTCTAAACAGTATGTTAAAAAAATATGAAAAAACATACCGTTTTCAAGTTATTGCCAAAAAACTGCGCTTCTCAGCAAAAGGACGTAGGTGCCGGGGACATACGCTCTTTTGTTAGTGTTTTTTCCATATCGTATTTTTTTTTATCTGTTGTGCATTTTTTTGTATAAAACGCTGCGGAACCCATCATGGGCGAGTCCGACTCGCACTTGGCCGCTTTTATATTATATAATACATATTACATACAATGAGGATTTTTTTTAAAATATATTGAACGGACTATTTGAAAGTCACTCCTTTTTTTGGATTTGAACTAGGTATAGTTGTATGTGTCGTTGTGTTTTCGTCACATCAAATCGGCTAAACAGACTTCAACTATTTTTGGTACACGGGTAGCTGGGTATCTCCAGATGGTTATAGGATCGCTTTTACCTAACTACGCTGACAAAAAAAAAGAGGGTTAATGACTTTTTCTCCTCCGCGAAGTTGCGGGCACATCCTAGTGTAAAATTAAATTTTATCCTTTTAATAATTTGTTATTAACAAATGTGTTTTATAAATGTTTTTCCTTTAAATCGGTCGTTTTCTAACACTTTTTATACAATGCACTTAAATAAGCTAGGTGTAAGCACCTAGATGTCGCAAGCACCGCAAAATCTCGAATCGAGATTCTCAGCAAGTCTGGCTGGAAATGTGCAGCGGCAAATTTAATATGCACTACCTATCTAAAGCTAACACACACTTGAGTTGGATGTAGACACATCGTTATGTAACGCCTTTTTATTTGATAGCTACCTGGCGAAACGAAATAATAACAACGTTGGTAAGTCTGCCTGGTGTTATTATTAATTTATTCAGGTGTTCAAAGTCGATGTCTGTCGTTTATATTTTACCTAAGGTTTATTTTGCTTCTTATTGAAGACTTTATCGCCTTCAAACGCTTGACATTTAACTTATTGTACTTATTTTACAAATAGGTATCACATAGATCTGTAGTTTGGAAGATGCAATAGCAAACGTAACGTTTGTGAAATTAGTATTATAAATATTGTTGTTGTCGCGATTATCGCTCTCGGTATAATGGATACCAACTACTCCCTGTGAATATCCGTAATACGTAAAAAAAGAAAAAAAGGAAATTGGAGGTTTGGTTCTCAGCAGTTTCTCTTTGTTTTGGCGAAGGTTAAAATTAGACATTTTTTAAGTTTTTGTCGGGCTCTAATTTTAAATAAAAAATACGAATAAAAATTAAAACAGAGAAATCCTTCGTATGTCGTACTTATTATACTTTGTGAAAAAAATATTTGTCTAGTGTTAAAAACTAAAGAGGAAAACGTCGAGAGCGTTTGTATGGAATAATACTGACACCTGACATCAGAGCCCAAGGCAGTACTAGTAGACATGGTATTAAAGTGTTCAACCGTAGACTCGGAGCGAGTAAGACAAATAGGTAGCTTTATTACAACACTATGTACCTTACCTACCTACCTATACATTAGTTCTGTTGTATATTATGTTTCAAGATTTGTAATTACCGACTTCATGAAGATGTTCACTAAACTTAAATAAAAAATTTGATGCGAAATTTCTATGATAGAAATCCTAAAAACTTCGAGTTCGATACCTTACAAGTAGCTTGATTTATGATATGAGCCAGGTTGTGTCGGAAAGTCCATTTTTAAGGTATGATAATATTAATTACTAATACCATTGAATAACCCAAGAAATGTATAGTGACTTGTTATGAAACCGTTGGTAGGCTTTTAAGCATAAAGCGTTTTTTGGGCAAGTCCACAATGTGATTTTAACATTGTTGGATTGTATCTCGGGAAGTTTTTATCTTTTATTAACCGACTTCCAAAAAAGGAGGAGGTTAATATTTTCTTCTGTTTCCGTGATTATTACTCATTGAAATAAAACAATTTAACGGATTATATCGCGTATATTATCTCATTTTTAATTTCCGAACGGTGTAAAATATCTTATCTGTTTAAAAATAGTTTAATAGTTTCTGTTTTTAAAATATTATAATTAGTAATGAGGTAGCCTGGGAGTTTTTCTTTGCTGCGTTTCTTTTCTCCTCAGTACGCCTCATTTGTGAAATGCTGCTTGGTGAATTATTAGAATAAAATAATTAAGCCCTTCTGGCACATGTGTAACTGTCTTTACAGCTTAGGCCCATCTGGCATGTATGTACACCTTTATTTGTTTTTTCAAAAATGGGTAGTTTGCACAAATTGTAACTTTGACAGAGGAAAATTCATTTTTTCTCAGTCCATCCGTGACCATGGAAAGCTGGAAAGCTTCCGAAACGTCGGGAACTAAAATGAGATAATATACGCGATATAATCCGTTAAATTGTTTTATTTCAAGGAGGTTATTTATTTATTTAAACTTTATTGCACAAAACAAAAGTAAGTACAAATGGCGAACTTAATGCCAAAAGGCATTCTCTACCAGTCAACCAGAGACCAGGGCCAAACAGAGAAGCATGAAAATGGTGCAGTGGGGAAAAACATTCAGTACTGAGAGCGTTAGGACACACAAGCAAATAATGCATGCATAATTGCTTATACCTATACTATATAAGATATACAATATGGTTATATGTTCGATAATTTGTATTTTGAGGGAAATCGGGAGCAATCCTCAAATTTTATAGGCACTTATAACGTTTTTCATTTACTTTCTTAAGCTTTTTAAGATGATAAATACCATATGCAAAAAGCATATGTTAGTCATCATCTCATCATGGTGAGCTGATGACGGAAGGTATAACTGGAGTTAAGAGTTAGAGGATAATTCTTAAAAGAAACATCTATTATAGGTAGATACGTTAAGACTGTTAGTCATATTCTTTTTAGTGTGTCCCTGAAGTAGTATCCTTATCACCAAGTCAGGATTAGATGATGGAATACCAGGGAAATCGAGAGAAAACCTCAAATATTATAGGCACTAACAATGTTTTGTACATATTTTTCTAAAGTTATCAGTCGTTTTCCTCTGGTTGTCATCATTTCATGCTGAGCTGATGATGGAAGGTACAATGAACTAACCAACTTTTACATTTCTCACTTCCAAAGACTCGAGATGCGTGCAAAGTGCCTCCTTAATCTTCCCATTCTGGGCTCTAAAAAATACTTTATATCACTACTAAAATCCATCACTAAAAAGCTAAAAATAATTTATTTAAATAAAAAAAGAACCGACTTCAAAATAAACTAAAAAGCCATAAATAATATTTTATGTACGGGACGGATCACATTTGAATCACGAAGTCGGTGCCAAACCTGAAGTAAATAAAGTTCTTTATTCAACAAAAAGACTAATTACTATGACTAAGTATATGAAGGTAGATAATAACTAAAGGCTCGCCGCCGCGGTTCTTAATAGTAATAAATTAATGTTTTGGCACCGACTAAAAGAAAGGTAATTAAATAAATCATATTTATACGCGATTATGCCCCGTTTTGTTGTGTTGTGATAATGAGTGAAGATCGTGTAAGTTTAAATCAATGATCCGTATTACATATCTAAATTCTTAATGCTTGCCGTGGTTAATGTATGGTATGTTCTTTACTATGTCTCCGGACATCTTACTGTGGGACCTGTTAAGGGCTCTTAAGACCTAGATACGTATGGTAATTTGCCACTTTTTTAATTGTGATATTTTCCTCATTTTTACGTTATTTCTACTCAGAACCACGAGCTCTTTCCATCCCAATAGGATAAAAAGTATCCCAAAATTTACATATATTAATGTTTGAAACTATCCTTTATGTAATCGTCATCCATACCTATAAAGTACCTATGTAAGCGCCCTCAGTACCTATATAAGTATACATAATGGTGACACAATAGGAAAAAACTTTGGGGCGTTTTTTTGTCTTATTAGGATCGAAAGATCTCGTGCTAATGCATTAATTTCACAGAAAATTTTACAGTTTAAAGTGTATTTTTTTCACAAAATGCTCTAACGATTGATTAAATTAATACCGCTACTACAAGTACCTAGACATTCCCATACCTTTTTATCCGTCTTCTATACCTACCTAGCATAAACGTGGGAATTCCATTCATTTGTAAAACAACCACATGAAGATTAATAAATCTATTATAGTCACCTACTATTATTTTCTATTGTCGAGTTAAAAAACCGACCTCACTCAACTATAAAAACGTAGGTCTCTTAATTAGCAAGCAACTTACCTATCCCGTGAATAAAAACCTTCTTCATGCCTACTTTCGGCAAACCTAGTCTTACTTTTACTTGACCAGGTAGGTACTATAAAGTGCCTAGCGAACTTTACAGGGTTAGAACCAGCATACGCCGACGGAGGTAAACGAACCCACACGAGGTCACTGCCAACGTTCCAACGACAAACTTACCTGAGCAATCTCAATAATGAATCGACAGACGTGTCAAAAACACAGTCTGAATACGCTAGACATCACGTTTCGGTGTTCTTAAATCAAAATAAACCATTCCAGGAACGCAACAAAAGGCTGTAGAACAAAGCGGTTGCACAGGTAGCAGTACCTTTACTAAACTGCGCCGAGGCTATAGCAAGCGATCCGAGCAGCAACACCGTCGCCCATCTCCTTTCGCGCCACATATTTGTAGTTGTATTAACTTAATTACTATTTCAAACACGTCGTTAAAACGCCTTGTCACAGGCCACGCACTCACGAAGTCTTGTAATCACACAAAACACGCACACTATCACAAAACTCAAACGCACATCCATTTGAAAAATGTTCGTTTATCCGATAAGGTAACCGCTTCGCACGGTCGTGGGACGAGCATGCAGGTAAAGTGGAACGGTAAGCCTATTAAGTTTCAATGCGCTAAACTATACTTTAAACACGTTAGAACTTAACTAAACATTGTTAAACGCGAACGGCACGGGAGTTCTGCACGAGTTTAAGTTTGGAAACTTCACATATTTCCGATGAACAAGTTCGAAGTTGTCGAGAGCGGAGACGGCGCGCGATACGTCCTCCCGGCGCATCGTTCGCGGCAGACTGGTGCGAAGTGAGTGAACAATCAACAAGTTGCGGTCGCGCGCTATGCAGCCGTTGTGCCGCGCGGAGCATGCGCGATCCGCGTCTATCTTCATGCCCGTCCACCACAAACAATGCTGTTTGCGCCTGTGTTGGTTAAGACGCCGCACGCACACTCCCAAGATGGCGGTCAAGCCGGCGAAACGCAGGAACCGGTTCGTTTTCGCGCAAAAAACAAGACTGGATTTCTATCCTCGAGGCGAGTTGTCACACGGGTCGCGGCTATATCTATCGGTCCAGGATAAAAATATAACTTTCTTGTCGTTGATAAATCTTGAGGAAAATATTGAATAAAAGCACTTAGTAAACGTGTCTAAATGATAAACAAAATATATTCACATTATATTTACCTATTTACAATCATCTATGGACGATACAATCATCTACGGATAGAGTAAGCTGGGACAAATTCGGCTCGGCACAGGTATAGTATAGATAATATTAGCAGTATAATTAATATCAAATGGGTCTTGGATGTTTTCTATGCACTTAACTACTATTACAATAATTTATCTTAGTATATATTAAGTAGGTATATCGTCACCCTCCTAACCAAACCTCCTTTGCTTAGTTTGGGATACGGCCGATTTGTGTAAGATTGTCCCTAATATTTATTTATTACTAGCTTCTGCCCGCGACTTCGTCCGCCTTAAATTCGTTTATCGCGGATAAGGGTATTTTTCCGAGATAAAAAGTAGCCTTCCCCGGGACTCAAACTATCTCCATATCAAATTTTATCAAATCGGTTCAGCGATGTAAGCATGAAGAGGTAACAGACAGACAGATAGACACTTTCGCATTTATAATATTAATAATATGGATTATATAATAAAATTACATTAGTAGATATTTGTAAATAGGGAAAGAACTCGAAGATAATTTATGTTTCCTAAAGTTGCAGCTAATGTACCCAGGACTTAGAGCAATTTTCACTAAATACTAGGATTTCCCCGACTGCGCGAGGACTACTTTTTCGTCTATGCCGCGGAAACTGTGCATTTTTCCGGTATAAACAGAAGCTTATGCAACTCTCCAGCCTCTGTCCTATCTATATCAGAAGACTGGCTTCTCGCTGAGGGTGCACCAGCTGCAGTCCTGCTACTACGTGCACTTCAGCTCGTTTGTGGTGCGCGTGCCGCGGCCGCATCAGGACACCATCGCAAGTGCAGACTTCTGGCCGAAGGGTGTAGTGTTTAGACAGTTCCGGGGCAATCTGCCAAATCCTACACCAGACGACGCAACGGAGCCACGGCGATACGTCGCCTAATTCAAAGCCTAGTTTTAACTTTTTCTATATTTTTTGTTTATTGTATCATAGTGCCTTGGTTTTCACTGTAATGTAAATGTGTAACTTTTTGAATAATAAATAATAGGCAAAAATCATTTCGAACCGCTGCCCGGTTATTGTGCGAAAAAAGGAAAACCAAGCATTAAAAAAAATGATTTGATAACAAATCATTATACATATCATACGTAAATGTTTGTGTGATGCTCATCAAATTTGTTTTCTATAACTATTATAAAATTGTAAAAACGAAATGTCTGAACATTGAAGATATTAAATAGATATTAGAAATATATATATTGCGACGAACTATTTCGAGGTTAGAAGGTATTACTAAATCATTTTTTTTTTGTATGTTTATGTGTTGTTGTCTTCATCACGTCAAATCGGCTAAACGGATTTCAACTTTTTTTGGTTCACGGGCAGCTGGAGCTGGACATTTCCAGGTGTTTATAGAGTACTTATTACCCTATAACCACGGAAGAAAAAAAGAGGGATTATGACTTTTTCTCCTCCGCGAAAGAAGTTTTGACCTTCTAGTACTCAAATATATACGTGCGATGAGCATAAATATGTATTTATTCCCGAGTTGGATGTTTATATGTAAATAAGTGAATATACTTATCTATTAAATATAATGTCCTCTAGTACCTTTCAATTTTTGTTCAATTTGTCACGTAATGTTTTTACTTTTTATTCAATTTTAATAATCGATTCATAAAAACAAACGCTACTAATAACAATCAACATAGCACTGCTTATACTCTGTGTCCCGTTTATCCAAATCGACTGTGCATTTTTCTTCTCGTCGTGCAGCTTGATTCTGCAACAAATAAATGTACCTATGTTAAAGAAGGAGTAAAATTTGATCCCATCAAAAACATATAACTTGTAAAACATATAACTTGTAAAACATATAACTTGTAAAACATATAACTTGTAAAACATATAACTTGTAAAACATATAACTTGTAAAACATATAACTTGTAAAACATATAACATGTAAAACATATAACTTGTAAAAAAACCAAGTCTCGGAACTGAATGTCGTGAAGATCCATGTAAGTACGAGTAATACCAAGTCGGTTAATTTATTCAGTCCCTACTTGAGGGTCCTTCTGTCTTATGTTATTATTATTACGTATTTAGCTAACCTAACAACATCTCATAGTGACCATCGGCCCTATGATGGTTGCATTTGTCACGCGATAAATAAGTGACATAGCTGCCGTCGCCTTCTGACAAGTATGTGAGTGCGAGAGTGACAGACGCGTTATCATATCATTTATCTCGTGATAAACGCGACCATCATAGGCCCGCATATCACTATTAAAAACCTTTTATGTTTTTAATAAATAGATTGACTTGGCAATCGCACTAAGCGATCTAATTTAATATGATATGTATTACTTGTAAGATACATTGTGTTTTCTTGCGATAGCCATTTCAATATATTTATTTAAAACAAAAAAGATTTTTAATATTGATATGGTGTCACTATAAGATGTAGTTAGGTTAGGTTAAGTAGCTAGCTGGTAGGTAACTCGGTATCCACAGATGGTTATAGGATACGTTTTATTCGACTACGCTGAAGAAAAGAAGAGGGGCTAGGGGCTATCAATAAATTACGTCATTTCAAATTTGGGGGGGGAGGGTTTGGACTTCGGATGACGGTAGCATGACGAAGGAGGGGGGTCATTCCCAAGATGACATCATCATTCGCATCTTTTAATAGTGCTTCAATGAGTATAAAAAGGAATGAAGTCATGTTTAATAAACTGTCGCTAAAAATATTTTAAGGGGGGGCACTCTTTTTTCCCATTAGCAAGTTTAAGAAATGGGCCACTTTATTATTTTAGTGCCAATCTTTTTTCGCATCTTTATGTAAAAAGCATATTTATTGTGCAAAAAGTGATGGTCAAATTGTTTTGTAGAGTATTAATCTAAAATATCATTGTTAAATTGTCATTTTTTTTATCACCGTTAATAATTATACAGCAGGTAACGCAGTGGTCATCGATGTCCCCACTTTAGTATGAAAATAAGGGATATTACCGCTGCGTTATCACCTTTTTACGGTCATAATGATCCGTGTATGACTTTTCGGTATATAACATAATATAAACCGGTTACAGAACTTATGCCTAGCGTGTTAATTTTATGAATCTTTCCTTGAATATTGGCTATTTATTTGAAAAACTAAAGTTGTTAATGAAAAGAGAAAGATCCAAATACCAATTTCCCTTGGATCTTACTTTTCCCTTTAACGTTGTTAATTCCAACGAATAATTAAAAAAACGGCGCATAGAGTACGACAAGGTTTCATTTCGGCTTGCAATTCAAATCAGTCGACTAGTTCTGTTAAACCACAGCCCGCGGGGAGGTCGGGGCAAACTGAGAACTTTTGCGGTTCAACTTCCTTCAAATTATCCGCGACATTTTCTCTGCAGTTTGCGGAGTTTAGTGGCAAAACTTGCTGGATAAAATGTATCAAGAAGCATCAATGTTCTTTATGGATAGACATGTTTATCTTGTTTAGGAAAGCAACACTAAAAAAAGTATTTAAAATTTAGTTTTTAGCGATATTTAAAATTCATTAATTTGCGTACTTTTATTCAACTTTTATAGGACAATTTTACGATTATTTTTTATGCCCACTATACTTCTGTGAACATTTCAACGTAGATTAAAACCCTGTAACCGACCGAGAGACATTTAAAGGCCAAGCCACACCGTATGCGTGTGCGTCGCGTGCACGTAGACGTGCGCGTAACGTGCGCGTTGTAAAGTACGAATACCCATAAGAGATGACACACCGCTGCGCACGTGCACGCCACGCAAGCGGTGTGCCATATACTATGACATTTCATACGATACAACGCGCACGCCACGCACACGCGCACGTGCACGTGCTGCGCACGCTTCCGGTGTGGCGTGGCCTTATGGCTTAACAATAGGGTTCTGTTGTTAGCACTCTCTTTTTGCACAATAAATGAAGATGGCGTTATTCTTATCGATTTTGGATTTACAGATTTTTATGGATATGGATACAAATTAGGATATAATTAATATAATATTTATGATTTGTTTAATTTCCTCGCTTTTCTGCTCTCTCTTTCATATTCATGTCTTCGATTAGAAGGAACGAGAAAGGACATGGCAAGATTCGCAAGCAATAACATGACACTATGACCGTTTTTAGTCCGTCCGTATGTCACAGGCATTTTACTCAAAAACTATAAGACGTATACTGATGAAATTTGGAACATACATCTCTTGTGTAAGCCGCTACTTAGTATGATAGTTAAATAATCCATACTAATATTATAAATGCGTAAGTGTGTCTGTCTGTCTGTCTGTCTGTTACCTCTTCACGCTTAAACAGCTGAACCGATTTGGATGAAATTTGGTATGGAGATAGTTTGAGTCCTGGGGAAGGACATAGGCTACTTTTTATCCCGGAAAAATACCCTTATCCGCGATAAACGAATTTAAGGCGGACGAAGTCGCGGGCAGAAGCTAGTAAAAATAAATATTTCTAGGGGGGACACTCCATACATATAACCGAAACTGAAAAAAATGTTCTAAAAACACTTTGATGATTCTAAAGAATGTTTTTAATTTAGTGAATATTTTCGGAAATATTCGCTTCGAAAGTATCAAAAATTGTGTCCTTCCCCTCTATTTTCTACACGGTATGTTCAAAAAATAAGAAAAAAATTATAAATATAAAACTTCATAAATACTTCCAAAAAAATCGTTTTGAACGTGATCGGATATACCGTTTTTAAGTTAACTGCCAAAAAACTGCGCTTTTCAGCAAAAGGACGTAAGTGCCGGGGAGATACGCTCTTTTGGTAGTGTTTTTTTTCATATCGTGTTTTTTTCATCTGTAATGCATTTTTTTTGTATAAACCGCTGCGGAACCCTACATTGAGTATGGTCTGACATGGCCTTGGCCGGTTTTATTAACAAGTAGTTAAGTCATTTTATTTGCCTAAGTAATTTTAACTGGCTCCGCGTTTGTGACACAAAATTAAAATTACGCAAATAAAATCCCTGGACTACTTGCCAAAAATTTTGTCCTCGCCCATGTCTTGACGACACGTTTGGCTCAGTGGGTTGTACAACAGCCTACGAATAGTGCGAATCTAGCGGTCCCGGGTTCGAATCCAGGCCAGGGTAAGTGTTTGTGTTCATCACACAAACACTGTTTGTTCCGCGGTGTTGGATGTTTTTTTATATATTTTAGTATTTATCTATATTTTATGTAGATCGTCGATCGTCGCCTAGTAAGTACCCATAGTACAAGCTTTGCTTAGTTTGGGACTAGGTCGATTTGTGAAAGATTATCCCTAATATTTATTTATTTTCTTGTCTCATCTAGTGCCTAACTTCAAAATAGCAGTACATCTACTCGTACACCTTTTTTTAAATCTGTAATTTTCTCTTTTTAATAATATTTTCTGTCTGGGTTGTTTATGTATTTGCAAGAAAACAAATTTGTAACATAGGTGTCAAAGTTGTTATACGCAATAAATTTGCAATTTTTGGTGTATGACATTATAGAAAAATCCATTATGGCGGCAGAAAAGCAAAATCAAAACCCTGACAAATTAGAACGCCTCACATTACGGGTACAAATTACAGCAAAAGATGCATACCTCTCTAATTCGCCGCGTGAAACCAATGCGGCTGATTGGTCACAATAATTTCGCCAGTGTTGCCAACAAGGCTAATATAAAATATGCTAAACTGCAGCTCGAATTTTGCTAAAATTATGCTAAACGCTATTTACTAATTTTTATGATTTTTTTTATCAAGAAAATTTGGACTTACGTAAATCGTTTTATTCGAATACATATTTAAATAAACTGTCTATATTCTCGTCACCCGTTACGTGAAGACTGGGTATTGTAAAATGACATAACTTAGCGACATCGAAAACGAAACCTGTTTCGAAACGGAAAATGGAATTCGCACGAAGAGCTGCAATGTTCGGCAAGCGAGCACAAAGACCAAGGCTCCCTTTGGCTGTGGCTGTTATCTAAGTGAGACAGAAATTTGAGGATAGGACAGTGTCCCTTTATAACCTACCATATTGCTGCCGTCGTGATTCCACTCCGTCTTCCAGAGCCGCAATGTCCGTAGGGAGGGAGAACACAGAGAACAAGGCTCGCTTTGGATGAAGCCGCAATCTAAGTGAGACAGAAATTAGAGGGAAGGACAGTGTGACCCTTCATAACCTACCATATGGCTGTCGTCGTGATTCCACTACTTCCTATACCGAGTCCTGAACTGGTTCCCAGAGCCGCAACGTCCGTAGGGCGAACACAGAGACCATAAGGTTTCCCATTGGCTGAAGCCGCAATCTAAGCGAGAGAGATATTTGAGGGTAGGACAGTCTGTCCCTTCATAACCTACCATATGGCTGTCGTCGCGATTCCAGTTCATCCTATACCGAGTCCTGAACTGGTTGCCAGAGCCACACGGTCCATACGGCGAACAGGGAGACCAAGGTTCCCATCCGCTAAAGCCGCAGTCAGAGCGAGACTCAGATACTTGAGGGTCTTCCCTGCAACAAATAAATATGCAATTATCGTAATATATATTTTTTTTAAGTGGACGCTATAGTATGAAAAATAGATAATCATCATCATCATCATCATTTCAGCCATAGGACTTACACTGCTGGACACAGGCCTCCTCAATACATTTCCACATGGGCCGGATAGAGGCGACCCGCATCGAGCGAATCCACGCAACCCTAATCAGGTCGTCCGACCACCTTGTGGGTGGCCTGGCGCTTGCCGGTACGCGGTCTCCACTCGAGAACCTTTCTGCCCCAACAGCCATCGGTTCTTCTAACTATGTGCCCTGCCTATTGCTACTTCAGTTTGCTTACCCTGTTTGCTAAAGTGAAAAGTGGATGATGAGTAGTAAAATATTTAGAGTATTTAACCACTGAAGATAGCATACCTTATCAATATCCAACAACTTGTTTGTGTACTTTTTGCGGACGAAATAAAAACACAAACAATTTTAAGTATAAACGGACAACCGGACAACGGACCTGACCGAACCTTGTCATAGTCATAAATTCATATACTTTAATTGGCAGAGGGTAATGAGTCGGTAATCCATCTGCAATGGTTTATTTATTTATTTAAACAAAATAAAATCTAAATGTATTTTCTTATGGTTTTATAAAATATAGTAGGTTAAGTTTATTTTACGAAAAATCGTGAGTTGGGAAATGAAACAGTTGGTAAATGAAACATTTGGCAAAAAATGATTTGGCGAAAAGGCAGAGAACCATTTAAACTTTATTGCACAAAAGAAAAGTAGGTACAAATGGCGGACTTAATGACAAATGGTAGTATCTAGCAGTAAACTATATGGTTGACAATATATATTGCTTGGAGCTTGTCTGATTTATCTAAGAGTAAAACATCATAGTCTAATTTGCGGAAAAGAAAAAGATGGTGATGGGTGTTAAGTTGATAATTAATTCATGGTGATATAACCAATTTTGTTTTTCCCCACGATTCGCGTTTATATTATGCGACTGGGAGTTAGTATAGCTATTATAAGCGACGCATGATTAAAAATCAAACAATTGCACTCACGGTCCCTCTTCATTATCAGTACTCTCCGTTACTTCCAAGTTGTTTGCTCCTTCTTTTGGTTTTGTACCTTTAAACAATAAAAGGTATTGCATTCAGGGCCGATTTCAACAACATTTAATTTACACGAGAGTGGCTACCCCAGTATAACTTTACTCTAACGAACGTCCAGTGGTTGAGCAATTTTGCCTCAGTAGAAGGGTCATTATTTGAAGAAAAGTGATAATATATGTTAGATTCATAACAGCGCTATCTCTAAGATACACGTATACACACGTATTCCTACGTACATGTTTAAATTCAAAAGGAAATTCACATCATATAAACCACTGAACGAAACGAAAGATTGGCTATCATTAGATATATGATAGATGCTCCAGAAGGTGGCAGGTACCTACATTAAGTTGCTTTTACTTTTTATATTTAGTTTCTACCATAATTTTACAAATTTACTAGCATAAACATGGATTTTGTTTGAAATAAAATGTTTTATTTTTAAGTCGTTAATTAACGGGTCTCACCTTCCTCTGAGCAATCTTTCACGGGGTAGACATCTAGCAGACGAATCATCAGATGCCCGAAGGGTTTGAGGTCGTTCAGATTTAGCTGGTAGAAGGGCGAATCCCTGTCGAATGAGCCCATTGCCACGCGGCCGACGGGGTCCTGAGGTGTCGTCATCTTCTTGTTAGACTGGACAGGTAAAGATAAGGTCAGGTCAGTTTAACTCAATCCGTAGTCCTTAACAATATCTGTAGGTGACGCCTAAGGCGTGGTACAAAATGCTACTTCCAGAGGCTACTATCAATAAGTAATTTTTTTTTTTAAACACGTATTATTCCATAATTAAATAATTTTACAAAAACTTACAATTTTAGGTAGATACAAGTACTTATGACTGCACTAGGATTCCTTGTGTTTCAGGTAAAATAGAAGTTACAAAATCTATTCTTAGAAACTAAATTTAAAAATTTAAAATTATTAACAACCAACAATGACGATCAACTTTTAGAATGATAGCAACATCGAAATGTTTTCATTAAATAAGAAATGTAACTAACCAGAGTAACCAACTGGGGTTAGCTTCAAGTTTTGTATGGAGAAGTAGATTTTTACTTATTAAAAGTTGGTCGTCATTGTGAGTAGCCTTGGAAAGTAACATTTTGTATCACGTCTTAGGTGACACCTATTTCATTCCTCCGATTGTTACTAAAAATATTTGAGTTTGGTCTACGAAAAAGTTATTCGAGTTGATATCAAGTGTTGTTGTTGATATCGAGTCACTACTTAGACTAGTCGCTAAATAAACGACTTGCTACTTAGACGAGTTGCTAGTAAAAATAATTGCAGACCAGTTGCTTTTTAAACGACTTAATGTGTCGCTACTTAGACTAGTCGTTACTTAGACTAGTCGCTAAATAGGCGACTTGCTACGTAGAAGATTTTTTATTCAGACGAGTTGCTAGTTAAAAAAAAAGTAGACCAGTTGCTTTTTAAAGGGGCTGCTATTTAGACGATCTGAGACTTAGACGAGCACCTCTATAGACAAATTGGTTATTAGACCCCGTGAGACTAACCCATTAAATGTCCGTGTATATTGAAGATACAAAAGTGAGAGGGACTATAATATACAGAGAGTTTGGTAACAGGATGCAAAGCAGAAAGTACGAGTAGAGGATAGTTTAGGCCATTGCAAAAAAATTAAGCCATACACCTGTTAGACAAATGTTATAATGATATATTTTTTTAATTTAAGTATTACGATTTTTCTGAGAAACTCCTACAATTGTCGAAAACAAAACCAATAACATTTGTTTAAGACATGTCTGGCTTAAAATGTCCTAAGTGGCTTAAACTATCACCTTCTTTCAGCTTAGCATCCTGTTACCAAAGACCCTGTATGTAAGGGTCAACTATGAAATATCGAACGACAATGAAGCTATTTTCAATGATATCGAAAACGTTTTACCGATCCGTAGTGCGAAGCTTCATTTCACTGATAATTAATTTTTACGAAGTCTTGTTTTATCGAAAATTTCAAACTGCGAGCTTATGAACGAAGGCTCATGTGTGCTGTACGTTACACCGAAAACGGTACATGCATGTTTTTCCCGTCACAGTTTAATTACTTCGAAACTTTTATTAATCGAAAGCTTTAAACTACGAATACTTGTATGTACCTATTGATGAATACGTATTTACTCTTACAGAGTCAGATGGCAAAAGAAAAAATCATAGCGACCTACTTAATTGCATCATTTAAGGAACTAATTTCGCATACATTGTTATATCTTATCTACAAATAACTGTTGTCTTTGCCAATTGCCTTGATATTATCGGCTCTTCTCTGTACTTTTGCAAGAGTTCCTTCCTCAGTTCCTGAATGAACTGCGCTTGTGATGTGCCTGTTCTCCTGTTTTAGGCAATATTTACCGCTGGAAATATTGCAACTTAATTATTGAGAAGCAGTGACCTACCGACTAAAACGTCTTGGTATGCCCTCTGTAGCAATGATAGGGATGACACGCGATTGCGAACAGCCCCTGCCGCGGACAGCCGAATCTGCCCCCTTTCTTTCTTTCTTTAATCTTGAACGGACGACATGAATCGGTGTTCAATAACTATTTTTTAGGGTTCCGTAGCCAAAATGGCAAAAACGGAGCCCTTACAGTTTCGTCATGTCCGTCCGTCCGTATGTAACCGGCATTTTACTCAACAACTACGTGATGGATATTGATGTGGAGTATACGTGTCCTATATAAGCCGCTACTTAGTTTGATAGCTAAATAACAACAAACTATATTTCTAGGGGGGGGGGGGGGGCACTACATACTAAAGGTACAGGTAGTAACTTTGTGGCGTTCCCCCACCTTGTATGGGTAAATTAAGAATTTTGTTCTGCAGCTAAGTTATAACCTTGCATTTATCGAAACGGTTTCATAACAAAAGTTTCCATACATTTAATGGTATTAGTTATTCATATTTTCATAATTTAATAATGGATTTTCCCATCCAACTTTAAAGGCTAAGCCACACCGGCTGCACGTGCGCGTGTGCGTGGCGTGCACAGCACCTTGTCAAACCGAGAGCTGCACACGCAGTGCTGCAGAGCTGTGCACGCAACGGTGGCGCACGCTGCAGCACCGTTGCGTGACTAGCCGCCATTTTGTTTTGCGTAGTCTTTTCATTATGCTCGATAGCAGTTCGCCAGACGAAGAAGAAGCTTTACTGCTTCTACTTTCAACTCAAAAAACTCGTGCAGCGCCAAAAAGACTGTGGGTTCATGACATAAATGCAAGCAGACAAAAATACAGGTGAATATCACAACTGAGTGTGCCGCGAACTAGAATCGTATGAACATCGTTTTTTTTTGTATTTTCATACGTCCAGAGCTTCTTTTAAAGAACTCTATGGTTTATTGGAGCCTTGTATATTGAAAAATGATACGACTTACAGGAAGGCTAGTTCCCATAACAAGCTTTTATTTGACGAATTTTTATAATATTTGTGTTTTTGGTTATAAATACATTCGTATTTGCGCACAGGTTCCATATTTTTTCCTTTTATTTGGCAATCCATTACAAAAACCTCCTCGCGCCTCGGCCAAGTTGTAAATAAACACAAGAGAGCTGTACAGCACCTGCGCAGCACAGAGCAGTGCGTGTCCCGACCTGTCCGGTTCGCCTTTTCATAGGGAACGCTGATAAATACAACGTCATCACAGCACTCCGCTGCATGAGCGCGTGCACGCAGCACGCAGCCGTTTTGTCTCGACGGAGCTGATTTGCGTGCAAGTCACGCGCACGCGCACGCCACGCAAGCGGTGTGCCATCTACTATAACATTTCATACGATACAACGCGCACGCCACGCATACGCGTGGTTTGGCCTTAAAGGCGTGGATTGCGTGGCGTGCACGTGCGCAGCGGTGTGTCATCTCTTATTCGTACTTTACAACGCGCACGCCATGCGCACGTATACGTGCACGCCACGCACACGCATCCGGTGTGGCTTGGCCTTAAAGGCTCATAAAACAAGTTACACGTAGGGTATCGAATTCAAAATCTTTACGTTGTTCTTTATTTTCCTTGTTTTATCAGGATCTTAAATAATTTTTAAAAATTTTGAGGTCAGCGCTTTGATCAAGTCAGTCTATCACATTTATAAAAATAACAATATTTTATTATTCTAGCAATATTAATGGCAATATTTCGTCATGCCCGGGAACGCGTCATTGATCGCTAATCTCCACAATGATGAAGAGGTAAACTTTGCGAGCGATTTCCGCAGATAATCGGAGAAACCATTACGCGAATTTATTTCTACCGTCTGTTTTGGAAAGTGAGCTCGTTAACTGCGGTGGATGAAAAACTGATAATCCGATGCAGAAAGAATGATGGCTCCGCCAATGGCGAGATTTTCTTAAAGTTTACACATCAACTCCAGTAGTTTAGATACATGTAGGCATACATGTACAGGTGCGGTCGTAGCCTGAAATTTTGGAGGGGGTCACTGATAAGTGATAATAAAATATATGGAGTACTTTGGACTAAATTGCACTAACCCAATTTTATTGCATACTTTATAAAACAAATGGAAGTCTTCTATTTTTATAGGCAAACAAAATGCTTTTATTTAGAAGATTTTTCAAATTGCCGTGTACGATTTGGGGGGGGAGGGGTTAAATCCCCTGTGACCTGTACTCGTATGTATCAATCAACTATATTTGACATATGTGTTCTAACGTGAACAGTTATATAAAGTGATATACAGGTCAAGTAGGGTATCATATGAAAATGCGGTGCTCTTCACATTTTCTATCATTTTTTTATTGTGCTTAAATTTCGTTTTATTAAGGAAAATGTGGAAAAAATACCATTCGCCCCACTATCCCCCCATGTTCCCCCCATCTTCGAAGTTTACTAAGGGATCGATCTGAAATTTTCTTAAATTATTTAATTTAATATGAATATTACACAAAAATTATGACCGTATGGTAGGTATACCTGTGTGTTACTTTTTTTTTAATCACCATTAATCATTTTGGAATTAACCAGTTTGGTTAAGTTTGCTCCTCAATTGTATATGACGCCATAGATACCAGAGGTAACCCTAACTCAACCGGCCAGTTGGATCAAGTGAAAGTTTGTACGGAACCCTCGGTGCGCGACTCAGACGCGCACTTGACCGGTTTTTTTTTTAAATTAGCATAAGATTTTGCATACTAAAATGTGAAATAGTTTGTTGTCATGTAAATCAATCCCACAGTTAGGTAATACTGATAACACCTATGTTAGGTTCTTGCAAAATAAGTAATTCCAAATATCAAAATATCGTGTACTATATATATACATACGTTATACGAAACGCCATCCATAGTCCCAGCGTCCCAAGGGTAGAGTGGCAGCTGAAAATATTCCAGCCAACCCTCATCAGAGCACAGCTCGAACTTCTGCGCACCCAGGAACCAGTCTGGAGACGGCTGGATGGCGATGAACACGGAGAAGAGATGGTGCACCCTGTCCACTCGGAACAGGGCGTGGGACGGGTTGAACATGTTCGGGTGGGCGTTCCTGCGACCTCGGATCAGAGTTCTGGTGGTATTCTCTCCGATTCCAACCTGAAATAAGGGAACTATAAAGAGTTCTCAGTCTGAGTGGTCTGTGACAATAACATGCTAGATTTTACACGGAAGGTTTAAGTTCTGGCCACTTGGATAACTGCCTGTAATAGTGTGGTATCCATATAAGCCGATACCCACCGGGATGCCCAAGGAAAGGCACATAGCTAACTTTTTCTTTAGATTTCAATAACTGAATACGTTTCGGCTTCCATTGTAATTTTTCTGACGCCACGCCTCTGCTGCCTAGTCCAGCCAGTCTAGTTGGAATATTTTGTACATAGTAATAATTTTACTTGCTATGTCGGTAATTTTTGGTATACTGATGTCATGTCCTCTCGAGAGAGTCGTGATGAGTGCTCTCAGGTCTCTGTTCTCTAAAGCACAATACTCGTAATTGACTCAACTTACAGTTGAGAGCAATAAAATCGGGTTGGTAAAATACCTTCATATTTTCTAAAGTGTAGGGTTGTAAACTTTTTTTATCCTGTCGTGATCTTTATTTAATTTTACATCTAAACTGGAAAAATTACGGTTCACAAATTAACTTATTCAGGTTTAAATTAAATTGTACTCGTAGAAACCCATAAAAAAATAACGTTAGTGAAGTCAGATATCGTTTTTTTAAAGAATAGTAGGTATTTATAATGTAAATAAAACAAGTGTCAAATAATAAAACGACCCCATTGCTGTTAAATTAGGGTGACCCGCAATTTTTGGCCTCGAGCGTATTTGGACTGCAACTTACGGCATTCAAAGCCTCCAGCTCCAACTCATCCGTGTTGGCAGTCTCGGCAGCTTTCTTCAAGCCGGAACTGGCTAGGGCGCCATTTTCCCACAAGGTGAACTTGAAATCATGGGAGGCCCCCACCATGTAGCTGTAGGCATTCTTGTCCATGTTGATGGGGAATTGCTGTGGGTGCGTCAGTCTTGACCATTGGCCTTTGAATATGACCTGTAAAAAAAAAAACAAAATAAAAACCAGCGAGTCGGACTCGCGCACCGAGGGTTCCATATAAAATATACGCTACAAATGGCCGTACCTATGATAATCCAGTGTTAGCAGAGCCCTATTCCTAAGCAAAATGTACGCAGTGCTCGATTACTTTATATTGGTTACTGATATAGACAGACAGACATAATTTTTTTGGATGAATGAGCTAAAGTAGTTAGTGGCATTTAGGCGGACTATGCCCCGTTCGTAAAACGTCCCTTCGAAAAAAGGACCCTTTCTCAAAATGTCCCATTCTCAAACAGTCCCTTTTTCAAAATGTCGCTTTCCTAAAATGTCCCTTTCTCAAAACGTCTCTTTCACAAAATGTCTCTGTCTCAAACCGTCCCTTTTTCAAAATGTCCCTTTCTCAAAACGTCCCTTTCACATAACGTTGATTTCACAAAATATCCCTTTCTCAAACTGTCCCTTTCACAAAGTGTGTCTTTCTCAAACCGTCTCTTTCACAAAGTGTCCCTTTCTCTTATAGTTAATGCTTACTTCATACCGCGCCTCGCTGCACAGGCTACAGGTGTCGCTGGCGTCATACGGCGGGCTGTCAATGGACTTTTCGTTGTTCCTCGTGAGCTCCACACTCAGGTCTGACCCCACGTACCACGCCTCTGCATTTTTGGCCACCATGGCGCGGATCCGCACCTTCTCTGTCTCTTTCCCTTTAGGAGAGAGCCAATGAAGCTGCAAAGAAAACTTCTGTTAGATTATGGCGGTATGTTACTGTTGTTAGCTTCGGTTAAGCCTTGGAAGTTATCAACGGTTATCGCATGATACCTCAAATCTCTCTCAATATATCTCAAATTGAGCCTAATTCTGGGGAACTACGATAGCGGAAAATGAATTCAAAAGTCCAAGAGGTAAGACAAGAACTATATTTAAAATAACACCAATAATGTAAAATAATACCTTACTGGATTAATAGTAGATACGTATACATATTTTCAGACTGTCCGTAACCACTTGGAATTTGATTCGAAATGTTATGATCGCGGAAATATCAATTTGAAAGTATATAGAGCAGATAATACCCGGCTATTATTTTACCAACCAGCAGGTGTCGTTACTGTCCGTCTTGTGGATGGTTAATATACAGAAATCGTGGTGTAAAGAGGGCACCGGTGGAGAACAGCCCAAATCCGGGTTCAACTAAACAGCGTGCCCTAAGACTTTTAGGAACCTGTGCCTAGCAGTGAATTAATATTGAAGTAGGCTGATTTTAACTCGAAAACAACCGTGAGAATAAGACACATTTAGATTTCATTTCGTTTATTCATAACAATTGATATTATTACATTAGCTTACTCATGTTGTAAAAGCCGTATGTTGTAAAGTGTACTGCTTGACATGTTTTGGTCCATTACAAGGACCTTAGTCACGAGAAACAAGTGGACACCGACGCTGCCCGTCTCACGTTGCGCGCTAAGGCTACATAAATGTCATTTGAATTTAAACCGTGATGGTAGATGGGCGGTGCCCCCAGTTGGAAAACAACTGTACAATAATACATACAAAAACAACAATATAGAGTGGTTACAACCGGGTAAACCAGATTTCCGGTATTATCCTTAACTACGCGATATTTTATGTTAGTAAACCCAAAATTATGAAGTTTATTGTCAGTCGCTAGAAATATAATAAACAATTTCTAATTTGAAATAAAACAATTTAACGGATTATATCGCGTATATTATCTCATTTTAGTTCCCGACGTTTCACGGGAGGACCTGAGTCCTCCCGTGACCATGGAAAGCTGGAAAGCTTCCGAAACGTCGGGAACTAAAATGAGATAATATACGCGATACGAGTATAATCCGTTAAATTGTTTTATTTCAATGAGTAATAATCGCGGAAACAGAAGAAAATTTCTAATTTCCCGAATGTGTCAGCCTCCGAAAATTAGAAGGAAGGTAAAAGGGTCAAGTACCCACTCAGGTAGGCGGATGGAGTATACCCGGTTGTAACTACTCTATATTTTCTTTGACGAACTTTAGGTATAGCTCTCCCTCTTCCGATCATAACAGAGTACCTACCGAAACAGACTCCTTCTCCGAGTTATCAAGATTCTCCACAGTGTTGAGGCACCTTTCACTGTACTTGCTGGTTCGGTCGCCATCCAGGGTTTTGAGTCTGCCGACGTCAGCCGGCTGCCCACGGAAAGCGTAGTTGCTCTTATCGATATCCGGGTCCTCGACGGTTATCATGAACCAGCGGAAGGTGTGGCTACTATTCGTGGTGCGGAGGGTCACTGAAATTAAAAAAAATACGGTCTATCGCGAGACGGACTCGCAATCCAAGGGTTCCGTACAAATTTTCGCAAAGCGGATTCGGTACTAGGCGACGATATACATGATATATAGATAATTTATAAATAATCTGACCCAGGAAAAATATTCGTGCTTATCACACGTACTTGTGCTGGCCGGAATTCGAACCCTGGACGCGTATGCCGGTAGCGGCCTACCGGCCTTGGGCCTTGGGAAACCAACTAAGCCAAACATGTGATCACCTAGCAACTGAAAAAGGTATCTTTCATTTGCACCTAACTGTATGAAAAACCTCCATTCTATTAGAAAATAATAATATTTACCATCTCAGACTCAGAACTCAAATGTATAATTCAAACTGAATAAAAAGCGCCTGCCTGAATGCTGGTAGCAACACTTGTAATGTTGTTCGAACTGCATTCGTATCAGGAGTCACAATTACATTTTACGTTATACATGTATACTATTATGTATAAAGTTATAAAAATTAAATGACAGTACATTGAAGATATTTAAAAAAAATGATTGATACTGACTATTTGAGGACTGTCAATCTCCGTACAAAAAAGCCTTACTCCGATATGTACAACGCTATCTTATGTATCAAAAATATTATTCAACTTTTCTAGTGTGACATATTAATTGTTACAGTTATATACTAGCTTCTGCTCGCAACTTCGTCCGGCTTAAATTCGTTTATCGCGGATAAGGGTATTATTCCGGGATAAAAAGTAGCATGTCCTTCTCCGGGACTCAAACGATCTACATACCAAATTTCATTCAAATCGGTTCAGGGGTTTAAGCGTCAAGAGGTAACAAACAGACAGACACACTTTCGCATTTATAATACTAGCTGTTGCCCACGACTTAGTCCGTGTAGAGTTAGAATACCTAGAAAGTTTCATCCCCTTTTTCTTCCCTAAAAATGTTGAAATTTGACATAAATTGTACCCTATGTTCTATTCCCATGTATAGTATAAGGTACATAACTGGAAAGTTTCATAAGAATTCGTCCAGTAGTTTTTGAGATTAAGTGGAACGTACATACATACTTTCACGTTTATAATATAGTAAGGAATAAGGATTAGTATAGATATGGATTAAATGTTTAGTTTTAAAGCGCCATCTAGTTTTTGCCAGAATATCTATCTCCTTGCGATCGGAACACGATCCAAAGTATGGCAATTGACAGTTCCTTTGTGTCAGTTCAGTTCAGTTTGTTTTTGGTGTGTGTGTGTGTATCAATAACTAAAAAAACCGTTTTTTAAGTGACATATAAAAAGAATTTACGTTTTGTTTTTGAATTTGATTCCGACATGTACCGATCTGTCAATTAGGAAATATTTTGAAAGGAACAGCCTTAATTCCGAAATGTAACGGTTTTTCATTACGGACTTCTCGAATGACAGCATAACTTACCGGCATATTTCCGGTCCTGCTGGAAGCGGCCGTCAAAATCCTTGCCTTGGCTTAGAACCTTCATTTCAAACATGTCGTTTGGGAGAGGCTCGACTCCTTCGCGCACCATGGACGGCGTATGGTTGCATTTTTGGGCCACCACCACCACTGTACTTAGTACCAGAAGCCGAACACAATTTGTAAGAAACCTGAAAAATATAATTGGGATGTTACTGTACTCAAATAAAAAAAAAACCGGACAAGAGCATGTCCGACCATGCTCAGTGTAGGGTTCCGCAGCCATTCATATAAAACAAAACTTTTTTTCTGTTTAGGTTAAATAAATACAGAAATATTATTTTTCGTTATTGAACTACCAAACTAAGTAGCGGCTTATATTAGACACCTATACTCCAAATTTTATCAATATAAATCATTATGTATATTAATAAAACTATAAGGGATCCGTTTTTGCCATTTTGGCTACGGAACCCTAAAAAAGATGCGAAATGGCAGTTAGTACTTACTAAAAAAAGTTTGATACCTTGCGTGTAGGTTGTTTTATGAGCATTTAAAGTTGGGTGGGAAAGTCAATTTTTAAAGTATGAAACTATTTTAATATACGTAATGCATTTAGCCAAACATTTTCTTTAATTTGATTTTGCATCAAAAAGTACCTATTATTTCTTTGTTGTTCAACACTGCTATTGTGTCTCAGCTATATGTCTCAGCTGCAGTTTCACTACAAAATTCAATATCTAAAAAAATATTTGTTCTCAAAAGTTTTGGAAACTTGGCGTAGGTACCAAATATTATTTAATGCTGATTCCTTACGGAATTGGTTTTATCGAACGATTTTACTTTTCTTACAAACTTTGCAGATACGCTCACAATCGCCGACTTCAATTCAAACCTAATGTACCGAATAATTAAAATAATCGAATGAATAACTTTAGAAAACGTTCGAATCATTGCTATGCTTTTGTTTATCAAATCAAATGCAATACGTACATTTCAAAGCCATGTATCCACTTCAGTAGCACTTTGTTCACTTTAAATAGTAAATTATCTAGTCCTTTGTCGGGTTTTCACTACAATTTGTGCAAATCCATTGAAATCTATTAGGTTATAACGCTCACGAAATGCGGCCTCCACTGATACTCAAAATAAACCGAAGCGTCCGCTTGGAGCCGTGCCAAACCGAATTTTGCTTTTTTACTATTCCCGGTATTCGATTGTATTTGATATGTTTGGGTGTAAATTCTAACTCATTTGCTGCGATAACCTACTATGATAGAAAAGGTACAATCCTATTAAGGTATGTCTAGTAGATTCACTGCATACGGTTGGTATCGCTTCACAACTACGCCGCTCACTTGAAGCCATCGGGAAGTTTAAGTCGCCATAGCATACAACTGCCTAGTTGTTTTTTACATAATTAATTTATTTATATAATCTTTACTGCACTAATAAACAACTTGTCGTACAAAAGGCAGACTTAATGCTATAGGGCATTCTCTACCAGTCAACCTTGAATCAAAGCAGATAAATAGGCATGATGACGGGGTATGAAAATCTAAATTGTAATTAATCCGTCAGTTAGACAGCAAAAAATATTATAAACATTTTTTTTTTTTAATAATAAAAAAATACTCAGCATTAAAGTTGGGGCTCGTGACGTCACTCGTAGGTAAAATTTGTACCTAGGAGTGACGTCACACGGTTTTGACTCAATGTACCGCCTTTATTTTAACGAATTCCTAAGGTATTATTATTATTTTAATCTTAATTGCTTTATATACTCTTGACATTTAGAATATTATTCTAGACACATTCTAGATTATTACTTTTTTCTTTTTTATTGACTATCCCTTTGGGATTTATCTTATTGATTATTTAAATTTTTTAAATGATGATTTTATCAATAATATTATACTTAAGTTAAATGATCTGATTAGGTTTTTCTGGGTTTCCCTAATCCTTGCAGCAAATGTTGGATCATATTGTATGTCTCCCAGCAAACATTCACTCTCGTGTAACTGACATTTCGAAAGTGCTTGTAACTAGGCCTACTTGAATAAAGAATATTTTGATTGATTGATTGATTGATTACGTAAAAAAAATACGCCTCCAATATTTTTCATTAATCTACATGACGGACTCATTATTATTAAAGTCATCACCCCTATTGTGGGCAATGCAACTAATTTACAGACATTATTTTTAAAGATAAATACTTGGATACATACATATTCATATAATGTATACTTATATATATGAATAAATTCTGATGAAACAAGCTAATCATAAAAGCTAAGAGTTTGCAGTTCTGCTAACAAAGAGTTCGCGCAAAGATTTTTTTGAAAGCGCACTTGTTTTGTTATCTGTATTTTTTCATTTGTCCTGATAGGTATTACCAAGGACCATAAGAGAAGTGGACTATCAATTGCCAAACTTTGGATCGTACTCAGGTAGCAAGGAGACATTCTGGCAAAAACTAGATGGCGCTTTAAAACTAATCATTCGCCGGTGTTATAATTGAACAAAGGGACATATTTAGTATAGTGACAATTAGTTCATAAATAGTTAGTAATAAATAAATTGTGACATTAAAATACTGTGTCACGTTTACAAAGTTGAATAATTGTAAATAATAATTCTTATACATAGAAGGCGTTAGTATTTATTTGTTAGTGTACTTATATATAAATTCGTAAACTCAATACTGTAACCTTATTTGCGCCAGCAACTTTCGCGGAGGAGAAAAAGTCATAACCCCTCTTTTTTTTCTTAAGCATAGTCGGGTAAAAAGTATCCTATAACCATCTGGAGATACCCAGCTACCCGTGTACCAAAAATAGTTGAAATCCGTTTAGCGTGATCAAGCCACAGCAACACATACAAAAAAATTATTTCTACAATTTTATAATAGTATAGATAAGTTATTATAACCAAAAATGCTTAGAATTTTAAATATATAGGTACATAATTTTATAACTTTCAGGCATATACATATATTTGTACTCTACTGTACATCTTTTTTTTAAGTTATAGGGGGCAAACGGGCAAACGAATCGCCTGATGGGAAGCGATGACCGTTGCCTATTGTAGTGAGCTTACATATCGGGGAACTGCTTTTTGTATGGAAAGAGTTTTTCATAGATACGTAGGTCACTCGATAAGTTTTGAGATGCTCGAAATTCGAAAATGGAACGCACCTGAATTATATGTTTTTGCACACAAGTTGCCGATTCGCTCCAATTTAAAAATGAATATGTTACAGTCATTTTTCTAAAACGGTTCCCGCGTTTTTTCTTTGTAACGATGGAGCTTAACCGCGAACATTTGCGTGCTATGATATTTTATGATTTTAAATTTGGTTTATCTGAACAATTGTGTGTGCAACGATTGCAGTTAGTGTTAGGAGATTCTGCTCCTTCACGGGCAACAGTTTTTAAGTGGTTTAACGAATTTAAAAGGGGTAAAACCAGCCTCGAAGATGACCAACGAAGTGGTCGCCCGCAAACAGCAGATCGAGAATATCTTAGGCGTCAGTTCGGAGAGCGTTAGCATCATTCTACATCAACATCTTGGAGTAAGGAAGATCTGTTGTCGTTGGATACCACGTTTGCTCTCCGATACTGAGAAACAGGCTCGTGTAGATTGGTGTCGTGAGATGCGTCTACGATTCGACAACGGGACATCGCGGCGTGTATCGGATATAATTACAGGTGATGAAACACGGATTTACCAATATGACCCCGAAAACAAGCGGCAATCGTCAGTATGGGTCTTCTCAGAGGAAAAGTTACCAACAAAACTACAATGACCTCGTAACGTCGGCAAAAAAATGGTAGCTAGTTTCTTCTCACGGGGTGGACATTTATCAACATCAATGATGGAAAATTATAGGTCAGTCAACTCTGATTGGTATTCTACAGTAGCATTGCCGTATGTTTTCAAAGCAGTGCGAGAGAGGAGAGAAAGAGACTGGACTTCGGGTAATCTTGCTGCATCACGATAACGCCTCTTCACGTACGTCCCTCAGAACAAAGGCGTTTATTGAGAAAGCTGGGATAGAAACCTTACCACATCCACCCTACAGTCCTGACTTAGATCCCTACGATTTCTTTTTGTTCCCGGTAGTGAAAGAAAAAATAAAAGGGAAGCTTTTTTCGAGTGCTGAAGAAGCCGTGGCTGCTTATGAAGAAGCAATTTTGGACCTATCTGAAGAAGACTGGCAAAAGTGCCTCCAAAGTTGGTTCAGATGAATGGAACTTTGTATAAAGAGTAATGGAGAGTATTTTGAAAAAATATAAAATAAATAATACTAATATCTTCAATGGTTTTTTTTTATCTCAAAATGTATCGAGTGACCTACGTATTAAGCCGAATAGTGACCTAACTTAAACTTTTTACACCGTTAAAATTGTTAGTTCCCGAAGGAAAATACGTTGACCTATTTTTAATATACGGCACCATATTTTAAAAACACCAGCTAGATATAACTATTGTAAACATTTTCATTATGGCATACGCGTAGCCAACCCATACATATGTATGGCGGTGCAATGGGAGCGAGAAATTCAATATGAAACTTGATTCTGCGATGCGTCCATATAAATACATAATGGAACGGATACGGGACTGTAAGAAATGATAACTAAAATGTGAGGTTTAACTTAAACAAAGGGATTTTACGATAGTTAGGTTAGGCTAGCATTATCTTTAAGTGCTTCCACAAAGTAAAAATGAAGTGATGTGAAGCATTTTTGGTGCAGCCATTATGTTAGATGCTATTGGTGTGGTAAATTTCAACCGAAATGATGATTTTTGTTACTGTCGACAATATTAACTATGTTTAATCGTTAAAATTGGTATTTTCCACATCTATAGCGCAATATACCGTATACCGTAACACCACCAAAGTATAGTCCAGGCACCCCAACTGTGGTCTGGAAAGAAATAAAAATAAAAATAATCGTTATTAAATTTTTTGACAAACCATACGTTGGAATTATAGCCGAATGATTTTGCCTATAGGCACATTATAATAATACAACCCCAACTAGGTGAGTAAAATTCTATTTAGTTTGGACCATAATTGAGTGATTTTGGACTATAGTTGGGTGGGTTTACGTTAGTAAATCAGACCAAAGTCTGACAGTTTTCATCTTGGTGATTAAAACAAATAAACATTATTTCATAAAAACATGAATGAGAATCGTGCAACCATGTAATGTTAGGGTAAGTTTTATCGATAAAAATACAACCATATAAAAATTTAACCAGTATGCAGTGATCACAGCGAAAATGCGCCCGTTGACGTTAAAATTTGGTCTTGAATTAAAAATCAGAGTATACGAATCAAAATAGAAGTATGAAATTGATACACTCACTATAATACGGGTTAATTAACACATTGCGATGTGCTGCAGTTTTTAATGAAGTTGAAGAAGCGATGCATCCAACTCGTAACGAAGTTACCCGGCCCACGGTGCCGGTCGCGTTCAATATGGCGTCGGCACAGGTGAATCTGAAGTAACAAAAAGTACCACAGCGTACTAAAGTTTCGCGTAGGAGTTACAAATGGGTCCTTTCCTGACATAACGAAATAAAAATAAATTACAGGACAATTTTACACAAATCGAATAAGTCCCATGGTAAGCTCAATAAGGCTTGTGTTATGGGTACAAGACTATATGTTTAATAGATATATTTACTTATATACATAGACATCATCCAAGACTCAGGAACAAATATTTATGCTCATCACACAAATATTTGCCCTTACTGGGATTTGAACCCAGGACCTTCGGCTTCGCAGGCAACGTTACTCCCGCTGAGCCAAATTGGTCGTCCAAATAGTAAAAAGGGGCTATTAATAGTAGATTGTTTAACAAGGGGCTAAAATAAGCCATTATGACACGAAGTGATTATATGGACGAGCTCACGAAGTGAGCGAGGACAAATATGCCTGAGTGTCATAATGGCTTTTAGCTACGTGTTGAACACTCTGCTTTTCACTTCGACTGCCAAAAAATTAAAAAGACTTAACATTAAAATTGTACATTTCATGAAAAACTAAAAGTACACATTGAACAATTCTATCAGAAAGTTTGGCCAATCTGATCAGGTTGGTTTGTTTGTTTTTAATTATTCGTAAGGAGTATGTAGCTGGCCGCAAGTTTTTTTTCAGTGTCATAGAAGTTTGTTTATGGCTTTTTTTTAAACCCTAGGGGCTATATGGACTATTTTAGTCTCACTTCGCTAAGCTAATAAGACGTATTTTTTGAGAAGGAAAGTGAAAACATCTTTTTTGTGTACTCTGTTATAGAACGGCGTGAAGAGTTTTTAAGAGACTGAAGAAGTGAAAAAAAACTAATTCAATTTCATAAAACTTTCCCGAGATACAACTATGTTTATCACATTTTTCGACTTCTGCTTGTGGCCATGTTAAAACTTGTGTATATAGAAACGTAATATTTTCTTCTGTTTCCGCGATTATTACTCATTGAAATAAAACAATTTAACGGATTATATCGCATGGTCACGGGTGGACAGTCCACCCGTGACCATGGAAAGCTGGAAAGCTTCCGAAACGTCGGGAACTAAAATGAGATAATATACGCGATATAATCCGTTAAATTGTTTTATTTCAATATATAGAAACGGTTTCATAACAAAACTTACCATACATTTTATGGGTTATTCAATGCTATTATTAGTTATTAATGTTTTCATAATTTAAAAATGGACTTTCCCGCTCAACTGTTAGGGCTCATAAAACAAGCTACACGTAAGATATCGTACTCAATTTTTTTACATAGTTCCTAATTTTGCTTGTTTTATCAGGATCTTCTATATTTTTTTCAAATTTTGAGATCAGGTAACATCCCTATCAGCGTTTTGTCGTCCTTGGCCACTTGTCTCCGCGTCATTTGTTTTTATTTGAGTTCGTTCAGGGGTGTCATTCTTAATTTTGCACTCGATCACCTTTAGTTCATCCCTTACATAAGTAGTAGTAGTACATAGTACATGTTCCAGATCACAAGTCAAAATATATTGGTTCGACAAGCAGGTTGTCAAAACTGACTTAAGCTAACCAAGCCAAACGGCGAGACCTAGTTTATACGTGTTAGGGTCATTTATACTATTATAAAGTTATAATAATGAATTGTCTGTGCATTGATGATATTAAAAAAAAATGTAACGGACTATTTGGAGGTCAGTGAGAGGTAAATTATTTTTTTAGATTTTTTGTATGTTTGTATGTGTCGTTGTGGCTTCATCGCGCCAAATCGGCTAAACGGATTTTAACTATTTTTGGTACACGGGTAGATGGACTAGCTGGGTACAGATGGTTATAGGATACTTTTTACCCGACCACGCTGAAGAAAAAACGAGGGGTTATGACTTTTCTCCTCCGCGAACCAAGTTGCGGGCATCTTCTAGTGTAATATTAGATATTTTTTTCTTACAATCATGACGCCTAGGCAGCTAGATTTTATAGTAGTATAGATATTAAATATATCTAATTGACAAATATTATTCTTGCCAGTAGACAGTTTTGTTCCGGGTGTGTATGTGTGTTTATAAACTCTTTATTCTACAGAGTAGATGGTTAAAAATAAAATTAAAGCGGATCATACAAGTACAACTATGGTGACATTATCCATTTAAGAGATATCTCTTCCGTTTAACTTTTGAAACAGTGGCGTTATGAAGAAGATTACAAACTCAAATTGACACAAAGTGATTAAATTACCTAATTTATCAGAAACGAGATAAATTAAACTACTATGAATAGAATGTTCAACTTTTACTTAGGGTAAATCGTCAATAACTGGCCACCGTTCAATAGCTGGCCACCGTATACTAAAATGAATTCTATTTAGCTATAAATATAATTCATTTTTAGAAAGGTGGCCAGTTATTGAACGGTGGCCAGTTACTGACGATTTACCTTACTTATAGGTACTATTTGGAGAAGCAATATTTATAAGCGCCTTGCAAAACCGCGTAGCAATATTAAACATAAGAAGCTTTCAGGCGCAGACATTGAAACCATATAATTATGTACAACAGCAACACACTTAACTGACCATGACCATGTAGCCCTTATCTTAATGCAAATGGTCACAAAAGTGTGTGGCTGATGGTACAAGCTTTTATTTTAATTTAATTTTTGTTTCCGCGTCCAAAACACCCTGCGATGCAGTGCAGCCCTCCACAAGGTGTTGGTGTCCAGGCTTCGCAGCAGGAATACAAAGTTAAGGATCTATAAAACTGTCATAATACCCATCCTTATGTATGGCTGTTGCGTAAGATCCTGGGACCTATCAAGAGAGACGACGGCATGTGGAGGATCAGTAAGAATATAGAGATCCAGGAGCTGGTGGCCGAACCCGACATCATCGGCGTAATAAAATCACACAGACTTCGCTGGTTCGGTCACCTACTCCGAATGGGAGAGGATCGTGCTGCCAAGAGAGCGTACGTGGGATGACCAACTGGTCGCCGTCCGGTTGGGCGTCCCAGGTACCGCGTTGTTTGAGCGCGTCAATTATTGCATGTCAAAAAACCACTTCCCGGGTTCCGATTGAGCTTCAATTTGACATACTTATATGTGTCAAGTTAGGTGACAATGCTATGTAATAAAATAGGTAACAAAATTCTACCGAATTTTGGACTCTTTAGAATCGTCTCGTAGTTGATAGATGTTTAAAGAAAAGTAGAGACGTTAATAAAAGCTTGTCACAAAAATGACATTTTTGAAAGAGACTTATTTTAAATCAGGGATCGAATACCGGTAATCTTTCCATACAAAATATCCGGTATTCCATCACGGTATCTCGCTTATTACTAGAGATTTTTGTGTATAAATGAATCAATGTTAATAATGATTACCTAAACACTATTAAACAAATATTTTCAAATATCGAGAGTTTGGTAAATTATAACATTTCAAGTTAAAGTAATACCAGTAGCGATCCCTGTTTTGAACACCAAAACCAAACTACTGGTTCGTTTTACATAACAGAAAATTGGTAGGATGCGAAAGTCAACAATTTAACGTAAACGGAGAGTTTTGACCGCTCGAATGAAATATAATTCCTACCCAGTACATATTGCTGTAAAGGAATTGGGATTTTGGGATAAATGAAATGTCTGTACATTAAATATATTTAAAAAAAAAATTGAAACGGACTAGTTATATTATATGGAGGTCACCGTCATTTATATTTTGTATATTTGTATGCGTCGTTGCGGCTTCATCACGCCAATACGGCTAAACGGATTTCAAGAACTACTATTGTTGGTACACGATTAGCTTAGCAACCATAGATGGTTATAAGATACTCTTTACTCGACTACGCTGAAGACACAAAGACGGATGGGATTTTTTTCCTCTGCTGATGAAGTTGCGTGTTCCTTCTAGTTCACATACACACACATATTCTCTTAGGTCTCATCTGCAATTTATTTGATTATTATTATATTAAGCCCGAGCTGTCCCACTGCTTTACAAAGGCCTCGCCCCTCGTCTTTTACTGATCCCGGTTTAAAGCTACGTCCAAGAAGAGGTATAAGTCGTTCCGCCATCGGCGATGTGGTCTGCCGCGTCTCCTCTGCGAGGTTTTGGGTTTCCATTTGGTGGTTATTTGAATTACAAAAATGTCATGACCAAAGGAAAGCACAGGATCACAATCTATGTTAATCCGGTATAATAAAATCTTGGAACCCACACTGGTCCAAATGTTTTCATTCCATAAGTGGGATGGCAATGTAAATGTTAATGAAGAACCTGAAACAATATCACTGGCTTAAAGCCAATAGCAAATATCATTCGTTTAAATAAACAAGAAAACCTGAGGTGGACCGCGCTGGCTGCTTCCAAATTTATTTACATTGTATAAATATTATATAAGCAAAAAGGATAGTCAGATTGCTTTGTAGCGGTTTTAGGGTTCCGTAGCCAAAATGGCATAAACGGAACCCTTATAGTTTTGTTACCAACGCCCGAGCGGGTCCGGTCCGGTCCATTCGCGGGTCAATATTTTTTTCTCTCTACCTCGTTCTACGATTTTAAGCTATATAAAAGGCATCAAAAATATTTTTGTCTAGCCAATACAGGTTACATTTTCAAGGGCACATCTTGTCAGTATGGAATCATGTGATCTTTTATAGAGGAGCGGGGGCGCTGGTCCGAGAAGACATCACGTGTAATTTTACACAAGGGAAAGTCAAAAACTAACGAAATTACTCAATAACTAACTTAATTCACACTGAGTCCCAAAATTACGCGTGATCTTGAATGGGGGGGGGGGGGGGGAGAGGTAGCGTTATAATCACCAAATATCACCAAGGGGGAGGGGGTTAAAAGTAGGCCAAATATGATCACATGATTTCTGAACGAGCCCTATACTACTACATTAGTAGCATTTTTCATCTGTACTTTCTCCTGAGTTACAGGGCTGAATAACAAGAAAAAGTTTATTCAGATGTGTAGAGCCAGTATCGAAGTTGTAGCGTATCTAGAATTGGCAACCACACGATAATCTAATGGAAGTAGGTCACACAAAATGTGGGGAAATAGCAGTTCTAATTTTGAAGTTAGAAATATCGTTACCGATTTCCTGGATACATATTGTATTTGGTGGAGAGAAAGAAAAATAATCGGCCAAGTGCGAGTCGGACTCGCGCACCGAGGGTTCCGTATAAAATATACACTACTAATGGCCGTATTTATGTAAATCCAGTGTTAGCACAGCCTTACTCGTAAGCAATATGTGCGCGGTGCTCGATCATTTTATATTGGTTACTGATTTTGTTGATTATTCTATAAGAGCTTCCTTCATACCAAATTTCAAGTTTCTGCAACAGGGAGTACCCTATCAATTTCAAAAAGTGTTGAAATATACGTTTTTGCGGCATGATTCTTTTAAAATTATATTGTTTTTAGTATTTGTTGTTATAGCGGCAACAGAAATACATTTTTTTTTTGTTTGTTCCTGAGATACAGGCTGGTGTCAGACGGACAGTAAAATCTTAGAACTAGCGTCCCACGTTATTTTACTTGGTCAACTTTCTCACGTCATTTAACTTGGTCATTTTTAACGACGCTTCATTAGAAAAGTTATCACCTAACTCACCTAAGTAAATACCCGTACGGCAAGTGACAGACGTTGAAACATTCTGCCCAGAAGCCCAGGCAGCCGATGCCACAAGCCATATCGTTGATGATTATGGTATCCTGTTATCATCAGAGATAATTTACTATTATAAGTTTGTAAAAATAAAATGTCTGTACATTGAAGTTATTAAAAAAAGATTGTAACTGACTATTTGGAGGTCTACAACCAGTGCGTAGTACCAGTGATGACCTACGGAGCCGAGACGTGGTCTCTAACTATGGGCTTCTTAAGGAAGCTCAAGCCACTCAGCGAGCTATGGAAAGGGCTATGCTCATGCTCGGGATCTCTCTACGAGATCGAATCAGAAATGAGGAGATTCGTAGACGAACCAAGGTCACCGACATAGCAAACAGGGTAAGCAAACTGAAGAGGCAATGGGCAGGGCATAGTTCGAAGAACCGATGGGCGCTGGGGCAGAAAGGTTCTCGAGTGGAGACTACGTACCGTCAAGCGCAGCGTGGGAAGCCTACCGGCAAGGTGGTCGAACGACGCCGTTTGAGTTGCGGGGACTCGCTGGATGCGGGTCGCCTCTATCCGCCCCATGTGAAAGCTATTGAAGAGGCCTGTGTCCAGCAGTCGATGTCCTATGGCTGAAATAATGACGATGATGACGATTTTAAGGTCACTAAACCATAAGGATTTTTATTTTTTGCATGTTTTAATGTGTCGTTGTGGCTTCATCACGCCAAATCGGCTGAAAGTATTTCAGCTTTTTTTAGAACACGGGTATGGCTGGGTATCCACACATGGTTATAGGATACTTTTTATCCGACGACCTGAAGAAGAAAATAGGGGTGATGATTTTTTCTCCTTCTCAAACAAAGTTGCGTTCACCTTCTAGTAAAAAAATAAAATAAAATAGATATCAGAGACAATATTATTATACAAATCAACCTAGTTCCATAACAAAATGGACCTTTGTAGTAGTTTGTAACAATTAAATAAATTATTATGCTTGTTACGTAAAATGGTGTTACTTTGCTTCCAAAATTTGCTCCAATTTAGAAAACAAGAAACTGTTCTGCTATGTCTTACAAATAGTATATTTCCGAATGCGTTGTAAATTTAAAAAACACGCCACTATTTGTTTTGTTAAAATATTAAAAGAATAAACCAAGAGCAAAGTTACACATTGACTAGGCAAACTTTGCTCCTCCTTACTAAATGTTCATGGAACAAAGTTAGGTTAAATCTGCACATTAAATGGTAAATAATCATGGTACAGAAACGAATTCCGGAGCAAAAAAAAGAACAGTGGTTTGACCATTTGTCATCATATACCTATGTCACAACAGACGCGGCGAAAAAAAAAAATATATTGCTGTTACAAAGAGTAAGTACAATTATTACAAATGGCCGGCGTCTCCTTGTAAGTTATTGAATAACTTGTGCCAGGAGTCCACCGCTCTTCCGTGTATACAAATTTTGTAATAGGTACTATACAATTTATAGATCTTAATCTAAATCTGTACAATGTTTAATCCTTTTTAGCTTATATATTATATTTGATAAATATCTGTTAAAGCTCAGGTGTGTTCGTGTGAGTGTGTGTGTGTTTGCGATTAAATGTATTTATGACTAGCCTATATATCCCAACAATTCCTCTAAGGCATGATGAGAAATGGCTAAGAACCTTGGATATCAATTTGTGACTTACCTGTTGTATACTTCGATTGATTTAAATGAACTGTTTATGCCATACGATTAAATAATAAATAATCACATATTTCAGGCGTGTTCTTAATTTTCTTGACTAATTCACATGAAAAGAGCGTACTCCCATCTGAAAGGCCAGCAACGCAGTTGTGACTACTCTGGTGATGCAAGTGCCTATGGGCGACGTTGATCGCTTACCATCAGGCGACCTGTCTGCTCGTTTGCCTCTTATGTCATAAAAAAAAATATAAATCAAATAACAAGCCCATATATACGTTTTCGAGAATGGATCATACTTATCCTAGGGGGAGCAAAATAGGACCAGTTTACGGTATTGACTTCTTACTCCCACCTGAAAGGCCGGCAACGCACTTGTGACTCCTCTGGTGATGCAAGTGTGTATGGGCGACGGTGATCACTTACCATCAAGGGACCCATCTGCTCGTTTGCCTCCTATGTCATAAAAAAAAATCAAATAACAAGCCCGTATATACGTTTTTGAGATTGGAGCATACTTATCCTAGGGGGTGCAAAGTAGGACCAGTTTACGGTATTGACTTTATCATAGCCAGTCCCTCCCGTCCAATTGGAAGCTATGAGGTACCTAATCGAAGCTACCGACACGCAAGGATGATGTACGATATTATACGCTGATTTAGCACCGTGAAAACCTATTTCAACAACACGTAACAGAATAAGTCGATAAACAAAACTGCAATACACAAAGTTACCCTGTCTCGAGTCGAGTAGATATCCAAATCAGGTATACAACCCTGAATAACAAAACGGCCTAAGTCCCTAGAAGTTTGTAGCGAGTTAATACCATCTTCATACCGGGCTGTATAAGCCCCACCGCAAAGTTGTCAAGTTTTGTACCAGTCGCGTATCAATCTCGCCCAACTTTGGCAATATCTACTTAAAATTTGATTGAACAAGTTTGGATCGAATCATACTTGCTGTGTTCATATCGGTAGAGGAAAAAGGGAGTGTACTTACTTAGCAAATTTGATCTGAGTGATCTGATATTGAGGTTTTTCTTCGAAGTTCTGATCAACTCCAGCGCTCAAATACTCATCACTGATAAGGATAGCTTACGTATAAGAAAATAATTGAGATTCAAAGTCAGGCAAAACGGCTGGGCGTTAAAACGCCCCATACAAATAGAGCGGCACGTGTGACATGACCCATGTTACAATTACAAGTGTATGGAGGAGTGCGAAGTAAACGAGCATTTTCTCATTTTGGCCGTTAAAACAAAAAAAAAACGCACACACACTTACAATTTACCATAAACTAACCGGAGATTTCGCGATTACTTTGGCAGAGAGAAAAGTATTCGGATTGCATCTCCAGCGGTTAAATTATCTAATCAATCAATACATTCGTGCCCCAATGAAAATACTATTCTTATTGACACGCTTTCATGTATATATATATATATATATATTATTAGGTCGACCTGTATGTAACTATGTAATGGAATCTAAGGTAACTAATTTAACCATCTTCTAAGGATCGTAGCGTCATGAAATTTGGCAGCTGTATGTAGTTCTGATGACAATACAATAATATGGTACTTTCGAACTGATCTGATGATGGAGCCGGAAGATAAGAATTGGAACTTCATGATGGAACATCGTATCATCAGCTGTGTTTGGATTTGTTAGAAAAGTCTTGTAAAGTGTTTTTGTAGTGTTTTTTAAACTTTTCATTTATTTTAGTTTAATATCTACTATTGTTAACGGCACAATTAATAAAGGGTAATTCTACAAACGTTTAAACCATTCCCAGATTCCTGTCACATATATTGAAGAACTGAAAACAATAGTAAAATAAAATTAATAAATTAAATTGTATCGCAAGCACAGTATGTCGTCCTACGCTCATACGACCGAATTACCGCTTACGACCAAATCTTTACGCTCATCGCTTCAAAATATGCGACAGGAAACCAGCACTGGCGTGTACAAGTTTTTTGGCCGAGGTAGGCAGTTTTTCTGTGCCTATATGGAGCCATGGTCGTCCAGGACTTCAGGGTAGGCAGTTTCTCTGTACCTGTATGAAGCCATGGTCGTTCAGGGTAGGCAGAGTCTTTGTGCCTATAATAACCGCTCACCACTGCAAGAAACTCATATTCATATTCCATTTATTCATAATCATTTCATTACATGTCATATTAATTTCATTTCATTTACATTCAAATAAAATGTAAGTAGTACAATCAAATATAAATTCAAAATTAAATTAAATTAAACAATAAATAGGTAGATAAAAAAATAGCAATATTCATAATTAATATAAATCATGTTTATAAGCAATCGTAATAATAAAAATGTCCAGTAGGTACCTATTTGGTACTCCGTAACAATAATAAAAACTAGTTTAAGTACCTAAATAAACTCCGTAAATTCGTTACAACTATAAAAAGTGTGCTCGATAAGCCATCGTTTAAGGCGCGACTTAAAGCTAGTCAGTGACGGCGCATCCGTGATGTGTGCAGGCAGTCGGTTGTAAACCGTCGGCCCCATCACACGAGTGAGTTTGCCTGACTTCACCGGGCGGTGTCTGACTCCCACCAGTTTTTGAGCGTTACGCAAGTTGCGTCCGTGGACGTCGGAACCTTTTACGTACTCATCTAGGTGGCACCGCACATACATTGCCACTTGAAGAATCACTACAGTAGGTAGTGTGAGTATACGAAGGGATTTGAAATACGGCTTTGCAGACGCACATTGGCTTACCCGTGCAATCGCACTGACAGCTCTCTTTTGCATGCGGAAAACGCGCTCCCAATCTGCGGCGCGTCCCCACAGCTCCGCGCCGTACTGAATGAGCGAGTGCACGGTGGCAAAATAGCACGAGCGCACCACATCCTTAGCCACCACTCTGGCCAGACGTTGCAATGCGAAGCATATTAACAAATTGTGCAATAAGCTTGGGGGCAGCTTATTGCACAATTTGTTAATATGGTATCCCCTTTGGAGACCGCTGTCTAGCTCGATCCCCAAAAATGTGGTACTCTGTTGTTGGTCTAATTTAGTGTCGCCTACAAAAACCGTAAGGTTCCTTGGGGCTCTGCCCCCCAGATGGAAATGGAGGACGTGAGTTTTTTTCAGGTTCCGTACTAACCCCATTGACCCGAAAATAGTGGGACACTTGCGCTGCGACATCGTTGAGACGCTGCTCGAGCTCGTCGGTATCGGGTGCGCACAGCACTGCGGCAACGTCATCGGCATACATATATACATCTGCTGCTGGTATGGCCTCCGGGAGGTCATTGAGAAGCAACGAGAATAATATATTGGATACCGACGATCCCTGCGCCACTCCCATTGCGGTAGACAGCGGCTGCGACCTGTGATCTTCCGTGAAGATTCCGTGAAGTCCGTGATTAGGTTATGTGCTTTGCCGTCAATGCCATAATGTCGTAGTTTCATGGCGAGCACGCTGTGATTGGCGACATCGAAGGCCTTCGACAAATCGCAGCACAACACAGCAACTTGCTGCCTCCGCTCGCGGGCGTCCACCACGCGGCTCACCAGCTCCCGCACCATCGTAGTCGTCGAGCGGCCCGCTCGGTACGCAAATTGGCGCTCGCGACAGCACCCCGGTGGCGGATAAAAAATCTCAGAGCAGTTGAAACGCCTTTAGAACTACCCTAAAACGAAAGTTCAAGCATCACACTAAAATAGCAAGTTACTAAACGTATTCGCTATACAGCAAACTACTACTACATGCAACTAGTACAAATCGAATCCTGTGGTCCCGCTGCCCGCCCGCGGTCACTATATACGCTTTTATATGACCATTTGGACAGAATATTCGCTACGATCCATTACCAAAGCGCGATGTTAGTATTCAACGTCCATTTAAATTAGATCACAACTAAATCATTTTGGCTACGAATAACAGAGCTCGTCAATTTGTAGGACACAATTGGTTTATGTTCTGTGCGGTTTGTTTAATTTGTAAAATTTTGTATTTGATACTTGCTGTATATTTTGTTAATTGTGCGGAGTGCAGTCAGAGATAAAAAACCGGCCAAGAGCATGTCGGACCATGCTCAGTGCAGGGTTCTGTAGCCGTTACTACAAAGAATGCAATACAGATGAAAAAAATACGATGTGAAAAATTGCACCAGCAAAAGAGCGTATCTATACGGCACTTATGTCCATTTGCGTATGGAGAGCCCCCATTAGAAATATTTATTTTTATAAAATTTTGTTAAAATGATGGCAATGTTGGGAATGAAAGAAATAAAAGCGGACTTGATTCACCTGGGTAAATTAACCCACTGCACAACAGGGATTGAATTAGTAACTTATTCATTAGATACATTTTTGTTCAAAAAATTAAACAACATCCGTCCGTCTGTCCGTCCGTCTGTCCGTCTGTCCGTCCGTCCGTCAGTCCGTATGTCACAGGCCTTTTAGTCAAAACTACATGATGCATATTGATGAAATTTGGATTATAGATGTGCTGCTACTTAGTTTTTTTAGTAATAAGAAAAAAAAGGGGGGTCACTCCATACATGTAACCGAAACTGAAAAAAAAAACCATCAGTAAATATGTGTAGCACATATTTCGAGTTCTTTTAAAAACATTTTGAGGTTTCTAATAAAAAAAATTGGATTTAGTGAATGTTTTCGGAAATAATTTTACTCTGAATAAATACTTTCAACTAAAAATATTTTTAAAATATCGGATATACCGTTTTTGACTTATTGCCGCAAAACTACGCTTCGCAGCAAAAGAACGTAAGTGCCGAAGAGTCTTTTGCTAACTAAAATATCGTAATATTTTCTTCAATTTCCGCGATTATTAAATTGAAATAAAACAATTTAGCGGATTATATCGCGTATATTATCTCATTTTAGTTCCCGACGTTTCGGAAGCTTTTCAACTTTCCATGGTCACGGGTGGACAAGCTGAAAAGCTTCCGAAACGTCGGGAACTAAAATGAGATAATATACGCGATATAATCCGTTAAATTGTTTTATTTCAATAAAATATCGTATTTATTTCATCTGTAGCGCATTTTTTTGTATAGTCGGCTGCGGAACCCTACACCGAGTATAGTCCGACATGTTTGGCTGGTTTTTCTAATGTAACGTCAAATTGACTTTAGAGACATGTTACTACTACACACATGAAGGGCCGTCCTTAATTTTTTGTACCTATAAAGTAAGGAATAAATAGTGTTTCATAAACATTGTCCTTCACACGTAAACCTCCGTACAATAATTCAAAACAAAAAGGTTTAATGTGCCCTGAAATCGTTAATATGTCGCCTCGTCCGGCATACGTACAAAACAGAGCGAGTATACTCAACGCAAAACCAACTGCTATCTCGAACGCACTTGCGTGGGCTAAGCAGGTGTGAACAAGATAGCATTATGATATCGGTTGCCAGTTCGTGTTGCTTGGGTATAATGAGGTTGAAGAAATGAATTTGAAATACAAGGCTGTAGTGAAGATAGTACTTTAGCAACGGATTACCATACTGTAACGGTTAAAGATACTTAGTTCTTTATTGGTACTATACAAAAATCAAAAATACATGACAAAAATATGAAACAAAAGAAAATAGTTAACTTAGATTGCTTCAAATTGAGAGGAACATATATTTTTTGGGCATGCATGCTTGATCTTATTACAAGCTTTTATTTCACTTGTTTGTGTTTGAGTAAATATATATCTTGCAAGTAAAATTTGACCCACTTCCCGGTTTCCGATTGAACTTAAATGTAATTTCGGTGAAATAATGATCTTTATTCTGTAAGTAGGCCACAAGGGCACTTTTACAAGTCTGACTCTACGGCGTTTCCCAAGAGGAGACCACTGTTGAGAAGAAAGCCGAAACAAACTCAACAGTCAGTAATTTTTTCTAAATACCTCTTTTCTATTATAATATTTGACCTTAGTCTGTCCTCAATACATTTTTTCACGTATAAACTCAATGCGTAGTTCTCCCAGAAAACATACAAAAAAGTAAAGAAATAATGGAAGAAAAAAAAAGGAATATTATGATACCATTGAGCTGATCTGATGATGGAGCCGGAAGGTGATTAGGAACTCTGTAATAAAAAACACTATGGATACTCTCTTTACAATTATCTCCATGAGTATTGACGCATATTCAAACTTTAGTACAGTCGGCAATAAAAGCTTGTCACAAAATGTAATCTTTGTCAGACACTTATTTTTAACTTTATATTATTTAAAATAAAACAATTTAACGTATAATATATTATCTCATTTTAGTTCCCGACGTTTCGGAAGCTTTCCAGCTTTGCATGGTCACGGGTGGACTGAGAAAAGTATATTATGCAAACTACCCATTTTTGAAAAAACACAAATAAAGTAAGTAAGTTTATATTATTTGTTGAAACAGCGGCCACAGTGATACAATTTTTATGATAATTTCAAGTTCCTATCTACTATTACGGTTCAGGAGCCCTGTGACATACAGACATACATTGGAGGCTTAGTAATAGGGATCTGTTGATACCCTTTGGCTGCGGAATGGTAAAAAGTGAAGTACTACTTACATACATATTTATAGATTATTACATGGGACATGAACATAATATAGGTACTTACTTAATGTATTTTCAGCTTTGCCCGTTTTTCACGTAAATTATATGCAGCAAAGATATTCTAGTCTTTAGAAATACATATTTTAACAGTAAAGCAGATATTCATTTTTTTACAAAAATCCGGATGTTTTTTACCATCACGATCTTCGTGATTTTTAAAGTGAATTTCTTCACTAAGAAACTATATTCTCTATCTAAGCAATGAAAAAAGCTGCGCCCCGGCAAGGCGCAAACAAGGCACTGGTTCAAATCCAGTCGTGGTTGTTTTTTTTTAATTATTACTGTAAATAATAGCTAGGTAGTATTAAGATATTAGCTAGGTAGATTTAGGTTTTGCTTATGTTTTTTAATTCGAGTAAAGACTCACTTTTAGTTTCGTTTTTTACACTTTATGTTTATGTTATTTACGTGTTTAGATATAAGATTTTATTGATTGTTACCTTTATTGTGCCTTTTGTTGATTTGTGTAATATTTCGTGTACTTATTTAATAAAAGATGCTCATTTCACACATAACAATAACACTGCAATACACACATATCCTATACTCTTCACACACATCTTCCATCCTTGTCTCTCGTTCCCCCCTTCCCCTTCCCCTTAAACTATATCAGATTTGCCTGCCCTGTGGGCGAAAATCCCACTAGTTCCGCCCCACATAAATTCACCTTATACGAGTACCAATCCTTTCCCTAGTAAAGTCAGTCACCTGCCACTTGCCACCATTCGTCCCACGCTCCACACTACACACCGCATCGCTGCTGAAACCTGAAAAATAGTCTTCTTATTTCTTCTTGTGACCTGCCGAAACCCTGCTGCACCATCTACAGTCCACTGCATGGACCCTTTACGGACCCGTCCGTAACAATTACTAATATAGTAAATCAAATATTTTGATATTATATTTTGATTAAAATTTGAATATTCCTTCAAATGCATCATAGGTAACGTAACGTGAAACTCGAGTGGAACATGCATTACGCTACCGTACTAGCGGGACCAACTAATGTTAGTCGAGGAGATCTGTCATCGAGTCGTTGCTCAAATTGATGGATGCTGCGTTAGAGCGCTTATATGACGTCATGTGGGTAATTTATTTTTAGCTATTTGCATGTAAAGTATCTGTTTGTCTTCGCAGAGTAGTGGGATACTGTCTTTTCTAGCCACATCGCCAGGAAAGACAGCAATACCTTTGAAAAGCTGATGGTCACTAGGAAAATTGAAGGCAAGAGACCAAGAGGCTGGACACGCTGGACAGACCTGAATCGCACGGCGGTCGATACTACACTACGCGATGCTCAACACTCGGCAGCTGATAGATTAAGGGTCCCCAGTAAGCTCGGTTCTCCATACAAACGTAGTTACGCTCTAATTTTAAAACGACTGGCTAGTTTGCTCTGAAACTTTGTACTCAGAATAAGTTAAGATATATGCAGGCCTGTAATTAGTTTACGTAACTTCAGATACCATAGTAAAAAAATATAGCGAATCCAAGTTTTTCATACTAAACTTGTTTTTGCTGTATTTCGTTTGTTTTATAAACTAGAGCCATATAAACTAATTACAGGCGTAGATATACCTCATGTCATTGTATATGTACAGTTTCATTACAATCCGACTCTTAGTTTTAAAATGAGAACGAAACTCCGTTTGTATAGGAAGGTGAAATTCGGCCGAGCCTACTGGGGACTCTTAAGATGGCGACGCATCTGTTTGTCTTCGCAGAGTAGTGGGATACTGTCTTTCGTAGTAATATCGCCAGGAAAGACAGCAATACCTTTGAAAAGCTGATGGTCACTGGGAAAATTGAAGGCAGACCAAGAGTCTGCGCAGACCAGATTCGCACGGCCCTCTATACTATAGGTACTACACGATGCTTAACACTCGGCAGCTGATAGATTAAGATGGCGACGCATTATCAGAGAAAAACTTCCGAGGAGATGATGATTATGACCCTCAGTAATGAGGAATGGATGCAAGAAGGGGGCATGTAAATTGACTGTTACCCGTATTGTGCCACTTTTAGCTAATATGGAACGCGAGTACAAACAGCTACACTCTTAAGTGGCCATCGGTTGGTCTTATATAGGTCATATAAGGTCTACCAATGATCACTTAAGTGTATGACTGATGGTACAATTCGTGGTGTCATTTTTCACATTTTCCTGAATAAAGCAAAAACTAATCACATTAAAAAAATTGTTCAAGAATGTGCAGATTAAACCTTTTTCATATGATACCCTATTTGACCCAGTAGCTAGACTTTTAACTTTTACCCTCATATTCGTCGATATTTTAAAAATAAAAATATATTTTTAAATATTTCCTGTGCAATACATGTGAGCTGACTATGTTTATAAATATTCCAAATTTCATATAAATAGCGTAAGTAGTTTTTGAGATGTGGCGCTCTACTAGTCGGACAGACAGACAGAGTCGCACCATAAGGGTTCCTTTTGTACCTTTTTGGTACGGAACCCTAAAAAGACTTCCACTTGTAATACAAGTTACAAGCTTTTGAGGAACCCCTGGTAATATTTTCATAACTTCTTTTCAATCGCAGCAAAAAGTATGTTTAAAAATATACCTAAATATTTTCACAAAAAAACAAGCATGTTTGGTATTATATTTTTATTGTAATCAGTAAAACTGTGTGTGTATAACAGTCATAGTATCAGAGCAAGTAGTTTTTAGTCGCGGGAAAAACGTAATTACACATAGGTTAACAAAAACAACTGCGTTACAATTTACAGTAATATTTAGCATTTTCCCTCTTACTTCTCAATTAAATTTAATTGAATCCGGTAGAGTGTAGACTAATTTACAATAGGTAAAGTCCAACACAGACGGACTGCATTTCAGCTGCATTCCGGCTGTAAAAGTGCAGTTTGAATGTTGTTCTGTTGCATTTGACATAACTGCGTCACAGCTGCAAACCAACTGCGCAGTCCACTTGATGTCAGTGTGCAGTTCTAATAACTACACTCCAGCTACAAACTCTAACAACTACAAACCAGCATGGTTGTAATGCTTTGTTGCCGTTGGTATAACTGCAATAGAACGGCAATAGAACAGCATTCGAACTGCATTTTTGTCGTACCTAAAACACACACTTGTTTGAGTGGATCCCATGCATAATGCTGGCTTTGTCTTAGCCGGACTGACGAACATTAGCCGACGAGATCCGTCATCGAGTCGCTGCTCAAATTGATGGATGGCGCGTTAAAGCGCTTATATGACGTCATGCAGGTAATTTATTGCCAGCGGTTTATCTTACTTAAATGCACTTTTATTGGGCCAGTTTTAAGCAATACAAAAACATTATCATTGCTTTTCAGTCACGCGAGTATTTTAAAGTTTAGTTTAAATAATGAACTTGTCATCATCATCATTTCAGCCGTAGGACGTCCACTGCTGGACACAGGCTCCCTCAATAGATTTCCACATGGGCTGGATAGAGGCGACCCGCGTCTAGTGAGTCCCCGCAACCCTAAGCAGTTTGTCCGACCACCTTGCGGGTGGCCTTCCACGCTGCGCTTGCCGGTGGCGTGGTCTCCACTCGAGAAACTTTCTGCCTCAATGGCCAACCGTTCTTCGAACAATGTCCTGCTCATTGCCACTTCAGTTTGCTATGTCGGTGACCTTTGGTTCGTCTACGATACTGCTCATTTACGATTCGATCTCTCTATTCTGGTTCGCATGAACTTGTATTAGAAGGTAAACGCTCACTACTTCGTTACATTCGAATACAAAATATTACTGAAATAATCTGATCTAATGTTATTCTTGATTGGGAACATTATATGTGATCAAAAGGTATTTTTTTGTTTAAATACTTGGTTAAAGACGAGAGAAAATGTTTTTATTACATGAGTATATAGTTCATGTATTAATACGTAACTCATAAAACTTGATTAAAATAATCTTATTCCAGGTTTCTCATAAAAGTATTTTTATTGATATTTCGTAAGATAATGCCCAGTGGCATGTGAGCCGTCGCTAAGAGCAATCAGTCGTGCCCCCGCTAACTCAGAAGTCACAGTATCAATTAGGCTTAGCATTACAAATAGATTAGGGAGCCGGATATCTCTGATAGATCTGGCTCTAACTTAGCCGACCCGAGATATGGAAGAGGATTAGTACAAGGTGCCCGCCAAGAATCTGAAAGATATTAACAACGCGTTTTTAAGGCATTTGGAGTTAAAACGGCTAAGTGCGAGTCGGGCTGCGCGCCGAGGGTTCCGTACAAAATAAACGCTACAAACGGCCGTATCTATAAAAATCCAGTGTTAGCAGATCCCTGTTCCTAAGCAAAATGTACGCTGTCCTAATCTGAAATCGTAAATCCTTTTATATTGGTTACTGATATAGACAGACAGACATAAAATTATACTGTTTTGACTTGTTTGACTATTTTGACTGTTTTGACTTGTTACAGAATTACATCATCTGTGAATTTCGACTATTTAGCTATCACGGTGTATAAGATACAGCCTGGTGACAGACAGACAGAGACGGAAGGCGAAGTCTTAGTAATAGGGTCCCGTTTTACCCTTTGGGTAGGGAACACTAAAAATGCTATATCACCTAAATCAAATACAAACAAGACAAAACCAAAATCGTTCTCCCCCACCTGCAAGGTCGGCAACGCACTTGTGACTCCTCTGTTATTGCAAGTGTCTATGGGCGACGGTGATCGCTTACCATCAGGTGATCCGTCTGTTCGTTTGCCACCTATAAAATAAAACAGTCATGTAAAAAAAGGGAAATGTCTGTACATTGAAGATATTTTCAAAAAATGATTGTAACAGACTATTTGGAGGTCACTGAATCGAAAAATATATTATTTTAATTTTTTGTAAGTTTGTATGTGTCGTTGTGGCTGTATCACGGCAAATCGGGTAAACAAAAAAGTATCCTATAACTACCTCCAGATAGTTATAGGATACTTTTTTACCCGACTGCGGAGGGTTATGATGTTTTGTTCCTCCGCGAACGAAACTTAATCTAGTATTTTATAAGAATATTGTATGAGTATAGTTAATGGTAAACAACAGGCGGTATCATCGCTAACAAGTGATCTCGTTCAGACAACTGTATGGCAGTAGATTTGGTACAAAATAAACAACCAATGAATAAATACAACGCAGACTTTAACATTTAGTGCTAGTACACATTGGGCGCTTTGTCAACGCGCGTTTTGAGAACCAGGAAGTTCTGTTGATGTAGACACATGCAAGCGCGCGCTTCTGGTCAAGTGTGCGTCAAACGCGCGTGCACATATTTCCGTACGAGCGCGCGTTGCACAGGCGTCAGCCGCGCGCTTCGAGATACATACGCCGCCATTTTGTCGTACATTTGATCGCGCGCTTTGCGTGTAGAGTAGACGCACACAAGTAATCACTTCGACGTCCATTATCAAACATACACACCCTACTAACGCTCGCTGAACGCGGTGTGTGTACGCTATCCAGGCGCGCTCAACGCAGCGCCTAGCACCCAATGTGTATGAGCTCTTAATTTTACCTATGTCCACGAATACACTGCGAAACCACCGTCGGAAAGGAAACTCCGCCGCCGGCAGTGTACAATGTCACAGAGCTGTCAAAGCTAATTCGCAGCCGCCTATAATTAGGCCGCCGGCAAACTTCGTTAGCGACAACTTTGACGTGTAACCCGGGATACCGTGTGCGCTTGACCGTGCGTTGAGTGTTGGGTGGAGGTGCAAACTCAAATCAAGAGAGTTCAGGATTCATTTTGGACTCACCGCCTAATTTTGTTGCATTATGGTTGAGAAGCGTTGCAGTAAATTTGAAATATTAAATAAAGTACACTTTTATTTCGTATTCTTGAGTAACCACTACGTACACAAAGGTCATCAGTGTCAACTCTGACGTGTAGCCCGGGATACTGTGTGCTGGGCCATGCTTTAGGTGCTGAGTGGTGAGGTGCAAAATTTAATTAACCGAATGTAGCTATTTGACGACCGGTTTGGCTCAGGCTGAGTGGGAGTAACGTTGCCTGCGAAGCTGAGGTCTTGGGTTCAAATCCCGGTAAGTCCAAATATTTGTGCGATGAGCATAATATTTGTTCCTGAGTCTTGGATGTTTTTTATGTATATAAGTAATATATCTGTTAAATAGATCGTCGTCTGGTACCCATACCACAAGCCTTATTGAGCTTACCATGGGACTGGTACGATTTTGTGTAAAATTGTCCCGTAATATTTATTTGTTATTTATTTATTATTTTAGATCTCCCACCAAAATTTCACACTTATGTAATAAAAAGCATAATCAAAATAGTCCCTATCACTTATTATCTTCAATAAACAGACATTTTATTTTACAAGTTTATAATAGTATATATGGTATGTACCCAAGCCAGGTACTATTTTCTTGTCGACAGGAAAAACGGCTGCTTATTTTCATAAATCTGTATGATTATTTTACGTAGGGGAGAGCGGGGTTTTCGTAAAATACAAAATTGAGCTATGAAAATAGTGTACCTATAGAATATAAAAGAAAAAAATATTGTTCACTGTGTATACACAGGATGGTAACTTATGATTCGTATCAACAGCTGCCATTTCATCATCATCATCATCATGTCAGCCGTAGGACGACCACTGCTGGACACAGGCCTCCTCAATTGATTTCCACATGGGCCGGATAGAGGTGACCCGCATCCAGCGAGCCCCCGCAACCCTAATCAGGTCGTCAGACCACCTTGCGGGTGGCCTTCCCACGCTGCGCTTGCCGGTACGTGGTCTCCACTCTAGAACCTTTCTGCCCCAACGGCCGTCGGTTCTTCGAACTATGTGCCCTGCCCATTGCCACTTCAGTTTGCTTACCCTGTATGCTATGTCGGTGGCCTTGGTTCGTCTACGGATCTCCTCATTCCGGATTCGATCTCGTAGAGAAATACCGAGCATAGCCCTTTCCATAGCTCGCTGAGTAACTCTGAGCTTCCTTAATAAGAAGCTCATAGTCAGAGACCACGTCTCGGCTCCGTAGGTCATCATCGGTAATACGCACTGATTGAAGACTTTCGTCTTCAAGCACTGAGGTATGCTGGACGAGAAGACACTTCGCAGTTTCCCAAACGCTGCCCATCCGAGTTGGATCCGTCGATTGATCTCTTTCTCGAAGTTGGACCTGCCTAACTGGATTGTTTGTCCTAGATAGACATATTCGTCAACAACTTCGAGGACCGAGTTACCAACCAATACTGGGGTGGGCAATACATTCAACATGATCTTCGTCTTGTCCATGTTCATCTTAAGGCCCACCTGTTCCGATACTCTGTTGAGATCTTCGAGCATCGTATCGAGATCCTCCAGCGTCTCTGCCATGACCACGATATCGTCGGCGAACCGAAGGTGCTGCCATTTGCGAGCATATAATAATAATAATAATACTTATATAATAATAATATTAATATTTATAATCCATCATTTCAATCCCATAACCCGGCATATTTAGATCTCATCACTCTCCAATAGTTCTTGCATCTAGCGAGTGCTGTCTCTGTGCGCGTCCCATGATATGGGCAGGAACAGCACCCGCGCGGTGTACACCTTACATTTCATTAAATTGTCGAAAGGGCCTCTACGCGTTGGCTTCGGCTCCGCGCACGCCTCCCAAAGGTCCGGGACACCATTGTCTCGTGAGCGGGTGTGACATACAGATTATAATACTTATGTATATATTGGCATTCAAGACTCATTACACTTATAATTACAACCACTCGGGAAAACTCCATTACATCATAAGAAATTTTCAATAAACCATTTCTTTAATTTACCCTTGAACAGCTTACCATCCAACATTTTTATTTAATTTGGCAAATTGTTAAAAAACGGATATTGTGTGTATTACGCACATTTTTAAGCAATGACTATTGAAGATTACGATGCATATATAATTGAATTCATTCATTGATTTTCTACGAAAATCTTCATGTTTTACCATCAAGATTTTCGTGATTTTTAAAGTGATTTCTTCACTAAGAAAGTATATTCTTAAAACTACTATTTAAACTAGTTAATCTAGTCAAAGTCTTGATATTTTCTCGATCTTTGTATTTTAAGAAAATAACATTATTCGTTTCTGAATATTGATCATGTGTTGTATTAAACAGTTTTGAATTTCAAAACGGCCAACTAACCCCGTAATGGGGCTGGTTGTTCCTTCGTTTCAAATACAAACTTATCCCTCAAAAATATTATCTAAGTTCACACACGCTAAGAGTTTGTATTGTAGTTCGTCAAAATATATGATTATTTTTTGTGTACTAACACTTCAACAGTTAACAAATGTAAGACAAAAAAATATTATTCCGTAGGGTACTAATCCTATATTATATATATTCCTTCGAATTTGATTTATAATATTATATTTTTGCCATAACTACCATTCTACCATAATGGTAGCAACTAAAACGGCTCCTGTAACGGCATAGTATCATAACGTTTCGCGACAAATATCATATTAATCGCTCCGTCTTTACTTTAGTTTCCATTATATCGGAACAACTTACCCTCGGTACTTTGAACCCCACTTTCCCCTACATGTAAAGCTGAAAAAATAAGACACGTGTTTCACAAATTACGTACAAACTAATTAAAAAAATAACAAAATATACCTTGAACGAGTACGAGTCGCTTGCTGAAAATAGACAAAACAAATTTCATTTGGAGATACAGTTTTAACAGTCGCTTCGCTTTATTGCAATTAGTCGTTTTCAAATTTCATTTATAATAATTTTTCCGGGACAGTTAATGTTGATGCGGTTTAAAGCTTGAGGAAATTTGGTTAGTCAACATTTTACTGATTCATAAGTTAACACTTTGTAATGACACATACTAAAACTAATTATAAAATAAATATAAAGCAATGAAAATATAAATATTTATTCGCGGTAATAATAAACGAGAACATAAACATTCATTTTAGGCATAACAAATAAATATAAAATATTAAAATTAAATTAAAAATATTGAAAAACCTCTATAGCTAAAAATAATAACAATAAATATGACTAGTCTGCCACGAAAACGTGCCGAAAATATATGATCAGAGCCCTGAAAAAATTCTACTTAAGTGGCTTGATGGATTTTGAAGTGCGTAGATACTTCTTGGTTGTGAGAGTGACATAGGTCATAGTCATTTATTAATGAATAATTTAAATTGTGTTTATTATTATACGTCCATTTTGCCTACAGCTTAAATAACAATCATACCAATAATACAATAATAATCATTGTATAAAACCTTAAAAATGCTTAACATTAAGAGTAGTTAATTTTTAAATATGTACCTATATCCATGTCCATTCAATTGAATTAGAAATCGAAATTTAAAGCTGTAGTAAATTACAATTGCTTAATTTAATACATATCTCTAAATGTCAGTTTTGAATTTATTTTGCATATTCAATCAAATCTAATATGCCAGATAATACTAGATAAGTCGCAGAAAGTATAATAAAATAACATTTTTAATAATTGCATTGAGATAAGTCATCAATGGAGTGAAAACACTTTTTTAGCAGAGATGCTTTAAGCTTGTGCTTAAACATGTTTGCATTCACTGGTGACTTCAATTTAACAGAGAGCTTAATGAAAATAACTATTAATATTTTCTTCTGTTTCCGCAATTATTACTCATTGTAATAAAACAATTTAACTCCAGCCGTGACCATGGAAAGCTGAAAAGCTTCCGAAACGTCGGGAACTCAAATGAGATAATGTACGCGATATAATCCCTTAAATTGTTTTATTTCGAAAAGGGTTATTGTCTGATAACTAGCAGAGTGTTTAACAACTTTAAGTTTGGTTTTGATCGTCTTTCCTTCTTGTGGCCAGTCGTATTTCTGTTTCTTCATGTATCTCTATATCTTTTATACATATGCTTGATTAAATCAGTGAGCACCACTAAAGGCTTGATACAGTGAGGACACTAAATATGACAAAGTAATCTTTACAGGATGTCCGTTGAGGCACTCTAGCCATAAATCTTATAAATCTTTTTGAGCTATGAAAGCCGTTTGGACATTGCTTTTGTAACTATTGCCCCAGAATTTTATACGGGACGTAGTTTTGATTCAACCAATGTATAATACACTTAAATGGCTTATGCGCATAGATACTCGTATTGGGTGACAGTCTTACACAACTAATGCATTTTTCTTAATTTTTCTTTTCATCAAGACGTGTCTTTAAGCGTCGCTAATTTAATAAAAGCCAAGATTCTGAATTCTGCTAAAAAAACTTACAAAATGTTCGAAAGGGACGAACAAACTTTAACAATGGCTAATCAGCCTGATAGGCATCGGACAACTGAGTTTCAAAAAGAAAGTCTTAATTTAGCCTTTTAAAAAGTTGAAACGAAAGGAGAATTTTTAAAACATCACAATTTACTTATTTGACAAAAGTAATTAAACAGTAATTTACTTTTTCGCTACAAAATCTTCAGAAGCAGCAGATATTTCGATGTGGGGGTAATACAACCAATGTTATCCATACTATTTTAAAGTGGTAAAAAAAAAGAAAAAAAAAACTTGTTGTTTTGGTCCTATGAACTGTATGGCTGTATATGTATATAAATCGCGAAGATCGTGATGTGAAAACATATTACGATTTACATAGATTTTTTTTGTATGTTTGACATAAATATAATACCTCATTCTAAACTGCTTTGCGCCACCTACTAATACATACAGTTTATTTTCTCAACATCTCCCATTACCCAAAGATTGTCGGGAAGACATAGCTGTTTAGCGATAAGACCGCCTGTTGTTTACCTCTCCTTGAATGTGTTGTTTTTTGTAGTCTATTTTGTGAGGTGTGCAATAAAGGGTTATTGTATTGTATTGTTGTAAAAATAAAATTACTCGTATATAAATAAGCATGCGGAATCAGTTCCTATCCTTGCGTACAAGGTGACACCTAAGATGTGATACAAAATGTTACTTTCCGAGGCTACTCACAACGGTGATCAAATTTTAGCATGAGACCTATTCCGAAATCGTAAACTAAATCGACTTCTCCGTACAAAACTTCAAGCTTACCTTAGTCGGTTTGTATAGGACGACAATTATTTTCTTGAATTATTTCGATGTTGTTCTCATATAAAAAAAAATATCGTAATTGTGAGTCAAGTAGGAAAGTAATATTTTGTATCACGTCGTGGGTGTCACCTTGTATAATCACAGAAGCCGTGTAAACAAAGGGCTGTCAGCCATTTCGGTCCAAAATAAGCATGCTAACAATTTTACTCTTTCTTTCAAGCAAAGTTGTTTGAGCAAGTACATCAAAGGAGGCCAACTTATAATTATTGTTACGGAGCAAAAAAAGGTTAAAAAGGACTTAATTAAACGTTCCGATGGGCCGGGAAGAAAATTAGCTGTTAGCCCCTTTGTTATTAATTAATGGCTTAATAAAAATAATATAAAGCATGAACCTTTAGCACTTCGTTAATAGCTTCGAGCTCGTCGGGAAATAGCGCACTCTTAATTATAAGTCTTATAGGTACATTTACTGTGTTGCGAAAGGATGTTATAAAAGTTGGTGTTCAAAGGTACTGGGTTTTTTATAATAATAACGATTTTTTATTAAACATGAAACATTATTCAATATTATTTTTCGATTACTTGGAGTTTATCGCGCGGCACTTTTTGGTCGTAAAAATCGGGTTATTCCCACGTGTTACCACCAACTTGTTACCACTGATAACTATTGGGAATAATTTTCTCAACTGTTACCACCAACACCAATGGGCTCCAGTCACTATGGCCATATAATATTATAAATATTAAATATATTATATAACGTTGTAAAAATTAAATGTCTGTACATTCTGTACAAGGCTTCTCCATGGATCTCCATCACGACCGGTCATGCGACAGTTTCCCACGATCTTCAACAGATCATCGGTCGATGTTGTTTAGGGTTTTCCCACGCTGCGTCCTCCTGTTCGCGGTCGCCACTCGCGAACCTTTCTGCCCCAGCGGCCATTGTTTGGCCAATGTGTGCGTACCATTAGGATATACTTTCTTACTTTGATGACCAGCTTGGCTCAGCGGGTGGTCTAATCACGGTAAGGGCAAAAATTTGTATGATGAGCATAAATATTTGTTCCCGAGTCTTAGATGTTTTATATGTAAATATATTTATTAAACATATCTTCGTATAGTCTAACACAAGCCTTATTTAGCTTACCACGGGACTAGTTCGATTTGTGTAAAATTATCCTGTAATATTTATTTATAGCTAACGTTCAGTAGATTCTGAGCTCTATTTACTTACAGGCGGTCTAAACCGCTTTCTGAAGGAGGCATTGAAGAGTACAATAGTACACGAACAATAATGCCCGCATTAGGTATTGTACGGTATTGTACTATTAAAGGTACATTATGTACCGTACTACTTACATGTAGGCGAGCTTTCTATATCTCTTTCAATCCTATCTGGCGTTTTGTATGGGTGAAAGAATATAATTTATAAAATAGGCAGCCGCAACTTTGTTCGTGGAGTAAAAACTCATAGCCCTCTTTTTTGCTTCAAGGTAGTCGAGTAAAAAGTATCATATAATCATGAGTAGATGGATGTCTAACTATCCGTGTACCGAAAAAGTAGACATCTATTGCGTAGTTTTGGCGTAAAGAGGCCACAAAGACATACATACAAAAAAACATAAAATTGTATATTTTGACTCGGCTTCAAATAGACTAGGTATTACACATTTTTATATCTCCAACATTTCATTTTATAACATTAGTTCCCTCTTACCTATAGATTATTATGAGGAAAGCATTTTATGTAAGTATAGCGAGGAACTCATTTTTGTTCAAAGTTAAGCTTCTACCAGAGGCTTTGGCAATTATAGTTGGAGGTTTAAGAATTGTAAGTATCTGAATTTAGATGTTTCTAAATGTTGTTTTGGATGAAGGAAATTGGTACTGTGAAGTGAAACGCGAACGTCTTTCGTAGTCCTATAAATATTCTGATTCTGACATACATCTTAAGGTACGTGTTCTTTGCCGACCGCAGAAGGCAAACCGTTCACTCTAGGTTTAATTAGTTCGACGCGAATTGGAATGTTGCCTGCATTCAAATAAAAATAAAATTTTGATGCGAAATTATAGTTAATATGATAAAATCCTAACTAAAAAAATGACTTCGATACCTTACGTTTCGCTTGTTTTATGAGCCTTTAAAGTTGGGTGAGAAATTCCATTTGATAAGTATGAAAATATTAATAACTAAAAATACCATTGGATAACCTATGAAAATGGTAACTTTTTTTATCAAACCGTTTTGATAAATACCATAGCTACTGAACAAAGTTCTTAATTTCCCTATACAAGGTAGGAACGTGTATATAACGTCACACGTAAATACATACCCACATTGTATTTTGCTTTCTTATTGTATGTGTTACATAATATATCATTAACAAAATAATGTTGTTGTGCGTAAGTGCAAAGTGCTATGAGTAATGTACAAATAAACCTGGATATTTTAACGTAACTTTGTATCTCGCGATGTTCACTGCAATAATTAGGTATTCTTGAGACAATAAGTTATCATGTATAATTTATTTTGAGAAAATAAAGTTCTTTAACCATAAATGACTCTAGATGAGAGATGTTCCTAGGCATTAGTATTGATCGTTTTTTGGGAAACCAATTAAAATTATTGAGGTCATATTGAGGTCTTCAAACTTTTTGACTCAAGGGCCACACTGCACTTCGTAAAAATTCGTGCTGGCGAAGACTTTATTTTCATGGCTGGTCATGGGGTAATACATTAGTCTTAGTCTTCAGGGGGTACCTAGATACCCAACGCATAAGGGACACACTTGGTGTTGATTATGTTCATGAGTGGCTATAATTATGACCAATTACCGTCAGTTTGTAAAAAAATACAGTAAAAAACAAATATGTCGCGTATATTATCCCACGGGCTCTCTGGCTTTCTTTCCGCGGGCCGGATTAGAAGGGCTCGCGGGCCGTGGTTTGGCAACCCCTGTTCTATACCATACCACACAAAATGTTGTAAAAAATTGTCAACATCCCAATTGCCAAATAGTATCTTAAAGGTACAAATTCGTTGCCGACCGCAGACAGCGACCGCACGTTCCGTTGCACTCCAAATTGAACCTTAATAGTAAGTATAAACGGTTCAGTTCTCAGTGTACTGTGAAAGTGTCGTGACTGCACGGTAAAACTTCTCGGTACTTGGTACCTTTAATGCCGGTAGCACACCTCCGCCGCGAAACCGCGAAAGGCCATACAGAGCGCGTGAAACTAAAGCAGAAATTCCTTGGGTTTGACGTTTTACGGCGGAGGTGTGCTGCCGACATAAGAGGCCGGCCACGACAACGCGCGAACTGCGGTATGGCAAGCGAGTTCCTGATACATTGCGTGTGATGCCAACTACGTGCCTTGCGGTGTCGTCTCGACCGCGCAATGAAGAGAGAATTTGATGACACGGTTGGCTCAGTGGGTTGCACAACGGCTTACAAAGCTGGCGGTCCCGGGTTCGAATCCCGGCCAGGGCAAGTGTGCTGTGTGATGAGAACGAATATTTCTTTCTGAGTCTGGGACATTTTGTATGTATTTATTATAATTTATCTATATATTTTGTATATCGTCGCACCAATAATACAAGCTTACTACTCGTAAATAACTGTTAAAAAGTTAAGTTGTGCCTCTAGTCGTCTCACACAAATAGGGCTACCACTTACTGTCTGAGGTATTTTCACTGGAATATTTAAAATTGTACCCTTTTTCAAGCCGTCAACGTCAACTTAGGGTATAAAGCCGGCGAAAGCCTAACGAGTTTCTCCGTAAAAACCTGAAAAACCTGGAAGCTTCTCGCGAAATCCAGGCACGTTTGGAAAAACAAAACCCGACATCGCATGTAACAATAGGCTCACGTCATTGACTATTCCATCCGGTAAAAGGCTCGCGGAATAAATAGGGTTGCCACCTACGGAATTCATGGTTTTAATTAGGGCAAACTTGTAAATTGTTTTATGAGAAAAAGTCATGACTTATGGCACGATGAACACTTGATTTGTTCGCTCTCGCCAATTCAAACTGACTACCACTGTGACTTTTAACCTCAGGTTACACACTATAGTTTTCACTTCAACTGCGAGAAAATAACACTAATTATCTACCACATAAATCAATAAAGTTACAGTGCTGATACTGAAGTGGTCATTAACGCATTCGGAGTGGCGTTCTCACTTGTCATTGTTACTTGTTAATTTCTATGAATATACAATTAGCTAGGTAGCTTTACTTTGGAGTGGCACATACAAATAATTAAATAATTAAATTAAAATAGTTTTTTAGTAATCGAGTTGGCAACCCTAACATAGAACAAACTACTAAAAATTCCACTAAAATTCAATTCACACTCTTTTTTCACGCTTTTCCTGCCAGTTTAATTCTAAACGGTTTAACATGAAAATAGTCTCAGACTAACTTCTGCGCGCCTGAAAAATATGTATGATATAGATAGTGTAGGGGAGACCGGCAGGGTTATTGCCTAAAGACATTTTGACACTTGGTATCGGAATCAACTGTCATAGCACATACAAAATCATGACACTTGATTCCGATTGCGAGCGTCAAACGCGTTAGGCAATAGGGGGGCCGGTAAGATTATGTCACGGGTTGGTTGTCATACGACGGCCATAACAGAAACCTGAATGAACGAATAAGTTCAGCGAACGGTGTTCAAAGATCGCGGGAGCTTCATCTAGAAGGGAAATATAGCTCTCGAGATCTTTCGATACCGGTTCATAATCCATTACTGTCGTTGTGACAACCAACTTGCGAGACAACCTTACCCGGTCTTCCCTAATAATTACCAGATTTTTTTATGTACTTATAAGACAAGTCTTACATACCGTATGGATGAAATGGTGGGAATAACATATTAAGAAAACTCGGAATCCAAGATAATTTCAGGCCATTGGCGTTGAACAACAAGTTATGTTTTACAGAAAAACTATACAAAATATTTAACCAGGGCTGGAACTCCACTTTGTATAAAGTGATATCACTAAACGAGATGGTATGGCGATAACAATGAAACATGACTTTTTCGGTATTCCAATGGCTCAAAAGTACCAGTGATATTACTTTCATATTAGTTTAGCAATTCATTAGATATTTGATCGCCCGCTATTCGACTTATGCATATTATTTATAGGTTCTGTTGCTTTTAACCGTCAAATCCCATACAAAGCGAACTGTCAAACTGACGTGAGAGCATTCCAATTGCGATACAAACTGTCCTTAAAAAAAAACAAATGTGATTCAAAAGAGATCTTAGTCACCACAGTAACCAAGCTCATTAAATAAAGAGAAAAAAAGAGATCTGTCAAAATTGCGATTCCGATTGCTGAGCTCAAGAAATGATCGATATTTATTAGTAGGTACTTAGTTTTCGAAACTAAATTTCATTTGTGACTAGGTTTTCGATTGATATTTATTTATTGCGATCATTTATAGTCAATATGATCTTCTTAGTCACTCACTCACGAGAGAGTGGTCGTGGTCATCTTCTTTAGTTGCTGCTTTCACGATTCTTCTCTCTGTTGATTGCACGGCGAGCGCGCTCTGTCACAGGAGTCTTGGTGACAGACTTGATTGTGTATGTCTATCAATATAATTAATTTGCTAGAAACATGCATTTTGAGGTAACGTTGTGGCACGGGTTGGTTTGGTTGTCACAGCTGCTATTTAGTGGATAGTGATGTGCACACGGTATTTGGCCAAGGTTTGCCTATGTGGAGCCACGGTCGCTCAGAGTAGGCAATATCTCTGTGCCTTTATAGGGCCATTCTCGTTCAGAGTAGGCAGTATCTCTGTGCCTATATGGGGCCATTCTCGTTCAGAGTAGGCAGTTTTTCTGCGCCTATACGGAGCCATGCTTGTTCAGGGTAGCCAGTTTCTCTGTGCCTATATGGAGCCACGGTCGTTCAGAGTAGGCAATATCTCTGTACCTATATGGAGCCATGGTCGTTCAGAATAGGCATTTTCTCTGTGCCTGTATGGAACCATGCTCATTCAGGGTAGGCAGTGCTTTTTCAGGCTTTATGAACCGCACGCAGTGGCGTGTGAGAGTGGAGAGGACGATATAGCTCGACGAGAGAGCCATATGACAACCAACCCGTTGATAACCTTCTACTCGGTCTCCCCTAGGCTAACGAACGGGTTAGGTTTGTTTTCGTGCGGCAAAATGGTAATACAAGTAACTCAGTTTAAAAAGTCTAAAATTCTTGCAAATGATTCAAAATTAGCTCGGCCTGACCTGCGTCAGTAAAAACACATTGCTTTATTTACAAACACTTGTTAGCAACATCGACTTGTACTGTTTTTGTGCAAACAGAAATCAGCATTTGCGATACTCATTTTCAACTTCGTATCTCTGTTGAAAATACATGTTAAATTGAATTTAAATTTGTGTAGAAGAAGGTTGGTTTTGCTGGTACATAATTTGGTTTGATAGGAGTTTGTGGGAGTAAATGGGGGGGATTTACAATGCAAAGGAGGGTGGCGTGTCGGCAGGACGTTCGAGTGAATTGCCCGTTTCTACATACGCGCTGACAAAAAGTAACGTTGCTTGGCGAATATTGCTTTTTCAGAGGTTTTCGTGCATCGAAACAGTGGACATGTTTTGGACAGGCAAGCGGGTAAAGCTGGCCACGCATGGTCAAATGAAGTCACATTTTGTATCCAGTTACGAGAGAGGAAATTTATTTCCCATATAGAAGCTGGCTTCGAAATTTAGCTACGGTACGCGCCGAAGGAAATCTTGGTAAATAAACCTTTTGTATGAAGCGCAAAAAAGTAAGCGATGTCAATTGAATTTTTTTATGAGTGCGATCTCAGCTGTGCTATAGGTTTTGCCTGATGAACAGTGTTCAAGTCTCAATTATAGGTCATGTCACACTACTCTATCAGCATGACGATCAGACCATTTTATTTATTTTTATGGGTCTTATAGATTTTTCTACACCAAAATGTAAAAAAAAAACACGGACGGATGCGAGTCGGACTCGCGCACAGAGGGTTCTGATCTAAATATACGCTAAAAACGGCCGTATGAAAATCCAGTGTTAAACGTGCCTAAGAGTTGGGCAGGAAAGCAAAGCTAAAAAACTATTTTAATTTATACCTATTATGGTAACTGACATAGACAGACATAAAAATATACAGTTTCAGATTCATTTCGTGGGTTGTGCTATGAGAGTACCTTTTTTTTACAGCTTCAAGGGACCGCAGACATCAAGTATCTGAAGTAAATTAGAACTTGATACCTTCACGTGTTCCAGAGAAAAAGTGTCTTGGCAGACAGACAGACAGATGGACTACAAAGTGATCCTATAAGGGTTCAGTTTTTTTCTTTGAGGTACGGAACCTTAAAAAAGAAACAAGTGAGTAGGTATGCTTTTTTCATTCATTGCTTCTGTATAATATTGGATCTTTAATGTACCCATAGCCGTAGGTATTGTCAACTAAGGACAAAAAGTGTATATAAAGTACTGTTGCACTCTTTTTCTAAATAGTACTAAGGTGGCAAACAAGCGTACGGCCTACATGATGCTAAGCAGTCACCGCAGCCTATGAACGCTTGCAACACCAGGGGCATCAGGTGCGTGTTACCGGCACTTTAAGAATTATTAAACTTAATACTGTTACCAATTCTTTGTTTCTAACAAAATACTATCGCCTGAAATACACGTTTCCTATTTCAAAACACGATGACATGCATCATCCCAACATTTTGAAACGTTGGCATAGTCCTTCAAATAATTCCAAATCAAAATGTGGGATGAAAAATGAAGATGTCAAAATTCCAGAATGCACTAGAACTACTTCTTAACCGACTTCCAAAAAAGGAGGAGGTTATATGTTCGATAGTTTGTATTTTTGTTTATGTATGTTCACCGATTACTCCGCCAATTGTGGACCGATTTTAAAAATTCTTTTTTTATTTGAAAGGATATACTCTTGAGGTGATCCCATTGCCTCCAAGTTGGGATCTGATGATGGGATCCCAGGGAAATCGAGGAAAATCCTCAAATTTTATATGCACTTATAACGTTTCTCATATATTTTCTTAAGCTATTTAAGTATTTGCATATGGTAGTCATCATCTCATTATGCTGTCCTGATGACGGGAGGTACAACTCCTTAATGGTTAAGAGATAGAGGATAACTATTAAAATAATCATCTATTATAGGTAGGTACTTTAAGACTGTTAGTCATATTCTTTATAGTGTGTGCCTGAGGTAGTCTCCTTATCACCAAGTCAGAATCTGATGATGGAATACCAGGGAAATCGAGAGAAACCTTCAAATATTATAGGCACTAACAATGTTTTGTCTATATTTTTCTAAAGTTATTCAGTTGTTTTCGTCTGGTTGTCATCATCAGACAAACAAACTGAGCTGATGATGGAAGGTACAAATGAATATGAACTAACCAACTTTTACATTTCTTACTTCCAAAGACTCGAGATGCGTGCAAAGTGCCTCCTCAATCTTCCCATTCTGGGCTGTATAAAATACTTTATATCACTACTAAAATCCATCACTAAAAAGCATAAAATAAAAATTTATAAATAAAAAAAGAACCGACTTCAAAATAAAGTAAAAAGCCATAAATAATCTTTTATGTACGGTACGGATACATTTGAATCACCTTTTGAAGTCGGTGCCAAACCGGAAGTAAATAAAGTTCTTTATTCAACAAAAATACGAATTACTATGACTAAATAAATATGTAGGTAGATAATAACTAAAGGCTCGCCGCCGCGGTTCTTAATAGTATCTTCCAAAGGTGATTCAAATGTATCCGTACCGTACATACAAGATTATTTATGGCTATTTAGTTTATTTTGAAGTCGGTTCTTTTTTATTTATATTTTTTTATTAACATCACGTTATTTATAATTCACATTGAACATTGATTCCGAACATTGAAAAACAAAGCGGAGCGCAATTCGCTGATAAAAACTAGTATTTTTAATAACATTTAGAGTGCTATTTATTAACTTTTTGTCAAGAGTACTTCGCTTTCACAGAATTATGATAGCAAAAAGTTGATTGCGTAACAAACCTTGATGGCCGGTTCGGCGTTAAATGCTGTCATTGTGTATACACTGTCTTTCAAGTCGATTTTGCTTTGTATTTAAGAATACGGGAAGGATTAATCGTCATTAAAATACTTTGGTGTTCATTGAGTAAAATGAGCAGTTAGTTATATCTATATTTTAAAGTTGTAAAAATTAAATGTTTGTACATTGAGGATAGTTTCCAAAAAACAAGCGATATGGACTATTAAAGGTCACTTATTTATAACTACTTCTTCCTCTTCTCAGCATATATGTGTCCACTGCTGGACATATGCCTCTTGCATGGATTTTCAATTGGTTCTTGATGCGGCGATTGCATTCTATTCTATTTATAGATAATAGAAACATTTATTTTTTGGATGTTTGTTGTGTTATTGCGGTTTCATAACGCCAAAATGGCTTAACAGATTTCAAGTATTTTCGTACATGGGTAGCTGCGCATCCATAGATGATTATAAGATAATTTTTACTCGAGTACACTGAAGAAAGATAGAAAGTTATGATTTTTTTCTCCACCGCTGACGTTGCGGGCATAAGGGAAAAATTGGGCTTCGTACATGGGGTACGTTCGTACAATAGTCATTAAAAGATAAAATAAGTAGATTACGGAAACATCTTTGTATGCATTTTTTTCCTTAGATATAATTTTATGAAATAAAAATGCGAATTTGTCCGTATTCCACTTACTTTGTCTATTAATGACTGTTGTACGAACTTGTCAAGTGTACGAAGGATTCCAAACTACCCCTACGAGTACTTTATAATAGCAAAGAGGTGATTGAATATAATTCATATCGCCTTCCAGATCGATGTCAAATTTGGTATACTTACATAACTTTACGTAGACGCTTTTAGCCCAGTTGACCATTAACCTTTTGTCAACTCAATCTTCATATTTACATAAAACAATTTTAACGGATTATATCGCGTATATTATCTCATTTGAGTTCCCGGCGTTTCGGAGGCTTTTCAGTTTTCTATGTTCACGGGTTGACTGAGAAAAGATATATTTTTGTCTGTCAAAGTTACAATTACAATCTATACAATTAATGTTATTTTTGACTCGACGCGTTGGTCCAACTTTCGGCAGCAGCAAAACGATTTTTAGCTGCATTGGACGATAAACCGGTTTAAAAACACAGCGAATACCGTCAGAAACCGATTTTAATATAGCACTAGCAAAATAAGTTTTGCAATCCCCAGTGTGAGGATAAGCCAGTTTTTCTCGTAATTAAGATTAACTTAAAACCCGCCAGGCGTCGTATTCGACTTATCTGGGCCCCATTTTATCACAGGAAAAGCATACAAAACCTTTATATTCAGCGACAAACAAAGTAACAATTAGCGACATTAGTGGGTGCTGGCACACGGCGCCGATAACAGGAGAGGGGTTCCCTCCTATAATTAGCACAATAAGGGATTTTTTGCACTTTAATTAGGAAAATTAGACACCTGACCTCCGCGAAAACATTGTAGCGAAAATGGACGGTGTTTTGCGTTAGTTTGTTTCGAGTTCTCTGTAGTTTGTTCATGTTTGTGGAAAGACTGCATGGTTGACTCTTTGCCTTTGTACTTCAGGTGCCTGATTTTATTTGAAGACTCGATTTCAGCATGTTTTATTTATACCTGTGGCTTGTGCAGTGTTGCAGTACAGAAAATTTCATCATCATCATCATCATCATCATCATCATCATCATCATCATCATCAGCCCATCTCTGTCCACTGCTGAACATATGCCGCTCCTGTGGCATGCCACTGAGCTCGATCCTGGGTTTTTTGTTTTTAACCGCTGCACGCTGCCAGCCACTTTTCTTATGTCATTGCTCAACCTAGCTTGAGCATACATTTGCCAAGACACGGTCTCCGCTCCAGAACACATTTGCCTCAACGGTTGTTAGTTCTACGACAGATGTGACTGGCCCACTGCCACTTCAGTCTGCTAAATCCTTTGTGCTATATCGAAAACTTTAGTTCTCTGTCGGATCACCTCATTTCGGATCCGATCCTTCAGAGAAATTACACGAAAAGAAAAGAAGGGAGAAAAATTTACAGGAAATGAAATAGGAATGAAATTAATTAATTCGCTGATTATGGGTATACATAGGTGTTGCAGTAGTCTTTGGTCAATTACAACCTGCCTAAATTAGCATGCAAAATCTTGAATATGATGTTACGTAATCATAAATTAGATACGTTTACAGCGTGAATTTAAAAATTTATCTACGTCAATTAGTGAAAATAAATGTACACAAGAAAATAATTAATAATAATAAATAATACAGGGAAAAGCTTACAGAAATCTACCTAGTGCTAAGTCCCAAACTAAGCAAAGCTATAGGTACTAGGCGACGATATACATAATATACATATAGATAAATTATAATACTTAAAAACATCCAAGACCCGGGAACAAACAAACATTCGTGCTCATCGCAAAAACACTTGCCCTAGCTATTCAAACCCGGGACCGCCAGCTTCGTAGGCTGTTGTGCAATCCACTGAGCCAAACGTGTCGTGCCAAATAAAGGCAATGTCGTATATTACACTGTTATAAAATAATATTCTATGGAACTATGGCAACAAAATTATAATATTAAATTAAACTTACAAAGTCATAAGCTGAAAAGCTTCAAAAACGTCGGGAACTCAAATGAGATGATATACACGATATAATCCGTTAATTATTTTCAAAATTACTGACGATATTCGGGCGGGTATGGATAAAAGGATGGTAACGGTGTTAACGTTGCTGGATTTCAGTAATGCGTTTGACACTGTCTATTTTGAGATCATGCTTGGAATATTATGTTCTCTTAACATATCTCCTGCAGTAATTGATTGGTTTCGTATTTACTTGGAAGGTCGACGGCAGCGGATAAAGGTGGAAGCTTCTCGTTCTCATGGTGTAGCACGTTGGCTGGCGTTCCGCAAGGCGGTGTGCTATCACCTCTTCTTTTTCAATTTTCATTAATTCTATTACTAAGAATATTTTCTCTTCTTATCACCTTTTTGATGACGATCTTCAAATTTATTCACAAGGCGCTCTTGTTGATTTGCCTATGGTTATCAACTCTACTAATAATGACTTGGAGATCATATTGAATTGGAGTTGTCGATATGGCTTAAAGGTCAATCCAGCTAAAACTGAAGCCATTATTATAGGCAGCTCAAAACTCATTTCTAGAATTGATTTCCCAAACTTGCCTGTGAGTTTGACGGTGTGCAGGTACCTTATTCACATTCAGGGCAAAAATCTTGGAGTGATTTTAGATCGTACTCTGTCTTGGATTCCTCAGATCAGCGAGGTTAGTAGGCAGATATTTGCTGCGATGGGATCATTACGACAATTACGCAACTTTTTACCATTCTCCACTAAAACTGCGCTAGCTCAGTCTCTTATTCTCCCCATCTTGGATTACGCAGATGTTTGCTACCCGTTCTTACTGAAGAGCAGCTAAATAAACTTGAGCGCCTTCAAAATGTATGTATCCGGTTCATTTTCGGCTTGCGTAAATATGACCATGTTTCCTATTTCCGTTCGCAACTTAAGTGGCTTCTAATTCGGCTTCGCCGTAAGTCTCACATTCTTGCCCTCCTCTATAGCATTATTTTCAACCCCGCTACTCCTTGGTATCTTAAGGAGCGATTTAAATATTTGTCATCTTTACGATCTTTGCAAAATCATCTACTTGCACCTGTTGCCTCTTCTTCCAAATTTTATAACACTTCTTCCACTTTTCAAGCGATCCGGATGTGGAATACGTCTAAATCTATTCCTGTTTTTAAGAGTCATCTTAAGCAGCATTATTTATCGCTCCCTTAAATTGAGATGTCGACGTCGTGTAGTTCAGAAAATTTTTGGTTATATGTATGTATTTGTGTAGGTATATGTATATTTGTGTATATGTTTATATGTATTTTATATATTTATTTATTAGTATCTTTGTATGTAACTGAAATGTTTATTTGTCTTTTCTTTTTTTTTCTGGCTTTAATTTACGATTTGTCACATCATCATGTGCACCACTTACTTACTCATTGGTTGTTTACTTTGCGCCATCTCTAGATCTCTACTACCTTAAGGTTGTCTGGAAGAGATCAATTTTTAGCGATAAGACCGCCTGTTGCTTACCATTTCTCATAGGTTTAGATTTAAGTGTCTGATGTTATTTTCTTTTGGTGTGCAATAAAGATTACTTATTATTATTATTATTATTTTATTTATAAAGTTAAAATTAAACAGTGAAGCTGAAGGTCTTGGGTTCAAATCCCGGTAAGGGCAAAGATTTGTGTGATAAGCATAATGATTTGGTCCTGAGTCGTGGGAGTTTTCTATGTATATAAATAAATATATGCATTAAATATTTCGTCGTCTAGTACTCATAAGACAAGCCTATTGAGCTTACTATGGGACTAGTTCGATTGCTGTAAAAATTGTCCCCTAATATTTTTTATTTATTTTTCAGTATATTATTAATTTTAATTATTGTGCGGAATTATAATTGAAGTATTCATTTACAAAGTAAAAGCACATGTCACAACGTCATATAAATAGTTTACTAGCTTCTGCCCGCGACTTCGTCCGCTTTAAATTCGTTTATCGCGGATAAGGGTATTTTTCTGGGATAAAAAGTAGCCTATGTTCTTCCCCGGGACTCAAACTATCTCCATACCAAATTTCATCCAATTCGGTTCAGCGGTTTAAGCGTGAAGAGATAACAGACAGACGGACAGACACACTTTCGCATTTATAATATAAGTATGGATTTGTAAACTGTTCAATAAGGAGATTTTTGATACTTGATCGCAATTTGTTAACTTTACGCTCATGAAGAACGAAGTTCGAACGGTTTGTTTAAGACGAGTTTTAGAGACGGCACGTGTAAGGTTTCGTTGTCTAAACATGCTGTCTTTGTATGTAATTACCTTAGGTAATTACTCCACAATTTTTTTGAAATATCGCTAATGGAAGTGTACAAATAAAACAACTTATATGTACTTAGGGAGCAGAATAGTAGTTTAAAGCTTCTTATACATTACGTACCCCCCCTTGAGTCGCGCAGTCGAGTAAAAATCGGGCCAACCATTTCGATGCTATCGCTGGTTTTTAGGGTTCCGTACCCAACATGGAAAACAGAACCCTTATAGTTTCGTCATATCCGTCCGTCCGTCCGTCCGTATGTCACAGGAATTTTACTAAAAAAATTTAAGATTTATATTGATGAAATTTGGAACATAGGTGTCTTGTGTGAGCCGCTACTTAGTTTGAAAGTTAAATACTAAAAATATATATTTCTAGGGGGGCACTCCATACATGTAACCGAAATGAAAAAAAAAAACAGCGAATTTTAATATGTGGCACATCATTCGATAGATCTTCTAAAAACACTGCGAGGTTTTATATAGAGAATATTGTGCCGGGGAAATACGCTCTTTTGTTAGTGTTTTTTTTTATGTCGTATTTTTTCATCTGTAGTGCATTTTTTTGTATAAACGGCTGCGGAACCCTACATTGAGCATGGTCCGACATGCTCTTGGCCGGTTTTAAATGTATATTTCAGTTTATAACGAAAATTTAAAAAAAAAGGTTTTTGAATGAAAACATCAGCGCCTTTGCCAGCAGTTTCCATCGCGATTACGTTCGAACTATGGCCGAGTTAATTAAACCTCAGTTAAATAACAAAGTTAACAAAATAAACATCCTCAAGTTAGGCACCTTGTTTATCTTCAGTGTATTGAGGAGCTGACCGACTTAGCCACTACGGTCGCAAAAAGATGTAACCGCCAACGATATCTTTCTGATTTAAGCCGTTGTTTAGTTAATGCAGTAGACGTAGCTACAGCTATGTTGTTCAAAAACTTGGTGTAGCTTATAGCTCATCCCCTTTGTACCCCTTGAACTGTGTCCCAATTCTAAATGAAAATGAAAAAGGGTAAAATATTATAATTAGGTATCAATACTTTGAGAGATGTTACATTACATCAAAACAATGAATTTTAAATGAATATTAAGAAAACTTTTACTATGATAATATTTTGAACAAAATAAATAAATTAAAATTCTGCCCCAACATAACCTGCATTTAAGTGACAGGAAGTTTAGCATAATATTAACATTTATTTATTTAAGAAAAGTGGCCAGTTAAGTGGCAATCAAGTGGATTTCTTTCATCAAAGAGATCTTAATTACTAATGTGTTGTAGCATAGTTGTTTCCCTAATTTTCTCCAAAAACGACCATTAACTTTAAATATTTTACACTTAAGTTTACTCCTGGAGCCGAGAACTATCGCTATCAGTTCTAAAAGTATTGGTACCTAATTTGGTTATTTTTTGCACCTTATGCTGACCGCAAATATAATATGGTCCTCGGCTATTTAGACATACAAAGAGCGAAGGAGATAATTTCTAGCCGTGCAACCTCCGTCAGGTCCCGGTATTAGGATTAGACTTGCGACACTCGGACTTGCGCACCGAGGGTTCCGTAAAAACTTTCACTTACCTTTACATTATTACCCAGTTCCGGTTAAGTTAACTTTGCACCTGATGACTATAGCGTTGCATACAAATGAGGTGCAAACTTAACGCAAACAGGTTGTTCAAACAAAACAGAGACATAGTTATAATTGTCGTGTAATGTTTGTTTCTTTATACAAATTGTGAAAATTACAAAATTTTCTACATTTTCCTCAGAAATTTAATAATAATAAAAAATAAAATAGTGTGAAAATGTGCAGCTCAAGCTCTTTCATATGATACCCTATTTGACATACTCGTAGTAGCTAGCTACTTTTAATTCTGATCTCCACTCATATTCATATTTTTAGAAAATCAAATAAGTATACTATTTTAAATATTTGGGCTCACCATGTTTATAACATATTTGAGATATGGTGCGTTTATACTCAGACAGAGAGACAGACAGACCTTTTACTATTTTGGTACGGAACCCTAAAATGCTGGTTTCATGTCGTCAGGAATCTCATTTTTGCCAACGGCTGCTGAATCATCATCATCAGCCCAAGGACGTCCTTTGCTGGACAAAGTCCTCCCCCAAGTATTTCCATAACGATCGGTCGTGTGCCGCACTCTCCCAACGGTTTCCCCGGTATTCACCAGATCATCGGTCAACCTTGTTAGGGGCCTTGCCACGCTACACGGTCGCTATTCAAAAACTTTTCTGGCCTAGCGGCCATGGGTTCTATGAGCAATATACCGCCCACTGCCACTTAAGTCTACACTCCTTGAGTTATCTCGTCGACCTTAGTTCTTCTGCGGATCACCTCATTTCTGATTCGATCACGCAAGGAGACTCCAAGCATAGCTCACAGTAAAAGATGCCAAAGACCGTGCCAATTCGATGGAGGAGTAAAAGCAGTAAAGGAAACTCCGGGCGGTTAAGCAGCTTTAACAGATTTTAAAGACATACATTTGCTGACCGAGCGAACGCACAGAGCGAAGCGTTGCTGTTTCAGCTTGGAAAAAAATGCGTTCGTATGTCTTTTCGGCTGTTCTTCTCTACAGGGAAATACTCTGTTTTTTTTTCTCAAAATGGCGGAGATATGAGGGTAACAAGACTCGTATTAATATTGTCGACTATCAGATTGTATAGGCGTATTCACACGGCGCCACTGTAAAGCCGATCACCTCTGTGTCTAAACAATTTCATGCGACGACGGGGAGCTTGATTTATCAGTAGCCATTTCCGCAATATTGTAATATTGGAGTATAGGTTGCCACGGAAGTCACCGAAACACTATTCGTACTTAAGATGTATCGACACTTATTTGAATGTGACTACTTGGTTAGCCTGCTAGTATGACAGTGTATATTATATAACAAGGCGAACGTAGTTACATATGAGTCTTTTAACTTTAACTTACTCTGTGGGCTATAAGCCTTGGTACTTTTACGGATTTTACACAGATAGTATTCTGTTATTATTGTGAAGTATCAGATCGTATAGTCGTATTCACACAGCGCTACTGTGAAGCCGACCACATGTGTTTAAACAATTACGGGTGACGGCGGAGAGCATGATTTATCTGTAGGCATTTCCGTAATATTGCAATATTGGAGTGAAGGTTGCCACGGAAATCATTGAAACATTATTCATAAGATGTATCGACACTTATTTGAACGCGACTTCTTGGTTAGCGTGCTATTATGACAGTGTAGATTATATTACAAGATAAGATCAACGTAGTTACATTGGAGTCTGTCCTAGAACATTGACCGTCAGCTCTTTGCGCTAAATATGTTACTTCAACTTACTGTGACAGCTATGAGCCTTGGTACTTTAACGGATTTCACAGAGATAGTGTTCTGTTAATATTGTGGACTATCAGATTGTATAGTCATAAACACACGACAGTACTGTGAATCCGATCACCTGTGTCTAAATAATTTTGTGCGATGGCGGGGAACGTGATTTATAGGCATTTTCGTAATTTTGCAATATTGGAGTGAAAGTTGCCACGGAAATCATTGAAACACTTGTCATAAGATGTATCGACACTTATTTCAACGCAAATTCGGGGTTAGCGTGCTATTATGACAATATAGATCATATTACAAGACAAACGTAGTTACAATTGAGTCTGTCCATCAACATCAACCGCCAGTTCTTCGTGCTATATATGTTACTTCGACTTACTCTTAGAGCTATATGCCTTAGTACTTTTACGGATTTCACAGAGATAGTTTCCTATTAATATTATAGAGTATCAGACTATAGTCATATTCACACGGCACTACTGTGAATCCGACCACTTGTGTCTAAACAATTTCGTGCGACGGCGGGGAGCGTGATTTATCGGTAGGCATTTCCGCAATATTGCAATATTGGAGTTAAAGTTGCCACGAAATCATTGAAATATCTGTACTATTATCAAGTTTAAAAATGAAATGTCTGTACATTGAAGATATCATCAAAAAATGATTGTAGCGGAATATTTAGCAGTCACTGAATTAAAAAAACACTTTTTTTTAGATTATATCTATATTTGTATGTGTCGTTGCGGCTTCATCACGCCAAATCGGCTAAACGGATTTCAACTATTTTTGGTACACTGGTTGCTGGGTATCTCCAGATGGTTATAAAATACTTTTTACCCGACTATGCTGAAGAAAAAAAAGGGGTTATGACTTTTTCTCCTCCGTGAACGAAGTTGCGGGCACAGTCAAGTATGTAAATATCCATACTAATATTATAAATCTGTCTGTCTGTCTGTCTGTTACCTCTTCACGCTTAAACCGTTGAATCGATTTGGATGAAATTTGGTATGGAGATAGTTTGAGCCCCGGAGAGGGACATAGGCTCTACTTTTTATCCCGGAAAAATACTCTTATCCGCGATAAACGAATTTAAGGCGGACAAAGTCGCGAGCAGAAGCTAGTTCCCTCATAAACCACTAAATAGGCTAAACGTGAACTTAGTCATTCGTTGAGGCTCCCCAAAAGTTGTATGAGCTAAACTAAATAAATTTCCTAGCCACCTATCCGATTAGGTAGACAGCTGAAACTTGTGACGTTGAAATGTATTACATCAAAAAGTTAGATTAAGCACCTTTAGGATAGGGTTACCATCTTGGATTTGTGTGCTGAGTTTCAGGATTTTTTGGGGTCATGACAGGATTGCGGATTTCGAAATCTCGGGATTTTCAGTTTTTAAATGAGATACAGTATAGATAAAATCATCCATCTTTCTTGTCCAAAAGCAATTACTATTGTATGTATGTAAATACTTAATTGTACAATTTGTACCTACATAATAGCAAGTTCCAAATTCAATTAAGGAAGATGATACAAGTACAAAGGCGAACTTATCCCTATAAGGGATCTCTTCCAATTAACCTTTGAGCACGTGAGTGAAGAAATGAGGAAGATAGACAAACTAACACCATTAAAAAAATGTGTAAGCATTAAAAATAAACGCATATAAATGTATATATATAATATCTATATTATACTAAATTATTTACATATAAATTTTGTTTAAACTTAAGTCACACGTAAAAAAGTTATCTATCTTTCCTTATCACACTGCTGGTGTTTGTCTGATGAGCACAAATGTTTGGTTCTGCGTCTCTTGGATGTCTTAATTTATTTATATATTATATTTAGTTATATAGGTATCATGTATATCGTCGCCTGGTACTAGCATATAGCATATAGTACAAGCTTAGCTTAGTTTGGGACTAGGTCGAATTGTGTAACATTGTCCCTGATATTTAATTTTATTATTTTTATATTTGCATCTAGCAACCCTACTACGGGGTACAAATCCACATAAATCAAATAGCTAGGTGCGCCTAAATGTGTCACAAACTTCTCTTGTGCCGCCTTTATAGAAATTTATGGGATAGCGGAATCAAGTTTAATCTTACTATGACACTTTGCAAACAAAGTAACAAGTTGCATTTTTAACGTTGGTTGGTGAAGTTAGAAATTGAATTAAATTATAGCATAGGTAATTTTAGCGTTCCGTATCCAAACGGTATCAATGGAATCCTCGTACTAATCCTCCGCGGTTTGTCTGTCTGCCACAGGGCTTCTTGAATTGGGGCTGTAGACAGAGAGGGCAATAGAGAGATCTCTCTTCAGGCGAGTGCTATGCCTGGGGACCGAAGTCCTATGAGAGACGGAAGTTGTATTTATGCAACCGATTTATAAAACTTCGTTAGCGCGATACAGGACATGTCAAAATTGATAGATGACACAAGCTACGCCACAGGACTTGGAATGGGGAATGGATGAAAATTTTCAAAAATCTTGAAATTTTGTTTATAAATCCTCCTTATTGTCAGAAAAAAATTACAGATTTTTCTGTCGTTTAGAAAAAAATTAAAAGATGAAAAGGTGTTGGTGGGCCTATATACCTGCTTTATACGGTACGGCAATTGCAGCAATGATATTTTCGATTATAATGGCTGTAAATGTACTGTTATTGTTGCCGTACCGAAGGCGGGCATATAGGTCCACCAACCAACACCTTTTCATCTTTTTATTTTTTTCTAAGCCACAGAAAAATCTGTATTTTTTTTCTGACAATGAGGAGGCTTATTCCTACCAATAAACAAAATTTCAGGATTTTTGAAAATTTTCATCCATTCCCAATTGTAATAGAAGGTTACTTGAAATGTTGTCTACTGTGATCGTTGTAATAAAAACATTATTAATGAATAAATTAAAGGAACGAATCTTTTGTAATCGTAGTAAATCGTGCAGTATATGTGTATAGCGAGACAGTTAGTACACGTCATGTGACGTCACTGGTCACCCCTCCCGTACCGCTCGCTACCATACCTCAGGAACAGACTAAGTTATGCGTTAGGGCTATACCATGTTTATGGTAAAATACTACGATCTGGATCTGGATCCTGGATGTAACATAATGTTTCTATCTCATCGATGGATGTCTTGATTAACACCTGTTTTAGTTTAATTTTAGGGTTCAGTACCTCAATAGGAAAAAACGGAACCCTCATAGGATCACTTTGTTGTCCGTCTGAACGTCCGCCTGTCTGTCTGTCAAGACCCTTTATCTCAAGAACGCGTGGAGGTATCGAGTTGTAATTAATACCATATACTTAGATCTACAGTCCCTTGAAGATGTAAAAAAATAAAACTTCTACATTTACGTAAAAAAAAGATACGGCCATTTATGCCGCAAAAAACGTATATTTCGACGCTCCCAAGGGAATCAATATAATAGGGTACTTCCCGTTGACATACAACTATGAAATTTGGCAAATAATATCGTGACATATACTGCAAATACATACAATAATCTGAAAACTGTACATTTGTAATTAAATCATAAAAAATATTTCTACAGCCCGGCTGCGTTAAGTTTGCACCTCATTTGTATGCAATGCTGTAGATATCAGGTGCAAACTTAACTCAATCTGAACCGGGTAATATAAAAATGTTAGGGTTAGTGAAAGTTTGTACGGAACCTCGGTGGGCGAGTTGTACTCGCACTTGGCTGGTTTTTTCTTATCAGTTTCAGTGTCAGTATTTTTTTAAAGCAAGTTTACAATGCCGAGTAGAACTTCTGAATATTTTGTTTGTACATACAAAACATTCATGAACAAACTGCCTCCAAAATGTAGTCACGCAATAAAGTATTGTATCTTTTTTATTCTCCGTAGTTTTCTCGAATATATCTCGCGAAATGTAATCATTTCTGCGCCATTCAGGACTGTCGGCTTAGAGCACAATATATGGGACGGGGCTGCGATTGTCAGGTATTACCGGGAAAACTACTTTTAAGGGTTCCGTAGCCAAAAAGGCAAACGCGGAACCCTTATAGTTTCGTCATGTCCATCCGTCCATATGTCACAGACATTTTACTCAAAAACTCCAAACAGTATATTGATGAAATTTGGAGTATAGGTGTCTTGTACAAGCCACTGCTTAGTTTGGTACTGATATAACAAAAAAAAAATCTAGAGGGGGCACTCCATACAACCGCAACTGAAAAACGTTTTTGAGCAAACATCAATGTGTGGCACATATTTTTGATTTAGTGAATATTTTCGGAAATAATCATTACTAAAATAGCACAAATTGTGTTCCCCCCTTCTTTATGTTCCAAACCGTATGTCCCAAAAATATGAAAACTTTCCACGAAAATCATTTTCAAAATTATCAGATATACCGTTTTTCATTTATTGCTATAAAACTGCGCTTCTCAGCAAAAGGACGTAAGTGCTGCCAACATAGATCTTTCGCTAGTACACTTTTTCACATCTTATTTTTTGATCTGACCTTACAAATAAATGCACTACAGATGAAAAAATACGTTGTCAAAATGTGCACTAGCAAAAGAGCGTATGTTGATGGCACTTACGTCCTTTTGCTAGTGCACTTTTTCACATCGTATTTTTTTCATCTGTAGAGCATATAAATGTAGTAACGGCTACGGAACTCTACACTGGACATGGTCCGACATGCTCTTGGCCGGTTTTGTAAAATATGGCGCGCGGTGTGATGTAAGAACGAAAATAAATATTAATATGTCTACGACACGTATGAAAATGGATGTATGGCGATGATGAAACGCTTGCTTAACATTGAAATGGCAAAAGTTTATAGGGTAGAGGACTATTTAATAGACATAAATGCATGGCCCAAACCAGAAACCAAATAACTTACGTTTACCAGGACAAGGTTAAATAATAAATAATATAAATAAATATTAAGGGACAATTTTACACAAAATCGAACTAGTCCCATGGTAAGCTCAATAGGGCTTGTGTTATGAGTACTAGACAACGACATATTTAATAGATATGTTACTTATATACATTGACAACATCCAAGACTCAGGAACTAGTATTTATGCTCATCCCACACATATTTGCCCTTACCGGGATTTGAACCCAGGACCTCAGCTTCGCAGGCAACGTTACTCTCACTGAGCTAGACCGGTCGTCATAACGGTTCTTATATTAAACGTACCTAAGTTATATAAATAAAATTATTTTAACGGATTGTATCGCGTAAATTATTGTCTCATTTGAGTTCCTGACGTTTCGCAAGCTTTTCAGCTTTCGTGTCCACGGGGTCAACTGAGGAAAGATATATTTTTCTCTGTCGATATATTTCGTTTGTTTTATTTAAATGAGTGATAATCGCGGAAACAGAAGAAACTATTACGTATGTTTTAATTTTTTTATAATTTGTCTTTTATAAGTTTTGATATTTCTTGGATACGCATTGAGTTTATACTTAAAAAAATACAAGATAGGCTAAGTACTAATATTAAGGAAAAAATAAGTACTGACTGTCGAGTTTCTTTCAGCTTCCTTCTCAAGAGTGGTCTCCTCTTGGGCAATGCCGGTGGACTCGGACTTGTAAAAATGCCCTTGCGGCGTACTTACAAAATAAAAATCATTATTTCATCATTTAAATCTATGTGTATTAGGTTCCCTGACTTATCCTCTCATCAAAACCAAAATTTTAAAACTGAACATTCTCCTGTCATGTGATAACGTGTCTACACGTTAACATTGGCAATACCTCGTGCTATAAAATCAGCAAGAAAGTTTAAGCTAAAACACATTTAAATCATAATTTCAACCTCGAAACATCTGCCGAATTTAGGTCTCCCTCAGAAAAGAGCGTACTCCCACCTGAAAGGCCGGCAACGCACTTGTGACTCCTCTAGTGTTGCAGGTGTCTATGGGCGACGGTGATCGCTTACCATCAGGCGATCCGTCAGCTCGTTTGTCCCCATAAAACACAACAGACGGGCGCGTATCCCGAGGTGTTATTATTACAATGTCGCACTCAACCGCCTTTAGTTCGTCCCTAATACAACTATACACGTGAAGTAGTTGTCCATATTCCGGATCACAGGTCAAAATATATTGGTCCGTTAAGCACGTTGTCAAAACTGACTTAAGGAAACAAAGCCAAGGGCGAGAAGTATGAAAGCGAATAGTTTATACGTGTCTAGGGGTCATATTATAATAGCTACGAGTCCGTCAACGGTTCTCTTATCTTAACTTTTATAACTTTCTATATATTATGTATATCGTCGCCTTACTAGGCGTAGCCATAGTACAGTCAGGAACAGAGAAATGTGGCCCCTCTGCCATATAATGTTAGTATGGCAAGGCAACTGCCCTGCCATACTATATACTTTTCTCTGCAGCTGACTGTACAAGCTTTGCTTAGTTTGGGACTAGATCGATTTGTGTAAGATTGTTCCCGATATTTATTTATTTAACTATGCCAAATTTCAAATCGAGTTTCTCTGCGTGTAGAATCAGAAATGAGGATATCCGCAGAACCAAAGTAACCGACATAGCTGACGCGATGGTACGGTTGAAGTGGCATAATAGGCGGGCCATGTAGGCGGTCATATTTCAAATTATATTGATAGAAATGAATTTCCGTTTGTAATACTTAGCTACAACAAGCTTTGAAATTGGCCTTATGCATAGGCCAATTGCGTTTTAAACGAACTAAATATAGATTTGCTAGTATTGCTGCTAGCAGTTTTTATTAGGACCAGTTGCAGATTAGACCAAAAACATGTCGAGCAGTATTCGGCTCTTACGACGTGACTAACCGCTCATGGACCTAATGTAAATATGTTTAAGTTTCACGGTAGCTTTAACAACTAGCAATATGTGGTAGTACAGAAAACTCAATGCGCGAGTCTAACTGAGTTTGCCTTTTTTTTCTATCGAGCGAAAAATGTTGCACTTGTGGAGGCCCAGGGCTCCAGCCCCGGCTGCCCTCCCGTAAGTATTTAGGGCAAAAAAGGCAAACACATCTAATCCACTTTTTAATATTAATAACTGTTTTTTTCATTTGGCTATTTACATGGAAATTGCGTAATTTTATTTTCGAATCCTCATTTACTTTGTTCTTATAAAAACAATCAAAAGCAATAATTTGATAGGTAAACATGATAACCGCGATCCCGCTCGTTCCCGGACAGCGCGCCGGCCTCCAACCGCTCCGTGCCACACTGCCGTGCTAATGAAAAAAAAGACAAGCCAAGTGCGACACTGAGTCGCGCACCGCGGGTTCCTTACAAACATTCACTCACCCTAACATTATTACCCGCCCCCGTGTTGCCTAAAGCGTTTGACGCTCACAATCAAAATCAAGTGTCATGATTTTGTATGGGCTATTGATTCCGATACCAAGTGTCAAAATTTCGTTAGGCAATAACCCCGCCGGTTCCGGTAAAGTTAAGTTTGCACCTGATGTTTGGATGCAAACTTAATGCAAAAGGGTCGTTCAAATATGTATTTTGCAAATGAAAAAAAATTGAGCTAGTTAGAGACAAAGTAAAAATTTTCGTGTAATATTTATGTTTCTTTATACAAATTGAGAAAATTTCAAAATTTATCGCCTCGGAGATAACGGGAAGAGTATATTTTTTAACGTTTTCCTCTGTAAATCAAAATTTATCCACAGTAAAAAAAATGTTTATGAATTTACAAATTAAGTTCTATCATAAGATCCCCAACTTGACCTAGAGATTTTGAAGTTTTGGCCCCCGACGTGCCCCAACATAGAAAATAAAAATATTTATATTAATATTTTTATTTGCAATATACTTGGGCTAGCCCTATTTATAGCTAAATTCAAAATTTCAAATAGATATGACGCTTTAACAGTCGGACAGATAGACAAACAGGGTCACATCATCAGGGTTAATTTTTTACCTTTTTGGCAAGGAACCCTAAAAAGGCGCAAAATACATGAAAACTCCTATCAATAGACGACCTTTTACACTAGTACGACAGTACGCCCACACGCTCAATCAAGGTCCTCAGTGCGCGAATAACCCTAAATGTTAAATCATTGCTCAGTTCATATAATAAAATCCACTCTGCAAGTGCAAACGATCATATTCTACCAAGCAATGCACCCCGTCCTCTTGACAGTCCACATAAGCGTCTATTTCTTTTTTTATCCCCGACAGAACATCACCGGAACCCGGTCTAACAGTTCAGTTAGAAGAAATTGATGACGGATATTTCCTTTGCGTTCTATTTTATTTTGCGAGAACGCGGTACCGCAGTTGGCTCGTTAGGGGCTGGTATTTTAAACACGAATCGATATACCACACATATTACTAGTGTTTCGTTTGGTATCGAGATTTTAAATGGTAGAAACGTGAAACGGGAGAGTTGAATTTAGTAATATTTTTTTTTTCCAATACATAATTTATTTACTAGCTTGACTCTTGCATTCACTCGTATTACTGGAAATATGTCAATGTTTTATTCCCGAACCTAAAATGTGTGTCAAATGCATCTTATCGGTGTTTGTTACTTAATAACGCGTTAGCCCTAGAACGGATCTTAATCAGCCAAACATTTGAACAACACATCCAAATATACCATCAGCTTAACAAGTTTTCATATTAATAATATTAAGGATAAAGTAGAATGTTTACAGTCGATCAGAGACAGAGGCATGCAGTCGTACATGCAGGTAAAAAAGCATTTCCCTGCCTTAAATGTATGCCTATAGGCAGCGTTCGGTAGTAACCAACGCGAGGTCGAAAGCCGAGCTTTCGCGTTGCTGAACGTAGTTCAGCTTCAACCTACGACTCGCTGGACATGCCCACCGTTAATTACTAAGTAGTTTTCGCTCGACTAAGTGTCGAATATTACGTAAGCTACCAATACGATTATGAATAATTTCCTTGTTTTATTGAACTAATAAACGCCTCCAAGGAAGATACGTAAATACAAACGTACGGATAAGAGCTGGCGCGCATTTAATATGAAATGAGCATTCATTGCATACAAAACACGCGCCAGCTCTTATGAAACGACCTGTATACACATACAAGTACATATATGCTAAAATCATAACTCCCCTTTCTTATCGCTTTAAAAATAATACATTTTTTTTCTATCTATGGTAGAAAGACATTTCTGATTATACAATAGTTGTCCCAAGAAATAACGTATTGTCTCTTTGTGTAAAGGAAAATATTGAGCAAGCATCCATATACTCAAGGGTTCTTCACTCGGGTTTGTATTTGTCAAATATCTTGGTCAATCGCATATACTTTCTATGCCCAATGAGAGGCGTACAACACAAATATTTGGCAAATACCGCTGAGTGAAGTGGCCGTAGTCTAGACAGGCAGTGCTCAATCGGCTAACCAATCAATTCTAAAGGCCTGCTTACAATGTGATTAGTGCGTGTTCATACATTTCCAACTCTCTGGCTTAATTCCTGACTCTGAAGTAAAGGGGCTCACTCTACCAAGGCGGAACTGATGTAACCTTAACGTCAATGTAACCTTAACAGTCTCCTAACCGGTCACAGTCGCTATACTGACTATAAGCATCTGCGCTTTTCAGCACATTATCCTCTGTCCTATAGCTCGGTATAAAAACGGCCCTCTTGAAGATCTGATCATCCTTAACGACGCTGCCATTAAATGCCTGACTAATCTATTAATTATAAATTGTGTGTTATAAATTATAAAATAACATTAATTTATTACATAGATCTGGTGCCTACCTTCCGGCTCCATCATCAAATCAATTCGATGGTACCATTCTCATCAGGAACATTTAAATTTGTGACTATGAAGTTGCTTAGCTAAATTAATCAAGATATTTTGTCGCCACCCGTAAATCATTTATCATTGAGGAGTTCCGATGGCATTCTGTGGTCTTCTGCATCAGTTCCACTTCACCAATTTACACTTTCTGAATGCAAATGCTTATTATGTTTCTTATAATACCAAAATCGCTATATGTATGCCTACAATATTTGAGGAGTTCCTTCAATTCCTCATGGATTCCATCATCAGATCTTCACCAAAATTAAATGGGACCAACTATAATGTACTTTCTATAAAACCAAAAAAAAATTTTGAAATCGGTCAAATTGTCTGAGTAATCGATGAACATTAAAAAATAAAAATACATTCCGTCGAATTGAGAACCTCCTCCTTTTTTTGGAAGTCGGTTAAAAAATGAGTTTTATTATCCAGACACATTCCATACAAAGAGAAAACGTTTAGAAAACATTACGCAATATAATAAGTTATGTTAGGGTTGTGTCATATCTTGAAAAAAATAATAATCAGAACTTGGTTTTCAAAAGATAAATGTACGGGGTTTAATTATGGTATCCTTTGGTTATGTCTATGACGACCGGAAAACCTGTACTGACTTCACAGAAGGTTGCGTTGCGTAGATAATAGTACATTACTTACCACGGGCTGTAAAAGAAAGATAGTCCAAAATCGCACATAATTGTGACCCGAGGCACAGGCGAGGGTTGTAAATATGCGATAGAGGACTTTCATTTTTACTGCCCGTGGCGAGTACACAATATTTGTAAAAATCCGTAACTCCTCGACGAGTTCTTCAGGATATTATGATAATGGTGATGGAATAAAAAGTGGACTGTAAATTTCGTAGCTGGTATAATCCAAAGATGGAAAGAATTATTTGGAAAGTAAGTCCGTTACAGTGGTCGTGAATATAAAAAAGGTAAGATGGCAACCGCCAAAAAAGTCAAATTTTAACATTAGAGTTGCCATACATAAAATGTATACATGAATATTGGAAATTTCTTTTTATACATTTTTACTGAATATTTTAATTAAAAAATATGCAATTCAATTATTTATAATACAACATTATTTGATTAAAATTATATAATGAATTTAAATGATTATACTTTGTTGCTTCGAAATAGGATTAAAAATAATCAATTTTTAAACGTTTCGCAACATGCTCCCGCCCTTGAAATTTGAAGATATTCAATTTATAGCTACAGGGAGCGGGCAGATATTATTAAAGGCTCGTCGGATGACGCCCCTCTTCGTCCTGATGTCCGCCACGCGCGCTACGCCGTCAGCTCCAGGAATGATACGCGTCACTCTGCCGAGCTGCCATAGGAGTGGTGGCAGTGTTTTGTCCTTGATGACAACGAGAACGCCTTCTTCAAGTTTCCCTGCAGAACTATGCCATTTAGTCTTCTGTTGGAGCCAAAAAATATACTCGTTAGAAAAACGATGCCAAAATTGTTGCTTGAGCAGCTCGATGCGCTTCCACCGTTGAAGAGCTCCCACATTGGATGTCAGAATCTGTGGATGTGGCACAAAGTTAATCGATCGTCCTATAAGGAAGTGGGCAGGGGTCAGTGGATAAAGGTCATTTGGATCATCGGAGAGTGGCGTTAGCGGCCGTGAATTTAAAATTGCCTCAATCTGGACCAGCAGCGTAGACATCTCTTCGTATGTCATGTGAGTCTGATCAAGAACTCGTCGAAGATGATGTTTGATGGATTTGATTGCGGACTCCCATAATCCGCCAAAGTGAGGTGCATAAGCAGGAATGAACGAAAATTTAATACCTTCCGTTACTTCCGTTGATGAACATTGACTGACCATTTTTGAAAATTCGTTACAAGTACCTTGAAACGTGGTAGCATTATCTGGAAATATAGTCCGAGGCTTACCCCGGCGCGCAAAAAATCTGGCTAAGGCTGCAATGTAAGCTTCTTTGGTTAGGTCTGTGACAAGTTCAAGGTGCACTGCTTTAGTTGCTAAACACACAAATGCACAAATATATGACTTGACTAATGTACTGCCTCTACCTTTCCGGTTGGAAATCATAACTGGTCCCGCATAATCTACACCAGTCTCTAAGAATGGATACTCCAACTCAACACGCTCTTTTGGTAGATTACCCATCACAGGCTGTACAGTTTTGCCATTGAATCGAGAGCATTTGACACATTTATGAACCGTACTTCTGGCCAAATTTCTTCCTCTTATAGCCCAATATTTATGCCTGGTAGTAGCCAGGAGAAGCTGGGGACCTGAATGCATAAACATGGCGTGGTAGTATCTGAAAATCAGTTTGCATAAATGATGCTTAGAACTGAGCAACACTGGATGTTTGACATCGTAGTCGTAGCTGGAGTTGCTCAGTCTTCCCCCAACACGAATGAGATTGTCGTCACCAAGGAACGGAGAAAGAGACCTCAGATTGCATTTCCTAGGCAACGGTTTATTTGTAGTGAGCATTTCCAGCTCCCTGGGAAAGGAGTCTTCTTGTGCCCTACGCAAGAGAAAATTGCTAGAGCGTTCTAACTCTTGACTCGAAAGATTACCTAGCTGTTTGGTTTTCTCCTTGCAACAGTTATGAATGAATCTAAAGACAAAGGCCATGATGCGCTTAACCTTTGTGAAGCTGGATGAATCCTGGATAAGCTTTGTGAACACGTTTTCTTTTTGTTCTTGCACAACAAGAGATTGCTCAACTTTTTCAGGTATAACCACCTGTGAGTGTTTGTTTGGATTTTCGGGCCACTGTGATTGATCTAGATGTAAAAATTGAGGGCCCGACCACCACAGAGAAGATTGACCAATCTGATCGGCACTAAGACCACGGGAAACGAGGTCCGCAGGATTATCTTTGGACGGTACATAGCACCATTGGCGACCAGCCGTGAGCTCTTGAATTTCACTTACTCTGTGGCGTACGAAAGTTTTGAGATGTAGTGGTGATGATGCAATCCACCCTAATGTAATCGTTGAGTCAGACCAGAATACGCAGTCTCTGAATTTTAACGTGAGTGAAGAGATTATTTTGGAATATAACTTTGCACCAAGTACTGCACCACTTAATTCCAGACGTGGAATCGTTGTCTGAGGGTGGATCGGTGCTATTTTACTCTTTGAAGCCAGAAGACGGACACTGACAGATCCGTCACTAGCGACACTATGTATGTAGGCACACGCACCATATGCTTTTTCACTAGCATCTGTGAAAATGTGGAGAGAAACTTCAGTAGGACTGACTGGTTTTATGCATCTGGGTATTGACAATTGGTTCAAGTACGGCATAGTACGGGCAAAATGAAGCCATGCCGCTTTAATTGGTTGAGAGACTTCATCATCCCATGAACACTTGCTGATCCACAATTGCTGCATGATTATCTTTGCCTCTACTATGCAGGGACAAACAAGTCCAAGAGGATCAAATACTTGAGCAATTGTGGAGAGGATCGACCGTTTGTTGATTTTATTTTGCAAATTAACGTTAATCGAGAACGTTAAAGAATCTTGAAAACATTGCCAGTTTAAGCCTAGAGTCTTTGAAGATTCCGCACTACTGAGATTAACAGTGCCGGAACTGTTGTCATCCTGACACACTGCAAGTAAAATATCCCTATTGTTTGAATGCCATTTTCGAAGATGGAATTTTGCAGACTCTAAGCTACGAGTAACATTATGACATAATGAGATTGTCTCTTGTATGGTATCCCTACCTGATAAAAAATCGTCGACGTAAAAATCGTGACAAATTGCATGTTTGACGTTATCGTCTTTTGAATCATATCCCAATTGAGTGAGACATCTAGTAGCAAGAAATGGTGCAGAAGCCGTTCCGTACGTGACCGTGTTTAACGTATAAACTGATATTGGTTCTGATGGATGCGACCTCCACAATATTTTCTGTAAAGACCTCTGTGATTCTTCGATTTGTACTTGCCGGTACATTTTTTCCACATCAGCGGTCACAACAAAACTGTGTTGACGAAAGCGTAAGAGAATTGACTGTAAGTCGTCTTGCACGGTTGGTCCTATCCTTTGGATGTCATTATACGATTTGCCTGATGTGGTAGGAGAGGATCCGTTAAATACAACTCTCAGCTTTGTGGTAGTGCTTGAGTCTCGTAAAACACCATGATGTGGCAGAAAACATGACACTGAATCGTTATTAACACTACTTTTGCTCATGTGCCCTAAACTTTCGTACTCAGCAAGGAAGTCAACGTAAAGATTCCTCAAAACAGGATTCTTCTCTAACCTACGCTCTACTGACAAAAATGTCGCTAAAGCACGTTGATAAGAATCTCCCAGTACCTCAGGTGAATCCTTTAACGGCATAGAGACTTTGAACCGTCCTTCAGAATCGCGTGTGGTTGTCTCAAGAAAATGTTCTTCACATGCGTTTTCTTCGGAAGTCATTTTATGTTTAGCAGCAACCGTGTCTAACTCCCAAAAACGAGATATGTCTGTGCTAGAATCAGGTGATGATTCGAGACTGAACATGCATATAGGTGTATGTGGTTTAGGCTGGGTTATACCTCCTGAAACTAACCACCCTAGTTTTGTTTCGTACAACGTGGGTTGATTTTTACCCAACTGAATGCGATTTGAGCCTAAAATGCTCCAGAATATCTCAGCACCGACTAAGATATCGATGCATGCTGGTTTATTGAATGTTGGATCAGCTAATTGAACCCCTTGTGGCATTTGAATTTCATGTATATGTATATATGTCGAAGGTATCGTTGTTGTGATATTCGGAAGAACGAAACAATGAATGTCCGTTTTGAAATTTCCATCAAAAGAATGGATCTGAATTGAACATGCTTGCGAACTATTAGATGTGTGACTATTGATCCCAGTCACCTTTGAATTGATCGAGGAAGTATGTAATTTTAGCCTACTACAAAGATCATGCGTAATGAAATTAGTGGTACTCCCATTGTCTAACAAAATGCGTGCAGTTTGCAACTTCCCCTTGTTGTCTACAACCTTTACAAGAGCTGTAGAAAGCAATACATGATTAGACGATATATTACTAACTGACTGCCCCGCAACTACTGCAATATTTAATGGAACGTTAGCCTTAGAACCTGCCTCTCGCAGCGGTTCAATATGGATTAGAGTATTGTGTTTTTGATTGCAATATTTGCAATGCGACAAACGACATTGTGACTCAGAATGACCGTGACAAAGACAGTTAAGACAGACTTTGAATGACTTGGCTTTATTTAGTCGTGCCTCAGCTGGAAGTTTTTTAAACGCAAAACAATTGTATAAATTATGAGCCTTTTTGCATAAGGGACATTGATGTGAATATGAATTTTTCCGATTAGTGTCAAATGAAGTGGTCGCAATCAAACTTTTCGATTTTGACTGACCGTGAGACAATAATGATGACTCATGCTTTAATTTATTTTGTTTGATGTCTTCGAGACTTTCTAAAAAGTCTGCCCTCTGTAAAAGGAATGTTTTAAAAACCTCCAAAGAAGGTACAGTCGACTCCGAATTACGACGCTCCTCCCATTCCCTAGTCGTCACAGGATCCAATTTATTTGCCATCATGTGTACAACTAGTGTGTCCCAGTTGTCAGTTGGCTGACCTAAGGTTTGAAGCGCACGTAAGTTTTTATTTGTGACATCAAGTATATGCCTTAAGGCCTGGCTCGACTCCCGATGAATAGCCTCGACATTAAATAATGCATTTACATGATTAGTTACTAACAATTTCTGGTTGTCGTACCTATCCGAAAGTAATTGCCATGCAATTGTATAGTTGTCATTTGTCAGTTCTAAACTTTGTATAACAAGTGCCGCGCTGCCCTTAAGTGACGCACGCAAGTAATGAAACTTGTTTATTGTATTTATGGAGTCGTTGTTATGAATGTGAGAGAGATATGTATCCCGAAACGCTAGCCAGTTATGATAACCACCTTCGAAACGCGGCAAGTCAATTTTGGGTAAATTAACAAAATTTGCATTGTGTGGCTTAACAACCGTTGATGCAGTGCTTACCTCAGTTTCATTCGCGCCGGAGTTACGCCTCGTTGTATGCCTATGTATAAGAACTTGCGCCGATGACATGCTCGCGTAGTAGGCATCTTCGAAGAGCTGACGCTCATCTCCGACGTCCCCCTCGCTCGCAGCCGGAGACAGCATTTCTATATCCGTCTGTAATGCATCAAATTCATCGAAAATAGGTACAATCTTATCGAATCGCAACTGCAACTCAGCAATCTGCAATTCGCTAAGTCGCGGCTCTGACACCGATTTTTGTAAAAAGTTTTGGAACGCTGTGAGCTTGCCTTTAATAGCCCCGCGTTTATATTTAAGCTTTTTTAAATCTTGCTCTGCCGACATTGTGAAAAAACAAAAACTATGTATATATTTCGTTGAAAATCCAATGTGAAAGTAATAACAAAGTATTAATAAACGACACCTAAAATACCTATCTGGCAGCGCGAGATAATTTACTTAACTATTACTTTTTCCTTATGCGTTGATTCCTGCCTGATGCACTCGGCCGGTATGTGATTATGTAAGTTGTTTACAAGTTCGCTCAGTATCGTTTCGCGTTGAGTTTTGAGATAACCAAGCGCTTAGATTTATTACAAAATTAGTTTAAGTTAATGTTTTTTACAGTGTTATTGTATTGGAAATTAAACAAGTGTACCGTGTTGTACGTTAATGTTATATATTAAATGAAATGAAAGTGCAAGTACGTCGTGAATTTGTGAATATACGCTATAATAGACAAGTACTGAGGTTATGCCTATACTTGCTAACTAAAATGAATTACTGCAATAAATACGTTTGATTATCTAGCTACTGATCAGTTGATGACAATGAAATGAAGCTAGCTGTATGAGAAAAGGAATATGGAATGAATTTTAGGCTATCGTGGAATGCCTAAATTAATGAATCTATGTTGAACCAATGGATGAAATGAATGAACTGGATAAAAAGCAACAACAAAATGAAAATGAATTGTGATATGAAAGAAGGTATAGGAACGATCTCACAAATTTGTGTCCTTTGTCCTTATCTGCTATCTCCTTTTTGTTGCTGGTCAGTGCTCAGATGGCTCAATTGAATGTCTGCAACCCGTTGAATGTTAGCTTCCTGGTTCAATTGTGCTGGATGGGCTAACGTAACCCTGATTGCTGGTCACGTATGTGAATTTCCCGCTGGATTGGGACGCTTCGTGTGGCCTGGCCTTGTTCACCCGTCGTTGAATATCCTGGCTGATGGGATACGACGAGTGTCAGCACTGTATTCTCACGAAGGCTGGATGTGCCCGACGCCAATTTGGATAACCACGGTTCACTGAAGCTTGTACGTTGCAGAAGCTCGACCCTGATGTTCGATCTCACAATCCTTTGTCTTCATTCCACTTACGGAGGATCAGTAAGGACCATATAAAAAATCCGTAACTCCTCGACGAGTTCTTCAGGATATTATGATAATGGTGATGGAATAAAAAGTGGACTGTAAATTTCGTAGCTGGTATAATCCAAAGATGGAAAGAATTATTTGGAAAGTAAGTCCGTTACAGTGGTCGTGAATATAAAAAAGGTAAGATGGCAACCGCCAAAAAAGTCAAATTTTAACATTAGAGTTACCATACATAAAATGTATACATGAATATTGGAAATTTCTTTTTATACATTTTTACTGAATATTTTAATTAAAAAATATGCAATTCAATTATTTATAATACAACATTATTTGATTAAAATTATATAATGAATTTAAATGATTATACTTTGTTGCTTCGAAATAGGATTAAAAATAATCAATTTTTAAACGTTTCGCAACAGTCTACACCTGGCCATATTGCGAGTTTCACCGTACGCGTAGGATTTCTTCGAGGCCATGGACGTAACGCAACGTCCGAAACGATGAAGAATTAATTACCAACGAAAAGTAATTAAGTATTCCATGTAACGCGGGCTCACATTCAAACCGCTTTGTCTGCTTCTGCTTACGTTTTGTGAAAAAAAAATTGTACAATTCCATCAGCGAGCGAGAGATGTACGACTCATTGAAATACAGGATTGCATCCAAAATGCAATCCTGTATTTCATTGAGTCGTACATCTCTCAAATGACACCTTTGACAGAAACAACCGCTGGTAATTATCGGAAAACTTTAAAATTGTCAATTGTCAGTCCGCAATAAAACGCTGGATAACGTACTCGCTCCACTCTTCTGGCGATAAAAACTTTATCGTTTGCGAATAAAGACAGTGCGTTTATTCGCGCAGTAAACGGAGTTTTATGTATAGAAATAAATAAAAACGTAGCTTATTTCCGAGTGCCTTGACTATGAAATGGCAATATAGAAAAGACAAATATAGCTGAAGCACTAAGATGAAAGGAAAAAGGCAAACATATTGCGCGTAGCATAGCGGGGCACATTCATATAACCCTATATGCACCGGTGGTTTCTGTTAATAAAGAAAATAATCATATTTTCATTTACCATAATTGTAGGTGCCGTAACGATACGTTTGCCATTTCTTTTTTAGTATTAGAAGTCAAAAGCTACTCTAACCTGCCTGAAAATCAGATTGTAGCCAATGACTATTATGGCAAACGAAAATTAAAAAATAAATGTGAAATATCTCTAACCGAATTTGTTGAAATTTTGCATGGAGATAGTTTGTGAGCCTGGGAAAGAAAAAAGATGAAAATGGGGATGAAATTTTGTATCGGAAATCAATTAAAACATCGGCTACTCAGGTCTAGCTAACGGGAGCGACGCCGCGGGTATACTATATATAAACTCCCACAGACCTAGATAAACTCCTGTTAATGCGGTACCGCTGGCACTTTCAGTTACCCTTAAAGAACAAACGGTTCTGTAAAAAATGGTCTTCTATTCGCATATCGAAGCTATACTACTAGGCAGCACACTCACCAGACTACTAAAAGGTTCCTTTCCTAAATAGGGTACATGCATTATTTTTTTATTATACCTTTTCTTAACAAAATATCAAAATACCGTAAAAATGATTTCAAAAAGTGAAAGTGAAATTAAAATTAGCCTAGAAATATCAATGATAATATAGGCATTTTAAACTACTAATTTGACAGAGAGGTCCGACATCTTTTACGTCATAGTACACTACGGCCACATAAACTCGATATTAAATTCTGTTTGGCTAGAAAGAGATAGAGTTAAATGTTTGATACCTTATATCTTGGATATTTTTATAGATATTCGAAAAGATATTTTTCTTCTGTTTGTTATATGAATGAGCTTTTAATAAAGCAAACATTTTTTTTTTTACACTGGCTCGATTGCAATTAAATTCGACAGCGGCTGGCCTAAAAAGTGCCCACGGGACCACAATACTAATATTGTGGTCCCGTTGGCACTTTTCCTGTACGGAACCCTAAAAAGTGCAGCCAATTACAGAGCCATATTCGATCCTCATATCACAGCGAGAGTGGAACAGAACACGGCTACTTGAAATGTCCTTTCCTAAATTGATTCCGTCGTAATTGAACTTGAGACTTCGCTCTCCAAGGATGCTCTACTGAAACAATACATTTTACCTTCAGGCAGATACAAATGCACTATTTTTTATATTTTTGCTGTTAACAACCTTCGATTTCTCTATATTCGATAGCTCTATAGAGAATTTCAAACTGCGTGGTCGCATTATTGTCCAAATTCAGCAAGGTTGTAGTGTTCACTAAGACTCACTATATCGCACTAACTGGCTCGATATCACACCAATGTCAGGCAGATGTCCGCCCTTGATCATGGCTGTCACTTGACTGTCCTACCCACATCCGTGTGCCCGAGCCTACGCTATAGGTGTTACTTATATTTGCAGATAGACAAACACTACATCCCTTCCTTAGTATAATTTATTTCTTTCAATCAACTTAATCAGTGATTCATACAGTAAGTTTAACCACATTATTTAACCTCACCCGTACGTATCATGATCTTTTTCATCTTCTTGAATTTACCTTCTAGTTTCTTTAAATGTAGTACATTCCACCTACGTTCTTGACCTGTCTATTCATTTCTAACAACTACGTCTTCACCTTCTGCTTGTTTAAAATTCGGAGTTAGTTTGTTTCCTTTTTCTTTTTTGGATTATGTCTCTATTTTGTTGGCTGTAAAATAATTCAGCTGGTGTTTTCCCCGTCACCGAAACATCAGAAACGATTATAAGCTGTATTGTAACGGAATCTCAAATAAAATAAATGGAGTAGCCATAGTAGATAGAATGTGGACCGGCGCACAGATCGCATTACGTCCATAAAACTTGGAACGGCAGGACAACTCCCGCTTAGCATTATAGCAGCCTACGCTCCACACGATGGATACCAGGAAACTGAACACGAAAAGTTTTTAGAGGAATTGTATAGTCTAATGCAAGATATTCCTGCACAAGAGCAGATTATCATTTGGGCCGATCTAAATGGGCATGTAGGTGGTACTAACAGAGACTACCCCGAGCATCACGGTGGCTTTTGATTCGGCCAATAAACCGCCGTGGAGTATCTATCGTGCAATTTATTAATTCTCAGAACATGGCCATTGTAAACACCCACTTCCAAAAGAAAGCAGAAAACCTCATAATATACAAGTCTGGAAACCACTCCACCCAAATTGATTACATTCTAGCAATCAGGGGAGGCACTCACCAGTCAGCATAAATTATTGGTGTCTTGTTATAAGCTCCAGAAACCGCAAAGCATTAAGCTAGACACTGATAAACAACTCTACCTTATTGCTAAAAAGACAGCAAAACAAGCAGTCGCTCAAGCTAAAGCCGCTGCTAGCCTGAATATCTATGAGAAGCTAATAGAGTACTAGCCTCCGCACAAGATTCCAAGAAAAATAAATTTCTAAAAGATTACTAGAGGATTATCTTAGAATCCAATAATGAAATTAACAACAAATGGCTGTCATACTTCAACACTAATACTTGATAAAATTCAAGAAAGCCAGCTATGATGGTACGGACACGGGATGCGCCGCGAAGATAATTACCTGGTAAAAATAGCACTTGGTGGAGAAAGCATCTAATTTAATGCTAGTGGCATGGAATGACAGAGCCGAATGGCGAAAACATATTCAGAGGCCTACCCCAAGTGAACTGGGGAGAGGCACGGAGAAAGAAGAGTCAAGAACTTAAGGATGAGCTCTCTCACGCTTTTTAAAATATAGTTTACATTTAAATGTAGGCCGATACACATTTAAATGTAAGTACATACACGCATGGTTTACATTTAGGCCCATACAGCCGTCACACATTCACGCATGGTTTACATTTACATGTAGGCCCATACAGCCGTAACACATTCACGTATGGTTTACATTTACATGTAGGCCCATACAGCCGTGACACATTCACGCATGGTTTACATTTACATGTAGTCCCATACAGCCGTAACACATTCACGCATGGTTTACATTTACATGTAGGCCCATACAGCCGTAACACATTCAAGTATGATTTACATTCACATGTAGGCCCATACAGCCGTAACACATTCAAGTATGATTTACATTTACATGTAGGCCCAGTTCAGAATATAAAAAAAAAAGTTTGTAAAGGAAAATTTGCTAAACTTTCCTTTATTATAAGGATAGCCCATGTAATGAAATAAGTTTTTGAAGATATCCCTTCTATCTTTTGTCTCACTCAATCACTCACTTCTTACATGAAGATTTTCAAACCCAAAATGTATAGTTCTTCATGAAGTTTTTAGTATATTTTTTTAAATACAAACCTGGACTACCAGAAAATTGGGATGTAGACATTTTTTTTCTGCGGTATATTATAGAACGACTTCTTAATTAATGCTCACCGAGATACAACAATGTTAAAATCACATTTTTGGACTTTCCTAAAACGCTCCATAGAAAAACCCAGATAAGTGTGACGTCACACGTTGCTTCCTTGTATGGGGAAATTAAGAAGTTTGTTCTGCAGCAATGTTAAAACTTGCGTTTATCGACACGGTTTGATAACAAAAGTTACTATACATTTCATGGGTTATTCAATGTATTATTAGTTATTCATGTTTTCATACTTTAAAAATGGACTTCCCCACCCAACTTTAAAGGCTCATAAAACAAGTTACACGTAAGGGATCGAACTAAAAATTTTTCTTAGGATTTCTATCATAGAAACTACCATTTCGCATCAAAATTTTATAATTATTTGAGTACAGTCAACATCCCAATTACAAGCACAACAAAAAAATAATTAGACAAATAGGTGCAGCCGTTCTGAAGCGATGCGCGAAAAGACTTTTTTCTCCATTCTGTGACCCTCGAATAGTCCGTTACAATATATATTTTTTTAATTATCTTCAAAGTATAGTCATTTCATTTTTACAACTTTGTAAAAAAAAAATAGTAGGTAGTTATAGAAGTTAATCGTTCCGAAGGCTTAAATTTTCTTTCCAACACTTTTTCTTGACAGCTCCATTACAGCGTGTTTCCAATACTTGCCGTCAGTTATTGTTTTTCCAACAATTACCCCTCGAAAGCCATTTTATAAAAACCTAAGTAGCTGAAAGGGACGCCTATATCTAGGCTATATCTGCGTCTCTATTGCTCTGAAACTGTTTTAAGAGGTTGAGTAGTAGAGAGCCTGATTGTGACGTATTGTAATATCGTGCGGTAAGTCGACAAGTGAGCTGAAAGTTTGATAAAGAACAAGGCATTTTTAGGGTTTCGTATCTCAAAAGAACATACGAAACCGTTATAGGATCACTTTGTTGTCCGTCTGTCACTCAAGATCTTTTTTCTCAGGAACGCTTGGAGGTATCAAGTTGAAATTAACATCACATTAATACTCGATTCTTCGGCCCTTGAAACTGTCAAAACATCTAGTTTCTTAATATTTTCTTCTGTTTCCGCGATTATTACTCATTGAAATAAAACAATTTAACGGATTATATCGCGTATATTATCTCATTTTAGTTCCCGACGTTTCGAAAGCTTTCCAGCTTTCCATGGTCACAGGTGGACTGAGAAAAGATGTATTTTCCTCTGTCAAAACGTCGGGAACTAAAATGAGATAATATACGCGATATAATCCGTTAAATTGTTTTATTTCAATCTAGTTTCTTAGTCAACGCAGTTCAAAGATATAGTCATTAAAAAGGTGTTTCCATACAAATCGCCTACCATGGAAAACCTATAGGGTACTTCCAGTTGTCGTAGAAATTTTGTATGAAGATAGCTCTTGCAGTACAACTCACGAAATAAATCTGAGAATCTTAGTTTTTTTATATCTGTGTGCCTATGTCAGTAACCAATATGAGCCCACACCGCGTACATTTTGCTTAGGAGTAGGGCTCTGCTTGTGCTTACATTGGATTTTCATAGAGGCCGTTGTTTTTAGCATATATTTTGTACGCAACCCTCAGTGCGCGAGTCCGACTCGCACTTGGCCGGTTTTTTTAGTTACAGAGTAAGTTTCTGCGCTGCCGTTGCGGCCATGTTTTTATTCTTAACCTCGTTTCAGCGTCAAGTATTGTGCAGCGACTTATTTTATATTTTCTTCCGATTTAATGTAAAGTGATGGTAATAATAAGTTTTTATAGGTGCAACACGATATTTTGTTTAAAACAATCGTAGCAGGGTAATTCATCTTAATTAGAAAACTAATCATGAGACTCATAGTTTTCTAATCATTTTTGACGTGATAACGTGGAAGAGAGAAAGATGCGTCACAAGCCGAACGCTTGCAGTCACCCACACGTGGTGCCGGGAGCTGTTGCGGCAGCTCCACCACCACAACATATAGTTTACGGTAACAGCATAATTGCTAGCCGAAAATCAGCACCAACAACAGGCCGATCGTGGTTCTCGATCGCTTGTACCGCTCTCTCGCTTGCACGCTCGGCTCAGGCGGAACGTGACAATGAGTCATGCTTTTTCGTGCGTGCAGCCGGCGTTCATCGATTTATAAGACGTTATCACGTCAAAAATAATTAGAAGACTATGAGTCTCATGATTCGTTTTCTAATTAAGATGAATTGCCCTGCTACCGTTGTTTTAAACAAAATATATCGTATTGCACCTATTGTGACGTACTACCTTGTATGGGGAAATTTAGTGTTCAGGAGCTATGTTAAAAGTTGCGCTTATCGAAACGGTTTCATAAAAAAAGTTACTATATGTTTCATGGGTTATTCATATACAAAGTATTATTAGTCAAAATATCATTATTAGTTATTCATGTGTTCATACTTTAAAAATGCATTTTCCCACCAAACTTTAAAGGCTCATAAAACAAGCTACACGTAAAGGGGCCCCAAGACGGTCAAACGCGTAAATTTTGGTTTGACTCAAACCATTTTGATCGTTTACAAAGGTAGTTTGACGACATTTACGAATTTGGAGCTTGTTTGATGATATTTCATATTTTTATTGTATTTGTTGCGCCGTGTGATCGTGTACCGATGCGTTTGAAGCTCGGCTTATATCTTGGTTGGTTTCAAAAGTATGGCTTGACCGTTTCATACATCAGTATATGTCTTCAATATTGCGATAATATTATTAATTTAATTCCTCTCTATGAAACGAACAGGCTATACTTTTGAAACCAAGGTGTAGGGTTAGTAAAATCAGGACTTAGGGGCTTCAAGCTAGTTGAAGCCATACTTTTTAAGATAAGGTCAGTAAAGTCAGAGCTTGAGGGCTTGGCTTTTCCTGGGATCTGATAACTTTTTTACAGCGAAAGCGTTATGAGCTTGTGACTCTTGGCTGCCAATTTTACATGAAATGTTTTTGGTGGGATTCTTTGGACTAAAGGGTGTAACGAAATAAAACTGTAAATTCCAAATGAAAAATTATCGATATTTTTGGTAGATGTCAATATATATTAGTATAAGTAAAATAAAAAGCTATCTTCAGCCAAGAAAATTGTAAGTTTTTTTTTAATTTGTGTAGTTTTTGTTCTCGTTCGGCGTGTGTATGTATCTGTTAATCTGTGTGTTTGTCTGTGGCATCTTAGCGCTGGACCGATTTCAATTTATTATTTGCGTTTGAAAAGCGAAAACGCAGTAACCGCCAACTGAATCCATTGACGGTTACTACGTTTCAGCTTTCTGCCGTCCAATTTATGGATCTACTTAAGTGACTTTTATATGCTTTCGCGGGTAAGAATTGGTAGTTGAAATAAATCTTGTCTGAGCCCAAATATGTGAGACCTTGCGGGTCACTTAGGGCATTAAAATGGCTCTTCGATGGTACTCGAAACCTCTCGACCGCGGGTCAGACGTGGATAAGTATTTGACGTGGATTAGTTGAGTGAAAAAAGTGGTGACCCTGCTGAACAAAGCTATTCGTAGAATATTAAAATAATTCAAGAGAACTAGCTCTATACATTGTCCTACTCGTATTTAGGGTATAAAAACCGATTTTTTTACATATTTGTAGTTGTAGTTTATAGATGTTCATCATCAACGTCCACTGCTGTACGTAGGCCTCCCCAAAGAACGCCACCATAACTTTCAAAGGCTTTAAAAGACTTGAGAGTTCATCATGAACGTTTTGGCCCACAAACGTATTTCAGGGAGAAACCCATATATATATAATACTTAAATAAATATAACACATCCAAGACCCAGAAACAAATATTCGTGTTCATCACACAAAACACTTACACTGGCCGGGATTCGAACCCGGGACCGTCAGCTTCGTAGCTGTTGGCAAACAAATTAGCCAAATGTATCGTTTTGTTTTAATGGCCCTTGCAATTGACTACCTTTCATTTTTTTTATCAGGCTTGTTTGCAATGAAACCACATGAATTTTTTGAAAATATCTACATTTCATTTAAAAAAAAAACAAAAGTTCCTCATTCTAAAAGAGCGCAAGAGACAGCTCTTTCAGAATGAGGAACTTTTGAATTTTTAATTATAAATTAGTTATAACACAATTGTTACAATTTTAAGTATAGTTAAGATAATATTGTAATAATTAAGAATTATTATGAAAAAATTACTCACTGTTGAGTTTGTTTCGGTTTTCTTCTAAACAGTGGTCTCCTCTTGGGAAATGCCGTAGAGTCAGACTTGTAAGAGTGCCCTCGTGGCCTACTTACAGAATAAACAATTTGAATTTGAACGAAATGGGTTTTTTATTAACAATAATAATAATTTAATATTACTTAGGACATGTTGTCAATTATATAACCTGGTCATTTCCAATATAATCCACACAGAATACAAACACTAACGGCCCAGTTAATTTAGATAAGTGACCCGGCCAGATTTGCCCAAAGCGGATATAGTGGGGGAATTAGTGGATGAGTCCTCATTTGTATTCCGTTTGGAAAAACCCGACAATTACGTATGTACGGGCGGCACATTAAATTATGGATTGCCCCTGGTATAGCGATGGGCAGCTTGGAAATTTTCAAAGTGAAAGTTTCATTCAAAGTTCACTAAGTCACAGAAAAAAGAATATGCATGCAATTATATTTTTCCTTTATTAAACGCTCATTCATGTAACAAACATTAGAGAAAAAAATATTTTTTAATCACTATTAAATTAACCAAAATATAAGCCATCAAATATTTCATTCTATCTCTTTTTAGCAAAACAGAATTTAATATGGAGTTATATTTCCGTAGTATAACGTTTCTGTAAGAAACATTACAAATGTTCGTACAACTGAAATCATAAAAAAGATAAAAATGTTTAATAAATTGCCTCGTCAAATTATTGAATTGCCCCTAAGCAGTTTTAAGAAAAAAATATCGACTTATTTCATGAAACTTGCCTTGTATGGATATCAAAAAATTCTTGAATTAGATAAAAAAATTAGATATCAACATTGACATCAAAGAGTTTAAATAATGTATGAGTATTTATGAACTATATTTATTGTAATTATTCTTCTATGAAAATGTACTTTGGACATACCATGTAATGACCATGTTACTTTATGGCGCAATAAATGAATCTTAAAAAGCTTCCGAAACGTCGGGAACTCAAGTGAGATAATACACGCGATATAATCTGTTAAATTGTTTTATTTCAATGAGTAATAATGGCGGAAACAGAAAAAAATATTATGAATCTTGAAATGTTTCACAGTTCAGGAAAGTTCTGAAATGATTCAAACATTGCCCATCCCTACTCGAGAACCTGCAACGACAGAAGGGCCGGAAAGACAACTGGTAATTACTGCAGACTGACAATTCACAAACGATGTTCGTTTTCCCACAGATGGCGCTGGACGTTTAGATGATTTTCTGAACCGAGATATGGAGATATGTGATTTTCAGTACAATCTACAGGTACTGCAAGACAGACAGCGAGCTGTGTAAATACTTCATTGTATACAGGCATACCATATGTATACGTAATATAGGGTGGGCCAAACATTTTTGCACTTTTGAAACATCGATAAAATTAAATTCTACACACATGTTTTTCTATATTGTATTTATTTAACCTAGTAACATATAATTGCAATATATTTTTTAAAAATTACATCATCCAGATTTCCTCCGTCTCGTCGTTGGCACTCCTGCAATCGACTACGCAAACTTTGGAAAACTCGCTGACACATGCTGCGAGGGATCGCGGCTATCTCTATTTTATAAAACTGTTTAACGTAAAAAGCCAGTTGGTTTCTCGTGAAACTGTCCATTATAAAGAAAATTGCACGAAGTGACCTATACTTTCCCGCCAATTCCCCGCTGCTCACTATGACAGTTTCTGAAAATTCAGTGTTGCTATATGCAAAAAAATATGGCCCACCCTATAAAAAGCGGGTAAGATTCTTGAAAATCTAAGAGGGTTTTTATTTTAATGAGAAGATGAATGTGTGGATGAAATGAATGTAAGTTTCTATGAGCGAAAATCCCGCTCTTTGCTAATTTACCGCATTCCCGAAATACCAGATTGTGCAAAATATCGTTTTATCAATACATCACACTCTTAGCTTACCACATTCCAATTAGACCAGGTTGAGCAAGTTTTAAAATTGAGGTACACATAACTAAATCGTCTTAAGAATGTCCTATACTGAAAATTTGGTATATTGCTAATGTAATAAATCAAGAATGTAGTAGTTTGCAAAGTCTGGTATTTCGGGAATGAGGTATTTTAGCAACGAGCGGATTATCAGGCTAGGAAAGAAGAAGGCAGTTGAACGTATGAGGTCATCCAGATAATTAAATTCTCTTGAAATATATTTACATGCTAGAAAGTGCCTGCAATTTCGTTGGCGGAGGAGAAAAAGTCACAACCCTCATTTCTGTTTCAGTGTACTCGGATCCTCAAATTTCCAGCTAATCCATTCATCCGTGGTCTTGTGATGAAGCCACAATGACACATACATACTTCATGCAAAAAAATATATGAAATAAATTTAGATTCAGTGACTTTAAAAAAATAGCCACTATCATTTTTGTAGCAGACTTCAAAATAAGAGGGGGTTCTCAATTCAGTCGTATTTTTTTTATATCCTTAGTAACATTTTATTTTTAGAACTTAATAATAGCATGGATAGATGTTTTGCGTCTTTATGGCCTGAGCTCACCACGTTTTTTTGCGGAACAATGTTCTTAATTTCCCTATGCAAGGTAGGAGCGTGTGACGTCACATGTTCCTAGGCTTTAGTATGGAGCGTTTTTTGGGAAAGTCCAAAAATGTGATTTTTAAATCATAACTTGGTGAGTTTTTATGCGATTGAAGTAGTTTCATCACAAATTGTTCTATTATTGAGAGATATTTCTATAACAAAACACAAAAAAAAGTTGTCAAAAATTGTCAACATCCCAATGAGGGTTTTCTATTGTATTTTATGCAATCCATACTAATATTATAAATGCGAAAGTGTGTCTGTCTGTCTGTCTGCCTGTCTGTTACCTTTTCACGCTTAAACCGCAGAACCGACCGGATGAAATTTGGTATGGAGATAGTTTGAGTCCCGGGGAAGGACATAGGCTACTTTTTATCCCGGAAAAATACCTTTAGTCGCGATAAACGAATTTAAGGCGGACGAAGTCGCGGGCAGAAGCTAGTCGTTATATAATGTATGCTTTGTCAGTCGAGTACCGCGTTTAGGCCACGAAGATTGCTGAGTGGCCTAATTAAGGTACGAGACTTAAAAAGCTAATTATATAACTATTGTATACAATACTTTTTCTACGAGTAGCTATAATCATCATCATCATCAGCATCGTCATCGTCATCGTCATCGTCATCGTCATCGTCGTCGTCATCGTCATCGTCATCGTCATCGTCATCGTCATCACCATCACCATCACCTCACCATCACCATCACCTTCACCATCACCATCACCTCACCATCACCATCACCTCACCATCACCATCACCATCATCGTACCTGAATTATCTTCGACTCATTCGACAAATTCATAAGCCAACACTTCAATTCAAAGTGTTGGCTTATGAATATATCAATAGGGAACATGCATGATTTTTTTTTTATCGCTTTTCTTAACGAAATATCAAAATACCGTATAAACTATTCCAAAATGTGAAATTAAAATTAAAATCGGCCAAGAAATACTTATGATATAAGCATTTTAAACTACTAATTAGATAGCGATTTGACAGAGAGGTCCGACATAGACTGTTACGTCACAGTCTACTACGGTCATATAAACTCCATATTAAATTCTGTTTTGATAGAAAGAGACAGAATGAAATGTTTGATGGCTGTTATATCTTGGGTATTTTTATAGTTATTTGAAAAATTATTTTTGTCTACTGTTTGTTACATGAATAAGCTTTTAATAAAGCAAAAATTAAAATTCATGCATTTTCCCTATTCAGTTGTAAGTGCCATAGAGTATCTGACATTGAAAAGTATGCTATTAAAGTTTAGTCTATGAAGTTCTTATTGAGGGATTAAAGTCGACGAGTAGAAAAAAATGTAATATCACCAGATGGTGCCACCGTGACGTAAGGTCGAGTTGACAAGGAGTGGTGGTGGCGCAAACAGGTGATATTTTTATTTTAGAAAAGCCTCATTGAAATTATGCTGTCAAGCGTTGATTGAGGAGTCGTTTGGCCTACGAAGCTGGCGGTTCCGGGTTCGAATTCCGGCCAGGGCAACTGTTTGTGTGTTGAGCAAGAATGTTTGTTGCTGGGTCTTGGATGTTTTCTAAGTGTTATATTTTATCTATATATTATGTATATCGTTGCTTTATTCTATCCGTAGTACAAGCTTTACTTAATTTGGGACTAGGTCGATTTGTAAAAAAATGTCCTTAATATTTATTTATTTATGTATGGACCGCGTACCTTGTCTAGTTGGTAACAGCCACATCAACATTCAACATACACAATCCCAGGGATCAGAGTAACGCACCGTGAACACACCGCAACATGGGCCATTACTAATACAGTTTAAAGCATGCTTAATAGGTTGGATAAACATTAATTTGTGTTATATTCTAACCTATATATGTCGACCGCTGTAGTTCAGCGGGACTGACGTTGCCTGCGAAGCTGGCGGTCCTAGGTTCAAATCCAGGTATGGCAAACAATAGGACATATGTATGGTTTTTTTATTGTTTTTCGTAACAAAATATCAAAACACCGTAAAAATGATTTCAAAACGTGGAATTATAATTAAAATCGGCCAAGAAATACGTATGATATAGGCATTTTAAACTACTAATTAGACAGCGATTTGACGGAGAGGTCCGACATGTACTGTTAAGTCATAGCACACACCGGCTGTTTTGCTAGAAAGAGATAGAATAACATTTTTGATGGCTTATATCTTGGTTATTTTTATAGTTATTCGAAAAATTACTTTTGTCTACAGTTTGTCACATGAATGAGCTTTTAATAAAGCAAAAATAAAAAATCATGCATATTTCCTATTGTGTGATGAGCAGTGATCGTAAATTTCGTAGCATTTTTGCTACAGCGATAATGGCATTGCGCAGCCGTCATGTATGGATCGGAATGTTGGTATGCGCAAAGGTGACGGATGAAAGCAGATTGCATGTTACGGAGATGAGAATATTGAGATGGATGAGTGACGTGAAGAGAATGGATCGGATAAGGAACGAATATAAAAGAGGAAGCCTGAAAGTAGCACCCGTGGTTGATAAGCTAAGAGCAAATCGCCTACGGTACGGTGGTATGGACAATGGACATGTTATGCGAAGGGATGAGAGCCTTTTGACAAGTAGGGTATTAGATATGCATGTGAAAGAATGTAAGAGGAGGGGTAGGGCAAAGAAAAGGTGGATGGATTGTGTGAGAGATGTCATGAACAGGAAGGATGTAAGTGACGAGATGACGAGTGATAGAGAAGTTTGGAAAAAAAAACATGCTGCGCCGACGAAACACGAAAAAAAGAGGGGTTATGACTTTTTTCCTCCGTGAAAGAAGTTGTGGACAGTAAACCTAATCCAGAATTTCGATGGAATTTTTACCGAGAATTTTACAACTCGTGGTGGCGGCGTGGCGCACACGTCTACTTCGGACTTACAATATCGTATTTTGAAAAAAGTGTACTATACCTAAATTCAGCCCGTGTTTCAAAGTTGTCCTTATAAAAAAAAGGATAAAAGCCTCTCTCACTTTTCAAAGCGTATAGTATCTCCATGCAAACAATTTTAATACAGAAGGAGAATTAACTTATATATTCTTATATTGAAATGTGGGTAATTGTCAATGAATTTATAGCAATATTACCCACATCGACATTTATCATCCCAGGGATCAGGATAACGCAACAAACCTGATACAACAACACGGGCCGTTACTAATGCAGTGTAAAGCATGCTTAAAGCCGGCTTAATCGACGTCATGAATAAAGCACGCCGCAGACAAATGCCCCGATATCCGGACACGCCCGCAGCCCAATGATCGGACACCGGTGTGATTGCACACGATTACCGTTACCGTTACGATTACGATTACCGATTACTATTTACGCGTACGGTATTGAGATTTGAAATGAAATGAGCTTAATTCTAGAATAAAAATAATAAAACCCATACTTATTCACAACTACAATATTAACACATTCATGACCGTGAATCCGCTTGACGGGCGCTCTGCTCGAAGCAAGTTTTCGATTAATAACAGTTAGTTTAGAAGGAACAGCAAAAATATTGGTGTTATCTATCACTTTTGTCTTGCTTAACTAAAGTAGGATTTTGAATTAGCCGGAGTAAACTGACAGGTATCAACGTGAATATTTTGTTGTTTAGAAAGAATTTTACAAAAGTATACATGAAAATACGTGTAACCAGTGATATTATAGTAATTTTTATTCATAAGTAATACTGTACTTCTGCCATAATGCAGATCAGACGACGCAAAGGGGTTACGTCGCCTAAATCAAACTAGTTTTAAGTTTTTCTATTTGTTTTTGTTTTTTTTTTGTAGTTCACAGTACCTTGATTTTTACTGTAATGCTGTGTAACTTTTTTCAATAATAAATAAATAAATATATAATTAAGTAATCACGGTCGACAGTGTGTCCGTAAACGTCAGTTTACTCCAGCTCATTAAAAATCCTTCCTTATCAATTGCTTAGATATTTTACTCAACAATATACATATTGTATTGCTTCTTAACTGTCAAATCCCATAAAAAAACGCGAATTGTCAAACTGACGTAAGCGCGCAATTGCGATACGATACGAACTGGCATTAAAACAACCAAATGTGATTCAAAAGACATCTCGCACTTTTAAACTGATAGTGGCCTAACTGAACATTCCAAATGTTTGGTAAGTCTTCTTTCGAAAAGGTCTTTTACGAGCGAAAAAAAAATTGCGATTCCGTTTCCAGGAAAATGAATATGTATTTATTTATACTGCTCAAACAATATAGGGGCCACTAAGAATTTTGATCGTAACGTGAAAATATATATTAGTTAGTAAAACATATTTTAAAAAGTCTCCAGCTAAAGAGGTTCTGTTTTTGTTTAGGCTAATAATCGATTAATTAAATAGTGGATTGTTTTATTTGTTTTAATCGAGATACAAATAAGTTTATTGTAACGACATAAAATGAACAGAAATTCTCCGCGCAACAGGGGCCTTTATTTTGTTTTAAGTATATAATGTAAATTTGGAATAAATATGTTGCATAAATGCTTGAATTAAAGTTACTGCAGCTTTCAGCCGTACAAAAAGCCTTATATTATTTACGAAATAAATCTGCAAACATTGCAATATAAAAATTAGCTTGGTAAAAATATTTTTATTAAAAATATTTGCAATCCTCTTCTGTTAAATGTGTTCATACAAATAAGTTTTCAGCTTTTAATACCCTCCAATCCATATTTCGACGTGTTGCGTGCCTTTTTTAGGGTTCCGCAGCCAAACTGGCAAAAATGGAACCCTTATAGTTTTAGTCCGTCCTTAATTTGCGGCGGGGGGGGGGGGGGGGGATGTAACCCCATACATGTAACCGAAACTGAAAAGTATGCAATTTTTTTTCAGCGTATACGTATCAATGTGTGGCACATAAATCGACAGTTCTTTTAAAACATTTTGAGTTTTGAAGTTTTATTTTGTGGTTATTTTTGGAAATAATCGCTCCGAAAGTAGCATAAATTGTGTCTATTTTCTAATCGTTATCTCCAAAAACAACAAAGATTAATAAATACTTTCAACGGAAATTATTTTCAACATATCATATACCTTATTTGAGTTTATAGGACGCGGAGAGAGCAAAAGGATGTAAGTGCCTTGGAGATATGCTCTTTTGGTAGTGCACTTATCATATCGTATTTTTTCATCTGTAGTTCATTTTTTTGTATGAACGGCTGCGGAACACTACACTGGGCATGGTCTGACATGCTCTTGGGCGGTTTTTTTACCTATAGCATGTATATTAAGTGTGTTTGACATGTGTGTGTTAATCCATATCCATACTAGTAATACTATACTAGTCCATATTAATATTATTAATGCGAAAGTGTCTGTCTGTCTGTCTCTCTGTTCCCTTTTCACGCTTAAACCGCTGAACCGATTTGGATGAAATTTGGTATGGGGATAGTTTGAGTATCGAGGACGGACATAGGCTACTTTTTATCCCGGAAAAATATCTTTATTCGCGATAAACGAATTTAAGGCGGACGTAAGCTAGTAATATTATAAATGCGAAAGTCTGTCTGTCTGTCTGTCTGTTACCTCCTCACGCTTAAACTGCTGAACCGATTTGGATGAAATTTGGTATGGAGATAGTTAGAGTCCCGGGGAAGGACACAGGCTACTTTTTATTCCGGAAAAATAACCTTATCCGCGATAAACAAATTTAAGATGGACGAAGTCGCGGGCAGAAGCTAGTTTATTATATTCTTTTGATTTGGTGAAAGGTGTAAAACTATTGAACTTTTGCTGATACATACTTCAACCTATCCCTAATAAAACTAGGAATATTAAAAAATAAAAATAAAAATCGGAGAAGTATCTTAAAATAAAAGTTGGGTATACCGTGTTTTTGTTTCCTTTAATTTTAACTGGTGGTAGTACCCGTCAAAACGAACAAATTTTCCTATGGGGAGACATTTAAGAAACAAAAAAAGAATCTACCATTGCATACTATGTGTTAGTAGTAACTGAACCAAAATGTAGGGAATGGCAGTGTTCGTTCGTTTCGTTGTTTATTCAAATGAGTGATATAGAATCGCGGAAACTGAAGAAAATATTTTTTTCCTTTCCGTGTTCTTGGCCATTTTCTTACTCAAACTTGTATCAAACGATTCTAGTTACTTCCTGACAAAATGTTAACAAGCAACCCTCATAGCTGACTGTCCAATAACATCACACCATAACCCATAACAGATGGGACTGAAGCAATAACTACAATTATTAACCGTTGTCGCCAGCTATGCCCGGACATTATTTATGTATAATATGAGGTATATGTTTTATATCGGTTTTATTGATGCAAAAATAAAAATGCATGCTATTGGGATTACTCAAATAAACTTCTATCTATACATATAATAAAGCTGAAGAGAGTCAAAAGTCTGTACATGGAAGATATTCGAAAAAAAATTGGCCGGGGATGCTTAAAATCGATAACAGAACACGTTTCGACAGTTTTTAGAATTCTTGCCTGTTTGTCTGTTTATTTATACGCGCATCACGTGAAAACGGCTGAACAGATTTTGATGCAAACTTTATTAATCTGTTGAGAAAATTCCTGGCCAGGTTATAGGCTATAAAATTCAACCCTTAAAAGGGGGGGGGGGTAGCCACTACATTTGATTGAGTTACGTTTGCTCCTGAATATTATGGCGCTACTTAGGAAGGAGGTGCAAACTTTTCTCAAATATGTGCTACACGAGCCTACGACTACTATTGAGTACCTTGCTAAACTAACAGGTGACGCTAAAATTAATACCTTGGCTTTCGATTACCAGAGACGTTATGCACGATCGTTCCGTCCGTTTAAGACCACATTCGGAGCGTATACGGAGACCTGAGCCAGGTGACGCGACGTGAGAACTCTCGGTTTGCGAGAGAGCCGTTAATGTGCGGATATTGGCGGAAATGGAAGGTGAACAGGCAGTATATAATTCCATAACACTGTCTTGGATGAACGCTTCGTCACAACATACTTGATGGAGTTCTTAAACTCATTGATTGCTTCAGGACTCCCAGCACACACATTAACCCTGAAAGTTGGAGTTCCGATCATGCTTCTTCGGAATTTGTCACCTCCAAAGTTATGCAACGGAACCAGGCTAAAAGTAGTGCAGCTGCAGCGAAACCTCAGCGAGGCGCAAATCCTGATGGGGTGCGGCGTCGGAGAAGCCGTATTTATCCCCCGCACCCCCCTCATTCCGAGCAACTTCCCGCTCCGCTACAAGTGCCTACAGTTCCCCGTGAGCGTCTGCTTCGCCATCACCATCAACAAGTCGCAGGGGCAGACGCTGCGCGCCGCCGGCATGGCCCTGCGCACGGGCTGCTTCTCGCACGGGCATCTCTACGTGGCGTGCTCGCGCGTCACCAGCTGCACGGAGCTGTTTGTGCTGATGCCCGCCGGAGAGATTCACAATGTGGTGTACAAAAAATATATTGTAAAATGACAATGTTACTTTACATACCTACATTTGGAGTATGTAATCGTAGATATAATTATTACTTAGTGGTGCATACATAAACAAATAAAATATAAATACTTGGCCTCAATATCTATATTCACCTTTCCTCTAATCTTACTTCTAAATAATATTAGACCTAAATTCGAAAGGCTGTTAGGAAGTATGGAGTTCTATGTGTATATTTCTTACCTTTTCATGCTTAGACTGATTTGACTGGAGGACCGATTTAGGTGATATTTGCCATGGGCTTGATTTAGATAGTAATTCAGTCAAGGACGTTAAAATAGAAAAATGGTACTGTATCGTCCGATATACACCTATAAGTATATAGGTACTCTATGTCTTTTAAATCACGTCAAATAAATTAATAAGTGCGAAATACGATTGATTTTGGAGTGTAGTTTTATTTAGTGGTATTTGTATAACATTTTATCTGGACTTTACTTCAAGTTTCGGCTCCAGGGGAGAGGGGTGAATTAGCCGCTTACTGACACAGACCGAATTCCACGCGGACGGAGCCGCGGGCACAGCTAGTACTATTATAAAGTTGTAAAAATGAAATCTCTGCACCTACATTGAATATATTTTTAGAAAACAAGTGATATGTACTATTTCAAGGCCACTGAATGGAAAACAATTTATTTTTTGTATATTTGTACGTGACGTTGTGGATTCATCACGCCAAAACGGCTAAACGGATTTCAACTATTTCTGCCACGCGATGGGTACCAGACGACGATATATCCTTACTAATATTATAAATGCGAAAGTGTGTCTGTCTGTCTGTCTGTCTGTCTGTCTGTCTCTCTGTCTGTTACCTCTTCACGCTGGAACCGCTGAACCGATTTGGATGAAATTTGGTATGGAGATAGTTTGAGTCCCGGGGAAGGATATTGGCTACTTTTTATTCTGGAAAAATACCCTTATCCGCGATAAACGAATTTAAGGCGTACAAAGTCGCGGGCAGAAGCTAGTATAATATAAAGATAAATTACAATTTGTACTGTACTTGTACTTAAATATAAAAATATAGAAAACACCCAAGAACAAACATTCGTGCTCATCACACAAATACTGGCCCTGGCCGGGATTCGAACCCGGGACCGTCAGCTTCGTGGGCCGTTGTGCAACCTACTGAGCCAAACGTGTCGTCACGAGCACAAACTGAGCCAACAGAGAACATGGCTGGCTCCCCTTCCCAACAAAAACGTTAACAGATGGGACTGACTTAATAACCAGAATTATTAACCGAAGTCGCCAGCTATGTCCGGGGACATTACTTATTTATAGTAGTCTCTGAATTATGACCCAAGATTGATTGAGGATATACAATTCATGAGATTCGATAACCGGTGACATCCTTGTCATTTCAGAGGGTGCTTCTGGTGCTGGATGTGGGTACATGATGGGAAAATGATAATTCCTGGGAACGTAGAACGACCTGATGGAGTTTTTAGGGTTGTACCCAAAGGGTAAAACGGAACCCTATAGGGAATATGCATGAATTTTATTTGTGGTTTATTAAAAGCTCACTCATGTAACAAACAGTACATAAAATAATTTTTCGAATAACTATAATAATAACCAAGATATAAGCCATCAAACATTTCATTCTATCTCTTTCTAGCAAAACGGAATAAAAGGCCGGCGTAGACTATGACGTAACAGTACATGTCGGACCTCTCTGTCAAATCGCCGTCTAATTAGCAGTTTAAAATGCCTATATCTTGCGTGTTTCTTGGCCGATTTAAATTTAAATTTCAGATTTTGAAATCGTTTATAAGGTATTTTGATATTTAGTTAAGAAAAGCGATAAAGAAAATTCATGCATGTACCCTATTACTAGGACTCCGCTGGCCGGACGTCTGTCTGTCTGTCTGTTTGTCACCAGGCCGTATCCCATGAACCGTGATAGCTAGACAGTTGAAATTTTCACAGATGATGTATTTCTATTGCCGCTGATCTGGATGTCAATATGAATGTATTTTCAATCAACTCTTTGGTATTATAGAATACTAGTAGGAGCCCGCAACTTCGTCAGCGGTGGAGAAAAAGTCATAACCTCTCTTTTTTTCATCAGCGTAGTTGGGTAAAAAGTATCCTATAACCATCTGTGGATGCCCATCTACCCGTGTACCAAAAGTAGTTGAATTCCGTTTAGCCCATTTGGCGTGATGAAGCCACAACGACACATACAATCATGCAAAAATGCAAAATTAATATTTTTTCTATACAGTGACCTCCTAATAGTTAGTAACAACCATTTTCTGAAAATATCTTCTGTGTACAGATATTTTATTTTTACAACTTTATAATAAAACAAAATAATTTAACGTATTATAACGCGTATATTATCTCATTTTAGTTCCCGACGTTTCGGAAGCTTTCGATGGTCACGGGTGGTGGTCATGGTCTGTGTGGCAAATGTCGGGAACTAAAAGAGATAATATACGCGATATAATCCGTTAAATTGTTTTATTTCAATGAGTAAGAATCGCGGAAACAGAAGAAAATATTAACTTTATATTAGTATAGATAACAGCAAAATTTCGAGAGAGATTTCCGGTAAACCTCAATAACCATCCTGTATCCATACGTGACTTGATCCGGAGTGTTTATGATTCAAGAAAATCTGTTCAGTAATATATATTTTTTTACAATTTCTGTTAAAACTCAAAACCATTCAGCATTCGTAAGAGAACCACTGCTTTCCCCCGAGCCCAATAGGCCAGAGTTCACCAGATGATCGGGTGCGAAGCACTAGCTCCTTAAATATGCACGCCCTCTATTGGCTCGATTAGTGTAGCCGGGTACCTCCGAGTTATTGCCTTTTCGATACCTCAATCTATTATTAATCGAGGGGTCGAGCGGTTTTAAGAATCAACGGGGATGAGCTGTGATTTGTTAGTGAGAGTATTTTTTAATTCCCGGCGTTGAGGGTTGATTTACCTTGTGTATCTGTGTGTCTTTGTATCTGTGTGAACTATGAACCGATCCTGATTCAGTTTAAGTCAGTATTTGTAGTTAAGAATCAAGTAATTCTGTTCTGTCGTTTGATGATTATCAGTTTTTATGTAGGAGACGAGGTTTAGGACAAAAATTTGAGGTTCTTGCCCACCAAGGTTGGCGCAGGGTCCGGAAAGGGCGTTGTGGGCGAATGTTTGTGATCCCATGGCGTCCCCAAAACGGCTGCTTGCCCCCTTGAGATTGCCCCCCCCCCCACCTTGGCCTTCCCCGGGCCAGAGGGGGATGCGTAATCTGCATCTCCACGCCGTCAAAAACCCCGAAACAACATGTAAAAGTACCATTTCCGAGTACTTTCCAGCTATTCTCACGTTTATCCACATTTCAACTGGATTACTGACACAAATCACATCTGACAATCATACCAAAGAAAAACTATTTACAATTCTGAATCATCATAATATCGAAATTCCAATTTTGATATTTTAAAATCCGAGAACACTGGGCTGTCACGCACGTGACAAATTAAATTGAAACCGTCTGCATGATTTTGACATCAATACTTTTTAATCACAGTGAACATAAAGCCTAAAAATCATCACGATTCGTCAGTTGAAAATATTTATACAACCAAAGTAAAAAGGTTTTTAGTGCGCATGTCGCTTACGTCATTCAATCCGGTATGCGTATAAAATTTAGATCGAAAAGGGATTAAGTAACACCCAGGAAAAGGTTTGACCGTTGTCGCTTATATATTATGCATTTCCTATCATTGGCATCACTCGAACGATATCGACATTCATATTCAAAAACAAATAAACGTTACATTTCGTTCCAGTGATTACATAAAAATTGTATCCGTTGGAAGAACTGAAAAAGGGAATAAAGTTTAAATAAATTGGATGCATCTCCATCGAATGAATAAATATGGTTGTACGTTGATTTTACCAGCAATGCCCCTTGACAATTGCAACTTAAGGTGCGTCCACATTTGTATCATTTGCCCGATCAGATCTTCGTCCCGTGGCATGATCGCGTGTCACGATCACGCGTTTGGACGTCGCGCCGATCCAATCGCTCGAAATCCATGTTGCTACGCGTATCACACACTTAGATCGGACAAGCGTGGCGAGATCGCCGCACCGACAGTGAGCGTCCAAGTAGCGCAATATCCGGTCATGCCACGCCACGGTGATCGGATACGAGCAAATGATACAAGTGTGGACGCACCTTTTAGTTTTGCAATTTTTCGGGCTAAGTATATCGGCCATTCTGGTTCTTCTGCGGATCTCTTCATTTCTGATATAGTAACTTCTCTAATATAATATTTATATCTTAATTTCTCTGTTCGACATTTGGAGACACTTTACACCGCCAAAACATTATGTGTTGATTATAGAGACCTTGTACATTTCCCAATTTAAAGTTTTGACCACTCTCTTTGAGACTCTCTCTATCCCCAATAAGCTTTTTTTTATATATACTGTTATTTATTATTAATCTTTTTACCTTTTTAACGCCTAGAGACCCTTTAAATTTCTGTAAGTATAGGTTACATTATAATCTAATGGACCCGGAGACTTCTCCTTGTAAAATGAGTACAGGTATTTGTCTATTGCATTAATATTGTTATGAACTATAATGTCATTATCTATTGTGAATGTTTTTCTGTTTATTGTAAAATCAGACATATAAAAGTGCCCTTGAGGCCTACTTGCAGAATAAAGTTTTGAATTTGAATTTGATTCGATCTCGCACTGGAGGCGGTAAACCATGGCGGCGTACTTTGGGTTTACATCCAGCAATAGACGTCTTTTGGCTGGTGATAATGTACGTGGATTCAACTGAAGCTAAATATCATCATGGCCATAGGCTTGAGGGCTGACGCATGGCACAATAAGCAAGGCATGCACTTAATAAATCAAGAGAGAAAAAAAAATTCGTAGTAATTTTTCAATCTTAAATTGGTATAGGCTCCCTCGGCAAGCGACGCTTAGACAAGGGACGAAAACCAATAAGTGAGTAATGATAATAATGCTCACTTTAAAATTGTCTACCTACTGGTTTTTCAATAGGTTCTATAGTTTTAAGAAAAGTAGCAAAAACTGGTTATTTTGTCGTAAAAATAACAAATTTTGATGGCGTTTATCTTGGTTTCAGTGACTCGTGAAGATAAACTGGTACAATATATTGGTAACAACGGTGGTTGTCAACACGAAGAGACATATGCAACCCAGAAAAGCTGAGAGCTACGGATCGAAGGTCATTCGCGTATGGGGGCCCCCGTAAGTAGGGTTGTACCAGACTACCAGTACTACCCGCCTCCGCAGTCCTTGTGCCTTGTGCACCGCATTCCCACCCTATTCCAAATGGCCTCGTATGGCATTCTGGTTTGTGTATTTCCGCTCCCCCCACTTAAGCCGATTACTGCTAGAGGCCTGGCCAGTTCAAAGATAAATTCTAAAAAAAAACATTCCGTCGAATTGAGAACCTGCTCCTTTTTTTGGAAGTCGGTTAATAATAGTAGCACTTGATGCCGTCATTTGTAGGCTGCGCGCGCATTCAATGATCAATCAATCAATCAATCATTCAATCAAAATATTCTTTTTTCAAGTAGGCCTAGTTACAAGCACTTTCGAAATGTCAGTTACATGACAGTGAATGTTTGCTGGGAGACATACAATATGATCCAACATTTGCTGCAAGGATTAGGGAAACCCAGAAAAACCTAATCAGATCATTTAACTTAAGTATAATATTATTGATAAAATCATCATTTTAAAAATTTAAAATTTTCAATAAGGTAAATCCCAAAAGGATTGTCATAAAAAAAGAAAAATAATAATAATCTAGAATGTGTCTAGAATAAAATTCTAAATGTCAAGAGTATATAAAGCAATTAAGATTAAAATAATAATAACACCTTAGGCATTTGTTAAAATAATTATACATGACGCTATAATTTACATTAATCCCACGCGGCTTTATCATTCATGTAGTCTTGTGTGCTACAATAAGCTTTACAAAATAATTTTCGTTTCACATTTTCACAATATTTTTGAATTTACCAATAGACAACTCACTTATGCTGCTAGGAAGTTTATTATAAAACCTACCCATGAATGATCTCCTTATTTTATGGAGCCTAGTAGCAGGCACTGCGAGCTTATGCTTATTTCTAGTATTAAAATTATGTACATCACAGTTCTTCTTAAAGTGGGTAATATTTTTATGTACATACATAATATTCTCATAAATGTATTGACAATGCGGTTAGCTTGGACATGGCGAAGGCTTTTGATCGGGTCTGGCACAAAACACTTCTTTCGAAGCTTCCATCTTATGGGCTTCCCGAGAAATTATGCGAATGGGTCAGTAGCTTTCTAGCAGACAGATGCATAAAGGTCGTATTTGACGGTGCTTGCTCTGAATCCATGTCTGTGAATGCTGGTGTCCCTCAAGGCTGTGTGTTATCGCCCACGCTGCTCCTTCTGCATATCAATGATATGCTGCAAATTTGTGGCATTCACTGTTATGCGGATGATCGCAAGGGTGATGCCTCCTACACTGGCCGCGCCAATATTTCTCGGGATAACGTCATCGAGAGCCGTACAAAACTTGTGTCTGAAGTTGAAAATTCCCTAAAAGAAGTTTCAGAATGGGGTCGACTTAATTTAGTCCGTTTTAACCCTACAAAGACACAGGTTTGCGCTTTCACCGCTAAAAAGTCTGCGTTTGTTGCATCACCTCGTTTCGAGAATACTCCCCTAACTGCAACAGCCACTATCGGAATCCTTGGCGTCGATATATAGAGTGAAGTTCAGTTCCTCGGCCATCTAGAGGGTAAGGACAAATAAACCTCTAAGAAGCTCGGCGTGCTCAACAGATCGAGACAGTATTTTACTCCGGCCCACCTCCTACAGCTTTACAAGGCACAGGTCCGCCCGCACATGGAATACTGTTCTCATCTGTGGGCTGGGGCTCCACAATACCAGCTGGTGTGTGTGTGTGGTCGGTTGCCAGCGTATTTCAGATCAGCTTGACTCATTGGCACTGCGTAGAGATGTAGCCTCGCTCTATAATGATAAGATCCTAAGTGAATTTCTTCACTAAGAATCTTTATTCCTGACATACAAAGATCGAAATAATGAAAAAAATTCAAGACTCCGACCGGATTTGATCCAGTGCCTTGTGCCATGCCGGGGCTCAGCCAATTGAGCTACAGATGACACAGGCTGTCAGCTGTTAGTCATCAGTCAGCGAAATTTTGGTGCCGATGACGGACGTATGACGTCAAGTTATATACGGAGTGTTTTTATTTACATTATAGATACCTAATCACACAACAACTTATTGGCCTCTGTAGTTTAGTGATATTTAGATGAAGAAAGTTTGACCTTCAACAATATTTGCTCCAGGTACGATTAAAGGGAGTATGACCAGTACAACGCCATATTTTATAACTGGCGGGAGATTCACATGACCATTATTGCATTCTCAAAAATCAGGGTTCGTTGCAATGTTGTTTAAAAAAAAAACATCCTTTATGCGACTTTGCGTCATAATGACGTCACCGGCACCATAGTTTCGCTCCTTGCTCATCAATTTCCTTTTTAAACGACTTCCAAAAAAGGAGGAGCTTATATGTTCGACAGTTTATATTTTTTTTATGTATGTTCACCGATTACTCTTTTTTTTAATTAATAGTCTTTAGAGATGACAAAAGCTGTCAGACATCCCTTGGCAAAATATTGAAATGCACCCAAAAGGGAAGACTCATTAAAACGCACTTGGCTTTCAGCAACGAACAATTTCTATCTAATAGCTAATAAATTGATCAATTTCAACAAATTAATACCTATTGAAATGTAAATGATTCACTTAACAGGACTTAAATTGTGTTGATTAAGATTGGTTCTCGTGTTTTCGTGTTCTATCGACGGAGTTTTGCACTTGTTATTTTTATTTTCATATATGTGTTACAGAGTCTTGGGTGTTTTCTATTATTGTAAGCTACTTCGTTCGTGGAGGTGAAAAAGTAATTACCCCTATTTTTTTTCTTTAGAGTAGTCGAGTAAAAACTATCCCATAACCATCTGTGGACATCCAGCTATCCGTGTACTAAAAATAATTAAATTCTGTTAAGCCGATTTGGCGTGATGAAGTCACAACAACACATACGAATATACAAAAAAAAAACGATTGGGTGACCTCCAAATACAATAGTTTTTTACAGACATTTCATTTTTGCAACTTTATAATAGTATAGATATATCTATTAAATATATCGTCGTGTTGTACTCATAACACAGGCCTTATTGAGCTTACCATGGAACTAGTTAGATTGGTGTAAAAATTGGTCCGTAATAATTTTTTTATAATTTTTATTTAAATTTGTAAATGTTTTTAATGCTGAAATGAAAAGTCCTTCACTTTGTGGCAATTTCAACGGTATCAAAACGTTGTTAATTTCAAACTTTGATGGATTATAATAAACTAGCTTCTGCCCGCGACTTCGTCCGCCTTAAATTCGTTTATCGCGGATAAGGGTATTTTTCCGGGATAAAAAGTAGCCTATGTCCTTCCCTGGGACTCAAACTATCTCCATACCGAATTTCATTGCAATCGGTTCAGCGGTTTAAGCGTGAAGAGGTAACAGACAGACAGACAGACACACTTTCGCATTTATAATATTAGTATGGATATGGATTTCTTTGACACATTTCGACCAGGTGAGGACCATTTGGGATGATTAATAGATCATTATCATTCTCCTGCCATTACAAAACAAATCTCTCATTCATACAGATCTAACGCAATCGTAACGGAGATACGTAAAAGGACAAAACCACTAAAACTTATTAAGGGATTTGAGCTAAAATTCTCTGAAGAGTTACTACAGTTCAGAAGACCAAAAACTTGCGCGATAATAAGAAGCTTGACTAGTCACTGCAACAAGCATTTTGGAATTGATATGAAACAGAACGCAGTATGCAGATCCTGCCAAGAATAAAATAGAATATAATAGAATAAAGCTTTATTCAGGATAACACATCACAACAAATTTAACATGACAAAACAGACACTACAATGTAAACGAGAGATGTGAAGCTGGTCTTCACTCAGCAATGACATCGGCTTGGTTAGATATACCACTGCCAACGGCGCTGGTTTTCTGTGGAGCAAGAGGAAGAACAGAGTAGACCGCCATGCATATCTTCTGCTCCCGTGGACCACTCATACGGAAAAGAAGTATCACCTAGGGCAACATGTCGTGCCCCCGGAAGAGATACAACACTTCACTGCCCAAATAATCTCTAGACTCAACGAGCCTCAGTAGTGACCTCTTATAAAGGGCTGCTCTAATACATCTAATCACTATATGTGTCACAATTTCCGGGGGCCCAACCAGCGAGAGCCAAGTCATTGTCAACCAGTGCCTTTAACCATGATACACTTTTTCCAGGTAGACGTCCGATCGTCTCAAGCAATAGCCTAGAATGTAGTCCATTATTTCAATCTTAAAACCGAGTATATTTACATTTCATCAATCTCCAATAGTTCTTGCATCTAGCGGGTGTTATTGTCTCTGTGCGCGTCCCATGATACGAGCAGGAACAGCACCCTCGCGGTGTACCCCTTACATTTCATTAAATTGTCGACAGGGCCTCTACGCGTTGGCTTCGCCTCCCAAAGATCCGGGATACCATTGTCCCGTGAGCGGGTGCGATATTCATAATATCCTATTCATTTAGGATCGGCGCAGAATGTCCATCATTCTTACCATTGTCATATCTTTCATGTCATATTTCACTCAATCCATCCGTCTTTTCTTTGGCCTTCCTTCTTATACATCCTTCCATATTCATAATTAACGCTTGTATCGTGACGTGACTCTCGTCTCTGCAAATCACGTACCAGTAACCTCGAATTAATGTATATAATTGTCATATTCTTTTAAATATGTACATATTGTCTTTACTTTATATGTAGTTGTAAATATGCATTATTTATTTTTGGCATGTTTTTTTAATATTGTTACTAAAAGTATATGGCAATAAATGAATGTTGCTAGTTGAAATGCATTGGTAGTTTACATCAAAGTCCATTAAAACCATGGAGTGGATAGGTTATGTACATATTCATAACTCATTTTTCAAATGTTACTGATCCCTGAGACTTGCGTGTAAATCAGGTAAAATAAACTGTAACAGCTTTAATGTTATTTCGGAAATTATAAATGTGAAAGGTGATATTTGTTGACATTACAGATTGTTATCAAAACGCCCCACGGAAATTGGAAGTGTTGTTGGATAGCTACATTATTCACGTGCCACGCGTCGGCGGCTGCGAGGTGTTTTGTTTATTCCTGTTTTTTTCCTTTTATTTTCACGTAATTATGAATGTAGTAACTTCTATACTCATATATGGGGAAATAGTTCAAGGCTTAAACGGGCGCCTAACACTCAAGTTAAACACTACGTTTCATTCCGAATATGATCCAGATTTTTCTAATCAACTTTTCCGGCCATTTTTCCTTTTTATATTTGATTTTGATTTGATTCGCGAACTTGGCTGATGTTACAGCTTATTTTAGGACTTTAATGGCAGCTGGGTAGACTAGGCGGACTATTTTATCTTCTCTCTCTAAGTGTAGGTTAAGTTATAATCTAATGAATCCGGAGACAGTATAATCCCTGAAAAGTGTGCCCAGGTAAATACCTATTGCTGTGCACTATAATGTCATGTCGAGAGCATCAAATTCTCCCAAAAGCAGCGTACTGGCAAAAAATCCAAACTCTCGGATGAGACTCTCGGGCTGATGGCAAAAAGACGGGAAACCACCCAAGCGACTTTGTCAGACAGGTCAGACCTGAACAAGCAAATTGCGAAGATGGTACGGCGCGACCTTCGGAGCTCCAACATCCGCCTCATTGAAGAGGCAATAGAGCGAAATCGAGGGTCCAAAGTATTCACTCAGCAGCTTGGCAGGAGCCACCTGACGAAGCTTAAAACGCGCGATGGGAGGACCGTATTGTCGAAGCCGGAGATATTGCCGATTATACGCTGCACATGCCCTTCGTTTTCTACGAGACAACCACGATTCCAGAGCCACCCTGACACGCCACTACACCGACGAACTGCCAGACATCAGTTAAGACGAGATCGTGTTACCTCTGAGGCAGCTTAAAAATGGAAAAGCCCCCGGTGAGAACGGAATAACATCAGAGCTTTTAAAAGCCGGAGGCGCTCCTGTAATACAAGAACTACAGAACCTCTTCAACGCCGTCCTTCACAGTGGGAGAACTCCAAAGACGTGGAGCGGGAGTTTGGCGGTGCTCTTTTTTAAGAAGGGAGATAAAACTCTTCTTAAAAATTACAGACCCATCTCGCTGCTGCGTCTCACGAGTGATCACGAACCGTCTCGCTAGAAGACTCGACGAGTTCCAGCCACCGGAACAGGCCGGGTTTCGCGGAGGATATGGCACCATAGACCACATACACACAGTGAGGCAGATTATACAGAAGTCCGAGGAGTATAATCAGCCCCTGTGTCTGGCCTTTGTGGACTATGAGAAGGCCTTTGACTCTGTCGAAACCTGGGCTGTTCTGGAATCGTTACAGCGATGCCAAGTAGACTGTCGCTATATCGAGGTGCTAAGATGTCTCTACGAAGCTACCACCATGAGTGTCCAAGTACAGGACCAGCAGTCTAAACTCATCCAACTGCGCAGAGGAGTGAGACAGGGTGATGTTATATCCTGTTCACGAGCGCGTTGGAAGATATGTTTAAGACGCTGGACTGGAAAGACAAGGGTATTAACATAAACGGCGACTACATCTCACACCTGCGATTCGCTGATGATATAGTTTTAATGGCGGAGTCGCTGGAGGAGCTGAACCATATGCTAGACGGCCTAGCTTCAGCCTCGCGACGCATCGGTCTCGGCGTGAATTTAGGTAAAACCAAAGTCATGATCAATGGCCTCATTAATCCGGGACCGGTCGTCGTACATGGCCACCCTCTCGAAATTGTTTCCGAGTATACTTACCTTGGGCAAATCCTGCAGTTGGGTAAAAACAATTTTGAGAGGGAGACCAAGAGGAAGATCCAGCTGGGCTGGGCAGCGTTCGGCAAACTACGTCGGGTCTTCTCGTCATCCATACCGCAATGCTTGAAGACTAAAGTTTTCAATCAGTGCGTCCTACCCGTCATGACATACGGAGCTGAGACCTGGACACTCACGGTAGGGCTGGTCCACCAGTTCAAAGTCGCTCAGCGAGCTATGGAAAGAGCTATGCTCGGAGTCTCTCTTAAGGACAGGATTCGTAACGAATACATCCGACAGCGAACCAAAGTTATGGACATAGCTCAAAGAATTAGTAAGCTGAAGTGGCAGTGGGCCGGCGATATCTCACGAAGAACCGACAACCGCTGGGGTAAACGTGTTCTTGAGTGGAGACCGCGACTCGGCAAACGTAGTGTACGAGGGCTGCTATTTATATATCCGGAAACCGGGATTACAATCTTCTTAAATAGCATATTTGACCGCCATGGTAAAATTTGAACTTTTTTAAGTATATAAGGTATATTTTTTCTTCCTTATTAACGCTCGTGTTTTGTTTTTGACGGGTTTTAAATGTCATCTCGCAGCAAGAATGGAACTCACTCGTGAAAATATTCGTGCTATGATTTATTATGATTTTCGGCGTGGATTAACGCAACAACAGTGCATAGATCAACTAACTTCAACTTTTGGTGATGAAGCCCCATCTAAAACTACTGTGTATCACTGGTTTAGTGAGTTCAATCGTGGACGTAGTATGCTTACGGACGAAGTTAAGGCAGGTCGCCCGAAATCGGTCGTTGTACAACAAAATATCGAGGCTGTGCGAAAACTTATAATGGACGACCGACATGTTACGTACCGCGAGATAGAGGCGACTCTGGGTATTTCTATGACCAGCATTAATAGCATATTACATAATTATTTGGCTGTAAAAAAAATTTGTTCGCGTTGGATACCCCACAACTTAACAAATGAGCAAAAACATGCTCGCGTCGAATGGTGCAATAAAATGTTAAAAAAATATAACCGTGGTGACTCAAAAGCCGTTTATAACATCTATACAGGTGACGAATCCTGGATCTATGCATACGATCCCGAAACGAAGCAACAATCAACGGTATGGGTGTTTCAAAATGAGCCGAACCCTACGAAAGTTACTCGTGCAAAAAGTACATTGAAACAAATGGTGGCCTGCTTCTTCGGTATTAATGGCCATGTAGCTACAGTGCCACTAGAAAACCGTAGAACGGTTAATTCAGAGTGGTACACGACCATTTGCTTACCGGAAGTATTTGAACAAATTCGTAAAACTAACCAGCGACGAAGAATCATTCTTCATCATGACAATGCCAGCTGTCATACGTCACGCGAAACAACTCTATTTTTGGAGGGTCAAAATGTGGAATTAACGGGTCATCCGCCGTACAGCCCTGACTTGGCACCCAACGATTTTTATTTATTTCCAAATATAAAGAATAAATTACGCGGTCAACGATTTTCGACCGCTGAAGATGCTGTCGACGCATTCAAACAACACGTTATGGAGGTACCTCAGGCGGAGTGGCAGAAGTGCTTTAAAAATTGGTTCACGCGAATGCAAAAGTGCATAGATCATCAAGGGGAATACTTTGAAAAACAATAAAACTATTTTCAGCCGTGTACGTTTGTTTGTTTTTTTGTTTCCGGATATATAAGTAGCAACCCTCGTAGGACGCCCTCCGGCCAGGTGGGACGACGATCTGCGAAAGACTGCGGGCAGATGCTGGATGCGTCAAGCTGAAGACAGGGCGCTATGGTGCTCATTAGGGGAGGCCTATGTCCAGCAGTGGACTTATATAGGCTGATGATGATGATGATGATGATGATGATAATGTCATTATCTAGATCGTGATAGTTTTTCTGTTAATTGTAAAATCAGACATGTAAAAGTGGCCTCAAGGCGTACTTGCAGAATAAAGTTTATAATTTGTTTTTTTTTTTTTATTTAACTGTAGAATAAATTGTCGTCAGCAGTATTTCAAGCCTTTAAGAAAACCGCGTATTCTCACCTGAAAGGCCGGCAACACACTGGTGACTCCACCGGTATTGTTGGGTTGTCTAATCTTCTTGCTGACGCGCTGACTGGCCAATTGCATCAATTCGGACTTGGTAGACGTTTAAATTAGAATTAATATCGAACAGCAACAAATTAGAATTAATAGACGACGAGGACAGAGACGGTTTGACAGTTTGACGATGAACCACCGACGACGAAAGACGTGACAGGAATGGGTACTGATGTGCATATTGTGGACTCTTTCAAAAATGCTTAAAAAATCTTTTATACAGGGAAGTTAACACTAGACTTAAGACCTTGTATAAACTAACAAATGCTTCAAAAAGGTCTCATAGACACGTAAGTTAACACTAGACTTAAGACCTTTTTTAAGCATTTTGGAAAGTTCCCGCAATTTGCACATCAGCCGGTCTAGCACAACTCTCCGCGACTACTCTTGTCGCGTGACATAGCATCACCCGTCTTTTTCGCATTGTATTGAAAGGAAAGAGACAGACAATATTTGTAGCGCGACAAATAATCACTTATCAAAGTCGTGCTAGAGGTGCAGAACGGGAGCGGTCATAAGATGAGCTCGAGACCGTTCAGGTAGGTACTGCAGTTGTCTATGGGCGACGGTGATCGTTTACCACCAGGCGATCCGTCTGCTTGTTTGCCCCTTATAACATAAAAATAAGATTTGTTGTTCGTATTGGCAGTTACAACCTTTTTCAAACAGAACGGCGGCGAATGGGCGCATGAAACAGCGTGCCAAGTCCGTATGAAGATTACATCTCTAAAATCCGTGAAATTGCATTACACATTCCGATTTACTAATACTATAAATGTGAGCAGATATGAGCAGAGAAAATCAACCAACCAACCAGATTGTTGGTTATGAAAAAAAATACTAACCGTCCAACCAGATGGACAGAGTAGTTTGTCAGTTAGTAATAGACGAAAATAAATATGATAAGTCATTGAAAAGGTTATTCATGTTACTGTGTTTAACTAACTAACAAAACAAAAGTAAGTACAAATTGCGCAATAACAAAGTAATGCAAATGGACCTTTAAGGATTTAAATCCTTTTTGATTAAGAGTTTACTGCACTCCAACTGACCGCCGACTGCGCTCCGGCATGCAGTTAAATATAAATAAATAAATATTATGAGACAATTTTTACACAAGTCGAACTAGGCTCAATGGTAAACTCAGTAAGGCTAGTGTAGCATTGATCGTAAATTTGGTAGCATTTTTGGTGCAGCGATGATGGTAGAGTGCTGTCGGTGTGGCAAATTTCAACCGAAATGATTGATCAGGGTTACTGCCAACAATATTAACTATGTTTAATCGTTTCAATTAGCATTTTCCACATCTATAGCGCAATGGTACTACTGGTTATGAGGTACTAGATTAAATATTAAACCCATACTTATTCATACTTAATATTATAAATGCGGAAGTGTGTCTGTCTGTTACTTCTTCACGCTTAAACCGCTGAACCGATTTGGGTCAATTTCTGAGCTCGCATTTTTTTGTGTCTGAGCTGAAAATCGTAGGGTAGCATCAGATAATACGTAAATTTTTTTTTTCACAAAGAATACATGTTTCCCCGTCGAGGTCGAAACGATATCACAGATTAATTTGTTTTTAAAATACATTTGAAAATACCTAAAGGCTCAAATTAAGACTTCGTGCCTTGTCCGGAATCGACTTTTGAGTTGATTGAAAATTCCTACCAAAAACGGTACGTTTTAGTATCACTGATTTCGTGTCAAAAACCGAGAGGATATTTGCTATCACTGAGCACATACGCTATTCACTTAGTAGTGGTGAATAACTCATGATCGATGTTTAAATTCTGTCCGAGCGCGAGGGTAAAAATTTTTCGTCAAAATTCAAAGGGCCCCGACAGCCATCGTCCGCATTTGATCCCCGTCCTGTCTTGCTCGTACCTATGCAGTCAGTTGTCGGCTATCTGGTGAAGCATACGGTTGTTGATCAAACCTTAATGGATTCGAGTAAATCACGCAAATGTTTCGGCCGCCGGGTGGGCGACAAATTTTCTGCAACTTCGATGACCCTTATAAATTATATTTCTGGCATAGAAATTCGTTAACAAGTGTACGCTTCATAAAGCCTTTTGGTATCTTTATACAAACGATAACGTAACATTTTCTTAAAATGTAAATTCAATTTTTGGAGATTATTTATTACGATTTCCGATTCCCGTGCCCTAATTCCCATGGAATATTTACCCAAAACAGCTGATTTTGGGTCACGATACCAGGTTACAGATACCAGGTCATCGGCGTAAAGAAGACATTTGACACCCACTCATTATTTTCAACCCACAATCATCATCTTTTAGATCTAGAAAACAACTGCCTATGTACAAAAATTAACAGCCACAGTAATGCTACATAATTTTGCCTAACATATATATAGTACTGCCTAATACTGTTCAGATTGTAAGTATATACTTCATGTGTCATATATTAGTGAGAAGTTAAAGGCTTGCCTAAAGCCCAGAGACACCCTGTAAGTATCGCAAACTATTTATGAGTGTCATGATTTGGCAGGATACTCGACCAACTTACAATAATAAAATAATCATTTCTTACTGTGACCTTACTTTATTCTTAATATCGGTTTCTAAACACCATGTATACAAAATCATATAGATATTTGGTCGTTACATAGAGAATCGCATTTACTGATACTTTTTAAATATTAATATCTACTACATTTTTCATTAAGATAGAAATGATACTAGACATTTATTTAGTGTCGTTGGTTGATCACTATGATTAGTAAATTAGGGCTAATAATTTCGATACAACTCCAGTAAGAGTGAAGTTTATAATTCTTGTTTGATTAAACAGTACATAATAGTTTTAATGCACATTATTCTAAAAAGAAACAATTTCCGTGCCATGAAAAACTAATTCCGATGGACAGATAAATTCTCGTGTCCCAGCGAAATTTTCAAACTGTGATATCTTTTGTAGTTATATGAATATAGTTACCCCGTAAGGAAATTCGTGCTTATTAATTTTTTTTATCAAATTGTCAGCATTAAATTTTCTGTGTAATATTGGTATTTCAACATTTCACGGAAATTAGACAAAAATGATCATTTGGTGAAATTGACCCATTTAGATGATATTTGGTATGGAGATAGTTTGATTAGGCCGGGGGTATAGGCTACTTTTTATCCCGGAAAAATAACCTTATCCGCGATAAACGAATTTAAGGCAGACGAAGTCACGGGCAGAAGCTAGTAGACACATATAGATAAAAAACAAGACAGGAACAAATATTTACGCTCATCAATTCATCGGTCGTTGAAGACGCAAAAGCAGTCTGTTTCTGCTCTTTAAACTTCTATGATTCGGACACAATTTCTACATATTGACATATGTCGACACGTGAGTTCCATGTTTTTCTTTTATTTTATATTTTTATTCATTAACTGACCAGCGATTGACCCCAGTCTCACCAGGTAAGTGACTACGGGGTCAAGGATGTAGCTCGCTGGTTCAGTGATAGCCTATTCACTGTTGTCTTGATGAAACCTAAATCCACGCCTGGATGCGCGAAGGTGAAACGGGGATGGCGGGATTAAATCTTGCAATTCCTCCATGTTATCAATTTTACTTAGTACATATGTAGGTATAATCGACGACATGAAACTTTGACTCGCCGTGGAATCTACAAACTACAATAATGTTCTTACGATTTAATGTGTAAAGGCACTAAGAATTAGATCTATGACAAAAACAAAGCGTAGTTTATATTGATGCCAGTATAATTATATAAAGATCAAACTCTCTAGAGGTGCGTCCACATTTGTATCATTTGCCCGTATCAGATCATCGTCGCGTGGCATGATCGCGTGTCACGATCCCGCGTTTGGACGTTGCGCCGATCCGATCGCTCGAAATCCATTTGCTACGCGTATCACACACTTATATCGGAAGAGTGCGGCATGATCGGCGCGCCGACAGTGAGCGTCCAAGCAGCGCGATACGCAGTCATGCCACGGCACGGTCATCGAATACGAGCAAATGATACAAGTGTGGACGCACCTTAGTGCTATCAGCCAAAATTGAACTTATGTCAAAACTAAAAGGTGCTTGCTACTTCGCCAGCGTAGGAGAAAAAAATATAAGCCTCTTTTCTTCAGCGTAGTCGGGTAAAAGGTATTGTATAACCATGGTGTTAATCCTTCACGATGAATACGAGACAGTCAGGCCATATGTAAAAGTAGTATGTATTTAAATTAAGAACGACAGCTGTCTCGTATTCATCGTGAAGTATTATTACCTTCACAATACCCAGCTACCCGTGTAATAAAAATAGTGGAGATCCGTTTAGCCGTTTTAGGGTGACGAAGCCACAATGACACACAAATCGGAAATCCAAAAAAATCTAATAGTCAGTATCACTTATGTTTTTGAAAGATTCTTCAATTTACATTTTATTTTACAACTTTATAATAGTTAAAATATTTGCTGTTAGTAAAAATAATAAAGCGTTTTCCATCCCGCATCATTTCTTTTTTGTATGAATAATTATTTTCTAACAATCATCAATAATCTTTTTCACACATACACTTTTTTTAAAGGGCAACTAATCATATTAATAATAATAAAGTTTTATTGTGCAGGCAGTACACCCATAATAAGACATATGAAGACGACACGTCACGTCCAGAGCAAATACAAAAAATTAAATAAAATAAAATTTATAATATAAACATTAGAAATTAACATCATAAAATTACTCATAGCAATTTGTAAGCGTCACTATTTATTTGCGATTTTCAGTCCGGTATGCAGATAGCCAGTATTTAAAGATAGGGCTACCCATGTCGCGGTATACAGCCGTTAGGATACTGTTGTGAGAGCAACGTAATCTCTCCCAGAAGGCAGCAATATGTGTCCGCACAACAGCATAGAAGTCTGGAACTCCTGCTTCAGCAAACATGGTTGAGGCACTGCAAAACCGCGGCAGCCGCATCAGCATGCGGAATATATCATTATACTGCACCCTAATGGCGCTGTACGCTTTCGTGCTGTGCCTCACCCACAGTTGACAGGTGTAGAAAGAGAGACAGTAGGCGTTAAATAGCGTCAGCTTGACTCTCTCACTACACCCAGCAAATCTTCGGGCTATCATGTTGCCCCTAACCGCCAGAGCTCTTCTCTCTCGCTCCATATCTTTATCGTCCCTCATATCGTCGGTAAGTATGTGGCCTAGATATCTGAACTGATGCACAATACGAATCATCTCACCATTTAATTTGACTTCTGGTATGTTGTCCCTAATATCTCTAATGCAGATGCAGATGACGTATTGCCATAGACTAAATTAAAAGAGGAATTTAAAAATCCAGCAAAATTACGTCCATATTTGTTCAGTGTGTCAATAGTTTCCACCTTTTCAATTCGGGTGACGTTTTCATTCGTTCGGCTTGGAGTGGTCTCCAAACAGGAGGGGCGCGGGTTTTCAATATACGATTGCAATATCTCTGGAGAGCTCTAAGTCAAGTTTTATGAGGTGTCGGTAAATAATCAGGAAGTTCTGGATAGTAGAGTTTGAAAGTTTTTGAGCCGTCTTGAAGTGGTGCTGCATACATTTGTTTACAAGTAGCAGAGTCGTGGCGTCAGTAAAATTATAAGGGCAACCGAGGCGTATTCATTTACTCATATCTAAAGGAACAGGTGATTACATTATACGCCGTTTCTTGGGTAACCCGTTGGGAATCGGTTTATATGGACGCCACGCCACTGAACTAGGTACCTAATGTGACTGATCTAAGTCATTGTAGGGTCGATTTCACCAATATTTAATTTACTCGAGGGAGGCTACCCTTATATAACTTTACTGTAACGACTTACTCGATGATTAACTTTAATTTCGTTTAACCACGCTAGTCTACGAATATAGTTATTTGTTATAAAAGGGTGCAATGTTGTGTTTACCCGCAAGTGTGGAATTGAAACAACAGCGAGCGAAAGTATTCTAAAATAAAATCCTAAGCGTAGTGAGTGTTTCAACACACGAGAAGTAAAATACAACTTTGCACCCGTGTGTAACACAAAACTTTTCGCCTCGTTATAGCGAGGAAAGTACAACATGCAAAAAAACAGCGCATAAATAATAAGTCTTTATTGGTACATATTATAATCATCGTGCATCGTTAGGTTAATTAGAATAATCATTAATACAATTTTTTTAAAGTAAAATTTTGTTGACATAGTTGACATTTCTGATGATGCCTTTTGTCATTGCATCGACTCAACTTATGCGTACAGAATTATATTCAACATCATTATAAAAAACAAATGTTTCTTATGGAATTTTAAAATTTATAGCTAATTATTTATCATTAAATGAAGATAAATATACATTTTTATTAAATCCTTAAAAAAATATTTAATGATAATTCATATCGTACGAACCATTATTATGAGCGTTTTACGTTTTGGTATCTGTCAAAACCTACTTAAACACGCTCTAAGGTCGAATTACTTTCCCCGCTAGTGCATAAAATGCGTTTTTACCCAAGTGACTTGAAGGATAAAAGACGGCTATCCGAGCTAGTGAGGGGAAAAATTACTATTGTGTCTAGTTATTCTGTAACGTTGAACTAATGAAAGGAATAAAATTGTAATGCACCCAAATGATAGCCCCGTCCCGTGCTTGAGCAATGGTGCTGCGTATTTTTAAATGTGTTCAAGTAATACATTAATTGGGAAATAAGTGAAGAATTGACTTGACATTAACAATGACAATACTAAATCCTCATTTTAGCCTAAAAATCAACGATGAAACAGTAAATGCGGACATTGAAGTTTTTGAGAAACTTATTCTTAATCAACTTACATCTCATTTTAATGGATATAACCTACTTCATAGCAGTCAATTTGGATTTACCAAAGGTCGCTCCACTGCTGATGCTGGGGTAGTGCTAGTTAAACACATCTTTGATGCCTGGGAAAACGCTCAAGATGCTATTGGGATTTTTTGTGACCTATCAAAGGCATTTGATTGCGTTGATCATAATAATTTAATGCGTAAGTTGGAACACTACGGAATAAAGAACGGTGCACTTGACCTCGTCTCATCATATCTTTCAGACAGAACGCAACGCGTAGTCATCAACGGGATGAAATCAACTGGGTCATCTGTTGCTATGGGGGTACCCCAGGGCTCAATTCTAGGCCCCATTCTGTTTCTAGTGTATATCAATGATCTACCAAACCTTGCGCAAGATAAACATGATATCGTGTTATTCGCAGATGATACTTCTCTTCTTTTTAAAGTGAAAAGAAGAGAGAATAACTTCGTTACTATAAACGATGCGCTGTCTAATATTGTACATTGGTTTACTGCAAATAACTTACTTTTAAATGCCAAGAAAACCAAGTGCATCAAATTCACATTACCGAATGTGAAACAAGTAGATTGTGCCAAGGTGACATTGAAAGGCGATGTGCTAGAATTTGAAGACAAAACAGTATTCCTGGGTGTTACTTTGGACTCTAAACTGCAATGGAATGCGCATATAGCCACTCTTGCAGGTAAACTAAGCTCCGCAGCCTATGCAGTGAGGCGAATCAGACAGTTAACAAACGTCGAGACGGCAAAGCTCGTGTACTTCAGTTATTTTCATAGTGTAATGTCATATGTAATTCTGTTGTGGGGCAAGGCGGCGGACATACAAACCATCTTCGTACTACAAAAACGGGCAGTACGCTCAATCTATGCATTGGGAGCTCGTGCATCACTGAGAGAAAAATTCAGGGAAACCAATATTCTCACCGTAGCATCTCAGTACATTCTCGAGAATATTATGTATGTTCGGAAAAATCAACATGATTTCAAACACAACAGTGACATTCACCACTACAATACAAGAAATAAGAACAAGCTTGCCATGCCTGCTCATCGTCTCCGCAAGGTCGGAACTTCGTTCGTGGGGAACTGTGTACGCTTCTATAACAAAATACCTACCGATATAGTGAATTTACCTTGCAGCAAATTTAAGTCCCACATAAAACGTCACCTACTAAACAAGGCGTATTATACTGTAAATGACTTTTTAGACGATAAAGATGTCTTTAAGCCAGTAGTTTAGTCTTGTGTATGTAAAGTAAGCATTATTTTAAGAGGTAATAATAGTTCGCATTTAACATTTAACATTAACATGAGAGCACATTTGTTGTTTCTCACCGGGCAATACTATTAGTGTTTAATGCCCGGCAGTGTGAGCATGTCATGCTCCCTTAAAGGTCTTTGCTTACGGTGGCGTCGTTGATCGGGTCGCAACCTTCCCTAAAATATGGTTGAGGGAGGTGATGGCTGAGATATGCGTCATGCTCGTGAACGGGTGCCGTTTGTGGGGTCCGGTCTGTTCATGCTAGCAAGGGCCAAATTAATTGTATACCAAGGGCCAAATTATTGTAACTGCCTACCAGTGTTTAATGAACTGATGACGTGAGAGACTTCATCCTGTACTCGATTGAAGTTATTCATTTTTTATTTGATTTAGAGACTGTATACATCTCTAAGAGTTTTGTTTTATTTATAGAGGTATATCCTTAAACATTTCTGAGGATTTTAATTAACTAATTTTATCTTTTTGCATGTTATGACGCCTAGAGACCATATACATCTCCAAGAAATTTAGCTTTAATAATAATTATGTTTAATGTATTATTCACTTTGACCCCTAAGAGACCTTAAACATCTCAGTAAAATTCAGTCAAATTATTATATTTAATTTTATCGCATGTCGTGACGCCTAGAGACCTTATACATCTCTGAAAAAAAAATAGTTTATATTTTATATTAACATTGATCTGGAGAATTTGTACATCTCCTCCGCGTGTATCAATTATAAATTAGTTATAACACAATTGTAAAAGTTTTAAGTATAATTAAGACAATATTGTAATAGTTAATTGGTACACGCATATTAATTGTTTTATATACTCTGACATTTGGAATTTTATTCCAGACACATTCTAGATTTTCTAATTATTTTAATTTTTAAAATGATGATTTTATCAATAATAAGTAAGTATTATACTTAAGTTAAATGATCTGATTAGGTTTTTCTGGGTTTCCTTTGCAACAAATGTTGGATCATATTGTATGTTTCCCAGCAAAGACTTCTCTCATTGTAACTGACAATTCGAAAGTGCTTTTATATTCCAGCATTTGAGGTTAACCTAAAACATCCATATTGCAGGCGGTGCGCCGAATTCCAAGAAATAATCAAACCACGTCCCAGTTGAAATTGAAATGGGCTCAAATTCTGCCTTTCTACCTTTAAATCATCAGTATTATTAATTTGCAATTACTGGCGCTCAGTGATCGCTTCGCAATTACTCACAATTATTTTATACAATAACGTAATTATACGACGCGTCGAATCCATAGCCACTCGTCTGCGGTCGTTGTAGAACACTACTATTGAAAAACAAACAACTCAAAAACTAAAGCTACACCATTTTGTACTCTCACTGCATAAAATTAGTTTCGAAATGGAATGGTTACTAGTTGATTTGTGTCTGTTTTCGATTTATCTAAGGAAAGGCTTGTCAGTTTACCGCGAACGCATTCTCGCAGTCAAACTGGTAACCAGGGACCGTTTTCGGAACGGTATAAACGGTATGGGTGCGGTATTAGATATCAATACCGCTTCGTTATGAAGGTAGAAAAATACGGTATCAAATTGTTTGAAGAAGAGCATCTCACAACGTTAGACGTAAAACCCCAATAGTATACATGCATGCGGAGCAGGCATTTATGCAAAAGACTATAATGTCAGCACAAGTATGGGAGGTTATGCAACGGTCTTTCAAGCAGAGACATATGCTATAATCGCCTGTGCCCAGGAAAACATAGATAGGCTAACCAAAGGAAAGTACATCTATATACTCAGCGACAGTCAAGCAGCACTGAAAGCGTTATCAGCGCCCAAAGTAGACTCTAGACTCGTACACAACGGTATCCAAGCATTAAACAAGCTCGGAAGGCACAATAAAGTGCAGCTGGTATGGATTCCAGGGCATGAAGGCTTCATCGGTAACGAAAACGCCGATGAGCTAGCTAGAAAAGGGTCTGCGACGAGCTTCGTAGGACCCGAACCATGCGTGGGACTCTCACAGGGGACCATAGTTACGGCCATAAAGGACCATGCCAAAAACCAACATCAGCAAGAGTGGAAGAAAGTGGCGGGCCTGAGGCATGCAAAGCTATTCATAGAAAGAGTAGAATCGGGCTGGTCCAAGAAACTGTGGAACTACAGCAAAAGACAACTCAGAATTATAATGGGGGTGTTCACAGGCCATTTCGGAGTCAAAGGACTCCTGGCCAAACTGGGACTTTCTGACAATACAGATTGCAGAATGTGTGGTGAGGAAACAGAAACAATGGAGCATTTATTATGCGAATGTCATGCCCTCGCCAGACAGAGAATGAAGGAATTTGGTATTGGTTACCCACAGCCAAAGGAATTCCAGACGCTACCAATGGCATCTATCATCCGGTTTACTGAGATGGTAGAACAAACCATTGAGTGGCAAGAAGGGGTAATTACACAAAAGATCCCACTGGGTCGAAGTGTATCCGTAAGGACCCCGGATATCAAGATAAGATAAGAAGATAAGATACATGCATATTTTGTTTTCGCTTTTATTAACAAAATATCAACATACCGTAAAAATGATTTCAAAGAGTGAAATACGAATTAAAATCGACCAAGAAATACGCATGATATACGCATTTTAAACTACTAATTACACATCAATTTGACAGAGGTCCGACATGAACTGTTTCATCATAGTGCACTTCGGCCATATAAACTCCATATTAAATTCTGTTTTGCTGCAAAGAGATAGAATGAAATGTTCCGTTATTTTTATACATAGTTATTCGAAAAATTATTCTTGTCTATTTTTGTTTACATGAGTGAGTTTTTAATAAACCGAATATAAAAATTCATGCATATTCCCTATTGTAAAAAGAAAGTCACACGTACACATACAACTCAACTAGCCAACTCTGCATGGCGCGGCTGCCCTAACAGGATCCTGAATCCATTATTATATTGGACTCGTAAAGGTGCGTCCACACTTGTATCATTTGCTCGTATCCGATCACCGTGCCGTGGCATGACTGCGTATCGCGCTGCTTAGACGCTTACTGTCGGCGCGCCGATCATGCCGTACTCGTCCGATATAACTGTTTGATACGCGTAGCAAAATGGATTTCGAGCGATCCGATCGGCGTAACGTCCAAGCGCGTGATCGTGACACCCGATCATGCCACGCGACGATGATCTGATACTGGCAAATGATACAAATGTGGACGCACCTTAATAGGGCGCTAAAATCCTTTTGCGTATAGTTGTATAGTTGATCCATAGGCTGTCTTAAAGTTGTAACCTTCAGTGCGGGAGTATCCGATATAAGAAAAACGCTCATCGGAAGCAGCTATATTTAATTATTTTTTTTGATAAGTAAAATCACTTTACAATTTTATCACAAAATCACAACACCACTTCACGGACACAGTCAAGTAAACCAATTTCGTCTATAGATGCAAACACGAAGTGCCCGTTCCGAGCTGGATCACCGTCTTTTATAACCTCAGGTAGCATTTCCCCTGCTGGTTCTGTCTATGTTACTTCTACCCTCAGTTATAATTAGTTATAAGATAATCATAGAGGGTAGGTTACAGGTGTAAAATGATTGGCAATACGCCTTAAAAAGGGTAATCTTTACGTTACTAGTACACCTTGCAAACCTACAGATCAGCATGTTGCTCCTGACTAAGAGCACCCTACGTTCCCTCTCTAAGTCCTTTTTGTCACTCAGACTCTCGGTGTCCTAGTGGCCCAGGTACTTCAACTCCTTTACTTACCTTTGACGACCGGTTTGCCACAGCGGGAGTAAAATTGTCTGCTGAAGCTGAAGGTTCTAGGTTCAAATACTGGTAAGGGCATATATTTGTGTGATATTTTCTATGTATATAAGTAAATATATCACCGTCTAGTACCCATAAACAAGCCTTATTGAGCTTACCGTGGGACTAGTTCGATTTGTGTAAAAATGGTCCTGTAATATTTATTTATTTTATATTTTCAGAGGTGTGCCATAGCTGGCGGTAATCGCGTATAGATTTTGCTCCCCGCTTTAAATACCGGCAACACACTCTTGGAAGTGTTGTACCTGACCCCATTAGACTCTGCGTACTGTTCGCAAACACTGAGCATCTTGTTAAGAGCATTGACCAAGGGGCCAGCCCAACAACACCATGTCGTCCGCATAACTGATATTATTCACAAAAGTTTTAAAACGCCATCTTTATTTTCCAGTGATGCAGTCCCTGCTGGTAATGCGAAAACCAACCGAATATTATTTATTCACGTTAACGACTCGTTGCCAATATGTCGGCGGTTTACTAAATTGTTATTCGATATTGGAATAATTCGTCAAACATTAATCTCGATGTCAAAGCAAATTCACGAAATGAGCATAAGTATAATAATAATAATAATAATAATAATAATAATAATAATAATAATAATATCTTTATTTGCTTGAAATGTGGTACAACAGATGATACATTGCAAATATATAGTAATAAACACGCACATTTCACCAGCAGCTGGCACGCAAAACATGAAATACAGTAAGATGGTTACTGGAACCGCCAATTGCAATATCGGTTGCAGTAAAAATAAGTAGGTAATTATAACAATGTCAACACCATTATTCTAAATAACTTAAATGTCTACGGTATACATTTATAATCGAGATTTAAAGTTTCAATGTCAATACTTTCAATTAACTAAAATACAAGAAATGCAGTTAGAGCTTCCACATAATCAATATAAATTCAATGTCATGCTTATAAATATAAATAGCCAGGTCTATATTCTACCAATATCTAATCTAAATTTCCAGGTCAATATATATGTATTTAATGTCAAGATATAAATATTAGATGTCAGATCTATCGCGACTAATAATTAATTGGAACTAACTCAAATGTAATAAATAATCAGTCAGTCTTTAAAATAATTGAAGTATTCGTCAATACAATAAAAACATTGTTCTATTAACCACTTTTTCAGCTTGCTTTTAAATATTTTTAGTGGCAATTCTTTAATGTCATCGTGCAAGCGATTAAAAATACTGATTGACATGCAATAGGTACTTTTTCCATATAGTTTCGTTTTTATAGCAGGAATAACGAGACGATTTGGGTATCTAGTATTAAATTTACATATGTCCTTATTCCTTTTATATAGCTCTGGATGCAATTTCACAAATAAACAAACCTCATATATGTACATGCAGGGCACAGTTAAAAGCTTCAGCTGTTTAAATAAGGGTTTACATGATGTGAAGACATCTACGTTACATATCGCTCTGACGCACTGTTTTTGTGCTATTAAGGCTCGCTTTGCGTGACAAGAATTGCCCCAAAGAAGGATACCGTACCTTAGTTTAGAGCAAACATAACCATGATAGGCCTGTATAGCTGACTCTTTGGTGCTAATCTTTGTTAGTCTCCATAGAGCGTAGACAAAGGAATTTACTTTGCTACATAGTTGATTTATGTGCTCACTCCAACTAAACTTATCATCTAAGTATATTCCTAAGAATTTAGTCTGACAGGATTCTGTCACAGCCTGATCTGAAAAGGTTACTGCAAGAGGTTGTTTGTTAGCATTCCTATTCACAAATTGTATACATGTCGTTTTATTTATATTAATATTTAGATTATTGCTCTGTAACCATGTTATAATATTGTCTATTGTACCATTAATGTCGTTGTTATAAGTTTTAGCGTCATAGCACGGTATGACAATAGATAGGTCATCTGCAAAAAGAGTGCAGTCAAATTTTGTTATATTCGGTAAGTCATTAATGTAAAGTAAAAATAAAAGGGGACCCAGGATACTCCCCTGTGGCACTCCTACCTTATTAAGTTTGGTTACAGATTTATGAGACGACATCGTGTTAGCAGAGTCAATTTGGGTTATTTCCACAAACTGAGTCCTTCCATTCAAATAATCCCTAAGCCACCCATTGACTACTCCTCTTATGCCGTACAACTCACATTTAGCTAGGAGTGTTTCATGGCAAACAAAATCAAAGGCTCGACTCATGTCGAAAAATATTGCTGATACCGGCAAACTCATGTTCATGTAACCCAAAATATTATTTGACAAGTTCAAAGCAGCTAATGACGTTGATTTGCCTTTATGAAAACCAAACTGTTCAGGCTTAATTATTTTATATTTATCAACAAATGATACCAGACGTTGATGAAACGCCTTTTCAAATATCTTGGAGATAACCGGAATAAGCGATATTGGTCTATAGTTATCAACACAATCTTTGTTTCCTTTTTTATGTAGTGGTTTAACTAAAGAAAGTTTCAAAGGTTCAGGAAAGACACCGCTTGTAAAAGATACATTGACTAAGTAGCTTAAGACCGCAGCAATTTCATATTTACATTCCTTTATTATTTTTGTTAGGACCTCGTCATAACCAGTCGAGTTTGTAGCATTAAGGGAATTAATTAATTTACATATTTCGTATCCATCTGTCGGAAACAAGTACAAATTAGCTGTATTTGTTTTAACTAGTGATATGTCAGGCTTATGTTTACCATCAGAATTTAAATTTGTCAAGTTTATGTAAAAGTCGTTAAAAGTATTTGCAATGTCAGAAGGATTCAATATCGTGAAGTCATCAATAATTAATTTATCTATATTCGCATTCAGTGAGTTGCTTTTAGTTACCTCTTTGATTATGTCCCATGTTGCCTTACATACATTTTTGGAACTGGTTAAATATTTAACGTTTGCAAGTTTTTGGGCTTGGTTGATACAACGCTTGAGGATCTTTGAGTAGTTATTATAGTTAATTTTGTTGTGCAAATTACTAACAGGGTTTTTCGATTTTCTGTAATAGCAAAACCGTAAACGTCTTTTTGTAGCTACAGATTTTTTGATCCCTCGTGTAAACCATACATTAGATTTGGACTTAATTGTAATTTTTATTTTGATGACCGGAAAACACAGCTTATAAAAAAGAAGGAATGTTTCATAAAATATATTAAATGCCATATATGCGTCTTTTTCATTATATACGTCAGACCATGATAAGCTCCTAAGGCAGTCGCAGAATTTAGCAACATTCTCTGGACTATAATCTCTTTTATAACGGTAAAAATATAAAAACGGTTTTTCCAAACCAATAACAGCAAATGTTAGACATTGAGCAGTTTCGTGATCAGACAAACCTAATTTAAGAATCTCACTGCGAGCATCGGGAATGTTTGATAATATTTGATCCAGACACGAGTCTTTACGTGTGGGATTAAGTATGTGCAACCTAAAATTATTATTTAATGCGATTCTCGTAAGTTCTTTTGAGTTCAATGAGGCCTTGAGTAAGTCTATATTAAAGTCTCCGACTATAACTACTTTATATTTTATTTTATGCTTAAGTTTGGTTGCAATTAGTTCCAGTTTTTGGAGAAAAGTTGGCGAATAGGCTGTTGGTGTTCTATAAATACAAATAACGATACATTTTATTGATGGTATTTCAACACCACAACATTCAAATATGTAATCTTCGCAAAAAACGTTCAAAAATGATAATACCCGCGTTTGTATGTGGGTTTTACAAAATAAGCATACTCCACCTCTTTTTTGATGTGCTCTAGAGTACGATGCTGCCAGCCGATACCCAGATAGTACAAAGGGTTGTATTTGGTTTTCATGCCATGATTAATTGTTAGTTTTGATAGGATAGTTAAACAGGATTCATCACAGACTGCGTATACACTAATTAATTTGTTATGGTGTCATATTAAACTTGTTCATATCTGAAAGGAAAAATATATTTAATATCTATAGGAAAGGAAAGGAAAAATATAATAATGGGTAGTTTGCAGAAATTGTAGCTTTGACGGAGAAAAATAACGCTGAAAAGCTTTCGAAACGTCGGGAACTCAAATGAGATAATGTACGCGATATAATCCGTTAAAATTGTTTTATTTAAATCAGTAATAATCGCGGAAACAGAAGAAAATATTATTATTATATATTTTTTAATTATCACAGGTTGTTATCAATTTAACGCTTGTCGTCGATCGATTCTTATACCACTGAGGAAAATTCGGATTGACACCGATATCGCTAGTTATCAGACTATTTAACTTTATAACTACGTCTTAGATTAAAGACGGAACGTACCTATAAGATATCAAACGGAGTCAGAAGCGTTGAAATTAGTGTAAATTAATTAATTTGTCAAGTCAAGAGCCCCACAAAGGATTATTCGGGCTTCGTAATTAAACGTCAAGGTGCTGTGACAGCGATATTATGACGAATCGCGGTTAGTCCCTGATTCCGTGTGGTGTACGTAAAAGCGGAGCTTCTTGGTTTTGCTTAATTATTTTTGCTGCATATTCCTATATTTGTAATTAAAGAAAAGCGTATTTCTATTACTTTACGCTGTTAGAGTGGATGTAAAAATATATAATAATAATAAATACAATTTGATTTATAATCATAAGCCTCTGCAGAACCTTGCCGAATTTAGCCTGTGTAATTTATTGACGTATTTGCCAAATAGGCCACTTTGAATTATTGTGAAAAGGTTCTATTACGTTAGGCTAGGTTGAACTGGGAATCAAATTGGTTGACTATACCTACAAACACGATCATGGAGTATACAAACCACTTACCTTACCACTTTGTTTTTTGGGCTATTGGGGATAAAGAAGGGTTGGGATATTATGTAGGGTATATTTTTGTTTCAAGGCCGCGGTGGACGACCCTGCCAGCAGGATCGACGGTGTCGGTGTAGAGTGTGCCTTCGTGAGTCTCGGTCTTTGAAGTCAATGTTCCTGTCAAGGTAGTAATTTGCGTCATGATTTATGTGCCTGTAATCTCAGTCCGAGTCGGAGGAGTCCTCAGGATACCGTCTTTTGATGGTAGCCGTGATGACGTCATCCGGGTCAGACAGTACGTGGCGTGGTCTTCTGATCAGCCTATGCGTAGCGGTTGCTACGCTACCTTTCTATTATTGTATGTATATATACAATCGACCGTCAACCATCTTAATAAAATATTACTAAATATTACTGTGACTCGAATTCAAACTATCAAAGTCTCATGTTTGTTTTTATGGTGACGATTAAAGTAGGTACATTCCATAGCCTACTTTTTAAGATAATCTTACCGTGGGAAGTAGCAGACAAACATCTTTTTAACGTACCTAATAAAACTTGTAAGGAGCACACTGTGCTCAACCCAATAATGTACTCGCTTCGCTTTCATAATGAGCCGCCTCCTGACTCGGGAGTTTAAACCTCCCCATCCGAAAACAATTTGTGTCAAAGATTTCCCCACAGGCCGCCGTCTCATGGAAACGAGTCATACGGCGTGAAAATTGAATCCAAATACACATTGCCTACTCGAGGCGGAGGGGATTTTAAAAACAGTTTCGTATCAGGCTGATAGACTTTACAAATTTAGGTCTAAAGTCCGATAAAAAGAGTGAAATATCTGTCCGAGTGTGGTTGTGAGGGTTTATTATACACGACTAAACTGAAGACTAAAATAATGTTAAGATTTTTTTTCTTCTCTGCGATCGAAGTTGCGAGCACCTTCTATGTAGTAGGTACTGTAGGTACCGAAATCCTTCCCTACTTAATATTGTAAATGAGCAAGTGTGTGTGTTGTTTTATATTTTACTTTTTCAACTTTTCATCCCTAGTGCTCATCATTAACTTCTGTGTAAGAGTTTTCACTATTATACGAACACAACGAATCGCTTATAAATATGATATATTTAATTATTAGAAGGCGTCCGCAACTTCGTTCGTGGAGGAGAATAGGTCATACAAAAACCCTAAAAAAGTATCCTATAACCATTCGTGAATATTCAGCTACCCGTGTACCAAAAATTGTTGAAATCCGTTTAGCCGATTTGGAGTGTTGAAGCCGCAACGACACTTACAAACATATAAAAAATCCAAAAATCCGTTTTAGCGACCTCCAAATAGTGCATACAATATTTTTTTTGAAAATATCTTTAATGTACAGACAGTTCATTTGTACAACTTTATAATAGTATAGATATGTCCCTTCGAGACTATGGACGTAACGTGACGTCCGAAACCTCGAAGAATTACCAATGAAAGGTAATTAAATAAATCATATGTATACGCGATTAAGCCCCGTTTCGTTGTTTTGTATTAATTAGTGAAAATCGTGTAAGTTTAAATCAAGTATTGACTATCACATACCGATCTGTGGTATTACACACGGACCGGAAATGAAATATGAGCAAATGTTTGAAGCATGTAAAATTAGTTCACAATTATTCTCAAACTGCGCCGTTCCAATAAAACATTGCACAAACTGAGGTTCGTTTGCGAATCGAATTCATCGTACTAAAATTAAATTGAATTTCAGCACTAAGTCATATTGCTACAGTTTGTTGGCTTCAACTGTGATTTTATTTCTGATCCGATGCTGATCTGATGCGATGGATGATATAAAAAACCGGCCAAGTGCAAATCGGACTCGCGCACCGAGGGTTTTGTACAAACGGTCGTATCTATGAAAATTCAGTGTTAGCAGATCCCTGCTCCTAAGCAAAAGTGTTCAATCAATATCGGTTACTGATATAGACAGACATAAAATTATACTGTTTTTAGTATTTGTAGTTCTAGCGGCAACAGAAATACATCATCTGTGAAAATTTCAAGTGTCTAGCTATCACAGTTCATGAGATACAGCTTGGTGACAGACAGACAAACAGCGAAGTCTTAGTAATAGGGTCCCTTGGGTACGGAACCCCTTAAAATTGTGAAATTCCTTTTAAGGGGCTCCTAGCGAAAATTTAAGATTTTTCATGGTTTTTGTTGTATAAATAGTCCCTGAAATGGTTATAATAACTTTCCAAACATGGAATATATGATAGTTCAGTTTTTATTTGACGACCTGTTTGGCTCGGCGGGAGTAACGCTGCTTGCGAAGCTGAAGGTCCTGGGTTAAAATCCCGGTAAGAACAAATATTTGTGTGACAAGCTTAAATATTTGTCCCTGAGTCTTGGATGTTTTCTATTTATATAAGTTAATATATCTATTAAATGGGTGCCGTTCAATTTTCATACAAACTTTTACCATAATCTCATGTAAATACGATTAAAACTCTGAATAAACATGATGTATAAAAACAAAATACATAATTTTGTTGGGCATAATAATTAAACAACAGAATATTGTATAATCATAAAAACATTATTTATAACGATCATTAGGAATAATTTTACTTGTTATAACATAAATTCAGTATAATGATCAAAATTTAGAACTAAATTGTAACAAATGATCGGGTGACATAATATTATATGCTAAAAGGGGTATGGGTCAAAAACCGAAAACTGTTGGTTAGGTTCGGTTTGTATAATGATCATGTATAGCGGAGCGAGCGAAGCGAGCGGAGCGTCAAAATGCTTGCATGCTTGCGTGAGAGTTGCTTAAAAAGGAAATAAAAAAGGTTTTTTTTAGTATTTTTCATTTTCTCAAAGGTTAACTGGAAAATGTATTTCTATTTTTTGTGTAAAATTTTGGGTTACTCAATGAAACATTTGGTTAACAATAAAAAACTTAATGAAAATAACGCTAACTAAAAACATTATACTACTTGAAAGGTAACTTTTAAAAAGTGACGTTATAAAAAACAGACCGAGAATCATAGAAGATCAATTGTAGTAGGCGTTTTTATTCTTTGAACATTATGATTATGATCTTGGTTTTTATGGAAAAATAACGTTATGAGCAGTAAACACCATACAAAGTGTTCATTATACTGATTGCCTACAAATAGATTACTATGCAACTAAACTATTATTGATATCGAAATTATGCAATTCGTTTAGATTCATTTTGTTTTTATACTATATAATCATTTCTGCAGGTCAAAATTATGCAATTCGTATAATGTAAAATAAATGCGAAAATAGTTGTTATTAAAAACATTACACACCCCTATTAAATATATCGTCGTCTAGTACCCATAACACAAGCCTTATTGAGCTTACTATGGGACTAGTTCGATTTGTTTAAAATTGACCTGTAATATTTATTTATTTAACACTTCCGCGCATTCAGAAACTTGATTATATTTTTAAATATATAATTACTAGCTGATGCCCGCGACTTCGTCCGCGTAGAGATGCAATTTATATATTACAAAGTTTCACCCCCTTTTCGTCCCTTAAAGCGATGAAAATTATACCCTATGTCCTATTCTGATATATAAGGTACATAACTGGAAAGTTTCATAAAAAATCGTCCAGTAGTTTTAGAGATTAAGTGGAACGTACATACATACTTTCACGTTTATAATATATATAAGGATACAAATAGGATGATTGTTTACAGAGATGACTATAAAATTAAAGATTGCGGATCTAGTATCTCAAGAAACCTTTAATGCCTGACTGTTCATTATGAAAACACCTACCACTCTAAGCAAGCCTTTTCATTAAAAAAAGTGTGTTTTATAAGCAAAGTAGCAGACATGGGCTTGTCTTCGTAAAAATAACTAAGCTATATGGCGTTTATCTTGGTCTCGGTGATTCGTAAAGATAAACTTACCGAGCCGACCCTGTAAATCTGCACATAGTTCGAAAAACCGATGGCCGTTAGGACATAAAGGTTTCAAGTGGAGATGGCGTACCGGCAAGTGCAGTATGGGAGGGCACCAGCAAGATGGTCGGACTACCTGGTTAGGGTTGCTGGGACTCACTGGATGCGGGTCGCCTCTATCCGCCCATGTGGAAATCTATTGAAGAGGTGTCCAACAGTGAACGTCCTATGGCTGAAATGATGATGATGGTGACAAGTTAGAAATAAAAACTAACCGCGTGACTTTGCCGCACGTCGTATATCTATACATATTGCTGTATATACAGTGTGTCCCAGGACAAAGTGCACAAACGCATAGGGATGAAAGTAGATGCAATTTTATCGACAAAAAATAATGAAAACATTTTAAAACCATTATTTACTTTTTTATGAATTATTAAAAAAATGTCGTATGTGGTGGTTCACTAGTGGACCTTATCGAAACAAAGCAAGATATCTTGAAAACACAAAATACATATGAAAAACCAGTTTTTAATTCAAATCAATAGAGCCCATAGGTGTCAATATATCTTGCTTTGTTTCGATAAGCTCCACTACTTACGATATTGTTTTTTATTCATAAAAAGTAAATAATGGTTTTAATTTTTTTTTCATTATTTTTTTGTCGATAAAATTGCATTTACTTACATCCTTATTCGTTTGTGCACTTTATCCTGGGATACACTGTATAATCTTTATTTCACAGAAAGACATTTACGAGTGGTGAAAGCCCTTCTGATATTTATTTATTATTTATTCGTAACAAAACATCTTTGTCCCGCAAACTTTTTCAATAAAATGAATAAGCACCCCGATTACAACTTTACTGGCGACCGGCGAATGTTTATGGCGACAATTAAGTTGGAATAATGGCTCTCGACTCAGTAAATTTATCCTGGACATAGCCGTTTCATATTAACTGAACTGTTTTTCAATTTTTGCACTAGTGCGTTTTTTATGAATTAACGTAACTTGAAGTTTTCGTGATAAAATTAACTGACTATGGTGTTTTTATTTGGATCCACTCACTTGCTTGAAATCTAGGGTTGAACACTATTTACTATCCACTCACTTGCTTAAAATCTAGGGTTGAACACTATTTGTATTGCAATAAGAATGGTGACAGGTAACTACAGTTACCAAAAGCAAGTCAGTGACTAAAATAAAACGGTTGTAATCGCGTTTAAATTAATATGATTAATAATATTACAAAGAATTTTATCGTCTATACTATTATAAAGTTGTAAAAATGGAATGTCTGCATCTCCGCTGCTGTAAAAAAGAGGGTTATGACTATTTTTCTCTTACGTGAATAAAGTTGTGGTGCCCTATAATTGTTAATATAAAACAATATAGATACTTGCATCACTAGAGGAGTCACAAGTGCGTTGCCAGCCTTCCAGGTGTACGCTCTTTTCTTGAAGGCTTGAAGGTCGCATCGGTCCGGAAATACTGCAGGCGGAAATTTATTGCACAGTTCTGTTCTGCAGCATCTAATACATCAGAATACAAACGATTTAGATTATCATGTGCCGAGGTTCTCAAAGTCAACATTCGAGTCCAATTTAATGTCTCATATGGTTGAATTTTTTCTATGAAATATAATCGATGTCTCCGATTACTAATTGATCTTATATTCAGGGTCAGGACAATCAGGTATTTTGTGACGTTTTACGATTGCAACACCTCATAAAGGCGACTCAAAATACAGTGTTTTGTAAAAACGGAAAATTTTAAGATGTGCAAATTTAACCATTTGGATGGTCAAGGATTTAGAAGTCTCAAGAATTTGATACGACATTTTTGAACTCAATATAATGAAATAATGATTTCAAGTCATTTGGGGACTTTTATAAGTCTGAACTAAGCCTTTCCCAAGAGGAGACCACTGTTGAGAACAAAGCCGAAGCAAACTCAACAGCCAGTAATTTTTCCTAAACAACTCTTACGAGTATCTATTACAGCATTAGTACTTACTCTATCTTAAATATATGTTTGAAGTATCGACTCAATGCGTAGTTCTCCAAGAAAACATATCTTAACTAAAACTCATATAAAAGTAAAAATATAATGTAAGACAAAAGCATGTTTTTTTATTTAAAAACAATTTACGTACGTTCGATATGCCTTCTTATAAGAACCGTGTCCCGGTAAAAGTAAATTATTTGGTTTCTGTTTTGGGTCATGCATTTTGTCATTTCTGTTAAATCATTATCTACCCTGTAATATGCCTATAGCTGCTTCAAACAACACTATTCCCAAAACTCTATGAATGCGTTAGATATTCCGGACGCGTCGACTCATCAAATTCTAGCTGACTTACCCCTTTGGCGACCGTAGGTGAGCTATGAAACGTCACGGACAGCCACCAGCGCCTAATACATCAGGCCGACAACGCAAACGATTTTGTTTATCATATACCGAGGTTCTCAAAGCCGCTTCGGATATTCTCACTTAGTTCTAATTACATCTGGCAAAGGACATACGTCACTAGCATTTATAATAGTCTACTTTAGCGAGTTTAACTAACATTTACCCGAATTACTGAAAATTATGTATGTTTCAATCTTTGACCTGATCCGTCTGAGTGAGAATTTTCATATATCTATATTAGAATATAGATATTACAATATAGAATATATACATTTAGAAATCCTTTGACTGGGTATCGGCTTATTGAATAACAAAGGTCCAAATATGTTCACAGATTTTCATATCTATACTATTATAAAGTTGAAAAACATTGAACATATTTTCAAATATATTTTTTTTGTATATTTCGATGTGCCATCATCACGTCAAATTGACTAAACAGATTTCAACTATATTTGGTTCACGGATAACTTGGATTCCATAGAATTGCAGTTATGAGAATATGGACGTTTAGTATTGTTAGCTGGTCGTTACCCATGGGTTTGAATTGCACACATTAAAGAGGATTTACTTTAGATGTAGGGCGTAGATACAACTATTTACATACCCTACAATGTATTTTAATTCAAAAAGTAAACAGTTTCGAAAGAATAGTAAAAAGCACGTGTTTTTAACCGACTTCAAAAGAGAGGACCGACTGATTTCCAAATTTCCAGTTTTTCTTTGCTTTCTAACTAGAAAGCAAAGAAATGGGACCAACTGGTCCCATTGTCATCAAGTCAGGTTCTGATGGAATACCAGGGACTCCGAGGACAACCCTCATATGCCGATTTTAGTATTTTAAGAATCTAGTCAAGTTAATTATTATAAAAGGACATATGGCCGATATATTTGAGATACCACATTGCTTTGTCGAATCAAGACCCTGGTCTTTGTGTTGCAGCGGGCTAATGCGCTCGGCTACCGGTCCAGGCAACGCCACCCGGGCAACCCGGACATTCCGCGCGCGTGGACAATTATGCCCGGCTGCAGGCAACGTGGACACATTGGAGGTGCCTTTTGTGAACACTGGCGGTTATTCCGGTTCGTTCTAATTTGATACTTGCGACAGTTCGGTAGATAGGCAATATGGTTTTCTTGCTTACAATATATTTTGCTTCAATATGCGTGCATATTAAGACGCATATAGACTGCAGGGAGCTAGTAACAGTATCATCATCATTTGCTTGTCCTTATCTCATTTACTTGGGGTCGGCAGAGTATGAGACACGATTGAAAGGAAGGCACCTGCTAGTAAAACCACAATGCCGCAAAGCTACATACAAAAAATATATTTATAACTTGTGTAATGACATTTATAATCGCATCTCTGAAGGAATTGTAACTCTTCAGGGGAATAGGTTTAAAACTACTCGAAATAGCTGACTTATTGAAAATTGTTTTTATAGCGTAAAATATTTTCTTGACACGTGCAGAAAAAGGTAATTATTTTAATTATACTATTATAATTGATTATTTAGATTGCAAAATTGAATATTATTATAATTTAGTGTGATAAATATTTGCATGCCTACGTGTAGACTGAATACATGAAACGAATAATATTGTAAGACCTATATGTCATCTGTATTCCTAGCAAATAAATCTTTTGAATTTGTTTTTGAATTATGTTCATTTCTTCCATACCTCTCACCCGTCATCTCGTCACTCACATCTTTCCTGTTCATGTCATCTCTCACGCAATCCATCCACCTGTTCCTTGGTGTACCACATGCATATCTAATACCCTTCTTCTCATCCTTCCGTATAACATGTCAGTACTATCGTAGGCGATTTGCTTACAGATGGGTGCTACTTTCAGGCGTCCTCTTATATACGCATTCCTTATCCGATCTATTCTCGTCACGCCACTCATCCGTCTCAATATTTTCATCTCCGTAACATGCAATTTCCTTTCATCCATCATCTTTGCGGCTCAAAATTCCTAGGTCTTATAAACAGTATATTTTTACACTTTCATTTGTAAACTCAAAAGGAACAAAATATTTAACGCTTCCACGACCAGAAACCCTCTAAGTGGGCTGCTCGTAGCAAGTTTTCACTAAAATAATATTTTTCCCATGTTATCGGTTACGCACCTAGGGCTATGAAAATCTTGGTTGTGAAAATGTTAAGAGCCCATCAATGATGTATTCGTTGGATGAAAACAATGTGGATATTTCACATTTAGTATGCCATAAAGTTAACAGTTTCGAAGGAATAGTAAAACCAACGTGTTTTTATTGTAAATGTATGTGGACATATGTCCGTCCACACCACACTGCCACCATACTACAATAAACAAATATTACATGTAAATTTTACACAAATCGAACGAGTCCCATGGTAAACTCAATAAGTACTAGACGACGATAAATTGAATAGATATATTTACTTATATACATTGAAAACATCCAAGACCAAATATTTATGCTCATCTCATCACACAAATATTTACCCTTACCGGGATTTGAACCCAGGACCTTCAGCTTTGCGGGCAGCGTTACTCCTGCTGAGCCAAACCGGTCGTCGAAACCTTGCCTTGCCTCACAATTATGCCCGGGCTCATGCAATGTGGAAACAACAGAGATGCCTTTTGTGTTCCCGGGCGGAGAATTCCGGTTCATTCTAATTTGATACAACTCGCGACGGCTGGGTGGATTAGCGGTATGTTTGGTCATACTTATTATTTTGCTGTGTAGATATTTCTTGTAGGGGATCCCACCAGAGTGGCGTAATGCAGTTGGTGTCCCTGCATAAGTATCCAGGCAAATACGGGTAGATTGTGTTAGCGTTTCAATAAAATAAAGAAATAATTATTTATCGCCCTAATTATTAGGCAATAAATAATTAATAAATCGTTACATGACAACATTTTTAAATATTAATATTCGTGGTTTTAGTTGGCAACACTAGTATTCCCTTTATTGGCTGCCTTCTCTGATTGGTCAACCAAGCACCAATCAGAGAACACAGCGTGGTAACATCACAAAGTGGCGGGAAATGTCGGGGTCCTGAAAAGTAGATGTTGGATCTCGGGCATTCTGTTCGAGGACGTCTAGCGAGAGATACTTAATCCCTGATCAAAATAAAAGTGTTGTGTTGTGCTTATAAAGTGAGTGTCGTGTATTGTTTAAGGTAAGATGTACCATTTTCCATAAAATTGTAATGAAACGAATATAGTTTTTTCATAAAATAAATGTGTCTTAATCTGCTCGGTGTTTCGCTTTCATATCAGAAGTGCGATAGCGAGATTGAAAGGAAGAAAGAAGTTTTTTCTTTCTCGTTAACCTTAGCCCACGTGGTTGTATTGGAGTGCTCTTTTCATACTAACCGTGTAATATTGTGTTAAGAGAAAGCTGTGACGCCGGACAGATTGGATGCAATTTTATTTAGCAATAGATTCAATAGTAATCGGTTTCTTCACCTAATTCTTGAAGTGATACAATAAGCAAATTGGTTACAATTGTTCATTCCGCCATAACCCAACTTTTGTTAAAATTTTAATTGCTTTATTAAGTGCGATCGTATTGGTGACTGTTACACTTAGCCAAGGCACTCCTTGGATGTGTAACGGTCATAAAGGATACGTAAACTATTTACGTCCTGTAATAGTTTACTTATCCTAATCAATTATAAATTTTAAATAAAATAAAATAAATCGGAGATGGAGTGTAAACAATTTGCTAGGGTACCCCCTAGAATCGTTTGCGCGTTCATGTGCTGCATTTATACCAAAGAGTCTCTCTCTGGAAATGCAGCATAACTCTGTATCACACTTTGATCGGTGACTGTTATATTTTGCCAAGGCACTCCTTGGAGATGTAACAGACACGCAAGATGAGTAAACTATTTGTCAGGGTGACTCTCTACGGTGGTTTATTTATCTTAATCAATTATTAAGCTTTCAATTAAATTAGGTGAGTGGATGTGAAGTGTAAACGATTTGCTAGGGTACCCCCTAGAATCGTTTGCGCGTTCATGTGCTGCATTTATACCAGAGTCTCTCTCTGGAAATGCAACATAACTCCGTATCACACTTTGTTTGGCGACTGGTACATTTTGCCAAGGCACTCCTTGGAGATGTAACAAGAACGCGAGATGAGTAAGCAATTTGTCAGGGTGACTCCCTGGGATAGCTTACTTATCTTTGTTTTGTGTAGGTACCTTAAAGTTGCTTATGGTGGAATGGAAAATGCGATCATGCGTGCGTGTTTATATTTTAACTTAGTTTCATCATTATTACTCATGCTTTAAAATGCACCATTAACGCCATTTTTCTAATTGTTATTGTACCCTGACCGCTGTTGGGCCTTTACGGGAAATCTGCTTAAAAAAGTTTGGTAATGAAGTAAATAAACAAGAAATTAATTCTATGCCTTAAACATATCTCTTCGAGCTAATATTTCACAAACATAAGATGTAATGTTCATATTTTGTTAAACTCATTGTTTAAGGTCATGGACGATCGGGGCGAAAGCCCAAATGGGGGTGTCCGCGCGGAGGGTGAGCCAATAAGCAGGACTCGCAGTAACTGCGATCCAGCACGGCAGACTCCGCGTCGGCGCTGTGATCAGAGCGAGGGAGCGGATGGGAGTCTGCATAACAACAGGCAAGTCCGCAAGCGCTCAACTACTAGATCAAGGAGTAGGGAGCCGTCAAGGATCATTTCAAGGACTGATAGATCTAGACGGCAAGACTCCGACATAAATAAAGTCACATTAACTCATAATAACGAGTCGGATAGGAGCCGTTCGCGTTCAAGCCAGCGAGAGACTCCACGTCAATCGCGAAAGCGATATCGCAATTGTAGTCGTAATCATCGTTCTCGTAGACACAGTAGCGTCTCTGACGACGCGCACTACGCGAGGGAGGCGCGACGGCGCCGTCGTAGCAGTAGCACTGATAGTTATGACAGCCAAGTTAAGCGGTTATTAAAACGTAAACGGTCACGCGCACCCTCGCGTCGTTCGGATCGAAAGTTACATGATTTACCGAATACTGATGTTGATCAGAGTATATTTCACAAGTTTCTTGATGTATTATCGAATGTACAAGGGCAATCGACGACTAAGCTTTCTCTTACAAATGTAATTCCTGAATTTAATCCAATGTCTAAAGATCAAACAATAGTTACATGGCTCACTAAAGTTGAGGAGTGCGCGGAAATCTATAAATGGAACGAACGCGAAATCATACACTTTGCAATACCGAAATTAACAGGCGTGGCCAAACTATGGTACCAGGGCCTGAGTTCTGTACTTTATAGCTGGACTGAATGGAAGAGAAAGCTTATTGAGTCGTTTCCCTGCAGACAGGATTTTGCGGAGCTATTAGTCGACATGTTGGCCATGCGCGCGCGTTACGGGGAGTCACTAGATCAATATTATTATAAGAAAATAAACTTGTTAAATAAGTGCGGCCTCAGCGGTCGAAATGCGGTAGACTGTTTGTTGCATGGTGTAGATGATCGTGCGGTTAGGATTGGAGCACAGGCGGCCCGTTTTCGCACACCTGAAGATGTATTAAAATATTTTAAAACCGTTAGATCGGGCACCGGTAAAGATATAGGAGATAAATCTGTTCGGGATAGGAAACCCAGTCAGATAAATAGTAATGATAAAAATAGGACGGAGGCAGTAAAGGGACCGGGATCGAATAAATTCACGATTAAGTGTCATAATTGCAACGAAGAAGGGCACAAGAGTTTTAAATGTAGAAAACCACCAAGTAAATGTAATACATGTAATAGAACCGGACATCTTGAGACGTATTGTAGAACAAAGCTGTTAAGTAATACTACAAACCCTGAACGTTGCAATAATGAGACTAAGGTCGAGAAACAGGTAGCTTTACTAAACCAGGCCGGTGAATCTAACCTCAAATATATTATCGAAATAGAAATAAACGGTACTCCGATTATGTGCCAAGTCGATTTAGGTAGTCAATGCACTCTCATCAAAGAAGTAGAAGCTAAACGTCTGGGGCTTCACATGATGACGAGTGGGTTACCATCCTTACGTGGTATCGGTGGTCACTATGTGAACCCCCTAGGTAAATGTTTCACTAACGTAACTGTTCAAGGCATAGAAGAAAATATTGAAATTATAGTTGTAGATGATGCTGTCCTGAAGTGCCCTGTTCTGTTAGGTCATTCATTTACTGAAAAACCATTCATCACGATGATAAAAACCCCGAACCAAATCATATTTGAAAGGGATGAAAAACAAAAAATATATCTAGCTGTTCAGAAAGACATTTCCATTGCGTCGGGTCAATTGGCCACTATTCCAGTAGAATCTGTATCTAAATTCACGGGACCTATATACGTGAACGGGACTGTTAGAGGTACAGACAGTAGCAAACATTACCTGCTCCCCGGTGAATATAAGTTAGAACATGGTGTAGGGCATTTGCTCATTCAAAATATTTGCGATAATTGCATCTCGTTCAAGAAAGGGTCATTACTCACCCGTCCCATCCCAATTACAAATGAGCAAAGTGTATGTTCTGTATCACTTGACGATAAATGTCCCGTTGAAGGTATACAGTGTGGTAGTCAAATGACGGCGGAGGAACGGTTACAACTAAATGACTTGCTCTCAGAATTTAAAGATTGTTTCTCATCAAGCCTGAAGGACATAGGGTTTACTACCGCCGGTGAGATGGTTATTGAGCTCGTCGATTCGGAACCTGTAGTTTACAGGCCATACCGAATGTCATATGGCGAAAGGACATTAGTAAACGACATGCTACAGGAAATGGTCGATGCGGGAATTGTTAAGGAGTCCTCATCGCCATATGCTAGCCCAATTGTACTAGTGAAAAAAAAAACCGGCGAAAAACGTCTATGTGTAGACTATAGGGCTTTAAATAAACGTACTAAAAAGGACCATTACCCTCTTCCCCTGATTGATGACCAACTGGACAGACTGGCGGGTAATAGTTTATTCATATCACTGGACTTAGCATCCGGGTATTATCAAATCCCCATAGAACCAGCCTCTCAGGATAAAACCGCTTTCATTACTCCGGACGGTCAATTTGAATTTACCCGCATGCCCTTCGGCCTTGTTAATGCGCCATCGGTATTCCAGCGCACAATAAATAAAATCTTGGCAGAAGCCAAAATTAAGTACGCCCTTGTATACATGGACGATATTTTGATTCCAGCACGTTCATTTGAAGAAGGATTAGGTCGACTAAAAGAAGTCCTCTCGTTACTTAAACAGGGAGGACTCACTTTAAAGTTATCGAAGTGCAATTTTTTTGCAAATAACTTGGAGTTTCTCGGATTTGAGATTAACGCAGACGGCATCAAGCCAGGTCAAAGGAAAACTTAGGCGGTCTCTAAATTCCCAGCCCCAAAAAACCAGCGCGAGTTACAGCAATTTCTTGGACTTGCCAGTTTTTTTAGAAGATTTGTTAAGGGGTTTGCTACGTTAGCCAGACCACTGACCGATCTTCTTAAAAAGGATGCGAGTTGGAAGTGGGGGCTCGAACAGGACGAAGCCTTTGAAGCTATAAAATCCCAGTTAGCCCAAAGACCATTGCTTGCATTGTACGATCCGAAAAGAAAAACCCAAGTACACACTGATGCGAGTAAATTTGGAATAGGCGGAATTTTATTACAAAAAGATAACGAAGGTATGTTTAGACCAGTCTCTTACTTCAGTAAGAAAACTACGCCGGACGAACGCAAATTCCATTCTTTCGAGTTAGAGACCCTCGCAGTAGTATCATCACTGAACCGATTTCGAGTTTATTTATTAGGCATCCCTTTCAAAGTCGTGACCGACTGTAACGCATTAAGGACCACATTGTCCAAAAGAGATCTCATACCCAGGATAGCGCGTTGGTGGGTACAATTACAGGAATTCGACTGTGAAATAGAGTACCGACCCGGATCAAGGATGTTGCACGCGGACGCCTTGAGTAGGAACCCTGTTGGGGAGGCAAGGGAAGATTCGCACGTGTTAGACGTTCTCATTGCTGACGCGGACGATTGGATCACGACAGTCCAAAATAGCGATGGTGAAATATTGCACATAAAGGAGATCCTAAGTTCAGATACTGAAAAAGTTAAGGAGATTGTAAATAATTATAAATTGAAAAATGGCAGGGTTTACCGTATCATAGGTCAGGAGGATAACGATATCAGATGGGTCGTTCCCAGGGGTGTACGATGGCAAGTAGTCAAAATGAACCACGACGATTTAGGGCATTTCGGATTCGACAAGACATTAGCACGTATACAGCAAACTTATTGGTTCCCAAAAATGAGGAAGTTCGTAAAGAAATACGTCAAGTCGTGCTTAGAATGTACACGTTCCAAAGATATAACCGGTAAACAACAGGGTCAGTTGCATCCCATTCCGAAACCAGAGATACCATTTCACACGGTACATGCGGATCACTTGGGTCCGTTTGTACGGAGTAAAAAAGGTAACTGTTACCTACTAGTAATCGTTGACGGGTTTACTAAATACGTTAATATCCAAACTGTAAGAGATACTAAGACCTGTACCACTATTAGGGCACTAATAGAACACGTAAAATGCTTTGGAGTACCGACAAGACTGATAACTGATAGGGGAACGTCGTTCACTAGTAATAATTTTCAGAAATTTACTAAAGCCTTGAATATAAAACATATACTAAATGCCGTTGCAACACCTAGGGCAAATGGGCAGTGCGAGCGATATAACAGAACTATCCTTAGTGCATTGACGACAAAGGCAGTTGACAAAGATGATAAAAGCTGGGACGAGTATGTGTGTGACATCCAAATAGGTATTAATACGACTCTACATAAAACAACTGGTAAAAGCCCGTCAGAACTCCTGTTTGGTTTTAACATAAACAGTGCGTCCGAGAAAGTTTTGAGCGGGATTTTGGATGATATTAACGAAGAAGTAGGAATAAGCAACATACAGGAAATGAGAAATGAGGCGGGTAGGCGCATAGTCCAGCAGCAAATTAAGGATAAGGCCCGTTTTGACTCCAAACGCAGAGTAAATAAAATATATTCCGAGAATGACTTGGTAAGTGTTAGACGAGAGGTACCTAGCGATGGGAAGTCAAAAAAACTAGCTATTAAGTTTCAAGGTCCGTACCGAATTTCGAAAGTTTTGCCTAACGACCGTTTTTTGATAGAAGACACACCCTTAACGCGTAAGCGTGGCCACCGTCGGTATGAGAATATAGTTTCTATAGATAAGTTAAAGCCCTGGTTAGTGTTTAATAGAGATTTTGAAACTACGGATTCTGAACCAGATGACCACATGGATTCAGATGGTACCGATACTACCATATTGTAGCCTATCCTATTGTAGCGTACTGTAATAAATGTACAATAGCGACGATTTTACTTAAGATGATTGTGATGATAATATTATTCGATTTAATCATTCTACCTATCAATTTGTTACATCAACATTATTTTGTGGCGAAGCGATATGTTTGGCTAGTTATGTTATATAAGAAAAACTGCCGTTATCTGCCAATTATTTAGTTAGATACTTTTTCGTACATCATAAATTTGCAATTATTCGTTTGTACATTGAAATTAGTAATGTTAAGTTCCTACTGGGAACAATGACTCTGTCTGTTATGAAATTAAAGCCAATTACTTCGTTAACTTTGTTTACTCGTACCTGAATATAAACATTCTAATGTAAGTAGTAGCTAAATAGTTCGGTTTTTATATGTATATTATTCATGTATAATAATAACTAATATGTTAACAGGTACTTATATAGCTTAACAAGTAGTCGTTTATCGACCGCGATGGGACTCGCTTTAGCAGAATGGCCGAGCTGTTAGCGTTTCAATAAAATAAAGAAATAATTATTTATCGCCCTAATTATTAGGCAATAAATAATTAATAAATCGTTACATGACAACATTTTTAAATATTGTTGGCAACACTAGTATTCCCTTTATTGGCTGCCTTCTCTGATTGGTCAACCAAGCACCAATCAGAGAACACAGCGTGGTAACATCACAAAGTGGCGGGAAATGTCGGGGTCCTGAAAAGTAGATGTTGGATCTCGGGCATTCTGTTCGAGGACGTCTAGCGAGAGATACTTAATCCCTGATCAAAATAAAAGTGTTGTGTTGTGCTTATAAAGTGAGTGTCGTGTATTGTTTAAGGTAAGATGTACCATTTTCCATAAAATTGTAATGAAACGAATATAGTTTTTTCATAAAATAAATGTGTCTTAATCTGCTCGGTGTTTCGCTTTCAATTGTTTATTGAGTACATTCCTCTTACGGGGTACAATTCATTTGCAACAAAAAAGGTCACGTAGTACCCTGGCCGAAAATAATTAGGCTCCGAAATATTCACAATTTTAGATTGGCAAAGCCAAGGTAAAATATTTAAGCATTGTATATATAACTGTAAGATGCAGCTTCGTCAGCGTAGGAACCATACAACATGTGGATGCCCGTGTACTAAAAATCAACACAACAGTTTAGCAGTTTTGGCGTGATGAAGCGACAGCGATACATACTAACATACAAAAAAATCGATGTAGTGATATTAAAACAGACGTGTAACTTATTTTTTTAATGTATCTTCAATGTACAGACATTTCATTTTTACAACTTTATAATAGTATAGTACTAGAGGGCGCCCGCAACTTCGTTCGCGGAGGAAAAAAGTCATAACCCCTCTTTTTTCTTCAGCGTAATCGGGTAAAAAGTATTCTATAACCATCTGGAGATACCCAGCTACCCGCGTACCAAAAATAGTTGAAATCCTTTTAGCCGATTTTGCGTGATGAAGCCCCAACGACACATACAAACATACAAAAAATCCAAAAAGGAAAACTATTTATTTTTCATTGAAATAAAACAATTTAACGGATTATATCGCGTATATTATCTCATTTTAGTTCCCGACGTTTCGGAAGCTTTCCAGCTTTCCATGGTCACGGGTGGAAACGTCGGGAACTCAAATGAGATAATATACGCGATATAATCCGTTAAATTGTTTTATTTCAATGAGTAATAATCGCGGAAACAGAAGAAAATATTATTTATTTTCGTTTCAGTGACCTCCAAATAGTCGATTACAATGACTTTTTGAAAATATTTTCAATGTACAGACATTTCATTTTCACAACTTTATAATAGTACAGATGTATCGTATTGTACTCCTGCGATCAAATATAAATATAGTACAGTCAGCATCAAATTGTCTTTAGCATCCAAAGCGACACACATATTTCAACACATGTTTATGCCTACTATAGGCATAAAGATACGTGACAATATATTTGGCATTTTGAATGCTACAGACTTGCTACTGACTGCCTAAGTCAGGATTTCTTGAACTTTTTGCAGTCACGGACCTTTTTCACAATTTAAACAATTCGACGGACCCTTACCTTATTTATATATATTTACAAAATATACTTTGATTGGTACTTTCATTGCACTTACTACTATCTAAGACAACTAAAGTTAATGAAAACGACAAAGCGTCTCGTCAAGTTTACTGCACAATTTCCTAATAAATATGTTTACAGACTGAACTGAACATATTGTGGACCCTTAATATACATGCTACGGACCTAATTTTAAGAAACTCTGGCCTAAGTGCTGATAAGCCAAAGCTTGTTTTTTTTGTTGTTTCTAAATACCACGAGATGGGCTTTGTGTAATGAACTATTTAATTAGATTTGATTAAAATAACAACTCAATAATAATTACTTATCAACGAAGGTCCCGGATTGTTGTTGGAAAACATTAGCGAACAAATTGTGCGGTCGGGGCCGAAAGACAAACACACAATCAGACCGTACTGTTTGTTTGTCGTTAGCCCAAGACTGATCGGTGGGCTGGCCGGCTGTTTGTGTTGGAAAAAGTGTCCTGCAGACAGGTTACTACCTATTTTAAGGCTTCAAATCGGCTTTACGGCCTCTAGTCTAGACCATGTTGAGCATGGACAGTACAATCCTATCAAAATCATACCATGTACAAAAAAGTCTCGCAACGCAGTTTTTTACCGTAAAAAGTTGTGTTATCGAATGTAAACCAAGTTGGTTAATTCAGTACCTACCATAGATAGGTATCTATGGAAGCAGCTATCCAACCACTGTCATTATTTGATACCTACCTAATTAGTTAGCTAACAATATTTTATAGTAACCATATCAATATTTTATATTTTATTTCTTTAATAAATACAGTGACTTGGCAGTTGCATACAGCAACATATTTTAGTCTACTAAGGGATTGAAATAGTCCTCCATATTGGTATTTTCAAACAAATAGAAGTACAGGGCACTGATATTAGATAGATTTTGTTTTATGTAAACTCTTTTGACGTGTGCATCGGCCAAGTCACACTATTTTTTAAATGCCATAGGTGGCAAACGAGCAGACGGGTTGCTAAGCGATCACCGTCGTCGCATAGACACTTGCATCACCAGAGGAGTCACAAGTGATTTCCACATGGGCCGGATATAGGCGACCCGCATCCAGCGAGTCAACGCAACCCTAACCGAGCGTCCTACCACCTTGCGGGTCGCCGTACCACGCTGCGATGCCGGTACGCGGTCTCCACTCGAATCCTTTCTGCCCCAACGGTCAACGGTTCTTCGAACTATGTGCCCCGCCCATTGCCACTTCAGTTTGCTTACCCTGTTAACTATGTCGGTGTCCTTGACTCGTCTACGAATCTCCTCATTTCTGGTTCGATCTCTTGAGGAGATCCCGAGCATAGCCCTTTCCATAGCTCGCTGAGTGATTCAGAGCTACTTTAAGCGGCCCATAGTTAGAGAGCACGTACCTAATAAATTATAAATAGGCGTAAATTTCAGCGAGTTATACCGATCAAGTGGAAATAATAGGCGCGAGCAATGAATACATATATTTATCTGACATATCTATACTCCTAAAACATGTTGCGCAGATCCCAAGTAAATGGGACAAGGGCAAGCGAATGATGATATGTTTAAGGCGTAAACATATCAGTTTACTCGTTAAAATTTTGTTTAATGCAGTTCCAGCAACAAATAACAAAATAATGGCCATATATCTATACTATATGAAGTTGTAAAAATGAAATTTCTGTTCATTGAAGATACTTATAAAAAGAAAACTTTTTACCCGACTATGCTGTCGAAAAAAAGAAGGGTCATGACTTTTTCTCCTCTGCGAACGAAGTTGTGGGCGCCGTCTAGTATGGCCGTTATACGTATGGTTGAGATATTTCAATTGGGAGATACCGCAAAACGCAATACGTCGTTGAATTCTGACCCAGCTTTAGGAAATCTAGGCATTTAAAAAAATCGGTCATGTGCGAGTCTGACTCGCGTACCGATGGCTCCGTACAAACTTTCACTTATTCCGACTTAACGTGCCGCTTGAGTTAATAATACTAATAATATATATTCAAGGTACATATTACAGTAATTATTACTAATAAACTTAATCATACATATGGACAACAATAGAATATACCTGAACTAAGATTCCCTGTGTTTCAGGCAATATAGGGCTGTTAAGTTAAGTTTCCTCTGGTATCTATGGCGTCACATACAAATGAGAGGCAAACTTAACCAAACCGGGTTATTCAAAAATGATTTTTGGTGATTATGGTTGTAAAGTAAAAAATTTCGTTTAATATTTATATTAATTTACATATTTCCGAAAAATTTCAGATTATTCGTTTAGTAAACTTCGAAGATAAAGGGGGGAATGGTATTTTATTCCACATTTTCCTTAATAAAACGAAATTTAAGCAGAATAAAAAAAAAATCGAGAATATACATATTTTATATACCTATAGCCCTTTGATATTATACCCTACTTGATCTAGTGACTAGACTTTAAATTTTTGCCCCCTCATATTGGTCGTTTTTCAGAAAACAAAAATATATTTTATAATGCTTTCTTTGCAATACATGTGGGCTGACCATGTTTATAAATATTCCAAACTAGCTGTGTCCGCGGCTCCGCCCGCGTGGAATTCGGTCTGTGTCAGTAAGCGGCTAATTAACCCTTCTGCCCTGGAGCCGAAACTTGAAGTAAAGTCCAGATAAAATGTTAAACAAATACCATTAAATAAAACTACACTCTAAAATAAATCGTTTTCGCACTTATTTAAATTTTTGACGTGATTTAAAAGACATAGAGTCTATACTTAGAGGTGTATATATGTAGATATTGAGGCCAAGTATTTATATTTTATTTACAGTTATCTTTATGTATGCACAGCTAAATATGTAGGTACATATAATTATATCTACAGTTCCATACTCCAAAAGTAGGTATGTAAAGTATATCTACATAACATTGACATTTTACAATATTTTTTGTACACCACATTGTGAGTCTTCCCGGTGGGCATCAGCACGAAAAGCTCCGTGCAGCTGTAGACGCGCGAGCGCGCCACGTAGAGCTACCCGTGCGAGAAGCAGCCCGTGCGCAGGTCCACGCCAGCGGCGCGCAGCGTCTGCCCCTGCGACTTGTTGATGGTCATGGCGAAGCAGACGCTCACGGGGAACTGTAGGCGCTTGAAGCGGAGCGGGAAGTTGCTCGGAATGAGGGGGGTGCAGGGGATGAACACGGCTTCTCCGGCACCGCACCCCATCGGGATTTGCGCCTCGATGAGGTTTTGCTGCAGCTGCACTACTTTTAGCCTAGTTCCGTTGCATAACTTTGGAGGTGACAAATTCCGAAGAAACATGATCGGAACTCTAACTTTCAGGGTTAATGTGTGTGCTAGGAGTCCTGAAGCGTTCAATGAGTTTAGGAACTCCATCAAGTATGTTGTGATGCGTTCATCCAAGATAGTGTTAATGGAATTATATACTGCCTGTTCACCTTCCATTTCCGCCAATATCCGCGCATTAACGGCTCTCTCACAAACCGAAGAGTTCTCACGTTGAATCACCTGGCTCAGGTCTCCGTATACGCTGCGAATGTGGTCTTCAACGGACAGATGGATCTTGCATAACGTCTCTGGTAATCGAATCAGGCAGTTGGTTTCCTCCAGAAGTCCTTCTCCAACCTGAAGCAGTGGGCAAATTCTTGCACATGTGAGACTCCTCCTTGTTGATACTACTAAGCCACTTATCTCGTATTTTGTTGTATTATTAAATCAATTATATTCAATTAAATTTGTTGAAATCCGTACCCTCTCTTCGAAACTTAGAGTTAATTTGGCAAATTGCCAAGGTATTAATTTTAGCGCCACCTGTTAGTTTAGCAAGGTACTCAATAGTAGTCGTAGGCTCGTGTAGCACATATTTGAGAAAAGTTTGCACCTTCTTCCTAAGTAGCGCCATAAGATTCAGGAGCAAACTTAATTCAATCAAGTGTAGTGGCTACTCCCCCTTTTAGGGGTTGAATTTTTATAGCTTATAACCTGGCCGGGAATTTTCTCAACATATTAGTAAAGTTTGCATCAAAATGCTGCTCAGCCGTCTTCACATGATGTGCGTACAAATAAACAGACACACAGACAAAAATTCTAAAAACTGTTGGAACGTGTTCTGTTATCGATTCTAAGTATCCCCTGCCAACTTTTTTTCGAATATCTTCCATGTACCTACAGACTTCCGAGCCCCTTCAGCTTTATTATATGTATAGATAGATATAATATAGACGATAGATAGATTAAAGTGTAAAATGAAATGTCTATGTACATTAAACATATATAGATAATCTACTACTATAATATAGAAAATCTAAAAATAAGTGATATGGAGTATTTGAAGGTCTCTAATTCAATTTAATTTTTTAACCCACTTCAAAAAAAGGAGGGAGTTCTCAATTCGGTTGTATTTTTTTTAGTTTTTTTTTTAATGTTTAATCCTCGTATGTATGTGTCGATGTAACTTCATCGCGCCAAAACCGCCAAACATATGTCAACTATTTTTGGTACACGGGTAGCTGGGCATCCCCAGACAATTATAGGACAGTTTAGGACAGTTTTTATTCGATTACGCTGAAGAAAAAAAGAGGGTTATGGTTTTTTTCCTCTGCTGACGAAGTTGCCTTGTAAAAGGCTACAAATTTCATCTCTGTGCGGACGAAGTCGCGGCCAACAACTAGTGAAATTATATACTGCCTGTTCACCTTTATTTTCGCCAATATCCGCGCATTAACTGCCGCTGCCTGTTCAATTTTCGGTATGGCTCTCTCACAAACCGAAGAGCCCTCACGTCGCGTCCCCTGGCTCAGGTCTCCTTATGTGGATACGCTCCGAATGTGGTCTTCAACGGACGGAACGATCCTGCATAACGTCTCTGGTAAACGAACCAGGCCGTTGGTTTCCTCCAGAAGTCCTTCTCCAACCTGAAGCAGTACCTGGGCGAATTCTTGCACATGTGAGCCTTCTCCTTGTTGATACCACCGAGCCACTTATCTCGTATTTTGTTCTATTATTAAATCACTTATGCAATTAAATTTGTTAGTATCCGTACCCCCTCTTCTAAACTTAGAGAAATTTGGCAAAAAGGTATTAATTTTAGCGCCACCTGTTAGATTCGCAAGGTACTCGATACTCGTAGGCTCGTAATATATGTTCGAGAAAAGTTTGCACCTCCTTCCTAAGTAGCGCCATACAATTCAGGTACAAACTTAATGCAATCAAGTGTAGTGGCTACCCCCCTTTTAAGGGTTGAATTTTTATAACCTGGCCGGGGATTTTCTCGACAGAGGGGTAAAGTGTGCATCAAAATCTGCTCAGCCGTTTTCACGTGATGCGCTTACAAATAAACAGACAAACAGATAAACAGACAAACAGACAAAAATTTTAATAACTGTTGTAACGTGTTCGGCCAATTTTTTTTCGAATATCTTCCATGTACAGACTTTTGACCCTCTTCAGCTTTATTATACGTATAGATTTCAAATAGCATAAAAAGTTTTTGAGATATGGCGATCTCATAGTCGGACAGACAGACAGATAGACAGACAAATTCACACCATAAGGGTTCCTTTTTTACCTTTTTGGTACGGAGCCCTAAAAACATACATTTTCATTGTCACCAATGATTTGCCTATTCTTAATTAAGATGGTCCACATATTGGCTCACCATTCGTCCACTCAACACTCAATCCATTCGTCCTCGGGCGTGCTATAAACCCCGACCCGTCTTCCAGCCACCTGCGTCCATTTGCATATAGAGCTGTTGCTAAATTGACTTACAAAAACCAGTGTCAGTTAGCATCAATCTGGGGGCATCTGACCGGCGAGCGAGGCCATCTGCCCATGGTTTTTTTAATCAGGCTTTGGTTGCAGTTGCATATACTTAAAAATATATGTTTAAGACTAGAAGTCACCCGTGACTTCGTTCGCGGAGGAGAAAAAGTCATAACCACTCTTATTTTCGATAGCGCAGTCTGGTAAATAGAGTTCTATAATCATCTTCGGATACCCAGCTACTAGTGTACCAAAAATTTTTGACATCCGTTTAGCCGGTTTGGCGTGATGAAACCACAACGACACATATAAGCATACAAAACATCCAAAGAAAAGATTTTTTTCGCTTCAGTGACCTCCAAATTTTTATTATGGGTACGTTTTTTTTTTTAAATATCTTCTATGTAAAGACATTTGATTTTTGCAACTTTATAATAGTATAGATTTGCTAAGTACTAATATTGTATTAGTTAACAAATATAGCGAAAAAACCGACTGTTGAGATTATTTAAGTTTTCTTCTAAACAGTGGTCTCCTCTTGGGAAACGCCGGTAGACATAAAATTGTAAAAGCGCCCTTGTGGCCCAGTTATAAAGAATTAGAGTTCATTATTTTATCTAACCTCTGCTTCTCCAGATATTAGTGGATTTCAAAGCTATGCTTCGAATCGAGTACCAATAAAAACGGGCACGAGTATGTACAGTAAGTTGTAGAACTAAAACGTCTATACTTTGAAAAAAAAAAACGGAGTCAGTTTGCACCAATCTGGGGCGTCTGACCGGTGAATGTGGCCATCTGCTGGCGGCTTTCAATCGAGCTTGGGCTGCAATAGCCATATCCCGCTTCCGCAGATATTGGCGAAATTCAAAGTTGAAATGCTCCGTCTCAAGTCGTTGCCGTTAGAGACGGGTGTATACTATTCAATTGAAAAACTAAAAAAAAAATATTGACAATCTTACACAAATCGACCTAGTCCCAAACTAAGCAAAGCTTGTACTATGGGTACTGTCTGGGCAACGATATACATAATACTCGTATATATACATTATATTACTTTAAATACATAAAAAATATCCAAGAACCAGGAACAAACATTCGTGCTCATCACACAAACAACTTGCCCTGGCCGGGATTCGAACCCGGGACCGCAAGCTTGTAGGCTGTTTTGCAACCCACTGACCTAAATGTGTCGTTAAATGAATGAATGTCTTTACGTGGTCTATAATATACAATGAAGATATCTAAAAACAGTGTCACTTAGCATCAATTTGAGGGCATCTGACCGACGTATGAGGTCATCTGCTAGCGGTTTTCAATCGATCTTGGCTTCCAATTGGCTTGATATTTGCGAATTTCAAAGCTGAAATGCTCTGTCTGAAACTGTTACCTATAAACACAGATTACTGTTATCTTTTAAAACGGAAATATACATTGAAAATACTTTTAAAAAAGGAGTCAGCATCAATCTGGGGTCATCTAACCGGCGAATGAGGCTATAGGCCGTTCACGGTTTTTTGCCTAATCTCGCTTCAAAGCTGAAATGCTCCGACTGAAGCTGTTACCAATAGAAACGGATTAATTTTAAATTGCAAAACTAAAATACCTATACATTAAAGTTATTTAAAAAAATTGCCGCATCAATATCGGGGGATATCTGACCGGCGAATGGGGCTACGAGTATTCGTCCATGGTTTTCAATCTGGCTGTTGTTTGCAATTGCTTAATCCTCGTTGCTCCGGATATTGGCATAGTTCAACCCTGAAATGCTCTTACTGAAACTTCTACCGATAAAAACCGGGTAAGGAAAATTATAAACGTGACAGTTGGTGAAGGTGTTTAATTTATAACCGTCTTCCAAAAAAGGAGGAGGTTATATGTTCGATAGTTTGTATTTTTTTTTTTCTTTTTTATGTATGTTCACCGATTACTCCGCCAATTGTGGACCAATTTAAAAATTCTTTTTTTATTTGAAAGGATATACTCTCGAGGTGGTCCCATTGCCACCAAGTTGGGATCTGATGATGGAATCCCAGGGAAATCGAGGGCAATCCTCAAATTTTATAGGCACTTATAACGTTTTTCATATATTTTCTTAAGCTATTTAAGTATTTGCATATGGTAGTCATCATCTCATCATGCTGAGTTGATGATGGAAGGTACAACTCCTTAATAGTTAAGAGTTAGAGGATAATTCTTAAAAAAAATCATCTATTATATGTAGATACGTTAAAACTGTTAGTCATATTCTTTTTAGTGTGTCCCTGAAGCAGTTTCCTTATCACCAAGTCAGGATAAGATGGAATACTAGGGAAATCGAGAGAAACTCTGAAATGTTATAGGCACTAACAATGTTTTGTATATATTTTTCTAAAGTTATCAGTTGTTTACCTCTGGTTGTCATCATTTCATGCTGAGCTGATGATGGAAGGTACAATGAACTAACCAACTTTTACATTTCTTACTTCCAAAAACTCGAGATGCGTGCAAAGTGCCTCCTCAATTCTCCCATTCTGGGCTCTAAAAAATACTTTATATCACTACTAAAATCCATCACTAAAAAGCAAAAAATAAAAAAAATAAAACAAAAAAAGAAACGAATTCAAAATAATCTAAAAAGCCATAAATAATCTTTTATGCACGGTACGGATCACATTTGAATCACCTTTTGAAGTCGGTGCCAAACCTGAAGTAAATAAAGTTCTTTATTCAACAAAAATACGAATTACTATGACTAAATATATATGTAGGTAGATAATAACTAAAGGCTCGCCGCCGCGGTTCTTATTAGTAATAAATGAATGGTTTGGCACCGACTTCAAAAGGTGATTCAAATGTGATCCGTAGCGTACATAAAAGATTATTTATGGCTTTTAGTTTATTTTGAAGTCGGTTGTTTTTTATTTAATTTTTTTTATAAATATGACAGGTCTAACGCGATATTTTATATTTTCCTTTATTATTCGTCACAAACGTCAACGCGATGTAGACAAAATGAAACATCTGACATACACATTATTAAACATCTTTAAGTACATATAAGACGACTGGTTTAGCTCAGTGGGAGTAACGTTGCCTGCGAAGCTGAGGTCCTGGGTTCAAATCCCGGTAAGGGCAAATATTTGTGTGATGATCATAAATATTTGTTCCTGAGTCTTGGATGTTTTCTACGTATATAAGTAATATATATTAAATATATCGTCGTCTAGTACCCATAACACAAGCCTTATTGAGCTTACCATGGGACTAGTTCGATTTGTGTAAAAAATTGTCCTGTAATATTTATTTATTATTATTTATATATACATTGAAGATATTTCCAAATAAAATATTGAACCGGACTATTTGCAGGTCGCTGAATCGATTTTTATTTTTATTTTTTGTATGAATGTGTCGTGGCTTCATCGCGCTAAAATGGCTTTCTAAACGGATTTCAACAATTTTTGTACGAGGTTAGCTGATCATCCTCCGATGGTTAAAGGATACTTTTTTATCCAATTCCGCTGAAGAAGAAAAGGGGTTATGACTTTTTCTCCTCTCCGAACGAAGTTGCAAGTGTCTTCTAGTTAGACATAAGTATGACAAGTCTAATGCATTTTTTTATTTTCCTTTATTATTTGTCATACTTATGTCATACCTGTGTTTATTAATGTATATGTTAGAGGTATCGATGTGTGTCAACATTGCATTAACCCTCGACTAGCTTAGATCAAACTTAGTTCACAGATAATTAAGGTCATGAAATGAAAAATACGCTAATATATACCCTGAACACGGACAAAACCGAGGTTAAATAATAACTATACTATTGTAAAGTCGTAAACGTAAAATATCTGATATTGAAGATATTTCGCTAAAAATCTTGGGTTTGTATAAACAATTTGAAGGTGTCTAAGTCGAAATAGTACAGCATCAAGGCTATCTTGCAGCCCGAATGGAAGACGAGGGCTGTATAAAGCCAAGTGGGTAATCAATCCTGTAGTCCCGTGTCAAATCAAATCAAATGGCGCGCTGCTGTGCATTGTCTATGCGCGCGCAAGAGAGATGAGACAAAGGCAAAGTTGTCAATCAGCCAAACGTTCATAATAGAATAAACTGAATTATTATATCAGTCTAATACAAATGATATATTGTTCAGAGAAAAATATAATTGATTGTTAGATTTATTCAAGTAACCTTTAAAAGTATTTCTAATAAATAGAAAAATCTTTGTTGACGTTTAAAAAAACTATAATTGAATGGCCCTAGTGCGATTGTGTAGTGTAATAATATGCGTGTTTATTACAGCTATAAAAATGGTGCAATACAAGGCACTTTACGAGGTTTTTTATTTATATGTTTTAATTAAATGTATGTAGGTGTGTTTTTGGGACCATATCAAGTCCAGACGGAGGAGGGGCCGAATGGAGGGGCATTATTAAGTACGGACTTACAGGCTTACTATGCCATTGAATAAGTGGATGTTACGTAGTTAATAGGGTTCAACTTTACACAAATCGCACTAGTAACATGGTAAGCTCAATAAAGTTTGTGTGATGAAACGTTTAGAAATTGTTATCAGTTCTAGAGTTTTAGACGACGGTACATATAATATATGTATATCGATGTTTCCTACCTCTAAGTCTTGGATTGAAACAAATATTTGCCACTGGAATGGGATGGGCCAAAAAAATGCCCTTGTACTTATATATTTTTTCGTTAAAATAGGCTATTATATGATGTTAATTTCATACGTTTTACATTTAGATGCGTTAAATTTTTTTTCATCTAGATATTTCGAGTGACGTCACTACTGACTGACGTCTGTACTAGGGTTTGGCAAGGAAAAATAAAAGTCAAAATCAAAAATACGAATAACTTGTCCCAGAAATCATATTATTAAAATCTGATACTTGCAAGCGGTTTATTAAACCTATTCCTCGAAATGTTTTTTGAATGACCAATACCTTCTTTTGACGACCGGCTAGCCTCAGCGGGGGTAACGTTGACTGGGTCTGGCCACCTCGGGGGAAGCCAGTTTTCTCAAGCTGGTCTAAATTGACCCTCAATTCAGTATATACTCACAGAGTTTAAGACTGAACTGTAGAACACCTGACACTGCGAAGTTGCAGGTCCTGGGTTCAAATCCCGATAAGGGCAAATATTTGAGTGATGAGCACAATATAGGTAAATATATCTATTAAATATATCGTATCTAGTACCCATAACACACCATAACACAAGCTTTATTGAGATTACCATGGGACTAGTTCAATTTGTGTAAAATTGTCCTGTAATATTTATTATTTTTTATTTATTTTATTTAAGCTTACCGCACAAAGCCCTACCGTTAATTCAACCCAGGACCGTCAGCTAAGCAGGCAGGGACATTACCGCTGGCCTAAACTGATCGTCAATGCTGTTGTGTAATGTTATTATATGATGACAGTACATAATCAAACACTTGATCAAATCAGATTGTCAAATCAGGGTATGAACTGTAAATACGAACGTAGACCCATGTCATAGTCATAGATATCTCGTATCAAGACTTAAGACTGTATTGACACAAATAATAAATAAACATCCAAGTGTTTTTTTCAGTAGGAAGCTATTTATTTTGCGAATGAGCATTAAAATCTAAGCCGCGACCACGGGGGAAATCAGATCGCGGTTCTGAACGCCTGCGGCGGCCGGCGGGAGAGATGAATGTTTAAGACAGCAGTAGGCTTGTCATACATAGTGTACACACAGTAAGCTTTCAAACATTATTGTAGGGCCAAAATCAAACACTTGATTTAGATTAGAGTCATCGCACCACTGCCTTGCACTTGCTATTCCTTCTAAAGCGCGAGAGAGGAGGCCGACTTATTGTTTAAAACTGTAACGTTCAGTGGATTTTGGCCCCGGTATAACATTTATTTATGTACCGGGTTGATGGCGGCGCACGACCAGTCGTTGTGGAGACCCTTGGGGGAGGCCTTTGGCAGTAGACGTCTTATTTAGACAGCTATGAGGAGGATCATTACCTTTGGCTTCGTCTATGTTATCAAATATGAAGTACCATATATCATTATCACAACAAAACAAAATGGGGCTTCATCATCATTTTAACCATAAGACGTCCACTGCTTAGCACTGGCCTGCTTAATAATGTTTCCACATGGGCATGGATAGAAGCGACCCGCATCTAGCGAGTCCCTGCAACCCTAACCAGGTCGTCGGACCGCTTTACGGGTGACCTTCCCAAGCTGCACTTGCCGGGGTTCTTCGAAATATGTGCCCTGCCCAATGTCACTTCAGTTAGCTTACCCCGTTTGCCATGTCGGTGACCATGATTCGTCTGCAAATCTCCTCATTTCTGATTTGATCTCGTAGAGAGATCCCGAGCATAGCCCTTTCCATAGCTCGATGAGTAAATCTGAGTTTCTTAAGAGGCCCATAGTTAGAGACCACGTTTCGGCTCCGTAGGTCATCATCGGCCGATGGCCGTTGGGTCAGAAAAGTTCTCGAATGGATACCGCATACCGGCAAGCGCAGCGTGGAAAGACCATGCAAGGTGATGGACCACCTGATTTGGGTTGCGGGGACTCGCTGAATACGGGTCGCCTCTATCTGGCCCATGTGGAAGTCTATTTGAGAAGGCCTGTATCCAGCAGTGGACGTCATATGCCTGAAATGGGACCTAATCGCGTATAAATATGATTAATTTAATTACCCTCGCTTGATCTTGATACACTTGATTATTATATGTAATTAGTCCTGACTATCGATTTCCATGACGGTGATCCTATAGAAATTTTATGGCTGTCGTCTAATATGGGTTCTGGTGTGGCTGGCTAGGCCGAACCCACTTTTTACGGTTGTCATCTTAATCCCTCCTTTGTGACATTCACTATCTCTGTAACGATTTTTTTTTCCAAATTTTCTTTCATCTTTGGACTTCAACAGTGGCCTAACGCCCAGTTTATTTTCATTCCAACGTCACTAAATTATCCCGAAGAACTTGTCAGGGAGTCACAGATTTACAGTTCTAAAAAAAACTTATCGCATTTGAACAAAACAGTTTAGTATTTTGGCATCTATGGAGATTTGGAGCCAATTTGTTTCTTTTTAAAAGATTTTAATTAAATTTAAGTTAAATTTTACCCACTTCTCTGTTTCCGACGAAGCTGTAAATTTGCATACATGTGAAAATTGGATGACAATACAATATTATTATGACATGGTGCTGATCTAATGATGAAGCTGAAAGGTGTGATGAATATGAACTCTGTAATAAATCGATGCACCCCTCGAGCTTACTCTGTAGAATCGTTTTGATGAGATTTGAGATTCACAGAAAATTGTTGAAATTTCTTAAGACGTTTTGGCGTGATGATACCACAATGACACACACATACATTAAAAAAAAACAAAAAAATGTTTCGATACCTACAGTGACTTCCAAATACTCCGTTTCGATGTGATTTTTTTTAAGACCCTCAATGACATGACATTTCATTTTTTTTGTTATTTATCTACCAAACTAAGTCGGGGTTTATACAAGACACCTATACTCCAAATTTCATAATATACCATCTTGTAGTTTCTTAATAAAATGCCTGTGACATACGGACGGATGGACGGACGGACATGACGAAACTATAACGGTTCCGTTTTTGCCATCTTGGCTACACAACCTTAAACGGTGAGACACAGAATCGACATGCAATTTTTACAAATTTGCTTCGGTTATGAATTTCTTTATTACGACACAATAGTAATGCCACATAGTTACAGCGTACTACAAAATAGTTAACTTAATCCAAATATTTATGCAAACAGAAACAGCTTCCAAATCAAACAGGGTTATGCAGCGCAAGAATTTACTTTGTTACATCCAAGAGTGGTTGTTACGTATGCAAAGACTTTCAAAACTAAGTTGGTGCAGGAATATTCTTAGAATAACAACTGAACAGCACGGTCAGATGATCCGAGGAAGCCATTCCTTCTAAAAAAGGCTTATGTATATTTATTATCAATGGCGCTTGTTGCGTTTTTTTTGGGGTGTTATCGTACTGCTTATTCTAAAAGGGTTTAAATAAGTTTGGTTGCAGCAGCGTTTGTGTCATTTTTGTTTGGGACGGCGGCATATTGGCCTGGTGAATATTGTAAGAGCTCAAACGTGGTACAGCGTCATTGAGTTGGCTTCGTAGCAGCGTAGCGGCGTAGGCAAGTAGCGGGCTTCGTAGCACTGACGTGAGCAACTCGAATATTCGGTAAAAAATTTAATATTTCCTCGAACGCCTCGCGTACTTCTAAAAGTACAAATTAGAATCGAGTTTTGAACGGCTATAAAATTCATGATGGATTGAAATTCGAAAATGCAGAAATCGCTCTGTATCAGAATGCTATATTTGTTATTCGTCAGACAATAGTCACAGTTACTTAGAAAAGTGCTAATAATCTAGGCTATTTACATACTGATGAGATGGGTACTTGAATAATAGAAGTAAGTATATTGGCTAAAAAAAATGTTGCCTTTCTATCGTTTGCAATATTAGTTTAAAAAAAGTCAGGAGACGTAACCATAGCAACGTGGTAGAGATAAAAGTTGATTGACCCAAAAACTAAAATACATTGAAAAATTAAAAAAAAAACAGTGAGACGGGGTATTTGAAGATCACTGAATCATATTTTGTTTGTAATATTTTTCTACTAGCTTCTGCCCGCGACTTCGTCCGCCTTAAATTCGTTTATCGCGGATAAGGGTATTTTTCCGGGATAAAAAGTAGCCTATGTCCTTCCCCGGGACTCAAACTATCTCCATACCCAATTTCATCCAAATCCGTTCAGCGGTTTAAGCGTGAAGAGGTAACAGACAGACAGACAGACAGACAGATAGACAGACAGACACACTTTCGCATTTATAATATTAGTATAGTATGGATGTAATGAGCTTGACGGTATTCAACTATTTTTTACATCTAAGGACAGATATAGGATACTGTAGTGGCGGTTAACACTTTCGCAACCGACAATTTCGTAGTGCTACGCTCGTAGCCAATAACATTGAAAAAACCGTATGTAGCGCTTGCTACGAATAGAGCGTGCTCGCGGTCGTGAATGTGTTAATATAAATAGGGGAGACCGGGTTACGTTGTTTCCCGGGTCGCGAGAACTATATCTCCCTCCCATTAAATAACTCTCTCGCGATCTTTCGACACCGGTCGATGAACTTATTCCTTCGTTCAGTTTTCTGTTATGGCCGTCGTGTGACCACCCGTGAAACATACTTACCCGCCCTCCCCTACTATGTGTAGCACTATTACGACAGATCATTTAAAAAAAATGTAGGTTTCTAAAAAAAAAATTTGTTTTAGTGAATATTTTCGGAAAAAATCGCTCCCAAAGTAGCATCAATTGTGCCCCCCCCCACCTCTATTTTCTAAACCGTAAGTCCAAAACACCGCGGAACCCTACACTGAGCATGGTCCGACATGATCTTGGCCAGTTTTTCAGGGGTCCGTACCTCAAAAAGAAAATACGGAACCTTCATCATCACAATGTTGTCGGTCCGTCCATCTTTGTATTTGTCAAGACCCTTTTTCTCAGGAGCGCGTGGACGTTGAAATTAACATTAAATACATATGTTTGCAGTCCATTGAAGCTGTAAAACATCTCTTTGTCAGTAACTAACATAAAATGACCTCACGTTGCTTAGAATTAGGGTTCTGCTTACAATGGATTTTCATAGATTTTAGCGTATATTTTGTTTATAACCCTCGGTGCGTGAGTCCGATTCGCACGTGGCCAGTTTTTTTACAACCATGCACTTCACAAGACGAAACCATTGTCATTTGATGTTTGAAGTTCATGATACGTTACCATAGCGTCGTCGCCCAACGCGCGGCCGGCCGAAACAGAGTGAAATCCGCCTGGCAAAATGGATGCTAAAAAAATACTCGAAAATCGATTTAGTAAGGTAATATTCGAGATATTTACATTTTAACTACTATGTATACGGCCTAATTTCAGGAAACTGACAACCATATTTAGTATCGGAATCATTCACACACTTTATGGTATTGAAACAGCGTTAAAGATAACCACTTGTTACTCTATATAACTCGTACATGCTAAAATCCTACCAAAGAAAGCGACCTAAAGCCCAGCAGTTATAGTCTAAATTTGTAAGAACAGAAATCGCTAACTGATCCATGATGAAATTTTGGGGTACGGACAAGGTTGGCGACGAGATGTCTAGACGATTATTTTATAAAAAGACGTAAGTTGCTAGCTGTTTCTGAGAACTTAAGCCTTATTGTGAAAGTTAATCAGCCTAAGGATGAAAGATAAGAGGAATAATTTAAGAGATGTGGTGGCGAAGTCAATTGTCCACCTATTTGTATCGCAGACCACATAAACAGACGGACAGAATGTTTATACCAAATGGCCTTCAGCTGCCTAATGTTTGGTCAATTTTCTCTATTGTTTATTTTGCCATATTATGATTTCGGTCACTAGGTCTTTGGCATAGGAGTTTGAGCCAATGTTTGTGTAACTGGAATAAATAAATCATTCATAAATGTTAAGAAATTATCAAAATTAACTCACATAATCCCAGACTAACACTATTATACTAGAAAATTATGATATGCCCCCTGACTCTTTAAGTATGCCATATTTTATTCAATTATTCGGAGAACAGACTGCTTAAAATAATACATTGGGGGCATACAATAGGTAAAAGCCAATTAGCCACTGGCAGAACATGATATTAACAGAGACGCTCACATAAAACATAAACACCGCACAGCCTCCCAGTGATTACTATCTAATGTAGCAATAATAGTTAACACACATCAATTACAAAAATTTCACACAGACATAACCTCCAGTTGAATTTTATATAAACTGTAAACCCCCACTTTATAAAAATATCTTCAGTACAGATATAAAAAATTCTATACTACATAGATTACTTCGCTATTATTGCAGCTGACCTGACCTACACCCCAAAACTGAATGCTCCGCGCATGGACAGTCATTGTGTTGAACAAGTCGCTTCACTCGAACGAAGCCAGTGAAAGCTGTTTCCGTCTATCAAGAAAATACTTTGATAGGGCTTCTATATACAAACAGTTATGAGTGAGGGGTCACCGCACTTTTGCGCCCTCTCCGAGTCTATTTAGACGCACCACAACCACGAGGTTTATATAAGTAGAAGACAGATTACGGATGATTGCACCGTGCATTTTGTATGGTGGTTCTTAGGGTTCCATTCCCAAAGGGAACCCTATTACTGAGACTCCCCTGTGTCTGTTTGTCTGTCTGCCCGTCTATCACCAGGCTGTATCTCATGAACTGTGATAGCTAGAAAGTTGAAATTGTCACAGATGACATATTTCTGTTGCCGCTATAACAACGAATACCAGAAACAGTATAATTTTATGTCTGTTTGTCTATGTCAGTAACCAATATAAAATGATCGAACACCGCGTACATTTTGCTTAGGACTAGGGCTCTGCTTACACTGGATTTTCGTAGATACGGCCGTTTGTAGCGTATATTTTATACGGAACGACAAGTCCAACTCGCACTTAAAACGACAGGCGATAAAAAACTAGACTTTCGATGACGAGTTATTTATGTAATTTGTATTTGCTCTTTCTTGAGACAGGAAGTTAGAATTCCGTTAGCATTATGCATTGAATACGACTTTGGTGCATATGGAATAAAGACCCCAGTTTCTGCAATACTTTCAATACGCCGCCAAATTCGTGAAATCGAATCAAACTCGCGCAGCGCCCTCTAGTGGGACCATGTTTGCGACCGAGATTCATCTTTTCACGTACCGAAAATTGTGTTTACTATTTTTACACCGGATTCCTTTAAAGTTGGGACTCTATTCATGTTTGACTCGAGTTCGATATTGAATTTTATACAAAGTTAAAACTTCCAGCTTCTGGATTTGGTTTCGAACGGCGTTATTTTATGTTGGCGCTACTGGACTTTATTTTTAGGGTTCCGTAGCCAAAATGGCAAAAATGGAACCCTTATTGTTTCGTCATGACTGTCCGTCCGTCCGTATGTCACCAGGCATTTTACTCAAAAACTACATCATGTATATTGATAAAATTTGGAGTATAGGTGTCTTAGTATAAGCCCCTATTTACTTTAAATTGTATAGTGTTGGGCACTCCATACATGTAACCAAATTTGTTTTTATTTTTAGTAAATAGCATTGTGTGGCTCATATCTACAGTTTTTTTTAAAGTACTTTGAGGTTTCTCACAAAAAAAATATATTTAGTGCTTATTTTCGGAAATAATTGCTCCGAAACTAGCATAAATTGTGTCCCCCTCCCCGCTCTCTTTTCTAAACGGTGCGTCAAAAAAATATTAAAAAAGAGCAAAAATAAAACCTAATAAATAATTTCGACGAAAATTGTTTTCAACATGATCGCATATACCATTTTTGAGTTATTGCCAAAAAACAAGGCTTCTCAGCCAAAAGACGTAAGTGCCGTGGAGATACGCTCTTTTGCTATTGCATTTTTTTGCATGATCGGCAGCAGAATCCTATACTGAGCATGGTCCGATATGCTCTGACATGCTCTTGGCTGTTTTTTTTTATTTTTATCTAAACTATTATAAAGTTGTCAAAATTAAATGTCTGTACATTGAAGATAATTTCACAATAATGATTGGAACGGACTATTTGGAGGTGACTGAATCGAAATATATATATTTTTGGATTTATTGTACGTTTGTATGTATCATTGTGGCGTCATCACGCCAAAACGGCTTAATAGATTTTATATATTTTTAGTACTCGGGTAGCTTGTCATCCACAGATGGTTATAGGATGCTTTTTATCCGACCACACAAAAAAGAGGGATTATGACTTCCTCTCCTCCGCAAACAAAGTTTCTAGTGTTTACTCAAAACCTACAAGGAACTTTACAAGAACCAAACTAAAAAGGAAACGCACATAATTTCAAAATGGCGGTTGGACAGAACTTCTTTTTGTACACGTATAGCTGGCCATCCACTGATGCTTATAGGAATACTATTATTTACACTACTATGGTTAATAAAAAGAGGTTAATTTTTTTTCCTCCACCACGGATAATGCTTATGGAGTCATAAGTAAGAGAGCAACAAAAAACACGAATATCGTGACAATGTTTTGTTAAATTATCCGTATTGTAGCAAAAATAGATAATGATTAATCGTTAAAAAAAGTACATGTTCAATATTTTCATAAGAATCGTTCAATGTAAGTACCCTGTACGGAACCCTAGGCCACTATTGGACCTTTTCATAATAAACGTCAAAGTGACTAAGTACTTTGAATCCACAGGGTTCTATTTGGTTGACTGTACATTGAAAACAAGTTCAAATATTCTTAAGTTATTGATAGATTCAGGATTCAAGATTATTGGATTATAGGTCCGTAGTTGACGGTCAGGCGTCCACCCGAGAAGACAACCCGTTTTCTCCGGTAGACACCGGTCCGTCAATGTCTCGTGCATCTCCTGATGATGCCTCGTAGAGAGGCGAAACACGTGTCGAGGATTATGATGTCTGGTGGTGGTTTGTTATATTTGCATGCGATTTTTTTGTGGAAACTGCATGAATATGTGTGAGCATAATTTAACCAAGACACTCATCATTATCATAATTTCCGCCATAGGACGTCTACTGCTGGACACAAGCCTCCTCAATAGATTTCCACATGGGCCGGATAGAGGCAACCCGCATCCAGCGAGTCCCCGTAACCCTAACCAGGTCGTCCGATCACCTAGCGGGTGGCCTTTCCACGCTGCGCTTGCCTCCAATCGAGAACTTTTACCCCAACGGCCATCGGTTCTTCGAACTATGTGCCCTGCCTAATCTCGTTACCAAGACACTATTTCGCGGAAAACCAATCTAATTAAACGTAAAGTAGAGCGGTCGTTCGTGTGTTTTCTTAAAAGAAAATATGTGTAATGCGTATGCTTTAAATCAACTGTTTTTGCATCACACACGAATGCGACAGCACTAAACGAAACAACTAACGAACCGCGAGCCCTGTATTATTTTTCGACCGCCCGCACACATGTAATTGTGTGTGAACTGCACTTTGCAAAAACAACGGATTTGCATTACAAAAGCGCTGTGTGCATCCTAATGAACGGTAATTGTTTGTATACGCAAGAATGAGAGAAATACGGGATCCTGTTTACAAATAATTTAATTAGGTGCCTGGAATGGCTGGGTGTAGAGTGCCGGCGACAGGTAGGCCGTCAGACCACGGCGAGAATTCCACGGCACAGTTTACAGACTATTTACGAGATGTGTGTAAGGGTCGAACGCAACGTAGCTTGAACGCCGCAAGCTCACTCACTTATTAGGGTGCGGCTCAGGAGCGTTCAGCCGGCGTTCCCGTGTGTTTGGAATCTTGACAATTATAAGCTTCTTAATAAGTGGAAAAAGCGTAAATTTGTGAGCTCACCAATAAACGTTATATGTAATTTGTTAAGGACTACAAATAGCAGACGTTTTATCCGTCAAAATCAACACACGGGAACAGCGGTTGAAACACTCCTGAGACGCACCCATTAGTTAATTATTATATTAGGCAAAATATTAATAATTAAAAATAAATACACTTAAGCTTTGTACTCAATGACGTGGGCTTCTCGCCTCGATCTCCTGGTCTAAGCGCACCTGGATGAGGAGCTGCATCGCATAGTGCCTACAATCCCCATAAAGAAAATTAAAGGCCACGCGATGTGCTTTTGTTGATTTTAAAAATCCCTGTACCTACTCAACAACGTGGGTTTCTCGCTCCGGTTTCCTGGTCTAAGTGCACCGGGGAACGAGACTGCATCGCCTACTGCCTACAATATCCATAAAGAAAATTAAAGGGCCGAACACACGCGATGCCTTTGTCATCAGACACAAAGCACAAAGAAATGAAAACAGTATTTTATTTGTTTCGCTTTGTCGCTGATAACCTTAGAAAACCGGCGAAGTGTGAGTCGGACTCGGGTATAATGGGTTCCACACGCAAGAAATGAATAAAATACGTTTCTTATATGGTTCCTTTGCCTTTATTAAAATAATTTGTTGATTCAGCAATTAAATATCTAGACTATTGTGAGATGTAAGAACTGTTAAGCACCAGCTGATTTACGCACGGGAGGAGACGAGCGGGGGACAAGGCAGCTCGACGTCATCGGTGCGGACACGGCGCGGCGTCCCCGCGGCGACGCGGCGTCGACGCTCGGCATCAACACCTTCACCAGCAACGGACGACTCTCTGATTCGTAATTAGAAGTGTTTGCCCGGGACCCAATGATTGTATATTAAAATGGCAAATAAACCAGCCTATTTAGAAATACAGTCCACTATCATTTACGTCCCAGTAGGACCCTAACAAGAACTTCATGGAACGATTGGTAGTACAGAGCCAGATTGAAGGCAAGAGAGGACGAGGTCGATCGCCGACTCGCTGGACCGACCTCATTAAAAATACCACACAGAGCACTATGGTACAGTGCACTCGCTTCGCAGACAACCGGGTGAAATGGAGCGCATCGCGAGAGCTGCTGTCTGTCAGAAGAAGGACGAGGATGAGGATCCAAATGTGGACACCATTGCCGTAACCACGACCACTCTGCCAAGAGTGAACGACTGATGATGATGACTATTATGAAGTTGTAAAAATGAAATGTTGAAGATATTTTCAAAAAACATAAGTCAGTCGGGCTATTTAAAGGTCGCTTAATCAAAAGTCAACAGGGGACCCACGCTTTCTCGCCCAAAGGCTTTCAATAGCCATACAGCGCGGGAATGCTGCCTGTATCATGGGCACCCGAAGGGACCAAATTTTTTAAGTAATTTTTAATAATCCTAGTTTAATTAGGTAGTTTAGTTGTAATTTATTATTTATAATTTCTATCTAATGTTAATTTTAATTTTTACCAATAAAGTTTTTATGAATATCATCAAAAATTATTTTATTTTTTATTTTATGTATTATAAAACAACGACACATACAAACATGTATGTGTCGTTGTTTTACAATACTAGAAGGTGCCCGCAACTTCATTCACGGAGAAGAAAAAGTCATAACCCCTCTTTTTTTCTTCAGCGTAGTTGGGTAAAAAGTATCCTATAAGTTTCCATTTAGCTGATTTAGCGTGATAAAACCGTGACGACACATACAAAAATCACATTACGTCCGTGGAACGAAGGAGTTCCTTCGAAACCATGAACGTAACGCGGCGTCCGAATCGTCGAACAATTACCTACAAACGGTAATTAAATAAGTCATATTTATGTTGTGATAATGAGTGAAGATCGTGTAAGTTTAAATCAATGTTTAATAAATCAGTAATGCAATGCCACCGCGTTGTATATTAAGGTCTTTTTATCTGCCCTGTACGTTCCCACATACGTCAGTGTTGTTGTGTAAAAAGTATCCTATAATCATCTGTGGATACCCAAATAGTTGAAATCCACTTAGCCAATTTGGCGTGATGAAGCCGCAACAACAGATACAAACATAGAAATAATTACAAAAATCATTTTTCTTTTCATCGACCTCCAAATAGTCCGCTACAATATTTTTTTTAAATATTCTCTATGTACTGACTTAATTTTTACGACTTTATAATAGTATAGATTTTATAAAAATAAAAACATTTTCATTCTCATTATGATGATGAGAGCATGATTTGTATCATACACTAAGCATGGATGACACAAGGAATTAGATAATGTAGCACCACCACGACCGGCGGAGGGCAGAGTACTCGCCAACAAATACATAATTACCATTTAATTGCGCATGTCTGTTGTGTTTCCCCATTTGAACATACATTATGGATGATTGATTAGATGGAAGTAACTAGGAGATTATATAACAGCTAGCCGAGCCTCTGATAGCATTGAAATGTTGATCCCTTCTTTACTCTCTGAGAAGAAATCTTGATATTTTCCTTGTCGATGATTTTACTTTTTTACTACCACGCCATCTATAGGCAGACGAAAGAACTACGTGCCCCTCATGAAGTTTATTTAAATAATACACGCATAAAATGTTTATTGACCTACTAAAGGAAGTGAAGTACATACTATTAAATGCGAATAACAGTTCCCGTCAATGTCATCATTTTTATTTCTTGTATTCGTATTAATATTTAGTTCGAATATGTGCAGTCCTCTTTTCTCCTTCCTAAAATGACTGAAGAATGAAAAAGATAAATAAGTAGAATAATTTAATTTTAATTTGGCTTTCCACAAAAGCTAAGAGGTCAATTCTTAAAGTTTACTATCTGGGCCATGTAGTGAAATGACATTCATTATGACGGAATGTGTCATACCTACTCGGTTGATAAAGCAGTTACTGATAACTTATACTGAGCAAGCAAAAATAAATCTTAAGGTGGTCAAACTTTTCATTCCGCGACTGTACTAGTCACTGTACAAGCATAAATCTCATCATTCATCATTTCAGCCACAGGACGTCCACTGCTGGACACAGGCCACCTCAATTGAAGGGATGTTTACAAAAACAACATAACTAACATTTTTGGCGGATTTGAGTTATTGGTATCACAGTGTTCATCTTAGAAGAAGCTACAAGTCTTGCAAAAGATGTTGTCCAAAAGTTACCCCATTTGTCCAAAATCGGCACCTAAAAATATACCCATTTTACAAAAACTATACATATCTACATTATTTTTTACAAAAAGAACATAACTATACTTATACCCAATATCTGACATATTATTTTATTATTAAATTATTAATTTATACCTTATTTATTACCTCATCGTAAATGTCCTTGACCAGTAAAATAATTTTACCAACAAATAGATTATGATTATTATTATGATTTAACTGGTCATATTAATATTTATTGGTCAGTGTTCAAAAATGAATTCAATCTAAAGTTTGGCCTGCCACGATCAGACACGTGTGCTACATGCGATTCGTTACGATTAAAGATTAAGCTTGCTGATGACGATGGAACTAAAGAAGCTTTGGAACTTGAACACCAAAATCATTTGTCGAAAGTTCAAAAATGCACTGAAATGAAAAAAAAATGAACAAAAAAAGGCAAAAGAAGGTGCTACCATGTTTTTAAGCTTTGATTACATGCAAAATTTGCCCTTGCCCCACATCCGAACAAGTGATGTCTTTTATTGTCGCCAACTATGGATATATGTCTTTGGCATACATGATATTGGAAAAAATCATGTAACTTTAAATAGTTATATCGAAACAGAAGGGAAAAAGGGGCAAAATGATGTTACATCATTATTACTTTCATACCTAAATGAAAACGATATTTACTCTGAAAACTTAGTTTTATTGAGTGACGGATGCCCAGGACAAAATAAAAATTATGTGATGGTTTATTTTCTATATTGTTTAGTTCATGTGCTGGGACTTTTCCGTTCAATTAAATACATATTTCTCTATCAGAGGACATACCTATTTACCAAATGATCATGATTTTAGCCTTATTGGAAACAAGAAAAAGACGTCGTCTCCAGAAGTGCCCGATGACTGGAATGCTATAATGGAAAGTGCTCGCGAACGTCCATCACCATTTATGGTAAAAAAAATCACCCATGATTTATTCTACAATATAAAGAATGCGGTTTCAGGTTACTTTTTACGTAATAGTAAGCCTGCTATGAAATTGAAAGAGGTTAGAATGATAAAAATAGAACATGACACAAAATATGTGTCGGTTCGATACTCATTCACGGGACCTTGGGTTACCATTGACATTAGGAATAGGAAGAAAATACCCAAGAACTTGAATTATAAAACGTGTTTATGAGTCTTCACTTTCCCTAAATCCTCACAAAGCACGCGACTTGAGGAAATTGATGCAATTTTTGGTCAAACCAGCGAGCCATCAATTCTACCAATCCATTTTGTCTCCAACGTGTCCAGAATCATCGTCTCTAGAGGTAGATAGTGATGACAATAGCAGCGGGTGTGAGGATTAAATAGTGAAGTAAAATAAGCCTGTATTTCATAGGATAAGAAGATAATTTCTACAGAAAGTTGTTTTATTTTCGTACAAAAAGAACATAACTAACAAAATTCTACAAAAACAGCATAAGTGACGAACCCATTTTACAATTTTTTTCAAAAAATACTGGTCTTTCAAATGTGTAATAGTATATTTCTGAACTATTGGCCACTTACTAAAATCACCTATACAATATTTATCTCTAATAACTAGTATGTGAGAAGACATTAACTTTTTTTTGTTTCCTGTAAAATCATGTCTAGTGTAGTTATGTTGTTTTTGTAAACATCCCTTCAATTGATTTCCACATGGGCTGGATAGAGGCGACCCGCATCCAGCTAGTCCCCGCAACCCTAACCAGCCTCCCTATTGCCTAACGCGTTTGACGTTCGCAATCAGAATCAATTGTCATGATTTGTATCGGCTATGACATTTGATTCGGATACCAAGTGTCAAAATTTCGTTAAGCAATAACCCTCCCAGGTCATCCGACCACCTCGCGGTTGAGCCACTCGAGAACCTTCCTGCCTTAACGACCATCGGTTCTTCGAACTATGTGCCCTGTCCATTGCCACTTCAGTTTGCTTACCCTGTTTGCTATGTCAGTGAAGGTTCGTCTACGAATCTCCTCATTCCTGAATCGATCTCGTAAGAGCGCCATTTCTATAGCACAAATTTGGTTATAACTTAAATCTAGTTAAGATATGTTTTCACGCCCTCCCCTTTTGCATATCGGTCAGCTTACCAATAATGGGTCAACGGGATGGTTTACTCTTAAATTTTAAAACGAATTGTTTACACTAACTTCCAGCTGCTGTGCAGTTTACCACTACTTTTAGGACGTTTACTAACTAGATTTATATTCATATATTAGAAGATTCCCGCAACTTCGTTCGCAGCGAAAAAAGTCAAAACACCTCGTTATTTCTTCAGCACAGTCGCGTAAAAAGTATCCTATAACCATCTGGAGATACCCAGCTACCCGTGTACCAAAAAATATTAAATTTAGTTTAGCCGATTTTGTCTGATGAGGCCACAACGACACATACAAACATACAAAAAAATCCAAAAAAAATATTTTTCATTTTAGTGACCTCCAATGTCTGTAACAATGATTTTTTTTTAAATATTTCCAATGTACAGACATTTCATTTTTACAACTTTATAAAAGTATAGATATACCTTATTTATAAAACATTTACACATATAATGATAATAAATCAAAGGATTAGTTAGGAATTACCGTACTGTTGATGCATTGGGCTCATAATTTATTAACACGGTAATTATTATAATGGCGACAGCTCATCTCTCATGCAACGCATTGCGCAGCATCTACTTGCCCGGGTGTGATCTGGCGTGTGGTTGAGTTCAATCTTGAATTCCATCCAAAACATTAAAATGAAAAAGGGAGACAGGCTCTTCTTTTTTTTCATATGCTAAAAGTTCCAAGTTTGGCATTGCTTTGCTAACGCTCATTGCAAATTAATACACATTTGACAGTTTTTTCTGTAAATCCTTGACTAATTTATGATTTATCACAACACAACGAAACGGGGCTTAATCGCGTATAAATATGATTTATTTAATTACCTTCTGTTGGTAATTCTTCGACGTTTCGGACGTCGCGTTACTTCCATGGTCTCGAAGGAAACTGGAGTGAGAGTGGAGCGATTAAGTCCCGTTTTGTTGTGTTGTGATAATGAGGGAAGATCGTGTAAGTTTAAATCAATGTTTTAATTTTTTGATTACCGTATACAAATGAAATATTTTGTAAATAAATGCTAGGTTACAGCTTCAAATGCATTTAATAATAGTAATTTGCGGTGGCCTAACAAACCGATGACAAGATTGGCACTTTTTGAGATGTCACTACTATTGGTAGCATATGATAATTTCTTTTTTCTGGGTAGTTTGATATCAATCTTTTTTATATTATAGGGGGCCGTTCAGCAGATAGATCGTGAGCTGGTAAGCGATCACCGTCGTCCACTAGATACCTGTAACACTAGAGCAGTCACAAGTGCATTGCCGGCCTTTCGGTACGCTCTTTCTGTAAGCAGGACTTTGTCGGCCTTTCAAGTGGGAGTACGCTCTTTCTGTAAGCATAGCTTTGTCTGAAAGCAGAATCGTTCAATTGTACGAGTAACAAAGTACAATAGTAGGTACATTACTACAGAGGCCGGAATGAAAGGGGTTTCCGGCCGAAGACATATGAAGGATATGTCTGAGGCGGGTAACCACATATTTCCCGCCGAGGTATGTATAGTGCTTTTTACAAACATGCAATGAAATAAACAACAAAAAATCAAAGTGTTATTTTTTAATACGCCTAGTGGCAGAATGTTATGATGCTTGTGTCACAGATTTATGCAGAATGGAAATTACAAAAGAGGACTTTGCCGGCCGACGCCTGCATGATTTGTATGAAATTCTATTAACGACCTCTTGTCCTAGCCGCTAGGGTCGTGAAGTTGGCGTCTCGCCACAGCGTGAAGTTTAATTCCTCCGTGGTGAGAGTTCCGACGGGCCAACTCGGGGCCTATACAAAGAAGAATTCTGGCCGAAAGGGGTCATGTTCCGGCGTTTCCGCGGTCGGCTGCCTGAAACCTAGAACTTGAACAAATCGCCGTTAAAAATATGACTGAGATATTTAGTTTCTTTATGTTATAAATAATAGTCTATAACGACACGTTTGGCACAGTGGGTTGTACAACGGCCTACGAAGCTGGCGGTCCCGGGTTCGAATCCTGGCCAGGGCAACTGTTTGTGTGATGAGCACGAATGTTTGTTCATGGGTCTTGGATGTTTTCTATGTATTTAAGTATTATAATTTATCTATATATGTATTATGTATATCGTCGCCTAGTACCCATAGTACGCTTTGCTTAGTTTAGGACTAGGTTCGATTTGTGCATATTTGTGTAAGATTGTCCCTGATATTAATTAATTAATTTATATAGTATTTATATTGGGCCATGTTGCCTGAATTAAACGATAACTAACCTGAATTAAACCCTGAAACACCTAGAAAAAGCTCAAATTTTGCAAACGCGGCTGAATCGATTTTCTAGAGCCATAGCTAAGAACACTCGTGTAGTTACTTTTCAAACACAAAAAACTAAATCTATCTCGATACATCCATTCAAGAGCGACGATCGGATAACCACAGACACACACGTTAAACAACCCCTCTTTACATTATCTTAAGAATTGCAAAAAGTAATTTACTAAATATACCATTGTTTTACTAGACATTTTTGTATTACCGGGACAAACGATCGACCAATCCGTTCGACCATTGACCAACGATCGATCGATGTCGACCCATCCAATCTACCATTGGTCAATGGCATCAGCAATTGTTTGATCGGGGATCTAACACCGTTATGGCACCAAACATCTCATTTGTAATGCAATGCACACGTCGTCTCGTAGGTACGTACCTCTGCCCTGGCTGAATTCAACTCGAGCACACCGTCGACGAACACTCATCAATAATTACGATTTAATCGCAATGATATCTGTTGCGATATTCATGCTACACTGATTAATCGCTGCTACTGAATAAATGTTTACACCGAACGAAAACCTTACAGGCATTGCGCAATGAGACTGCAGTTTGCATGGATTATATTTAAAGTATCGGTTTACCTTAAATGGCGCGTTCCATTCTTACTGAAACTTATTTAAAATGTATATAACCCCACTTAACTAACAAAAAAGTCTATAAATCACCAGCTGGTACGAGTTAGGCATCGCCTGTATTTAACTTGAACTGTCAAATATTTAATAAGCTTGAACGGGGGATTTTAAGAGGACGCACAGGCGATACATTAGCGAAATAGGTTTTTGGAAATATTCTTGCTGTTGCGATTATCATTTATCGCTCTGAATACGAGTATCCTTTACATAAAAGAGGAAAAATTGGAGGTCTGGCCTTGACTATTTCCCTCTCCAGATTTTGATATGAATAAGAAATTTTTCCAACATACAATAAGGAGGAAGGAGGTCACGACGTTTTTGCTTGTTTTCAAATTCCTTTTTAAATTACAACACGATACGTTTTTTGACAAAAATTAAAATAAAGAGATTTTTGCGTTTTTGTCGGGCTGTATCTGTAAAGAGAAACAAACAAAAAAAAAACATACAGACATCCTTCACACCGATCCTATCTAAAACAATATTTTGTCTAGTTTTAATAACCAGACAGGAAACAGTCGACAGAGTTTGTATAGAAAATGTGCTGCTATCAACCCCAGTTCCAGTTTTGAATGAATTGAATTGACCTGAAAATATATTACTTAGGCGCTATGCTATTATATTATTATTTATTACTAAGGCTTTATGCGTATGCTAATTTAGCTTTTAATGTATTTGTGCATACTAACTCGTTAGTTTATTGTTTTCTCTCATTAGCTCTAAGGTTAACTGAAAGAGATACCTTAAAAGGATAAGTTCGCCTTTGTACTCATTGATTTCTTTGTTTTAGTGTTTTTAAAAACAAACAAACAAGACTTTCCTTTAAAACGACAATTCTTGAAGCTGTTTTTCAATCATAGTCCTCAATGTTCCACTCCAAAGAGTCCTTTTTGCGCCCTAATTATATTAAACTCGACTAGGTACAAGGAGCTGTTTGTTATGAATTATATTCAGTATACTTGTACTCGGAAGTTTATAGAACACCTCGTTAACAGTATCGCGTTTCCGAGCAACCCGGCGAGATCTACCACCTTGGTTAAACAAAGTGTGTACACCAGCTTTTCTTGAAGGTATTCTGCAAGATTTAACTTAACTAGTACAAAATACTTGCACTGGATCGTATTTACACGACCATTTCGACGTACTGGGTTTTCATTACAAGCTTTTATTTAACTTATTTAAAATCGACCGATCACGGATGTGGCATCGATCGATGGTAGACTTGTCGACGTATGGCATCGGTCAATAGTAAAATTGATCAGTTGACGTAGATCATTAATTTCTACCACACCAATCGATCGATCGATGGTAGAATCCATTAGTCGACGTCGATCGATTGTTTTACTACTTCAAACGATCGACGTCGATCGAGCTACTTGATAATTTAAGTACCTGCTCCGCTCCGTTGACTGCTCGAAGATACTGAATGCAACCTAGCCGGATAACATGGTTAGTCGACGTTTTATCGATCGATATGCGTCGATCAGCTAAAACTACCACACCAATCGATCAACATCGGTCGACGGCATCGATCAGTGGTTGATCAATCCGGTATCCATCGATCAGCCAAACCTCCCACACCAGTCGATCGTCGTCGGCCGATGCCATCGATCAACGATCGCTCGATTGGTGTGGTAACACCCAATATGTTTACAAATCAAGGAACCACGAAAGAAAGGGCTAATAATGTCTTGTAAGCGAAAGATCTCTTGGGGGCAGATAAACAGCGCGCGGTTTTTGTTCACCAAATAGTTGTAATAGTTATAAGTTTCTTTTGATTTTAATTCAATGAAGAAAACCCGTATAGAATACGCATTAAACAAACGTAGAATGTATGACAACTATACGCACTTTTTAACGACAAAATAAAAAATAATCGTACACTCCTCACTCGTCTATTACGCTAGCGACAAACTTTAAAATCGACATTCAAAGTCACTCACGAATTTGACATGCAAGATCGTTATTAACAGCAATAATTAAACCCTCGTAATGCACGGAAGTAGATTGATTATTTATCAGACAGCGCCACAGATTTAAAACGCGCCAGCCGGTTTCATAAATCATTATCATTACATTATTTACTCATTACAAATGGCACGATTTAATTCGACTATTATTCATTTGCGGATTAATTAACAATAACAAATTATGGTCGGTGCGTGCCTCTGTGAAGACGGTATCCTCAACTTGACACTAAATCGTTTCAAACTCACATTTACATATGAAGGTCCGATCTCATCATACGCTGTTAACTTTTAACGGGCCGATTACGCCTGTCGATTCCGGTCATTTGATAGGCGTTTAGGTTAAAAGTTACATTAGACCCTTTACATGTAGTAGTAACAAGTCCGTATAGACAATTTGACTTTTCAAATTAGAAAAGTAAGCTATAACATATATTAAACGCACTTTTTAACGGCCATAATATTACTTTTCTCAGTCTACCTAGTGAACACGGAATCTTTAATATAAAGCCTTCGAAACTTTGGAGTCAAAAATGAGATAATATACGCGTAATTATCCATTTAAATTCAGTAAACTATTTATTGTGAAATTGAAAATTAACATTCTACAAATAACTCGGTTATACATAGCAATAATAAATAACAACAATAGGCCTAACGCATAACTGAGTCTGTTCCTGAGGTATGGGTGCGGTACGGGAGGGGTGACAAGTGACCCATGTGTATATAGTGAGGCAGTTAGGACACGTCATTTCACGTCATTTGTCACCCTTCCCATACCGCTCCCATACCTCAGGGACAGATTCAGGTAAGCTTTGGACCTGTAATAACACTACTAACATAGTATCTAATTAAATATTGATAATTAAAGATTACTTTAAAAATTTGGTCCCTTCGGTAGGGTGCCCATGATACAGGCAGCATTCCCGCGCTGCATGGCTATTGAAAGCCTTTGTGCGAGAAAGGTGCCTGCGCATGGGTCTCCTGTTGCCTCCCTCAGACGCTTACCGAGTTCCTTGTGGAGCCCGCGTGCACTCTGACCCATTTAAATAATTTTATTCAAAAATATAACCCTACTAGGATCTTCTCGTGACTTTGCCTGCGTGGTCTTCTATTTTGTTTTCATCCTTAAATGTATCTTATTTTATACTAGATAGTGCTCGAAACTTCGTTCGCTGGAGAGAAAAAGGTATAAACCTTCTTTTTTACTTTAGCTTAGTCGAGTAAAAAGTATTCTACAACCATCTGGAGATACCCAGCTACCCGTGTACCTACCAAAAATGTTTGAAATCCGTTAAGCCAATTTGGCGTGATGAAGTCACAACGACACATACAAACATACAAAAAATCCAATAAAATATTTTTCGTGTCGGTGACCTCCTAATAGTCCGTTACAATCATTTTTTTGATAATATCTTCAATATACAGACATTTCATTTTTACAACTTTATGATAGAATAGAAGTGATAATCAGGGAAAATAGAAGAGAATATCCTCATCGGTCATGAATCTAAGAAAAATGTTAACAGCGCGATCTACAAATGACTATAGTATGAAGGTTAAAAACAGAGCCATGTCTCGGTTGAAAAATCTTTGCGGTCTCATCACGTCACAACGGGTGAAGGGTCTCAACCATTTTTGGTACAAGGACAGCTAAATATTCGAGGATTTATTTCAATTCGGGGATGGTTATACAATACTTAGTTACTTGTTATGCAAGGCTGAAAAGTTATTAATTGGCGCGAGTGCTTTCAAGGCACGAGAGATTTAACGCGTTATTATCTCATTTGAGTTCCCGACGTTTCAAAATAATAAAATTTGATGAAACTATTTATCTATATATTTATTTACTATATATTTATATATTTATTTACAAATCAAATTTTTATTTGAGGATCCTGTTTTTAAAACACTGTTGAAATACATTGATATTTACTGAAAAAATGTTTTTTCTGCGTCTGTTACATGTATGGAGTGCCCCCCAAGAAGTATTTACTTTTCTTATTTAACTACCAAACTAAGTAGCGGCTTATATAATACACATATACTCCAAATTTCATTAATATACATATTGTAGTTTTTGAGTAAAATGCCTGTGTCATACGGACGGAGGGACATGACGTAACTATAAAGCTTCCGTTTTTGTCATTTTGGCTGGAGAACCCTAAAAAGAAAGCCTTTCGTGCTTGCAATCTACTCTGTGCTTTGCTTGCATCCAGCGATAGAAGCAGGACACAGATCATTAGCGAATAGCAATTTGCAAAGCAAGCTTTCAAAGAAAATTAGCGGAAGCGTCGCATTTCACCCCGTTTAAAAGAATAAACCCGCTTTGTATCTGACGCTGCCCGTCGTGTGAAACGAGGTTTTTTTTTACTCAAACGCACTTTATTGTCAGTCCGTCTGGCTAGTCTTAGCATGAGCGGGGTCTAAATTACGCAAAGCGAATTACATTTTCACCTTTGTTCGTTTTATCCGCTAGCGAGGAAAAGTCATTTCGGTTTAAAGATCTTTATTTTCTCAAAAAGAATAACATTAATTCACTTATATGAGAAATAAGTTGATACATTATAGTGTATAAAATAAACTAGAGTAAACTAAGTAGTACGGATATTCTGGTGGGTTTAACAAAAACAATAAGTAACATTTAAACAACTAACCGGGTAGACGCAGAATGCATGCGGTACATAGAACATCGCTGCGCGGGCGCGCTGTCGGTATGCGCGCGCAGTACGGTAAACGAAAGTGCTGTATATACATACATATATATATATAGCAACTTTTCTTGCCCGAATTTGTTTTAAATAGTTGGAGTCAGGTGTTTTTTTAGTAATCTTTTAAAAGTAGGCATAGATTTTGCATTTTTTTTTGTCGTCGGGCAGCTTGTTTGAATTTCGAATTCATATTTTTCTATGTTTATTTTTTTGTTTTTTTATGTGTGTGTTTCGTAGACATTATCACTAGTTTTAAATGGAAAAATAATCAGTTTATTATAATTTCATAGCTTTTCTTACATCTCACATTTTTCTCGCTGTAATGATGTGAAAAGTTGTGAGTTTCGCACGGCTGCAAAATTATTTGACTTCTCGTGCCTTGAAAGCACTCGCGCCAAATAATAACTTTGCAGAACATACCTTTAAGTTTCGTTCAAATACCACAAACAAATGAAACAAAATGAAAAATTATGCGACGCTGCCAGTTAAGCGGGTATAAATGCTCTTAACCACTGGATAAGACAAGCCGTGTCCTTTCATTACCGAAATCAACCACAGGCTTTTACACATAGGCTACATGCATTCAAAACTGCTGGAAACCCTATGTCATTAGTACAGTCTTTGGCTGTTAGATTACATGGAAAAAATTATGACAGTCCATTCTACGACAAACAAATAGGCCTAGCTTGAAACTAAGAAAAGCTAGCTTGAAAAAAAAATACTGTTATCGCTTTTCTCCAGGACTCCTCATGACAAATTCACTATAGAAATTGTTTACGACTGATTAATAAAAGGATATACCGGTGGCTAAAAAACTTAACAAATGAACTTCGTCCATGTACGTTCGGCCAAAAAATGGGTCTAATACTTTTGAATCCTAATACACAAGAAATAAGTCCAAAAGTGGTAGACCAATGTCTTGGCCGACCGTACGAGTAGTCGTGTAAATTGATAAGAAAAAAAATAATTTTATTTGCATAGAATAAGTAAATACAGTGAGATATGTCACAGGTGGTACAGACAGTGAGCGGCTTATTCTGCTATATGTATTGCTAATACTAGTATGCAAACATTTTTTTTTAATATTTACACTATACGTACGATGTGGAAATGGTGCCGTTTTTAGGGTTCCGTAGCCAAAATGGCTAAAACGGAACGTCCGTCCGTCCGTATGTCACAGGCATTTTACTAAGAAACTATAAGATGTATAATGATGAAATTTGGAACATAGGTGTCTTGTGTAAGCCGCTACTTAGTTTGATAGTCAAATAAAATAAAAAAATATTTCTAAGGGGCACTCCATACATGTTGTACCCAAACTGAAAGAATAATAATTTCAGCAAATATGTGGCACATATAATGCAATATGTGGCACATATTTCGACAACTCTTTTGAACATATTTTAAGATTTCAAAAAATAAATCAAATTAGTGAATATTTTCGGAAATAATTGATCCGAAAGTAGCATTAAATGTGCCCCCCCCCCCCTCTCTATTTATTAAACGGTATGTCCAAAAAATATGAAAAAAATTACAAAGATAAAACTTTTTCATTTCGTATTTTTATCATCCGTAGGGCATTATTTTGTATGAACGGCTGCGGAACTTGGCCGGTTTTTTCTTAAGTGGACCGTTAAAATTGATTATATGGACTTGTTACTACTACGTGAGGGATCACATTTTTATATCATCGAATACCCCCTGCCAAAATACCTGCGAAATCGCGGGCAGGTTTATAAAATAAATTGTCACTGTAGGGATGTTTTTTTTTGTAGGTGTTTTTTATTGTGTGCGTTTGTAGAATATTTCCATTGTGTGCGTGTTTACCTCGCCCGACGCTAAAAAATCATGAACATTTTGTTTGGTACCTAATTACACGGCTTGTAATTTCCAGTGGTTAAATGACCGACATTGGCAGGCGTAATCGACTGTTTACAGTTAACAGCGCATGGTGAAATTGAACCTTCAGATGTAAACTTGAGTGTGATTGGATATAGTATTAAGTTGAAGATACCGTCTTCACAAAGGCACGCACCAGCCATGATTTGTTATTGTTAATTAATCCGCAATGAATAATAGCCGAATCGTGCCATTTGTAATTGCTAAATAATCTAATGATTTATGAAACCGGCCGGCCCGTTCTAAATCTGTGATATTACGCTGTCTAATAAATAATCAATCTACTTCTGTGCATTGTAAGGGATTAATTATTGCTGTTAATAACGATATGGCTTGCATGTCAAATTCGTGTGTCCCTGTGTATTTGTTATATTGTTGACAATATTTCATCTTTATTTATTTAATAAATATTAAGACTAGATGTTTTATACAATAGGTATAAAAGGGTCAAACAGATGTTAGTATGAGTTAGTGTTTATGCGTCTTACGTATGTTTTTGGAAATTCCAAAGTAGTCTATGAATTCTAATTTTCCTTGCAGGACCTTATCTACGTATTAATATGTACAAACTATCTTCTAACTATACTCAAGACCTATACCTATGCGATATAAGATATAAATATAAGTTTTATGATATAGAAACAGAAGTTACAGGAATGTAAGTACAAAATAAAAACGTCTTGCGAGAGTCTTGAGATGTGATCGGTGCTCTTCGCTATAAGGCTGTTGCCACATACATAATAACAATCGCCGCTGGACGGAGCAAATATATACTCGTACCAGACGAGCGCGCTTACCACGCACCATAGTTACTATCTAATGTAATATAAAGTTGTAAAAATGAAATGTCTGTATATTGAAAATATTTTAATAAAAATGACTGTAAAGGACTAATTTGAAGTCACTATACTTTTCGTATGTTTGTATGTGTTCTTGTGGCTTCATCGCGATAAATCGGCTATAAACTATTTTTTGGTACATGGGTAGAAGGGCATTCACAGATGGTTATAGGATATTTTTTACTGCTGTCGAAAATAGAGGGGGTTATGCTTTTATCTCCTCCGCGAACGAAGTTCTAGTAAATTGTTACGTAAACTATGTTAGAATAAAATAAAATTCATAATCATACCGGTCAGACAATTTATTTTTACCACAAAACTCCGAAACATAAAGAATAGGTAATATATTCAAGCTTACAACTGGGTATTCTGATTAAATAATTAATTAATATGTTAATCACTGGCCTAACACTACCAAAGAGAAAGCGTGGTTGCTTTAAAAATAATTTACCAGAATAAAACAGCAAGATCCATTGCAGTATTTAATTAACCACAATTATGAGCGAAGTACAACATTTATTTAAGCAAATTAATCACTGAAAAGCGTAGGGTCTAAAGAAAGCAGATCCATTATAATTATATAATTATAACTACATATTAAATTGGTACTTATCGTTGAAGCCAAAGCAAAGCTGATTAAACACCATAACCTTATTCAACACAATGATTATTTTATAGTTTAATCAGGAATATGCGTAAACAGCTTCGACCTATTCTTTCTTAACTCTTTCGTTTTGAAAAGGTTAACACTGGCAAAACTTTCAACTAGGAAATTCACACGAACAAAACATTACATTTAAAAGTTAACATAGCAATACGCTTCCACTAAAAGTTAACACGGAAAACGTTTCAACTAAAACCAGATGTGGAAATACTCTTTAAATAGAATCCGTTATACCTCAAATTAAAATCAGCAACTAATAAACTACGATTAACTATTATATGCGTAACAAATCAAAACCAATAAGCCCTCACAACTACTAATCTGGTAACAAAGTAATTTAAAGAACAAGTACTTATCTCCTTTTTCTAACACTGAAGCACTACGTAAGCTTATAGCAACCTCTCGCCACAAAATACCAAGACATAATGGCCGCTCCGGCTTCGCCATTTCTCCTCCACCGTGACAACTTCCCTCCAATCTCCCACATCCCCCAATGGTCGGTTGCGGTCCACCAATCACGTAGCGAGAATTCAGAAGCGTGGTCGATGCCGATTGGTCCCTTTTGGAGGGAGCTTAGGCGCCGATACCACGCTTCCTGGCGCCAACAGCGGGAACGAGGTATGACAGCGCGCCATCGATGCGATCGTCACGCCATCTTATCGGTGGGATCGAGACTACCGAAGCCTTTATTGACACTCGTCCATCCTGACGACTTTGCGACTCTGCAAAGAAAAAAAATAAAACAATGATTATCTGTTTTAACAACCCCTTAGACGTGATCTGTATTCATAAAATAATTATTGCTTCCAAATAAACTTTTAACCATAATTTCCACCAATTAATCCAGTTTTTCTATTATATAACCAAATAGCCATTTTCATTCCATAATAAACCCTTTATATCCATAAACCATGAACTTTAAATAATTATTTTCTATAAAAACCATTCCATCATAATAAGGCCATTGCATTTAAAAATTATTCCATATAATGATTCCATAATAAATCCATAAATTCCATCAACCATGAATTCACAATAAACATATACCAACTTATTATCCAATTTTTTTAAACTTTTTATAACCAAATATTACAGAAATTATTGAACTTTTTCAAATATGTACCAAATTAAATTTGCATTGTTATCTTCACTATCCCTCTAATAAATCTATTAACTCCTCTGTACTATCTACCTCACTGTCTTCCGAGGTGCTTTCTCGAGCAGCAGTCTCTCTCTGGAATCTCTTTATGGAGTCTGATGATACTAAAGCTTCAAACCGCTTATATCCCTTTACGCCTTTAAGAGAAGTGATTACGTACCTGTCATTACCAGCAACTTTTGAAATTTTATACGGTCCACTGAACTTTTCCTTCAGCTTCCTTCTAACATTGATGTTTCTGTCTGCTGCTCCCTTCCAAAGAACCAAGTCGTGTACCTTGTACTTTGTGGGTGGTTTTCGTTTTGCATTAAAGTGCTTACGCATGATATCTGCCGCTCTTTTGAGATTACCTGTTGCGGTGTTCCGAGTTTGTTCTGCCGTTTGTTCATCGTCAAAGGTGTTCCCTGCTATTCCTTGATACCTGCTGCGAGTGGCACTGAACATCAATCTAAAAGGTGTAAATCCGGTGGACGAGCTCTGTAGGTTATTCATAACCCAAGTCACGTTAGGGAGCTTCAAATCCCAGTCTCTTTCGTTGTCTACACTGGTGTTTAAAGCATCTAACAATGTGCGATTATACCTTTCGACTTGTCCGTTGGCACGGGGACACGCTACCGCATTAATTATGTGCTGTATAAAGTTGCCCAAGCAAAATTGTTTGAAACTTTTACTTTTAAAACACGAACCGCTGTCAGATATTATTCGTTTAGGATACCCGAATGAACAGAATATATTTGACAAAGCACAAATTACCTCTCGAGCTCGCGTCGTCTTCACTGGAACAGCCCATGTGAATTTCGTAAACGAATCGACAATCATTAATAAGTAACTGTTACCTGCACGGCTCTTACAGAACGGCCCCAAATGATCAATGTGCACCGTGTGTAGTGGCTCAGCAACTTTCTCAATCGGATGAAGCTCTCCCTCGGGTCGTCCATATTGACTCCTTTTATACAAACAATCTAAACAGGCATTGACATACTTACGAATGAATCTGGTCATACCAGCGAACCAAAAGGTATCCTTGATGATCTGCTCACACCGTTTTAAGCCTGGATGTCCTATACAATCATGATATTTTCGTAACACGTTCCACCTTCCATACTTGGGTACAACCAATCTTTCATTTCCGCCTGCAATTATTTTGTACAACCGTTCTTCCTTCAATTTAAAATTGTTCTTAATGTCGGGCTCCGCTTCACCAGACTCTAATTTAGTTTTAATCATGCGAAGCTTGTTATCTTGGTTCTGAAGACACACGATCCAGTCAAAGATGTCAATCGTGCTTATCTCAGCGACTTGCGGAGGCTCGACAGGGCATCTACTTAAGGCGTCTACATGACCATGAGATTTACCTGATCTATGTTCCACCTCCATGTCGTATTCTTGTATGAGCAACCACCATCGTGCTATTCTCGGCGTCAGATCTTTTTTCAGAAACGTATACCTTACCGCTGAGCAATCCGTGATCACTTTGAAATGACTACCCACCAAATAAATGCGGAACCTCCTCAGTGACTCCACAACCGCTAGAGTCTCAAGCTCGTAAGAGTGGTACATGGATTCTTCTTTGCTAGTTTTTCGGCTGAAGTAAGATATAGGTTTTAAGTTACCGTCTTGTTGCTGCAGCAGGATACCAGCTATCCCTTTGCTACTGGCGTCAGTGTGAACCTCAATGGCACCCTCGCGACGGAAGAGAGAGAGAAGCGGGCGGGTTGTCAATACCTTTTTTAGCTGGTTAAAAGCTTCCTGTTGCTGTGGGCCCCATTGCCAGGTAACATTTTTCTGTAATAACCTGTAGAGATCGTGTGCAATGCCTGCGTAGTTTTTAACAAACTTCCTGAAGTAGCTGGTGAGTCCCAAAAACATTCTCAGCTCATGGATGTTATGTGGTTCCTTGTAAGCAGTAACAGCCTCGATTTTTTTACTACCTGGCCTAATCCCTTTTTCACTAATTTCATAGCCCAAATAATCAATTTTTGTTTGTAAGAAGAAACATTTTTCCAGATTCAAAGTTAACCCTGCATCTCGTATTATTTGAAGCACCACACTGAGGAGATCAAGACCCTCCTCTATAGAGTTTGTCGGGAGGAGCACATCATCAATATAAGGCAAGACTTTATCATGACGCAGAGATGAGAATATACGATCCATTAATCGCTGAAAAACGGCAGGTGAATTTGCCAGCCCAAATGGCATGCGCAAAAACTCATAGTGACCTTCAGGAGTCACAAAACCAGTCTTATGAATCGAGTCTTTGGCTACTGGAACCTGATAAAAGCCTTGTGACAAGTCGAGACTACTGAAATATTTCTTACCACCTAACTTCTCAATATGCTCTTCTATAATTGGTAAGGGGTATTTGTCTTTCACAGTGATACTATTGAGCTTTCTGAAGTCAACACAAAGACGGAAATCACCGTTCTTCTTACGAACCAAAATAATGGGACTCGCATAATTGGAGGAAGATTCCCTGATTATACCATTTGACAATAGATCCTCAATTTTCTCCCTCATAACCGTCTTTTCACTATAGGACAACCTATAGGGTCGGTAACAAATTGGTTTATCAGAGTTTAATTCTATGTTAAGTTCAACTTTGTTAGTGACCCCCAGTTCACGAGTGTCCATCGAAAAACAATCTGAATACTCGTGTAAAATTTGAGTCAATTGGTTCATAACTGTTGGATCCTCAACACCGCACTTAATTTTACTGACATCAAATTTCAAGACTGACTTTGTTGCACAAGTTTTAGTTTCTGAGGTCGCATAGTTCGTTGATTCTACGGTAACGTATCCACGAGCTAACACCATATGCTTTTGAAGAGTCAAGGGCTTTGTACTATGATTCACAACCAACATTGATTTGACCGGAAAACAGTACAGCGAAGAAGGAATGCTGTACTGTACATCTTCAAAACAGCATGTACGAGTATCGACAAATAACAAGGTGGACTCTTGAATTATATGGTTACTAAACGTCTCTACAAATTGAGCAGTATGAGGCAAAATAACAATTTCCTTAGAACATAGTATATTTACCTTTGAAATGTCGGTTTCAGCTTTTATTGCATTTATGTGAACCAGCTCCTCGTCAGCGGATTTCATGTCGGCCCTTTCCAAGGTGACCATTGTTCCTGAGATTACTAACCTGCATTGTTCGTCATTAAGAACCGGTTGACCTATGAAAACATCGGCTTGCTTCAAGGGAACGTTGACCACAACAGCATTCGATTTTACCTGAATTCCATCAATAATGAACTCTACAGACACCTGGCCACATGACTTAACTGGAACGCCGCTGAATCCACTAACGAAGATGTCGCATGGCTGCAGTTCAAGCTTTAACTTTTGAGAACACTCCAGAGAGATCAGATTGACTTGAGCCCCTGTGTCTAAATATGCAGTCACTTCCAGACCATTCAACTGTATTTTCTTAAAGTAACATTCATTTACCTGAGTATCAATGATGTTTACCGCCTTCCGGAAGCACTGCTCCGTCTTGTGGTTGGTCTTCCCGCATATCTCGCACTTGATGACGGCAGGATTTTTCGGGCAGGACCGCACTATGTGTCCTGGTTCCTTGCATAGAAAACATGTTACAGATGATCGACTTGATGGTGTTGCCGCCTTCTGATCCCCTGCTGCTGCCTCTCTTGCAATGCTCGGTGTGTTGTGATCTCTGCCACGTGTTGCGATAAAGCGTTGATTAGGAAGTACCTTTTTCTCGTCATTCATACATAAGAATTGAGAGTATAATTCCCCAGGGGTTCTATAATTCCCGGCTCTGGCCGAAGTTTTCAAGTGAAATGGTAACCCTTCAATGATGCATGACACTGCTTTTTCACCCGCAATTTCACACTTGGTTAACATGTTACATTTCGAGTAAAAATAGTGTGTCATCGTTTCGGAAAATAATTTCTTTCTATTTACCATTTCCTTGAGAGCCTCAGCATAGTCCATGTTTTGTGGAAAGGCCTCCAGAATTCTTTCTTTCCATTCTCGCCATGACATTTCGTAACTACGCAAGGCATTGTGCCACATCTTCGCCAGACCAGACAGCCGTGCCTGCATATAGTAACTTTTAACACTATCTGACCAACCGTGTATTGCCCCCAACTGTTCTATTTTGTTGAGCCATTGTTGCGCTGGTAACTCCGACTTTTCAGGATCAAACTCTGGGATAATATCAGGCTTGACCATTACACCATAATAATTTGGATTGATCCTACCGGGTTCATCCAGCGTCGCCGGTGACTCTCGATCGACAGATTCTCGTGGCCGCCATGGTGCCCAACGCCTCGGTGTCCGCTCGCGGCTGCGCCTGCGATGACTGCTGCTGCGTCCTCGCCGCTCGGAACGCTTGTTGTCCCACCGCAGAGGGCTGCGTGACCGACTACGGCTTCGTGAATCCATCCCACTTCTGAAAATTGTTACGTAAACTATGTTAGAATAAAATAAAATTCATAATCATACCGGTCAGACAATTTATTTTTACCACAAAACTCCGAAACATAAAGAATAGGTAATATATTCAAGCTTACAACTGGGTATTCTGATTAAATAATTAATTAATATGTTAATCACTGGCCTAACACTACCAAAGAGAAAGCGTGGTTGCTTTAAAAATAATTTACCAGAATAAAACAGCAAGATCCATTGCAGTATTTAATTAACCACAATTATGAGCGAAGTACAACATTTATTTAAGCAAATTAATCACTGAAAAGCGTAGGGTCTAAAGAAAGCAGATCCATTATAATTATATAATTATAACTACATATTAAATTGGTACTTATCGTTGAAGCCAAAGCAAAGCTGATTAAACACCATAACCTTATTCAACACAATGATTATTTTATAGTTTAATCAGGAATATGCGTAAACAGCTTCGACCTATTCTTTCTTAACTCTTTCGTTTTGAAAAGGTTAACACTGGCAAAACTTTCAACTAGGAAATTCACACGAACAAAACATTACATTTAAAAGTTAACATAGCAATACGCTTCCACTAAAAGTTAACACGGAAAACGTTTCAACTAAAACCAGATGTGGAAATACTCTTTAAATAGAATCCGTTATACCTCAAATTAAAATCAGCAACTAATAAACTACGATTAACTATTATATGCGTAACAAATCAAAACCAATAAGCCCTCACAACTACTAATCTGGTAACAAAGTAATTTAAAGAACAAGTACTTATCTCCTTTTTCTAACACTGAAGCACTACGTAAGCTTATAGCAACCTCTCGCCACAAAATACCAAGACATAATGGCCGCTCCGGCTTCGCCATTTCTCCTCCACCGTGACAACTTCCCTCCAATCTCCCACATCCCCCAATGGTCGGTTGCGGTCCACCAATCACGTAGCGAGAATTCAGAAGCGTGGTCGATGCCGATTGGTCCCTTTTGGAGGGAGCTTAGGCGCCGATACCACGCTTCCTGGCGCCAACAGCGGGAACGAGGTATGACAGCGCGCCATCGATGCGATCGTCACGCCATCTTATCGGTGGGATCGAGACTACCGAAGCCTTTATTGACACTATACTATTATAAAGACACCTTCTAGTCTATACTATTATAAAGTTGTAAAAATGAAATGTCTGTACATAGAAAATATTTAAAAAATATATTGTAACGGACGGCGGTCACAGAAAGGAAATATTTTTAATTATTAATTTTTTGTATGTATGTGTTGTTGTGGCTTCATCTCACCAAATTGGCTCATTACTCAATGTTATTAAGTACTCATAATTTGACGACCGGCTTAGCTCCGTAGGAGGAACGTTGCCTGCGAAGCTGAAAGTCCTGGGTTCCAATCCTGATAAAGGCCAATATTTGTGCGATGAGCATAAATTTTTGTTTCAGAGTCTTGGATGTTTTCTATGTATGTCAATAATATCTATTTTATATATCGTCGTCTAGTACTCATAATACAAGCTTACCATTGGACTACTTAGTTCGATTTGTGTAAAAAATTGTCTTGTAATATTTATAACTGTTGTTAATTAATTATGTAGTTGTTAATTAAGTTGTCTGATTTCTCCGTAAATTGGTTCGCTGTAATGCCGAGTAAACAAATTAAACAATATAATAAACAAAAAATATTGATGACGATCAAGAGCTCCATAGTCACACGACAATTATAATACCCAGTTAAATAAAAGCGTGTAATTCGAAGGGTCGCATTAATAATGAAATTGCAGAATATAAAATGTGCAGGACAATGGTTAGTGTTTTGTTCGGGCCGGGGTTACAAACAAAAGAACAGCGTTCGAGGAAGTTGTACAAAAATGTAACGCTGTGAATTTATATGAGCTGCAGACAAAACGTTGTACAAAATACAAGGGAGGAAAAACTGGACAGAATGAGTAAAGGGTTCCGTGCTGAGAACTTTATAAGGCTACCAGAAGATATCCGCAACTTCGTCAGCGGGGGAGAAAAAAATAAGAACGCTTTTTTTCTTCAGCGTAGTCAGATTTAACAAAAACCTGGCTGCGTAAAAAAACAAAAAAAAAAAAGTCCAGTAACATAGCGATTTTAAACAGTTGGGACCCATAAGAAAACTAGATCGACGCAAATCTTTCCAACAATGGGTCCGGACTGCTTACAATCGCTATGTTCCACATTAGAATTTATTATTTGTTTTATATGAGTATCGATATATCATGAATCATTTCCATTATAACTTAACAAATTTCTAGGGGACTTGTTTTTTCTTTTTAGTTTTTTTACTCAGTCGGGTTTTTTGTTTTTTTTTTTTATATAATTATGGTCTTTAGAGTGCCAGATAGGAATAAACATACAAACACGCACAGACTGATAAACACATTACTCTCCTTTGCATCGCGCAGTTGGGTAAAAAAATATCCTATAACCATCTGTGGATGCCCAGGTACCGTACCAAAAATAGTCAAAATCCGTTTTGGCGTTTTGGAGTAATGAAGCCACAACACATACGAACATACAAAATATCCAAAAAAAAATAAGTAGAAATAATGGGTACTTGAGAGTTAAACCCTAAATCCTTTGGAAGACGTAAATAGGCGAATACAAAAAAGGAAAATCTTTTGAGTGACCTTGAAATAGTCCGTATCACTTTTTTTTGCATTTAATTTTTACAACTTTATAATTAATAGTACAGATTAGAAAGTGCCAGCAATTCCGTTCGCGGAGGAGAACAAAATAATAACCAAAGTGTCTTTTAGCAATGTGGTGAACTGAGTTGAAAATCATTTAAATTATCCAGGTTTTTGTATGATTGTATATATTTATATGTGTATCTGCGGGCTCATCGCGTCGAAAAGGCTGGATACATTTCAAACACCTTTCAAGTATATATTTCGTACTTGCCCACTCGACTGGCCTCGATTTTGTCGAGGCTGTCAGAAAATTTTGCCAATCTGATCGATTGTCAAATGGAACTTCAAGAGGTTAAGTCAAACGGTCCGAATCGATTTGAGGTAAAGTTAACCCGGTTCAGATCGATTTGAGGTAAAGTAGAACCGGTTCAAATCGTACTGAGGTAAAGTTAAGCCGGTTCAAATCGATTAGCGGTAAAGTTAAACCGGTTCAAATCGATTTTAGGTAAACTCAAACCGGTTTAATCGACTTCAGGCCTTACTAGGATTGAACCAACTTACGAAGTCGAGTCGTAATCGCTACAATACATCGGAAGCTCATTAAGGTTTTTCTTTTTATTTTAAAGTGAATTGCGGATCTCTGAAAACGAGGGTGTTGTTTTTGTTGAAAAGGATTGTTTTTTCCGGAATTTTAATTACTACTTTGTTTTATATCGTCATACAACGCGGTACCTACTCGCGTGAAACATTTTCAAATACGAGTTTCGATGAAAGATTGTTGTGAAATTTTATCTAAGCATTTTATATCACTTTTGTACGAATGAAGCCGAGGATGATTTTTTTATAAAAGTGAAGTGTCATTTTGGTTTGGTAAAACAAGTAATTCAACAGGAATGTTGATGAAAGGCGTTGAAAGCTGTAACTTTTAATTGAAAACGAGTGATGTTATAATAAGTTTAACGCATGTATGTCTATCGGTGGTATCATCTGTATTATGAATACATCATTATAAAGTTGTAAAAATGAAATATCTGTTCATTAAAGATATGAAAAAAGTGATACGGACTATTTGAAGGTCACTCAATCGTTTTTTTTTTTTTTTGATTTATTGATTGATTGTATGTGTCGTTGTGCCTTTAAATTGGCTTAACAGACTTCAAGTATTTTTGGTACACAGGCAACTGAGACACAGATGGTAATAGGATACTTTTTACCCGACTACACTCAAGTCAAAAATAGGGTTATGACTTCTTTGCTCTTCTGCGAAGTAAGTGACACCTTCTAGTTTACAAATAAATCAGTTTGAAGACAACGCAATATACAGTACAGTATAACTTTAGCATAACTAAGCTACGTTCAGTACAATTCCGGTACACTTCCCAGCATACAGCGCTGGTATGTAACAATTCATCTAAACAGCATAACATTAGTTCTGGAATATTCGCCATCTTGCCATGTTGACTCCTACCCGACTTGTGTCGGCGTGTTCCAAATTTCCGGCTTGTATATACGATTAATATATCTTATACACGTTGGGAACGAGAAAACCGACAGACTGTAACCATAGAATGTAGAGCCTAATGGAGAAAGGATGAACATTTTCAAAACTCTTGAAATTATAGAAGTCTATAGGTAGGAATAAGCCTCCTTATTGTCAGAAAAAAAATACAGATTTTTCTGTAACTCAGATAAAAATAAAAAGATGAAAACGTGTTGGTGGGCCTATATGCCCGCCTTATACCGTACGGCAAGAATAAAAGTACATTTACAGCCATTTAATCGATAATATCAATGCGGCCTTTGCCGTACCGTATAAGGCAGGTATATATCCCACGAACACCTTTTTAATTTTTTTTAAGCCACAGATCAAAAATCTGTATTTTTTTCTGACAATAAGGAGGCTTAATTCTACCTATAAACAAAATTTCAAAGTTTTTGAAAACTTTCATCCATTCCCCATTGGAGCATATCAAATGGTATAACATGTAGTCCGAAGAAGCGTAATTTTTGATATGTCTATTATACAGTCGTAAAATTGAAATGTCTGCACATTGAAGATATTTAAAAAAAATATTGTAAAGGAGTATTTGTAGGTCACTGAATGGAAAAATATTTTTTTTAGATTTTTTGTATGTTTGTATGTGTCATTGTGGCTTCATCACGCCAAATCGGTTAAACCGCTTTCAACTATTTTTGGTACATGGATAGCTGGATATCCACAGATGGTTACAGGATGTTTTATACCTGACTACGCTAAAGATAATCAGGGGTTATGACTTTTCCTCATCTGTGAACGAAGTTGCGGGAACTTCTAGTATATAGTATTTTTGTACACAGAAGCAGTACCTGCATGCTGTTTGGCAAGTTTGTTTTAAGTTGTACAAAAGTTTGATATCGAATTAATTTTTTTTTCTTTATTGAAGGGTAATGCGTGTCGAATAGTACTCGTATATCTCAGCTTTAAGTCACATCATCATTACATCCTATTTTTGTTTTTTCAAAATCTGTTTTATTGGACGTTATACCAATGTACTGTTGTATAACAGTGACATGAGCCACTAAACTTCATGCTTAATGTCTGTCGGGTTCCTCATTACCACCGTATATATATGTCACGATGGTTGCCATGAGCATAGCCGGTGGGATCACGTAATCTTATGTATGGCCATGAGCATCACCGGTGGGATCACGTAATCTTATGTGTGGCCATGAGCATCACCGGTGGGATCACGTAATCATCTATGTGTGGCCATGAGCAGAACAGACGGGATCACGTAATTTTCTCTGTGTGGTCATGAGCAGCACAGACGGGATCACGTTCTCTGTGTGGCCATGAGCATCACTGGTGGGATCATGCACGTAATCTTGTCTGTGTGGCCATGAGCAGCACAGATGGGATCATGTAACCTTCTCTGTGTGGCCATGAGCATCACCAGTGATGCTCATGGCACACCTCAGTAATAGGGCGATGTTGAAGGCATCACCGATGGGATAGCTAGATTTGTATGGGGCGTGGGAGCAATACTTTAGGTAAAGTATGGTGGGTAGCCAACATGATATACGACGTGCTTACATCATCAAGCCGAGAGATGAAAGGCATGTCATAACAGAACAATTTTATCTTGCACTTTTAGTGGAATACGAGGTACTTATATACATACACGCATATCACACTACGGAAATATTTCTTTTTCTACCTCTTCTTAGTCGTGTACTGTTGGCAGAATAGTCGTGGTCATAGAGGTCGTTGGACTGCCTTTTTAGGGTTCCGTAGCCAAAATAGCAAAAACGGAACTCTTATAGTTTCCTGGTGTCCGTCTGTCCGTCCGCCCGTATGTCACAAGCATTTTACTCAAAAACCACAAGATATTTAATCATGAAATTTGGAGTGAAGGTGTCTTGTATAACCATACTTAGTTTAATGGTTAAATAATAATAAATAGTACATTTTGATGCTAGTGCGGAAAGTATGTCATAACTTCACGAGTTTTGAGGTTAAAAATAAATAAGTAACTAATATTTCTGTATTGGAGCTATTCCACTGAACTGCAGTCGATTTCGTGGCCGCCGTGATAAATAACTACGCTTTAATATTGTCTTTTCATTATTTTACAAGTGCGGTCAGCACTAATTAATATCATTAATTGCATTTTCACAACCGTTAACAGCCCAAATTATCTATTTACGCCATTACGACGGCATTCATTAAAACTGTACGTTAACTACGTTACACTGTTCATTATCCTCCTTTTTATTTCTCATCTTAGGGTAGTTATATTAGAACACGTAAATATGAAGTAACTACAAAAAAATACAAATTATAAACACATTAAAAAAACCTAATCAATCGCTCAAGCTAACGGTGGTTTGGACTGCAGAGAGAGGAACCTCCGGGATTACTGCCTTCTTTATCTGATATTTCATCCAGCCATCTGGCAAGTTTCTTGAGATATTGGTCGCGACTTTTTGCTGTAAGACCGTTTACCGAAACGACTATCAAGACAATAATCGGCAAATCAACATCCCACATAGCGGTTACCTCGTGAGCTAAGTCAAAGTACTTGCTGAGTTTGTCCTTCTCTTGTGCTTTATTATACAATGTTGATCTGAGGTGGAGTTTATAATGCATGGAGAGTAAGTGTGTTCGATCACAACTCCTTTTTATTAGGACCTGTCTTAGAACTGGTCTGACTTAGGCCTCCTTACTAAACGGATTTAGTGTGGGCAGCACAACCCACAAACGGGAAAGCCATCCCCTGCTAGTTAATGTTCTGGTGCGACGCAGTGCGCGAGGCACAAGAACTGCGGAGGTGCACCGGACTATAAAAATCTACATGTACATTCCTAAAGATCGCCGGAAAAGTCGAAAGGCTCTGGCCAAATGTCAATTGTGTGAAAAAACCTAAAGACTAAACTTCGCCCAAGTCCCCAAGGTGCTCCTAAAACCAAAAAGTGCTCCTTCACTGAGAGTATTCACGTGCAATATTTGAATGGTATTCATTATTATGCACGCACAGAAAACGCTGAAACATTGACTAATACTGAATGCCTAACAAATAACCAATGAATAGCTGTCTGACCGAGAGAACAGTCCCATCGGACGATAAAATGCACATTCCTAAAGACTAAACTCTTCCGAAGTTCCCGATTACACCATAAGTCGCGAGATTACGGTAAGCCAATCCCGTCCTCGCGGTATCTACGCATCGACAATAAAATTAAAAGTTTTAAACTCTTAAGTCGTAAGAGAAAAGGAATTTAAGAATACTTCGCGTTTTATTATTTCACTTCGTGTTTTTGTTTAAGTATAATTCTGAAACGTCACAATCAGTTACTGAATGATACTTTAAAGACTTTACTCACAGAGTTTTTAAGTGATTGTGAAAGGGGCAGACATGTTTTTAAGGTGCGTCCACACATGTATCATTTGCTCGTATCCGATCATCGTGCCGTGGCATGACTGCGTATCGCGCTGCTTGGACGCTCACTGTCAGCGCGCCGATCATGCCGCACTCTCCCGATATAAGTGTATGATACGCGTAGTAAATGGATTTCGAGCGATCGGATCGGCGATGATCTGATACGGGGAAATTATACAAATGTGGACGCACCTTTATGTTTCTAGGCATACGCTCGGAACTAGCAATTTACGTGTCTGTGTATTACTGTTGGCCCATACATGCATAGAAAAAGTACTTTACCGCACATGTGTGGTAAGTTGCACTTTACGTGCCTATGTTGGCCCATACAAATAAGCTATAAGAATTTCTAGAATGTAATTTATTAGTAGAAATACAACATTCGCCCGCGGGGCCTACTATTTTATTCTCATCCTTAACTTCGTTCGCGGAGGAGAATAAAGTAATAACCCTCTTTTTACGTCAGTGGATGACCAGCAACCCGTGTACAAAAAATAGGTGAAATCCGTTTAGCCGTTTTGGCGTGATGAAGCCACAACGACACGTACAAAAATCCAAAAACATTTTTTTTTTCGATTCAATGACCGAAATAAAAAATAACTTATTTTATATCCTTTGATGTATGTACATGTTAATTTTTTAAACTTTATAATATAATAGATTGTCCATTTGTGTCCATATTGAACCACAGAGTGCGTGTGTAAATCTAATCCTACCAAAACGTAAATGTAAAAAATAAGCCAAGTTCTCATGTTCCACCAAAAATACTGATATGTGAAAAGGTGCCAAATCTGGTACTAAATTGTTTAACAGTAAAACCAATTAATTGCCGCTTAATACATATTGTGTTGGCAGTTTCTTAAGTATCTTGATTTTTTTTTGTTGATTTAGTGGATATTTTCTGAGAAAACCGCTCCGAACATAAAAATGACGCAAATATCGCCAAACTTGTGGCCCAAGCTACTGGGTACTGCCAAAAAACCGTAATAAATGTAATATCTGTAGGAAATTCATCAATTGAAAATGAGGGCCAACCGAAATTTAATTCGCCCAAAAAAACCGAAAGTTATAAAGAAAAAATATGTAATTGATGATTTTGACTTGGGAGTGATCAGGAGAAAGGTTCATCAATTTTATGAGATCGAAAAAACAGTGCCAAGTATTCGTAAATTACTATCAAGTTTGAGACAAGATGGTGTTTTGAATTGTGGACGAGAATATTTGAGAAAACTTTTACACACAATGGGTTACCGGTTCAAAAAATGTAGATCGAACAGACATCTTCTTATAGAGCAGCCTAATATTACAGAGTGGCGGAGGAAATATTTGACAGAAATAAAAAAATATAGAAGTGAAAACTGCAACATTTATTTCCTAGATGAGACATATATTAACGCCAGTCACAATGTTAGCAAATGTTGGCAATCATCGTCCTCCCGTGACCATGGAAAGCTGGAAAGCTTCCGAAACGTCGGGAACTAAAATGAGATAATATACGCGATATAATCCGTTAAATTGTTTTATTTCAATGAGTAATAATCGCGGAAACAGAAGAAAATATTATCATCGTCGGAACTTGGAATTCACACTGACATCGGGAAAGGACGACGCTTCGTAATCGTTCACGCTGGAAGTCGAAATGGCTTAGTCGGAGGTGCATTGACTATATTTAAATCCGATGCTAATGACTGTCGACTACCATGGAGACATGAACGGGCCTACTTTTTATAAGTGGGTGGATGAAAAGTTGAAAGATAAACTGCTGCCGAATTCTGTAATTGTGATGGACAACGCGTCTTACCACAGCGTTCAAGTTGACAAGAAACCGACCATGACAAACCTCAAAAGTGAAATGCAGAACTGGCTGCGGCGTCACAATGTTGAATTTCCGGAAAATATGAAAAAAAAACAACTGCAAATTCTTATAAATGCCAAAGAGCCCGTTTACAGAATCGATGACCTCTTAAAAGCTCATGAGCACACAGTCCTGCGTTTACCGCCATACCATCCAGATCTGAACCCCATCGAGTTGGTATGGGCTGATGTTAAAAACAATATAGCGGAAAACCATATTCATTCTTCTCTAGATGAAAAGATAAACGCACTGAATTTATTATTGTCGGAGTTCATGGCAGAAAAATGGCAGAGGTGTGATGACCATGTCCCAAAAAATGAAAACGATAACTGGGATCGCGACAACCGTTTCAAAAATAGTATTGACCCCATAATAATAAATTTGCAGGATGACAATGATTCAAGCTCTGGTAGCGAAATGGAAGATGAAGATAAAAGTGAATCTATGTCAGAATAGTCACTGTATTCATTATCTAGAAGCTTATGATTTTTTGTTTTTCGAACTGATTCTGTTTTAACTCTCGTGACTATTTATTTTTCCGAATTACACCTTAATTTGACTTATATTGGTTTTTTTATTTGTGCTTACCTAAAAATCGTATTGTACCATAATAAAAATTGGATATAATAAGTATGTACCTATACAGAGTCAAAATATTGTCCTTCGGTATCTTCAGATCTATCCGACACGACGACAGACTCTTGTGTGTCCGTGATCTTTCCTGCCCGCACCCCGCCTCCCCGCGCATACCTCAGGAGCGGCACAGCGGTTGTGGTCAAGCTATAGTAGTTATTTTAATTTGAATATTTCCTCACATTGTTTGAGAAAAGCACTAGTTATACCTACAATCCTCGGCCAGAACAAGGATTGCATTATTTCACGGCCTATGCAGTAATGTACTATTATTTTATATAGTAAGCAATATAAAATTTTAAATGTTTGTGTTGGACGGCAGGGATTCACTGTAATCCTTACCATATTTAACCCAATTTGCGAAGTTATTGCATTGCAGTGAAAATCGACCACTTAAATAAAGTCATATCAAAAGTCGAATTAATTTGATTGAGGGTACAATTTGCCCGAAACCTAAAAAGTTTTCCGATGAAATTAAAAGTTCCAAGCCCATCCTGTTTGATGAAATTTAGAGATTGTAAGTAACTTCTTTGTGGGGAATTTGTATACGACCGGCGCTTGCCTTGATTTGGTCCGGAGATTGCATTGCTTTCAGAGCATTTCGATTAAATTTGTGAGGAGCTGCATTTGAAGTCTTAATTTTTAATACTAGAAGGTGTTCGCGGTGGAGAAAAATATAATAAACCTCTTTTTGCTTCGGCACAGTTGGGTTAAAAGTATTCTATAACCATCTGTGGATGAACAGCTACCCTTGTAAATCTTGTAATAATACGAGTTAAAATGGTTGAAATCCTAATTTTTTCTTCTGTTTCCGCAATTATTACACATTTAAACAAAACAATTTTAACGGATTATATCGCGTATATTATCTCATTTGAGTTCCTGACGTTTCGGAAGCTTTTCAGCTTTCCATGTTCAGGGGTATACTAAGACAAGATATTTTTCTGTCAAAGTTACAATTTGTGCAAATCGATCAAGCCGTTATGATGATGATACGGAGACAAAGTATACTAAAAATAGAATTCATAGCTCCATTTAACTGTTGATTAAGTAGATAGATAGATTTATTTATTTTATAATAAAATAACAGTATAAATTTGCCTAATGTGAAAGTTACCATTCCCATTATCTTGCATATATCTATTCTCCAAAACACACTTCACATAACAGGTACCACAGAAACATTTTGAGCCTAATACTATATATATACTTTGCATAATTTTCAGTTCATATAAGATACAATAGAAAATCAGGAACCATTCCATTTTTAGTCTGGTTAAGTTCGTTAGATACCTTGCTTCCCTCAAAGCAGAAATAGAAGCTCCACGAAGTGGGGCTTCGACGATATGCTCGCATCCCTAAGCATTAAAAAAACATTCCAAAGAAAGATTCTTTAGCCTGGTTAAGTTCATTATAGTTACCTCCTCTGATACCAATATTAAATGGGCAATTCCAGCTGGCAAAATAATAATCGTAATATAATTGCAGGTAATGCTTCGTAAAATTTCATTCTCTTTAATATCCTTATGCAAACTAAATACGAGTATGTACTGTGAGATATGGGTGAAAATCAAAAAAAGAGTACAGATAAAATCTTCTCTTAATCAGTACCCTACTATGACTCACTCAGAATCGAAACTTTAAACGTACCTAACGAAACTGAGAAAAAGTGTCCAAAATATCTCTCTCAGTTTCGTTACGTTTATAGAAATAACAAAATCATTCATACTAAAATGTAGCGAAACTGAGATGGAGATTTTGGACACTTTCTTGTACGAGGTTTGAATGTATGAACGATTTTGAGTAAGAAAAGCCCAAAGATAAATATTACGAAGATTTTTATTTTGTACACTTTTTTTGATTATCACCCGTATATCTTTGTGCCTAATAACTACTCGGACATGTAAATCATATTCTTATCAATATTATGCCTTGGGGCTTTTGCTTTGGAAGAGGGGAGGCCTTTATCTCCCCTATCCTTTTCCACTCCTCTGTATGCTGAGCAAGGTCCCTCCAGTCCTTTACAAAAACATCCAGATCATCCCGCCATCTCTTTCTCGGTCTGCCCCTGCTACGATAACCTTCTCGTGGATGCCAGCTTGTCAGTAATTCGGCCCATCTTTTATCGTACATTCGACAGACGTGTCCAGCTCAGTCCCATTTCAGTCTGACGGTTTTCATGCCAACATTTGCTCATAGAATATTGGTATAGTGGTTTACTCTCATCTGGCATGACCTTTTTTGCCATCATCATGAGTGGGCATAATTCAAAGATTCAAAGATTTTATTTGCATAAAATGCAGAATATATGTACAGATGTTTCACAGTAGGTAAGAGTCCAGTGCATTCAGCCTGCATGCAGGCGTGCTAACATTCATGAGGAGCGGTTAAATTAAGTAAATATTTTTAAATAAGTAAGTAAGTATGTCAGTCAAAATAGCAATATCCAAACACATAACATTAACATTTAAAATAAAATCAAATACAAGAAATAATATTTTTTACAATAATAATAATCATGCATATTTCATCATTCAGTACGATCTAAGTATTTGTCGACACTATAAAAGCATCTCTCTAGTAGCCAGGTAGTCAGTCTATGCTTAAAACTATTTCCGTTAAGTCCCCTAAATGTCGTCTGGTAATTTATTATAAATTACGATGCACATCCATACTATCCATACTTCCATGCTAATACTAATATACTAATATATAATTATAAATGCGAAAGCGTGTCTGTCTGTCTGTCTGTCTGTCTGTTACCTCTTCACGCTTAAACCGCTGAACCGATTTGGATGAAATTTGGTATGGTGATAGTTTGAGTCCCGGGGAAGGTCATAGGGTACGTTTTATCCCGGAAAAATACCCTTATCCGCGATAAACGAATGTAAGGCGGACGAAGTCGCGGGCAGAAGCTAGTGTTAAATACTTTTTATTATAAATCATTTTGTGAGCACGTGGTTTGTACAGTAGGTTCATAATTTTTTGTCGGGCCTGTATGCGTCACTTCACCTCGTACTTTGAATAAAAGTCGGTGGGTATTAGCAAAAACACATATATCTCTGATGTATAGACAGGGTAAATTAAGAATGCGCAGTTGTCTAAACAAGGGGACGCAAGAGTCGTCGAGCCAAGCATTACATAAAACCCGAATACATTTTTTTTTTAATTTTGAAGACTCTTTCTACATCGAGAGATCATTTGGCATGTGCATTTTTTTTTGAAGAGGAAAACTTTTCAGGATTGTTATAAAACAAACCTAACCTGATTGCATTGTACAGTTTCAGAAAAAAATGCATTATGCCAAATGACGAATTATGCCAAATGATGATTATGACAAAAAAGTTTATGCCAGATGAGAGTAACCGTGGCATAGTATATTATACCGAATTTATCTTAATGCGTAAGAAAAACAAGCAAGCCGTCAGTAGGATCAAAAACAGTTGGAATTCATTGATAAACGCTGGCACAATGCTTCTCAATGCGGCACGCGCGTAAATGATAACCGTATAAATGAACTTTAAAAATACACGGTCTCTAGCGAACTGCCTTTAATCATAACCCTGTATGTCGCATGAATTGTGAATTCAATATTACTTTTATAAGATTTTTATGTTTTATTTAAGTGAATGCCATCGCCGCCTGCAGGGTATTCATCCACACACCTTGGAACTAAAATGGTCGTGCAACGTGCGGTATGTATGTATCTTGCAGTCTCATCAAGTCACAATTGTTGTGCAAATTCCAACCATTTTTAGAACAACGATAGCGGAACAAGTGAACATCTTTTAACCAACTATACACTTATCCTCCTGGATCGCCCGGTCCTTGAGAACATAGCATTAAAAACAATCTACACCCAAATGTCAAACAGGCTTCAAGTTATCTATGCGTGTAACTGGAAGCCTACGAATGAAACTGTCAACCTAAAAAATAAACACCGATTCATATATGGGCAAGTCCACTCACAAGCTCAGTCAAGTGATGACTGAGGAGGTAATTCGCTCATAATTAGTTTATTATGGTATATGGTTTATTTACCACTTCTTGCTATTGGCAGAGCGGTGTCGCCTGACACAAGCAGAATAACTTGCTTAATGGGAGGCTGCGAATTTGGCCATTGGTAAAATAAAAACTTTAATGACCCAAAAACTTTATTGATTTTACTTTTTCGGGATGCTTTTTACTTAACTACGCTAGAGGGTTATGTTTTTGTTTTTGCAAAGTTGCAGGCACTTTCTAGCAAGCTATCATAGTATTGCTGTCGGCTTTTTTCCAGACTACTGGTGATTATTTAGGGTAAATCGTCAATAACTGGCCACCTCTTAATAAAAAATAATTGTATTTGTAAGGTAAGTAAAGATAATTACTTTTAGTATGAGGTGGCCAGTTATAAAAGGGTGGCCAGTAATATACCTATAATAATGCCCTTATACTAAAATTAATTCTATTTCCCTCTAAATATAATTAATTTTTAGTATAAGGTAAGGTGGCCAGTTATTGAACGGTGGCTATTTACCTTAGAAATAAAATTATTTTTATTATTTGGTGGCCAGTTATTGAAGGGTGGCCAGTAATTGATACCATATACTGTTATACATATACATTTTGAGTATAGTATAAGGTGGCCAGTTATTGAACAGTGGCGATTTACCCAAGAATATCATTTACCAAGTCAGCGTTGTGAGCAGCCGGCCGGCGTGGCGTTTAATATTCAGTGGGTTCATTGCTGCACCGCATGGTTGTTTACAATCATCACAGAGCTTTATTTCATTTCTCTTACATTTTATTGCGCGGAATGATTTCTATGAAAATCACCGAACCGAAAAACAGTGATGGCATTTTTAGAAAATATCTATACCATTATTAAGTTAGTACATTGAAGATATGAAGAAAAGTGATACCGTCCGTAGGTATTAGTTTTATTTTTATTTTGGAGGTCATTCCATATTGCTTTTGGAAGTCACTGAAACTAAAAATATTTTTCATTTTTTGTATGTTTGTATTTGTTGTTGCGGCTTCATCACGCTAAATCGGATAAACGGATTTTAACTATTTTCAGGTACACGCAGTGGCGTGCGGTCTATATAGGCACAAAGGCACTGCCTACCCTGATCGACCATGGCTCCATACAGGCACTAAGAAACTGCCTACCCTGAAGCCCTGAACGACCATGGCTCTATATGGGCACAGAAAAACTGCCTACCTTGGCCAAAAACCCTATACACGCCACTGGGTACACGGATAGCTTGCTTATCCACAGATGGTTATAGATGCTTTTTACGCAAAAAGAGGGTTATAACTTTTTGCAGGTACAAATTGTATTTCGTCAACTATAACATTTATTTACTCACCCACACGATTCATCTGAATTAACCGTGTAGAAAACGTACCCCCCATTTACTATGATTTCTTCTTAAAGGCCTTAGGAAGTGGCACATTTAGTTTTAATGCTATGCTCTAATTCCAACCCTCGGTCAGAGGGTGAGAAGAACCTTTTCATAGAGCACTTAGCACGCAATGCATAACGACATGGTTTCCGTAAGGTTTAAAATAAGTTAAGGTAGGAATAAATGTGCATTCGCAGACAGAGCATTTAAAAAAAAAAGTATATAATCAAATAATATTTATTGTATGGTCACAGTCTAGAAATCAATACAGTCATCCAACGAAGCCGTCTAGACAGAGATATTGTGCAGGGGCAAAACGGGGGGGGGGGGGGGGGGGCGAGCTCTAGCTCGCGACATGTCATTGTCATTTACGCAAACGGCGTCGGCCGCAGCAGCGTTAGTGTCAACGGTAGTCTATGGAAGAAAGCACATGCGTTTAAGTCTGCAAAAAATTCTTCGTAGAGGACATAATTCGGCAGTGAACGCGTTAATAGGCTGTTAGAAGGTCCTGAATATTTTTTGACATATTTGTACGTGCACGCATGTCTTTATAGCCACATCTCGTCATAACTGCCTTGTGGCATTGAGTCCTCCTTTCGTACCATAAGTTATCTTTTGTACAGTAAAATTTAAAAAAGCCGATGAACTTCGACAAAGGGGCTTTATCAGAGTGCAGTAAAATCAAAAAGCGGGTTAGGACTATTTCTCCGCGCACAAAGTTGCGAGAACGGTCTAGTCTAAAATAATAATACCTACTTACACAAGTTATGAATGTTAAATAAACAGTGAATTTTGACCCTCATACGATAACGCCGCACAACTCTAAAGGCGGGCATACACTTTCGTCCTTGTTCCTCCAGAGAAGCTAGTCCCTGTACAAAATGGTTCGAGTAAAATAAGCCCGAATATTTGATGAGGGTCAGTTAAATTATGTAATCTAATTAGTTGCGACGCCTCCATGCGCCGCATTAGAAAAGGTCACGCATGCTCCATTAGCTTCAAATCCTTTAAATCATTTTTTTACTCAAGATTTAACGGCTAAAGTTGTGCTCTACGTATTTACTTCGCCTTCCGTAAAAAGTGTACAAAAAATGTGTTCGGTTCGGCTTACCATCTCCAGTGCTTTAAGGCCTTTCACTGGCTGGTTGGCAAAAATCCATCAAAAAGAAAAAAAGCATGCGTACGAGTATAACCTGATAGGTCCTTGAACTAGAACGTTCACTAACTGGCACATACATCACACACACACATATGCACACTAGAGAGTTTAAAATAATAATTTTTTTTTTTTTTATTATACATCCTAAAAGTACTCTCGTTCAACAGCTAGCTTTAATAATAAATTATAATCCGTCGCAACTATCAGAAAAAACACATGCCATTAAAATGTTAAAAACTGGCAATATTTATACGGTAGGACGCAAATCCTTGCGCAATGTCAATCACACTGCGTCGCTGCGTCCTGGGAAATACTCTGAGTGCTTTACCCGCTACCTGGAGGTAGATGTGGCTGATAAACAGCGTCACTGTGAAAAAGTCACAGTGACGCTGACGGCCGTCTAAAAGTATCCCTGTGACTTATCACGTATTTAAGATCTAAGCTGTTGTCGGTGGAGTAAATTACGTCTCTCTGTCCTCAGCCTTCTTTTTAAGAGCCTAATACGACAAGTTACGACTTGTGCAGGTCCTTGTTTTCCCAATTTTTACCTATAGAGCCTAAACGTGGACCATCAAAAGCAGATAGAACCAGCGAAATTATGCTTTTGAAATGTGGTGCTGGAGACGTATGCTGAGAATACTATGGACAGCAAAACCAACAAACCAGTCAATACTTTCGGAGCTCAGTATAAAGGCACGACTGTCCACAATTTGCGAGCATCACTTGTTAAGCTATTTCAGCCATATAATGAGAAAGGCAGACGACAGTTTGGTGAGATTAATTATTTTTGGTATTACTGATACTGAAGGCAATAAATAGATTACGTGACCGATCCCCAGCACGATGAACTGACCAGCTTAAAGGCGAGGATCCGTCCCAAAAGTATTATGATATGTTGAGGAATGCGATGGACAGGAATCGATGACGGGCGTGCATTCATGCCCGAATGACAACCACCAACCACGATCATCAGTCATAATGGATACAACCAAGAAAAAGAAGACACGTTCTTTGTTTTTTTTTTTTTTTGGTTCGCAAAAGGTCTCATTGGTCTTCCACTCTTCTTCTCTTCTCTATTTTTCCTTCTATGATAGTATTGGTGACAAAACGAGGGAACATTGCCACAAAATTGTAATGTTCCTTCCTCGGCTTCTAGTTAATTCAGCCTTCTGCAGTCACTATTCAGTAATATAATTATATTAAATAACCAGTGGAGAAGAGAAATTTCATCCAGAACGGAGTGAGACTTTATGGGAGGAACATGTCGCATTTCTGTTTGGTTTCGCAATTTTGGGATCGCCGTAAACCCGTCCAAATGTCAGGCCATTGTGCTCGGGAGTCCCCGCATAATTTCCACAATGGACATGATGCACATAGCTCCCATACAGTTCGAGAACATTCATATTCCGCTGGCGTCACAGGTGAGAAATCTGGGACTGATTTTTGACTCCAGCCTAACTTGGGAGCCACAGGTATCTGATGTATGTCGCAGAGTAACTAACACGCTTCGATCGCTTTACCGGCTCAAACATTTTCTTCCTGTTAGCACCAAGACAATCCTCATTCAAGCTCTTGTCCTACCCGTTGTTGATTACGCTGATGTATGTTATTCAAATATCACCCAGGCTAGGTCTTCTCAATAATTGCATCAGATTCATCTTTGGACTCCATAAATTTGACCACATATCCGCTTTTCGCCGTCAACTTAATTGGCTTCCCATTCGTGAACGTAGGTCATTACGAGTCCTATGTACACTTTATTCCATCTTATTCGACTCAGCTGCGCCCCAGTATCTCAGATCTAAATTCCACTTTGTAACTGCTCGACCTGGTTGTGATCTCCGCACTTCTCGCAGTCTCATGCTCATTGTCCCTCCACACCGCACCGGTTTTATGACGAACTCCTTTACTGTTCAGGCAATTCGACTCTGGAACGAACTCCCACTCGCTATCAGACAAGCACAAAGCAAACTCAGCTTCAAGAACATGTTGCGCAAGCACTTCTTTAGTAAGCTTCAAGATTAGCTCTCTCTCTCGGTATGATGTTTTAACTAGGTACATAAAGCAATATGTATGTAGATATATTCTATTGTGTATTTGTGTAAGTTTATGTGCGTATATATTATAAGTATATCTGTGTATTATATTTATCTTCAATTGTCTCAGTTTACAGACCCTGCACCCATATAACTGCTTCTGTTTAACCCAATGTTTGACTGGTAGAGAATGCCTTTTGGCATTAAGTCCGCCATTTGTACATTTTTTTTATTGTGCAATAAAGTTTAAATAAATAAATAAATAAACATGTATAATAGTGGACAGTAAAATGCTTCAGATGATGATGGCGATGTAAACTAACCCAGCCGTAGTGTGACCAACAATGTAACGATCGACAGGATCTGATAATATTACAGTAATTGACATGATCAGGATTATCATGAGCAGGATCACACCCTGTGGCGAGCTATAGGGGAGGCCTATGTTCAGCAGTGTACGTCGGTGGCTGATAGATAGAATTAACATGATAAAGCTCAGAGTCACTCAGCGACCTATGGAAAGGGCTTGGGATCTCTCTACGAGATTGTATCAGAAATGAGGAGAATCGTAGATAAACGAAGGTCACCGAAATAGCAAACAGGGTAAGCAAACTGAAGTGGCAATGGGCAGTTCGAACAACAGATGGCATAAGGTTCTCATGTGGAGACCGCTGACCGGCAAGCACAGAGTGGTAAGGTCACCCACAAGGTAGTCGGACGACCTGGTTAGGGTTGCGGGGTTTCGCTGGATGCAGGTTGCCTCTATCCAGGCCATGTGGCCTGTGTCCAGCAGTTATGGTCAACGTCCTATGGCTGAAATGATGATGGTGACAAGTAACAGTGATATTTCACAGTGATTTTTCTGGAACTGGAACAACAGTCAGGAGATTGAAATGTAACACTTTACCAATTCGATACCCGTATGTTTATCTGCAGGCAAAAGAGTAATTCCCGATGTTAAGGTCTGGCTGATGGCGAGATGGTGTCTAGACAACATATTTTATTCGATGCATGCGAAGTCGCTGTTAAGTTGTCGTGATATGTGCGAATAAAAAGTGAAAATATATTGTGTTCAAAAACATTGCGGTTTTGTAACATTAATATATGTGCTTCAATAACTCATGTTGACATCTGGCTGTAAGCATCAACATAATCCCTTTTCTTTATTATTTATGTGAATTTGTTTTAATATGTATGAGCTTAAAGACTGGTTTAGTTTATTGGTTATTTTTTTGTTTACCTTTCACGTTGCAACTGAATATGGACTATAGAAAATCACAAAATTGTATCCACAAAAAAGCATGGGTCCGAAGAGTAAAACAAAATTAAGTAATATATAACTCTTGGGACTACATTTAGCTAATATGTAAAAAGATATGTAAGACTAGAAAGTATTCGCAACTTCGTTCGTGGAAGATAAAAAGATTTACCCCCCTTTTTTCTTCAGCGTAGTCGGGTAAAAAGTATCCTATAACCATCTGGAGATACCCAGCTACACGTGTACCAAAAATAGTTGAAATCCGTTTAGCCGATTTAGCGTGATGAAGCCACAACGATGTGTCGTTGTCGAACAAACATACAAAATGTAAAAATAATATATTAATAAATAGTCCGTTACAATCTTTTTTTTGAAAATGTTTTCGATGTACAGACATTTAATTTTTACAACTTTATAATAGTATAGATATTGATGGATACGGCCGAACGGCGACACGTGTGGCTAGTGGCTACGTTGGTTGCACAATCGCTTACGAAGCTGACGGGCCCGGGTTCGAATCCCGGTCAGGGCAAGTGTTTGTGTGATGAGCATGAATGTTTGTTCTTGGGTCTTGGATGTCTTCTATGTCTTTAAGCATATTATATTTATCTATATAAGTATATATATCGGCGCCTGGTATTTATTTATTATTTTTATACAGTTTGTAACGATATCGTTGCTGCAGCTGAAGCTTATAAGAAGAATATCGGCTACGTGATATTGGTAAATTCAAGAGGTCAGCCAAAGATTACCTGGTGAAAAATTATTATTCATTTGACGAATATCTCAAAGAAAACTGGTTAGTAATTTAAAACAATATCATAATAAGATTTCTAATATCATGTATTTAAGTATTTTAGTGTAAAATGTAATCTGCATGTAAGCGGGCGAGTCCTGCTATCAAATTTGTGTACCTCTCGGGGCACCACATTGTGTTATGAACAACAATATACTATGTAATAACATTATGTATTATACCAATGCACGACGAATAAGTATTTGATTTGATTTGATTACGTTTTCAAATCAAACCAAAACATTTATTTTAACACTTTCGCTGCCAAGCTTTTCGTAGCGCTACGCACTTTGCTCTACATGCGAAGAAAACCTACGAACAGAGCGCCCGCTAGGCGGGCTCCTGGCGGTGTAAGTGTTAAACTTCAAAGGCCCATATTGGGATCTTATCATTTTACAAATAATTTATATTTACAATGCAGGTGAATGGATCAGTAATCAATACTCAATATCTCAGTTTGAATAACGTTGAAATAAAACAATTTAACGGATTATATCGCGTATATTATCTCATTTTAGTTCCCGACGTTTCGGAAGCTTTCCAGCTTTCCATGGTCACGGGTGGACTGAGAAAAGATGTATTTTCCTCTGTCAAAGTTACAATTTGTGCAAACTACCCATTTTTTGAAAAAACACAAATAAAGGTGTACATACATGCCAGATGGGCCTAAGCTGTAAAGACAGTTACACATATGCCAGAAGGGCTTAATTATTTTATTCTAATAATTTACCAAGCAGCATTTCACAAATGAGGCGTACTGAACAGAAAAGAAACGCTGCAAAGAAAAACTCCCAGGCTACCTCATTACTAATTATAATATTTAAAAAACAGAGATTATTAAACTACTTTTAAACAGATAAGATATTTTACACCGTTCGGAAATAAAGGTTTTGCAGTCCTGTGTCTCGCTTGTTCCTTGATGAGATGTATTACAGGATCCCAAGCTGGTGGTAGTGACAATCCATCTTCTCTATTGAAATTAGGATGCTTTTATGCAATAGCCTCGCGTAGCATCCTGGGAAAATATATTTTTTCTTTGGCAAGGATAGAATGTTTATCAAACTTAATTGAGTGGTTTGGTTTGTCAATGACATGTTCACAGACTGCAGACCTATTACACCGACGGTGCTTGACATCTGCTATGTGCTCCTTCACCCGGGTTGATACACTGCGTTTCGTTTGACCAATGTATGAAAGACCACACCCGCAGTCCAGCTTACAAATGCCTGCACTCTGCAAAGGGGTGCTACTCTTCACGGGTCTAAGGTATTGAGACACCTTCTTCAACGGCTTGAAATATGTTTTTATAGAAGCACGCTTCAAGATGTTTCCGATCTTGTCTGTGACCCCTTTCACATATGGTAATACGGCAGGTTTACGCTCGACTGTTGGTTTCTTCATACTAGGATTCTGCTTGGAACGTGGTACCTGGAGCTCGTTGGCTCGAAGCGCACGTTTGACATTCTGTAACTATATTGAATATTATTTTATTGTATTGAATAACGTTATCGACTTTAAGCTAGGAAAAGAAGACCAAGAATCATTATCATGCGTACCGAAAAGGAGTAGAACTCGTTGCCTGCGAGTATGTTTCCCGATCTTTATAATTTGGGTGTGTTCAAGACAAGAGTGAATAGGCTGTTTCTAGACGGGCATGATACATCCTCGGCCGCATCGTCACTTAACAACAGATGAGATTGCGGCCAAATGCCCGTCTATCGTCAATAGAAAAAAGCCCAGAACGTACTGTTGGACAAAGGCTTCTCCCAAGGATTTCCATAACGACCGGTCGTGCGCCGCCCTTATCCAACGGTTTCCCACTATCTTCACCAGATTATCGGTCTTGTCCGCGACCTTCCCACGGTGCATCATCCTATACGCGGTCGCCACTCGAGAATCTTTCTACCCCAGCGACCGATACGAATAATAAACTAGACTAATCAAATAAAAGAGTATCCTATGTAACACACAAGCTGTTTTAGAGCTTACACAGCCCTTAAAACGCTCAAACTGGCTGTATAATAGCTGTATATATACAGCTTGTGTGCTACTTGGGAGGTAAACGTTTTATATTCTACTTTAAAATAAGCGTTTGTTTTGTGTCTCACTTATTGAATGCCTCTTATGTAATATCGTCGATAGCGAAATTTTGCCCTCTGTATATAGCCCTAAACAGGCTGACGTTCAATAACGTCTCGTCATTTAATTTACTGTTTAGGCACTAAAACTTCATAATACGCGCCTGATTTGTCATCCCTCTTCTAACTGCCCCACGATAATCCACAAATGAATAATAAGTGTGATATAACATATTTTATAATGACGGCCACAAGTGGATAGAACTATTCGTACCACGTTGTAGTGGTACGAAACCTCCGGTGCGCCAGTCAAACACAATATCGTCAAAAGTAAGATTTCGTGCTCTGCCTACGAAGCCCAACGTAGATTAAGGCTGGCGTTCAATAACGTCTCGTCATTTAATTTACTTCCTAATCGCTCTAAAACTTCATAACGAGCGCCTGATTTGTCATCCTCCCTCTAATTTCCCCACGATAATTCGCAAATGAATAATAAATGTGATATTACATTCGCACGTATCAGTTCGGGGGGGGGGGCTAATTCCCTCAGTCGTGTCCCCGCATACCTACACTCGGCAAATTAGATTATCTTGTCTAAGTGTTAATTTGTCTGGGTTAATCTGGGACGTTACTCTATAATGAAGCCCGCAAGTGTATGGCTGTTTGTGTATGTAGGTCGGTGTATCCTCGAATAATTTAATCAAGGATTCTGATCTCGGCTATAATGAGCTATATTAGGTATGTGTAGCGGCAATCAGAGGGTTTTTTTAAGGAGCTCCAAGCGAAACCGAAAGAGTTTTCATGTTTTTTGTTCAGTATCTAGTCCCCGAAACGGCCAAAACAACTTTCAATTTCTATTCATCACTTTGTCGCATTCTGAACTTAGAATATATTTTTATGTTTTTATGGATTTTTACTGAGAGGTCTATAAAAATAAAGATCTAGTCTCTCCATAAACCTGTAATAGACTCAAAACCTGTGCTTAATTGTTGATTATGAATGAATATACCTAACTCGCTACGGAAGCTAATTTTTTATGAAAAGTTTTAAAAACTGAGACAGTATATTGGTAAAGACGGTCGACGGTCAACCCGATGAGACATGACAACACGGAACAGTGAAGAGCTACGGATCGAAGATCATTCAGAGCCGTAAGACCCTTACGGTAAAAGTTTTTGGCTTCTTTCGTGACACTCCAATAGTCTGCGGGCGACGGGGGGAAAGACAGTGGGAGCGAGTGAGAAGTGTGCGCGCGGCAGGGTTATCGCGCTCTGTCGCGCGCACACTTCATACCCACCCCCGCTGCCTTTCCCATCCGTCGCCCGCAGACGGGAGTGTCACGACTGAACTTGTCAAGCTATACATCTTCGACCTCATAATCACTTAGCATCAGGTGATTCTAAGGTCAATCGTTAGTAAGTTCCTGAATCGAATTATTGTAACTACCATACTTAATTGCTTAATTTATTACCCGGTTACTCGTGGATTTATACTTCCTAGAGACATCTAGTCGCCACAAGACACTACTCCGACTGCCTTGCTATAGCCAAGGACTATTAAAATAAGAGGACTGTCAATTACTATACAAAAAGCCGTTCCCCGATATTTGAAACGCTGTCTATGTATAAGAATTATTATTCAACTTTGCAAGCGTAACACAGTATTTGAATGCTACCATTAATTTAACACTAGAGGTGCCTGCAACTTCGTTTGCGGAGGAGAAAAAGTCATAACCCCTGTTTTTTCTTCAGCGTAACCGGGTAAAAAGTATCTTATAATCATCTGGCGATACCCAGCTACCCGTGTAACAAAAATAGTTGAAATCTATGTAGCCGATTTGGTGTGTTATGTATTTCGATTGAGTCACCTCCAAATAGTCCATAAAAATTTTTTTTTGGAAATATCTTCATTATACAGACATTTCTTTTTAACAACTTTATAATGTATAGATTAGCTGTTCACGAACTAATTGTTACTGTACTATGTTTCTGTGTTTAATTATAATATCGCATAAATATTTAGTTTTAAAACGCCATCTAGATTTGGCCTGAATATATTCTTGCGGTCGGGATACGATCCAAAGTATGGCAATGGACAGTCCTCTTGTTTTAGTGGTCCTTGCTTTAGCTAAAGCTGGAAAAATAGAATAATGTTTCTTGACTGAAACTCCAAAGCAATTACCTTCTATTTTACCTGTTAACAAAGCTATTATTTTTCAGTATGAAGTGTAACCGCAAGTTGTTCTTTTGTCAAAGAAGCTATTAACACCTCTAGAGATCTTTTACGGGTTCCGTAATCAATACGGCAAAAACGGAACCCTTATAGTTTCGTTATGTCCGTCCGTCTGTATGTCACAGGCACTATACTCAAAAACTACAAGATGTATATTAATGCTTGGAGTATAAGTGTCTTGTATAAGCCGCTACTTAGTTTGATATTTAAATAACATTTAAAAAAATACATTTGTAGGTGGGGCACTGGATACATGTAACAGAAAGTGAAAAAAAAAACAGCAAATATCTATGTGTGTCACTTATTGATAGGTCTTTTAAAAATATTTTTGTATAAAATAATTTCTCTGAAAGTAGCGTAAAGTGTGTCTTCCCTCCATTTTCTAAACATTTCGTCCAAAAAAAAAATACAAAGATAGAGCTTAATAAATAATTCTTTTGTCAAAAAAAATAAAATAGATTCATAGTTTAAATTAAAGTTCTTTACTGCATAAACATTGACTAAGTATATCAATGGTGTACATAATAAAGTCACTGAAGTGACTTTATGCGGTGCGGGCCATATTTGCAGAATGAATAACGAAATATGGACCAAAAAAAAGGATCCCGCGGGTCAATACAAGATTGAGAGGACATCCGAAGAAAAGATGGGCAGACATCTTCAGGCAACGGGACCACAATGGATAAGAAAAGCGAAAGGGAGCTATGGAAAAAAACGGGGAAGGCCAAGAAGGAGACTATTACTGAACGGCGAAAATACGTTCTCTTTATATTGTATATCATGTGTAAAAGTAGTAGAATAAATGGCTTTTATATCTTACTTTATTTTATTAATGCATAGTCTTCGAGCAGTCACCAAACACCGTGTAAACTTACAAACTGTAAAACCGCTAACTGAAATAAGTCGCCGCAAAAATATTGGATCGTAAATCGCGGACGTTGCAAGTTACACGAGTCCTGAATAGCACTCCGATACATTATAAGCTCAGTGATTTACCGTCGCTATAAATATCGCTCTTTCCTTACTATTCTGTTCAAACTTCATAATAATTCACTGCGACAAAGACATTGGTATCGGTAAACGCTGTATAATTTGCGGGAGTCGCGGTCACGCGCTTTGTTGCTTCTATTTATCGGATCGTATTGATATATCGGTGATATTGACCGCTGAAAAAGCATTATTCGCTCTTTATAACCTATCAAAACAGTGGCTTGTAGTCCATATAGGCACTAAGGCACTGCCTACCCTGAAGTCCTGAACTGACCATGGCTCCATATAGGCACATAAAAAATGCCTACCTGCAAAATTCTGTGCACGCCACTGATCAAAACGATACAAATTAGAACTCTTACGTATATCACTTTATACCCTCGCGGTATGTACACAAACTTATAAACATACTTATGACTGGGGTAGCGGCATGTTTATTTACATCGACTGGCATGGTAACATTCCAATCCTGTAGTCTTTTATGAGTGTTTTTAAAGCGATGAAGACTTATTTTGAACAAACTTTATAATAATTCACTTTGACAAAGACATTGGCGGCTGTAAACGCTGTTTAATATACGGGAGTCGCGATCTCATACTTAACCATATGACTATCTAGCGTCCTGTTAATTATCTCTGTTGGCATGGTAAATATTTAAACTTCTGCCTTTGATTTTATGAGTATTTTTACAGTTTACTTATTCTGTACAAATTCCATAATAATTCATTAGGCCTGCTGTAAACCCATTTTAATTTACGGGAGGCGCAATCTACTCACTTTGTGCTTATAATGCATTGTATTGATATATCGGTGATGCTGGCGGCTGAAAAACCATTTTGTACACATCCTTATAAATATAGCACGATGTTTATTTACGTCGGCTGGCATGGCAAATATTTAAAACTTCTTGCTTTGATTTCACGAGAGTTTTAGAGCTACAAAAACTTTTTCTGTACAAACTTCATAAGAAGTCACTATGCCAAAGACATTGGCTGCTGTAATGTAAACACTGCTTAATTTGCGAGAATCGCGATCTTCTCGCTTTGTTGCTTCCATTTATCGAATCGTTTTGATATATCCGTGATGCCGACCACTGAACAGTTTTCATTTCTATTACAAACCTTTACCAGCTTTTTATGATTAATGGAAAGATTAAGACGTTTGTAAAAAAGTAGATTGTTTGAAAAGAAGCTAAAATAAGCTATTATGACACGAAGTGATTATTTGGACGAGCTCACGCAGTGAGCGAGGACAAATATGCCTGAGTGCCATAATGGCTTTTAGCCACGTTTAACACTCTGCTTTTCACATCGACTGCGAGAAAATAAAAAAAGACTTAACATCAAAATTTTATATATATTTCATGAAAAACTAAAAGTACAGTTAGAGGAATTCTGTCAGAAAGTTTGGCCAATCTGATCAGGTTGGTTTGTTTGTTTTTAATTATTCGTAAGGAGTGTAGCTAGCCGCAAGTTTTTTTTTCTGTGACATAGAAATTTGCATAGGATTATATGGCTTTATTTTAAACCCTAGAGGCTAAATGTACTATTTCAGTCTCGCTTCGCGAAGCTAATATGACGTACTTTTTGAGCAGAAGAAAGTGAAAAAACATATATACTTAGTCTTACAAAGCAAGGTCTGAATAACTCTACATTGGAATAATCTTGTTACCCCACCATACCAGTGTAAATACAGGAGATTTCGCTAAGTTACTTTCAAGCTATATGTAACTTTCTTTTTTAAGTGGTCTTAGATCTACTGACATAGTAACTACATTTCTGGCTCCAAAAAGGAACCAAAATTGACAAAAATTGACACCAGATTCCGGCGATGGCATGACGTCAAAATAAGTCGTAGTAAAATTTTATATTACCTTCAAAAGCAATCGATATCGATATGGATATATTGCTCAAATTATTTAAATAGATAAACCAGTAAGTTACTTGGTTATATGGACTCTCCGCCTTTAGATCTACTCCTACGGACCACAACTACACCAAAACGCAGCGGCAAAAAGTGGTAAAGCAGTGGTTACGTACATTGCGCTGCGGCTTTTTGCGGTTGTTTTGATGTGGTGACCACAGGGTTGTGTTTGACGGCGAAATGTGGTCCGTGTGAATAAAAGTATTTATTTACATATAAACTATCGCCTGGCCACGTGGTTGTCGTTGTGGTACGTTTGTATAGACACTTTGCCAAGCCTGTACCGCATAATATAAAGACGGGAAATACACGTGCCATCAAAACTATGTCGTAACTTGCGAGCTTCAAAATGTAATAAAGTGGCACACTCTAAATATTCTCCAAGTTTTGCTTCAAGATAAGAACGAAGAATGCAACAATGTTAATGTACTGGCAGGTCCCTGATTGTCGCATGCACTTTGAGTAACCTTTTATTTCAAAAAAGTATATACACCGTGTATATACACGGTGTTATAAAAATATTTTTTTTCGATTTCTGGTTTGAACATCTATTTAATCTGTTGCTTATAGCTACTGATTTTACATCCTAAAATGTTGTCCCACTAATTGTAGTAGATTGTTACTGTATGATTTGTTTACTGTGTTGCTCACAAAAAACGCGTCTTTTAGTAATGTTTTCCCCATAGAAATCAAATTGGTGAGGAGTTTTTCCAGATGAAATTTATGAAAAGTCGTTAAGTTGGCTTAAAATTGGTCTACCAGCCCTTTGAAAAGTAGTCTTCAAGGCGGGAAAGCCCTGTTATCTTTCTGCTGGATTTCAGAATCTGGAGCTGTTTTATTATTTGACTTACATTTGACGTCTAGACGAGACCTTTAACATTATTATTAGCACAAATAATGTTACCAATTCATTTTGACACTATAAAACGTAGAGTAAGAAATCGTTAAAATCGTTATTTCGAAGCCGATGAGCACCGCCTTCCTAAAGAGCTAGACTAACCAAAATTAGTAAGCAACAGATTAAATAGATGTTTAAACCAAAAATAACACAAAATATTTTTTGGACCACCGTAATATACGTGCAGGAAGAGAGAGCAATAGAGAAATCTCTCTCCAGGGTGTCATGCCTGGGGACCAAAGTCCAATTTGAGTTGGTCGGAAATTGTTTTTATGCAACCGTCTTTGAAAACTTCGTTATGCAGAACATGTCAGAATTGACTGATGACACAAGCTACGCCACATACAGATATACAGTACATAATTATAATTTTGTAGATGAGATTATGAAACTACATTTCATAGAATACTTTGACATTTAAAGGTCCGGATAGCAGGCATTTACTAGGAACTAATTTGCAACTGCGAAAACGTGGCACGTGGATCTTTATAAGTTTACGAGCCGGTATTATATCAGTCGAAAGACGTTCACTGTTGGACATAGGCCTCCTCTCTAAGTGGTCCTGCGCACCCCGCATCCAGTGTACTCCAGCGACCCTTATCAGATCATCCGTCCACCTTGTAGTGGGCTACGTATTCCGGTGCGTGGTCGCCACTCAATAATTCGATGGTCGATTACTTGAAAATTAATAGTAATGACGGTTAGTAATATAATTTCCGACGTGATTGTAAAATTGTTATGGAGTAAACTTGACAAGTTCTTCTTGCGGAGGACGATAATCCTGCCGCGCGCCTACTTCTTACTCGCCCCCGCTGTTTTTCCCCCCGACGCCCGCAGACCATGGGAGTGTCACGAAAAAACTTGTCAAGCTATATCTATTTTGGTGTAACTACTTTGGTTTTTCTGCTAATTTACAATTTTACATTCTAGTATCCTATTCCACTCGATTTCGCGAAGAATACCCGAGCATAGCACCTTCCTTTGCTCTTCGAGTGACTTTGAGCCTCCTTGTGAGATCCATAATAAAGCGACCACGTTTCAGAATACAACTCAGTGTCACCGTAACACAATTCTCGTCAAATATTATTCAGAGTGCGTAATAACAATGTAGGTACAGCCAGCGCAAACAGTCTTTAACAGCCAAAGCGCCTATATCGTCACAAATATTTTTGCTTATAGTAATAAAGAACCGACCGCGACGGCCGCTGGGGTTATCATCTTCTCGAGTTCCGATCATGCACCAGAAGACGCTGCGTGAGTAGGTGCCTCACAAGGTAAACTGATGACCTGGTGAAGATCCGATCCGATCCGGTCCGCTGAATGCCGGTACACAGGATCAGTCACGGTGGCGTTCTTTGGATAGGCCTAGCAGTTCAGCAGTAGATGCCTTAAGTCTGCTGATTAAGGCGATAATTTGGCGCTTCCGATCTTACAGACCAACACAGCAAACAGGGTCAGCAAACTAAAGTGGCAATGGGCAGGGCACATAGTTCGAAGAACCAATGGCCGTTGGGGCAGACAGGTTCTCAGGTTGAACGCGTACCAGCAAGCGCAGCGTGGCAAGGCCATCCGCTAGGTGGTCGGATGACCTAGTTAGGGTTGCGAAGACTCGGTGGATGCGGGTCGTCTCTATCCGGCTTATGTGGAAATCGATTGAGGACACATTGTCCAGCAGTGGACGTCCTATGGCTGAAATGATGATGATGATGATTATTACTATATATTTGGCGCTTCCGATCTTACAAACAATTTGATGCTGACTGTACACTAGCTGAGACAATAAAAGATCTTATCCTCAGACACGATAGAACGCTGTACCTATTCTAGAACACTCCGCGACGGTTGGGTTGTTTGATGCTGCGTGATATTACCATCTAGATGCTAAGAAGGTATTTAGGAGAAGCACTTATGATGTAAATAGGTAGGATGCTAGCGCGCTACTCGCTTAGATAGTAATCTTTACTATTCTCTAGGTCTAGGTAATATTAATTTCAAAGCTAATTTTTCTTCTCTTAGTACACGTTCTAATTACTAACCGCCTCGTCATTCGTGCAAAATTTACAATATATTACACTATTAAAAAATATATCTTGCACTCCAATGATAACAAAACCATCACCGTGTACTCCTATTTAAAGTTCAATAACCTTAAAGAGCTTCCAGACGGTCAGAAATACTGGGAGATCTGATCAGACCGGCAAAATATTAGGAGGGTTTGAAAGCTCGACAAATCCTAAGATCAACAACCCAACTTAATAATCAACATGCCTGCCCCATTGGCATAGAATTTTGTCAAGTGCATATGCGGTCAGAATTTTGGTCGATGTTCTGATGGCTCATTGCTGACTTTCAAGAAGTCCCTTTTAAATTACCCACAACTAGCCCTATACAGGTATCAATCACAGAGCTCGATCGAAAACGAATGAAATACTCGTACACTTTAGATTCTAAGCCCACGTTATCAAATCTCGGGGGCCGATCGAAAACGAATGAAATACACTCTAAGTTTTGAACTTGCGTTATCAAAAAGTTTTACAAGATAATCTGTGACCTCCAGTTACCGAACTCAGGGCAATCGCTTTCATTTGCAAGTTAAAACGTTCCTGAGGGATTTATCATCCATCTTCCCTCCCATTAGGCATCGATCGAGCCCGTCATTTCCATTGCACCATAGTGGATTAGTTACGAGTTTAATGAATCTTTATTAGTGAATAATGAGTTTTTGGAAAGTTCGATACATTAATCACGCCGCGAATGCAGCTTGGCGGTGATTATTCATTAGTCTGTAGCTTTCGGGAAGGATTTGTCCTGAGTGCTAATTTTTTTTTTTGAGTAATTATAGTTTTAGGGTTCCGTACCACAAAAGAAACGTCAGTCTGCCCGTCTGTTTGTCAAGAACCTTTTTCCTCAGGAATGCGTGGACGTATCAAGTTGAAATAAACGTCAAAATTATTTATTTATTTAATAGACACACCAACAAAACACAGACTTATACAAGTAAAAACAAATATCAATATACAGGGACCTCGTCTGGCCTGTACCTCAATTACAGGTGTGCAACAGCATTCACTATAATTGCCGGTTAGACATCAAATTTAGAGGATTGAAAAAGAAATGAAAAACAAACTATCTATACAAAAATTCAATAATAATGGAAATGGCACGTTATTTCTCAATTTAGCACTAGCATTTTACGCTTCCAACTGGGGAGACTATCCGAGTATATATCCAGGTCATGCGCTTTCTGGTGTTTGTTGTACAGTGTCTGTAATCTTTGCAGAGCAGAAAACTTGCCCAGGTTAGACTTGGCCAGCTTAGGTCGGAAGGTGGTGATACGTGAGGACCTTACATTAGCTTTAGGCACGACAAAGTTCAAACGCTCCAGTATAAATCCTTCATGAACTCCTCCATTCACTAACTTGTGTAACAAAACAAGATCTAAGTAGTCCCTTCTTGTACGTAGGGAACGCGTCCTGAAATGCTCGAGCCTGTCGTCATAGCAAGAACGTTTGTTTGTAGTAGGGTTTTTGAAGACCATAAATCGTGTAAAAGAACGCTGGGCCTTTTCCAGACGTTCAATGTGGATTTGGTAGGAGGGGCTCCATACCTGACTACAGTATTCGAGCCTCGAACGCACGAAGGTGTTATAAAGTGTTGTAAGAGTCTTAAGCCGCTTAAAGTTACGCCCGACTCTCTTGATGAAGCCCAACATTTTAAAACTGCCTCGGACTACATTCTCTATATGGCTATTGAAGTTCAATTTACTATCGAAGATAACTCCCAAATCTCTGATAGTCTGTGTACCTCTTCCAATTCTACATCACCAAGTACATAGTTGCTCTTAGTAATGTTCTTTTTCCTAGTGAACTTTATATGTTGGCACTTAGAGGCGTCAAGGACCATATTGTTAGTGTCACACCATTTGCTGATATTATTCAAATCACTTTGGAGCAGCTCTGCATCTGCGGTACATTTAACGTTCCTGTACAAATTTAAATCATCGGCATATAATAGGCAATTGCTATACTTTATGACGTCAGTGATGTCATTGACAAACAAAATGAAAAGCAGAGGACCTAGATGCAAACATTGTGGGACACCCGAGGTCGCAGGATAATATTCTGACACGTATCCATCTTTTACTACTCTTTGACTACGATTGGTGAGATAAGATCCGAGCCACGACAAAACCTCACCAGAAAAACCAAAATTGCATTGCAGCTTGTTTAGCAATATATGGTGATCCACTTTATCGAAAGCGCTGCTGAAATCTGTGTAAATAGCGTTAACCTGTTCTTTTGAATCAACGGAGTCAGATAAATCACTCACATATGGTATTAAGTTGGTCGTGGTGGATTTACAAGATACGAACCCATGTTGTAAAGGAGAAATTTGTTCTTTGACATGCCAGAATAAAACTGGGTGGACCTACAATTCAAACAGTTTTGAGAATGTACTTAATAAAGATATCGGACTATAGTTATTTACCTTTGAGCTATCCCCTTTTTTAAAAACCGGTACTAAGTATATTGGCCTACTTCCAGAGCGTAGGGAATATACACGTTTCTAGAGACTTATTGAATATCAGTGACAATGGAAAGGTAGACGCGCATTTTTTAATGAAATAGGGTGGTATACCGTCCGGTCCAGCGCCCTTGCTGATATCGAGAGATTTGATCGCCTTCAATACAGAGCTCTCAGACACACGAATGCACGATAGGCTATTTGAACAATGTTTTTTTACGTTGTCACTATCAGCTTCAGCCTGGGATGTTCGGGCACAAATATTAGAGAACGTAGAAGCAAAGTGACTTGCAAAAAGATTACAAACATCAACGTGATTATCTGCGGTAGTATCATTAAGATATATGGTAGACGGATATGCGGATTTATCATTCCTCAGGTCTTTAACAAACGTCCAGAACTTTTTAGAGTTGCATTCATCCATATATATGGCGTGATCGTCAGCCATTTTGTTTTTGACTTACTTATGTCGGTCCCATGGAACTGTAAAAAAATGAAACTTCTAAGTCATCGCTATCCAAAGATCACTAAAATAAGGTGTTTTCATACAAATTGCCGTCCATGGAAAGCCTATAGGGTTAGGGTAGGGGGTAGGTTGCCCTAGAAACTTGAAATTTGATATGAAGGTAGCTCTTATAGCACAAGCCACGAATTAAATCTAAAAATCTTAATTTGTTATGTCTGTCCGTCTATGTCAGTACGCAATATAAAATGACCCCACACCCTGAACGTTTTGCTTAGAAGTAGGGCTCTGCTAACACTGTGTTTTTATAGATACGGTGATTAGCATGTACATATTTTGTACGGAACCCTCGGTGCGCGGGTCCGACTCGCACTTGGCCGGTTTTTTTAAGTCTAAAGATAGATTTACGTACAGCTTTTCAATACAAGCTTTGAGTAGCCTGTGTAGCTTTGCAAACCTTCAAATGAAAACGCCATACCAATCACGTTGATCTATTGTTTAGTTGGTGCCTAAAAGAAGGATATAAGTACCAACCAACCAATAAACCTACCCGCATTAGAGGTTCCTAAAAAGTAATAACTTATAGCTACAGGGTGTCTAATTTGCTCTCTTTCTAGCACTGTCTTCCATTCGTCCATCAGCCTCGCTATTCCGTTCGCAAACAGTCACATTCAGATTGATCCATCAAGATATCAGTATGATACCATCGAGCTGATCTGATGATGGAGCAGGAACTCTGTAAAAAACAATGCAATCTTACCGAGTTTGGGCTCTTTAGAATAGTCTTGGTGAGTAGTTGATGGATTTTCAAAGAAAAGTACAGTCGGCAATAAAAGCTTTACTGGCCTATGCGATTTACAACAACGCTTACAATTTAAGGATTCGTTTTTAAGCATAGTTTTCAACCATATTGCGACATACAGGAAATATTTCGCGCAAATGCTGTCATTTAGAGTATGTAAACAGCAGATAGCTGGCAATTGCCCTGCTGTAGCGGAAATGGGGGGCCCACTATGGCGGAGAAACGGCCGTAGAGCTCACATGCGGCCGTAGAGCTCATATTAGACGACCGGTTTGGCTCAACGTTGCCTGCGAAGCTTAAGGTCCTGGGTTCAAATCCCGGTAAGGGCAAATATTTTTTGTGATGAACATAAATATTTGTTCCTGATCCTGAGTCTTGGATGTTTTCTATGTTTATCTATACTATTATAAAGTTGTGAAAATGAAATGTCTGTACATTGAAAATATTAAAAAAAAAAATGTTCCGAACTATTTGGAGGTCACTAATACGAAAAATATTTTTTTTGGATTTTATGTATGTTTGTATGTGTCGTTGTGGCTTCGTCACGCAAAATCAGCTAAACAGATTTCAACAATTTTTGGTACACGGGTAGCTGGGTATCTCCAGATGGTTATAGGATACTGTTTACCCGACTATGCTGAAGAAAACACGACGGGTTATGACTTTTTCTCGTCCGCGAACGAAGTTGCGGGCATCTTCTAGTAAGTAAATATATCGTCGTCTAGTACCCGTACCCATAGCACAAGCGTTGGTGAGCTTATACCATGGGACTAGTTCGATTTGTGTAATAATTGGCATATAATATTAATTAATTGTAATATTATTAATGTAATATTAATATTAAAATATGTATATGTCATGTGGCTCGGACGAAATAACTGTGAGTTTTGCACGATTCTATGAAACTAGCGGATTGTTTAAATTTCTGAATACGATCTTGTTGACAGTGTGTAGGTATATGTATTTACTCTTGAGTTAATCTAGATAGTGACAATAACAGCCATAGTGTCTTCATAATCTTTTTGACGACCGGTTTGGCTCAGTGGGAGTAACGTTGCCTGCGAAGCTGAGATCCTAGGTAAATCCCGGTAAGGGCAAATATTTGTGTGATGAGCATAAATATTTGTTCCTGAGTCTTGGATGTTTTCTATGTACATAAGTAATATATCTATTAAATATATAGTCCTCTAGTACCCACAACACAAGCCTTATTGAGCTTACCATGGGACTAGAGCGATTTGTGTAAAATAGACCCGTAATATTCATTTATTTATTTTATTTTATCTTAGTCGTAACAATTTTGGCAGAGTTGTCGACACGTAGTAGGTCCACTTGTATGTGTGGCAGATGTAACTCACCTCTCGATATTTCACCATTCGCCCCAGAACACTGGTGTACGGGGTCTTGCAGCCTTGTGGCTCTTATTTGATCGTCCACCGCATTGAAGACCTTGCGAGCGGTCTAGTTCCCACCCATAGACAAATTAATATTTACCGAGACAATGTAAGTCCAAATGAATTGCACAACTAGAAACGTTCGTGTTCTTATGCTAATGATTTTCATATACATATAATCATTTCATTTACCCTAACAATGCTATTTAAATCACCGCGTAAAATTAAAATATATGTTTCAACCATTCCACGATGCACAGGAAATGTTTTTCGCAAATGAAACAATTAGACTATGTAAACAATAGACATCCGGCAACCGCCGAGCTGTAGCAGCGACGATGGCCTCACTAGTGCGGCTATACGGCCGTAAAGCCCACATGGGGCCCCCTAGCGGCCGTAAAAGTAAATACATGAATATGTTACGTGGGTTGCTCGAAATAAGTATGAGTTTTTGCGACTATTTAAAATAGCGGATTTTCGTCGACTGTGTGTTTGTATTCCATTGTTGAGTCAGTCTATAGTGAGAACGACAACCATAGTGTACAAATTAATTAGAGTATTTACCAAAATAATATGAGTTCGAATAAATTACACAACTAGAAATTTTCGTGTACCTACTTTGCTAATGATTAATGATTTTCTTATTTAGTAATTTTCACAGGGTGACTCCTAAGTCGTGAATAGATTTTTTTTCTAAGTCCTAACCTGCCCGACAGCTGCTTAGACATAATTAGGGCAAAGGGAGAAAATAAACTTTTTGCGGTGAAAAGAATTTCGTTGTTATTTCATGATAACTATTGTTCACCCTAAATATTTTTAGGCATTTTTCTCAAGTGAGATAATATACGCGATATGATCCGTTAAATTGTTTTATTGAAATAAAAATAATGACAAAAGTTATTTAACTGTCATTTGAACAAGATATTCAAACTCAGCATACAAAAGCAAAAGTAAGATATATAAATAATATTTCTGTTCACGACCACAATGTATTTATCCTGACTATGCGATACTGGTTAAAACTTAAAAAATAGTTTCAACCATTCCGTACACGACAAGTTACGGACATTTGGACTTTGTAAACAGCAGATACAGCGACGGTGGCCGTACTGGGGCGGTAATACGGCTGTAAAGCCCACATGCGGGCCATAGCGGGCGTAAAAGTAGTCATATGAATATGTGACGTGGCTTGCACGAAATAACTGCAATTTTTTCACAATTGTATTTAGACTAGCGAATTGTGTGGATTTCTGAATGCGTTTTTGTCATCTGTGTTGTATTGTACTTTTTACTGCGAGCCTGTGATGGTCGCAGTTTATCGTGAATATCGCACGATAGATAAATAATAAAGCATTCGTCACTTTCGCTCTCATATACGTGTCGAAAGAGACAGAGATGTTTTATAATTTGATATCAGTCCAGGACTGCTAGATATAGGCCTCCCCATAACACCGGTCGTGGGCCGCCCTCATTCGGTTTACTGCGATCTCAATCATATCATCGGTCCATCTTGTTGGGGGTCTTCCCACCCGGACGCCGCGTCTCATACTAAATTGTTCGCCTTTCCTTTCTAGTTTAATCATCGATTTACCTCTGCTGTATATCTCTATGAAAATATTTATATATTTACTATCAACGCGTAGTTCTTAGATGAAAAAATACGATATGAAAAAAAAACACCGACAAAAGATTGTATCTCGCCAGCACTTATGTCATTTTGCTGAGAAGCGTGGTTTTTTGTCAATAACTTAAAAACGGTATGTGTTCATGTTGAAAACTTTTTTGTTTACTTATTAAGCTTTATATGTGTATTTTTTTTCATATTCCATAACCGACTTCAAAATAAAGTAAAAAGCAAAAAATAATCTTTTATTTACGGTATGGATCACATTTGAATCACCTTTTGAAGTCGGTGCCAAACGATTCGTTTATTACTATTAAGAACCGCGGCGGCGAGCCTTTAGTTATTATCTACCTACTTACATATATATTTAGTCATAGTAATATATATATATTCATGATTCTTAAATATATATATATATTCATGATCCTTTGCGTAAATAGTTTTATTTCGGGTTTAATTTTATGTCATAATAATTCGTATTTTTGTTGAATAAAGAACTTTATTTACTTCAGGTTTGGCACCGACCTCAAAAGGTGATTCAAATGTGATCCGTACCGTACATAAAATATAATTTTTGGCTTTTTACTTAATTTTGAAGTCGGTTATTTTTTTATTAAAAAAAAAATATTGTTTGCTTTTTAGTGATGGATTTTTATTTTGTAGAGCCCAGAATGGGAAGATTGAGCAGGCACTTTGCACGCATCTTGAGTCTTTGGAAGTAAAAAATGTAAAAGTTGGTTAGTTCATATTCATTTTTACCTTCCATCATCAGTTCAGTTTGTTTGTCTGATGATGACAACCAGAAAACAACTGAATAACTTTAGAAAAATATATACAAAACATTGTTAATGCCTATAATATTTGAGGGTTTCTCTGGATTTACCTGGTATTCCATCATCTGATCCTGACTTGGTGATAAGGAGACTACTTCCGGGACACACTATAAAGAATATGACTAACAGTCGTAACGTATCTACCTATAATAGATGATATTTTTAAGAATTATCCTCTTACTCTTAACTATTAAAGAGTTGTACCTTCCGTCATCAGCTCAGCATGATGAGATGATGACTACCATATGCAAATACTTAAATAGCTTAACAAAACATATGACAAACGTTATAAATGCCTATAAAATTTGAGGATTGCCCTCGATTTCCCTGGGATCCCATCATCAGATCCCAACTTGGTGGCAATGGGACCACCTCAGGAGTATATCCTCTCAAATAAAAAAATATTTTTGAACATCGGTCCACAATTGGCGGAGTAATCGGTGAACATACATAAAAAAAAACTATCGAACATATAACCTCCTCCTTTTTTTGAAGTCGGTTAAAAATAGAGGTGGGGACACAATTTTTTCTACTTTTGGAGCGAATATTTCCGAATATATTCACTAAATCATTTTTTTTGAAACCTCAAAGTAGTTTTAAGAGATCTGTCGAATGATGTGCCACACATTGATATTTGCTGATTTTTTTTTTCAGATTCGGTTACATGTTTGGAGTGCCCCCCTAGAAATGTATATTTTTTTTATTTAATTCTCAGGCGTAGGTTTACCGAAGACACCTATGTTCCAAATTTCATCAATATACATCTTATAGTTTTTGAGTAAAATGCCTGTGACATACAGGTGGACGGACGAACGGACGAACATGACGAAACTATAAGGGTTCCGTTTATGCCATTTTGGCTACGAAACCCTAAAAACAGACTACTGTACGGACATACAATTTGAGCGTAGAAATATCAGCTTTTCCTGTTATTCTAGATTTTCCAGGAGCGGCTGCGCTCAGTGGAAAATTAACGGGCATTTTCCCGGCGTGTCGCACCCGCTAACAGAGGACCTATAATTGTGCATTGGACTAAAGCTTGGTTTTATGCAACATCCCTAGTGTCTGGGACACCGATCAACGAATACGTGAACCCTGATGGTAATAGGGAATATGCATGAAATTTTTTCATCGCTTTTCTTAACAAAATATCAAAATACCGTACAGTACGATTACTTTGAGTTTACCACTGACTTATGCTTTTATTCCACTGGATATTCGATTTTAACAGTAATGTAAAAGAGTTTATATTCCTTACACACTGTCTAAACGTCGTTTGTTTGTAATATAAATTCTTTTGTATTAGTGTTAAAGTCGAATATCCAATGGAATAAAAGCATATGTCAGTGGTAAACTCAAAGTAATCGTACTGTAAAAACTATTCCAAAAATCACTATTTGGAATAGTTTTTACTGTTAATTAAAATCAAAATCAGCCAAGAAATACGCATGATATAAGCATTTTAAACTACTAATTAGACTGCGATTAGACAGAGGTCCGTCATGTCACGTGACAGTCCACTACGGTCATATAAACTTCATATTAAATTCTGTTTTGCTAGACGTTTGATAGCTTATATCTTGTTTTTTTTTTTATAGTTATTCGAAAAAATATTTTTGTCCACTATTTGTTACATGAATGAGTTTTTAATAAAGCAAAAAGAAAAAAATATGCATATTCCCTATTGAGCCATTGGGCCGATAATCCAAAGGTACCTAGTTCAATTCCAGGTGTGGAACATGGCTGAGCGTTGTTTAGTTTATCTTTGCGCTTTTGATATTTAATTGTATGCCATGTGTTGTTGTGTTGTGTGTATGTGTCATAACTACGGTAATGGAAGGGAGATACTGCAACGTCTTCGGTGTTAGGGTACACCGATCAACAAAGTCGTGGAACCTAACAGTAATGCTTCCGATCGCCGAAACAGTACTATTATAAAGTTGTAAAAATGAAATGTCTGTACATTGAAGATTTGTTCAAAAAGCTGACGTCCTCAGATGGCTATATCATAATTTTTACATGACTATGCTAAAGAAAAAAGTGGGTTTGCAATCAAACCCCGGTCATCCTCAGACGGTTATTATATGATACTTTTTAACCGACTCCCAAAAAAGGAATGTTTTTAAGTAAAAAAGGGGGTTACGACTTTCTTCTCCTCCGTGAACGAAGTTGCGCGTACCTTCTAGTATAATGTATAGGTAGATATATGGAAACGTCACAAGTGGCCCCGCCATAGACAGATGGGCGTCGTTAGTAGGTCGGCCCGCATTTTTCAGACCGCAATCGGATCGCTTTATCACTGTTTTTGGCTAAATATTATGCCGTCATTCCCGAAACGCCGTGCGACCCTTTGGCCATTTGAAACTTAAAACATTTGCAAAAAGGATTTTTAACATTTTTATTGGATGAGAACGGTGCGTGACCAGCCTTTGTGGAGATCCTAGAGAGGGACCTATTTCCAGCAGTGAACATCTTTTGGCTAAGATCATGATGATGACTCTTACGTCATCACCCATCATCATTATCATCATTTCAGCCACAGGACGTCTACTGCTGGCCACAGGCCTCCCCAAGAAATTTCCACATGGGCCGGATAGAGGCGACCCACAACCAGCGAGTACCCGCAACCCTAACCGCTCAACTTGCGGGTGGCCTTCTCACACGCTGCGCTTGCCATACGCGGTCTCCACTTGAAAAGCTTTCTGCCCCAACGGCCATCGGTTCTTTGAACTATATGCCCTGCCCATTGCCAGTTCAGTTTGCTTACCCTGTTTGCCATGTCGGTGATTTTGGTTCGTCTACGAATCTCCTCATTTTTGATTCGATCTCGTAGAGAGATCCCGAACATAGCCCATTCCATAGCTCGCTGATCACCCATGGTTGCTAAATCTGTTCTCTTTCAGTTGTCAGTCTTCAGTAAAAAATGTTAGAAAAACAACTTTCCACTTATCAATTCTTCTCTAAGAATTATCTTGCACATTGTCTTGTATTCACTACGTGAACGTTGAACGTTTTCTGAATATCTATCAAAGTATGGAACGATGCAGACTTACTATTAGGACATACGTGAGACCAATGTGATCATGAATGAACACCCACACAGACTGGGCGTGAGAAAGTACGTTCTATTAGAGATAACACCCAAATAAATGGGCAAAGGATTGACATAA